>JAXCMG010000018.1:35220766-35261018 GCA_034642415.1 Podarcis siculus | reverse complement strand
GACTGCGAACAGCTCAGCCGGCCTGCTTTTATAGGCAGCCGGCTGTCACATTGTAACCACCACAGCCCAGAGTTCCCGCCTAAAATAACTGACGCGGACCTGAGTGAAAACTATCTACAGACCTGAGTGAAAACTATATACAGTATCCCCCTGTTGGCCCAGGGTGAAACTACACTACATAACAGGAAATGCCTGGGATCACCTTATGTAATATAGTTTCAATCAGCTGCAGAGCTGAGTTAAAGCACCCAAGCACAAAGGCGTCACTTTAGAGACTAGCCTGGGGGAATGTTGGTTTTCGAGTATGTGAGATGTGTTGCCATCAACAATCCTCTTTTTGCATTTTAGTTTCTTTCAGTTTGGACACTCTACTGCAGTTCAGCTGCCAACCAAATACTACCTAATTTGTCTCACTGTCCCATTATTTCATGCAATTTACGCAAGTTAAAGTTAATTAACAATGTAATAGTTTCCACACCTTTAATTTCAATGCAAAGGAAATGCAGTTCAAATGACGGACAAAATGCCATTGATTACATATCATTTGCAGACTGAAAACAACAATGAACGCCAGTTGGTATTGATTTCTGTTCTGGACATGGGATGAATAAATGAACATTGGTAATTTCCACTTCTTTTTCAATTTCCACTGGAATTCATGCCCCAGAAGATTTCCCATGAGGAAATGTAGCCCTCAGGCTGAAAAGCATTCCACATTCCTGGCTAGGGCACCATCTGGTCTAGGACTAGGGCTGTGAGGAAAGACATGAAAATGAACTTCCAGAAGCTTCAGCAGCCTGCCTGACACTGGGCTCCTCATCAGGACCAGCAAAAGCAGAACAATTTGTGCAAGATAAATGCAAGGAATCAGAATCTGAGTTACTCTGTTACAAAAACATGGTTTTTCCAGAACTGTAAAATATTAACAGGTATGGATCCAAACATTATACCGCTTAAATGAAAAGTGAGGTTCTCAGTGGCAGCATTTGCTGTGGTTGTTCTGTCCAGCTGTGAGCAAGTATTTGGTTTATGGATGGCCACAGTTTTTTTTGGTCTTTCATCCCACAAGCAGCAAGTAGCTTTTACCCAGCAGTTTAAAAGGAAACTAGGCCCCATGGAATGTGTCCAGAGGAGGATTAGGAAGGAGACCAAGTCCTATGAGGAATGGTTGAAGGAGTTGGGCATGTTTGCCCCAGGGAAGAGACAATATGATGGCCATCTTCAAATATCTGAAAGGCTGCCACCTAAGTGATGGATCAATTTTTGTTTTCTTTTGCTCCAGAGGAAAGGACACAAGCCACTGAGTTTTAATTTCCAAGAAAGGGGATTTTGAGTCAACATTAGGAAGAAACTTCCTGGTGGCATGAACTGTTTTAACAGTGGAACAGATAAAAGGTGATAGACTCTTGTTTGCTAAACAGGCTGGGTGGCTATCTTTAAGGGATGTTGTAGCAGTGGATTTCCAGCATCAGCAGGTGACTGGATGAGATGACATTTGAGGTCTCTTCCATCTCTATGACTCTGTGATGCATTTTAGCTAACATGCATAGTGCAAAAATACACATAGAAATACAGGGGTTTGCCTAATGAGTACCCATAGCAAAGAGTTCATTTCTTGCACAGCAAGACAATCAAGCAGAACACAGCATGATGAATTCATAGGAACAGAACTCAATAGATGTTCACAGGTCTGTACACCAAGGAGTCTCGCTCTACAAGAACGATCATTGCTTGCAAGGGTTTAGTAACCTCTGCCCTGCAGGCCTATTTAGCCCTGGTATGAGTTCCAACTTAGCCTGCAAAGCCGTTTTCTCAAAACCACATCCACTTACCCCACACCTGACTTCACATGTGATGTCAGGCATGCGGCAGATAAGCGTGTGATTCCAACGGAACAACCAGGCACTTAAAGTGAGCTCCTGATGGTTCCTTTGCAAGTGAGGCTCACTGACAAGAGCTGATCAGCGCTGACAGCCAGACCCACTGGGATTGGCTGCACCAGCAAGTTCCGCATCAGGAACCTGCTAGTGCAGCTTAAGGGGCCTTGCTGTCAGCTTCGCCAGTCTTCAGAGGGAAAATGTCAGTTTGCAGGCATGGACTGAATCCGAACTGCCATCTGCAAACAAACTTCAAGGAGGCTTGCTCTGTCTGATCAGCTGATCAGTGATTACAGTGAGGCCCTTTGAAGTCGTGAAGTGGCAGAATGATAACAGCAGGTGATTGACAGATGGATGGAGGCTCTTGCTTACAAGCAAGTAAGAAATCCTCAGTCAGGCAAGTAACTGTGCAGGCTCAGCTGCAGATACAAGGCTCAAGAGTCATGGTACATCTGCTCAAGATGCTCAGAATTGGACAAAAGCAACGAAGACATCCCAACAAGTTTCCCACATGCCGCCTGCCAAGTTTTTAAATATGAGGTATAGCATGCTCATTCACAAGACTCACTCGCCTTGTGGGGATGTCAGGATTGCAAACATGCACTCCTATGTGGTGGGTGGGTCTGCTCTCATCTGCAAAGCGGCACCTGGTTCTAGGCAACAAGACTGTGCCCAAATGTTTGGGCTTCTGTTCAGTTGGCGTCACCTCTGGTTCTACCTCCCCACTCAGTTAATTGTTTGTTGAGGGACATTTTACCAGATCCAATTCCAGATAGCAGTTGGTATCTCCTGTCCTAGATCTCTTTTCCAATTATTTTGATAAGTATTAATTGATGTTTCCCTACAGCTAACCCCTAAACAGGAACAGAAATCTGCCTTATAACCAAGTAAGACCATTGGTCCATCTAGTTCAGCATTGTCTACGGTTCTCAAACTTTCTATCTCTAGGTCTCACTTCAGAGGACTGAGGCCCAAGAATTGCAAAATAGTGATGGGGGGAGACATTGACAATTACTAACATCCCTTTGTATTGATATTGAATCCGTTTTAGGATCCATGTCACTTGGACATTTCTTTTTTTTCAATTTCTGCATCGATCCATATTTAAGTCTAGGGGAGGGAGAAACCACTCAAAATACTAATCTGCAAATTAGTTTTAGAGATGTGGATCAAGTTGACTCACATAGGAATTTGCAAAGATCAAATTCTCCAAACATCCCCATTCCAAAATCAAAAGAGGAGTCTGTAGGTTCACTGCTAATCTGGACATACAAAGAACAGAAGGAAGTATCTTTCAGTCTGTGCGACCTTCCTTTGACACCATCTGTTTCTGAGCAACTGATACATGTTGGACCATCCCAAGTAATCATTGATAAATTATTCACCACAGGAGGAATCCAAAACTTCCCTTCCAGCCAATATAACCCTTTCTATGGACTTCAAAGGATTTGAGCTCTAAGCAAAAGACATCGGCAGAATGAATTTCAAAGCTATGAACACACACACACACACAGAGGCTCCTTTGTCGACTGATTTCACTGCAGACAACTCTCTCCAGTCTGCAACATGAATCATAGACTTGGCTGTGAGTCTTAATTTAAGGGACAGAGAGGGAGGGAAAAAAAGACATTGACTTCCCATGAAAGCTCTTTACCTTGAATGCAAAGTCCTTCAGTGCAGTTCTCTGACTCTTGGCTTGGACCTTCACAGAATTTCCCACCATTCCGTGGGGGTGGAGCACTGCACTCCCGGATCCTCATGTGCTCGCACTCAGGACTGCAGACCGACCATTCACTCCACACCTCCCAGCCGCCATCCACTAAACAGAAAGGAAGGAATTTACTGTTGCTTTAAATGGCAAACTGCTTGATCCAGAACTTGTTTGGGGCACTTTGGTAATATAGGTGAACTCCCATATAGGCAAGATAGATAAAATCCTTACCCCATCATTTCTCAATTTTATCCCAGTTTTCCCTTCCAGCGGAAGGTGGTGGACACTCCATTATATGCTTGTTTTTTTGTTTGTTTTGTTTTAAAAGCAGAGGTTGGATAGTTATCTATCAGGGATGTTGTAGTAGTGAATATTTTGCATCACCGAGGAGTCGGACTAGATGCTATTTGAGGTCATTTTGAACTCTGTGATTCCCTGATCCATCAAACCCAGATATGAGAAACCTGTGGCCCTCTAGATGTTGTTTGCCCCAACTCCCATAATCCCTGCATTGGCCATGCTTGCTGGGGCTGGTGGGAGTTGGTCCACCATCATCTGGAGGGATGCAGAGTCACCAGCCCTGATCTAGCCTGCAATCTGATTTATTTTAGCTCCATAATGTTCAACCAATCATAGATCACCTGCAAACTTTCCACTCCTTATATCTAGAGCTCCCTCTTAAAACACACATGCAATGCCTTCAAACACTTCTTGGAATTCAACTTCTACCACACAGTTATCAAGACAAACCCTTATTTCAATGGTGAGGAACTTTAGCCCTCTAATTCTTGATGGATTCCAGAGCCAATCAGCCCTAGCCAATAGTCAGGGATCATGGGAGGTGCAGTCCAGCAGTGATGTATAGGTTCTCTTGTCCAATGACTCATGGTTATATATTCTGTGTGTGTCCTCAGGAGGACCACTGAGATCAACAGACTTTGAGTAAAATTTAATTTAACATAATCCAGTATCCCAATATCTTAGCATAACTAAGCCTAAATATGTATAACTAATCTGAATACATAAACCTTGTTTTAGATCATGCATAAGCTGCAGTGTCCCTCAGGCTTATATGCTCCTACTCCCCTACTCCTCATCCCCAAGTAGGTTGCAGAGAATGAAAGTTCAAAAGCTTACATTTTTGAACAAACCATTGTTCACCCCAGTATCTTGTTGGCAACTTGGAATCTATATTCTAGATTAGGGGTAACCAACATGCTGTTTTCCAGATGTTGTGGAATCCCATAAATCCCAGCCAGTATGGTCTGTGATCAAGGATAGGCAAACTTGGCCCTCCAGATGTTTTGGGACTACAACTCCCATCATCCCTAGCTAACATTTCCTATGCCTGATCAAGGAGGATGGAAGCTATACTACAGCAACATAGCAGGTGTTTATAACTATCCCTGAGCTGCAACATTTCAGCTTACAGGAGGAAAACCTATGTTTGAATGCTTTGCTGTAGAATAATCCCCTAACCACAGAAAACTAGAATGTCAGGGACAACAGCAGGCTAGAACTCTTCTCCCTGACATCTAGCTTTGTATGTGCACAGAAGGTTTATACGTAACTATTAACTGAACACATAAAGCTGAATGGTCCATCTGTTTGTGTTATATACTAGACCTCAATTACACCATGCAAAAAAGGTGAATAAAATCTTTTTTTTTGGGGGGGAAACCTCGCAAAAAACCTAGTGAAGTTGAATTTAAAGCTCAAAACTGCTGTACAAGATTACATGTGCTAAAATTTATCTGCTATCAAAGAGAAGCCTAAATGGCTTCTTTTAGGTTGTATCTCTTCCCAAATTTCTGTGCTATTTTCCCCCATTCATTTGGGCTGCAGCTACAATGTTTTTGAGAGGGAGAGAAAGATTGCCTGAAGCAAAAAAAGGAGGAAGAAAGAAGCAGAAGCAAAAATGATCTTGGGAGAAATGCTGACAGTTGGAGACTTGTTTTCAGACTTATTTGGAATCACAGGAAAGGGTTCATAGTTGACCAATTTTACATCGTTTGCTTTCATCATTAACCACTAGAGAAATCTGTGATCACATGATGTCCCATGTCCACATGATGCAGAAGGAAAAGCAATTTGGAATGCAAAACATACCAAAATGTTTATTTCAGCAGAAAGGACAAGTGGAACGAGCTGATGTATTGGGGTCCATAATTGCTCTACTCAAGCCCCAAAGTGGGACACAGGATGGGGCAGACCTACTGTGCTATCTTATTGGCAAGTGGGCTGCCATTGCTTACCAGGAAGGAGAGGTTGGAGCAGTGTAAATATGCCTGTGGAGCCAATCCTGCCTCTGCATTTGCACCGCACCAACCTCTTCTCCTGCCTAGTCAACAGTGACCCACTTGCTAGAAAACAAGCATAGCGACTCCACCCAGCCCAACGTGTGCATGAGGCTTTTCAAACTTGACCAAACCATGGTTGGCATTATGTCTGAATAGTCCCTTAGAGTGAAGGGAATAGCGGTTCAAAAATCCAAGGTCCAATCAGCTCTAGGGGTTGAGATAATTCTGACATGTACCTGAAACATGACAGCTAGCCTTGCAGTTCTCTTGCTAATGCCCACAAGATATTCAGGATCAATATGTCTAACAACTCGCTTAGAACAACTCACTTCCTGTCTTACAGTCTTTGCAACTCCCTGTCCAGCTCTTTTTCACGTTACCCGTGTCCCAATTATGCATGTTAACAGAAGCAGTTCAAAAGAAATGCTAGATTCAATAAATTCCAATTTAAAGCCTGCAGATATGAAACAGACACCCACAGTGTTCAATGAGTTTTGGATAATGAAACCTAAAGAAAATATGCATGCATTTTTAAAATTGGACAGTGCATATTGGTAAATTTTCATTTTTTTCGGGGGGGGATCCTCACACATACAGGAAAACACAGAGATGACCATTGGCCACGTTCCCTGGTTATCATGTAATGGATTGTAGACTAATGTGTGTTTTTTAAAAAAGAAGGAAAACATTTGTGATTTTTTTTTAATCCTCATGAAAATTCATCAGCATTTTAGTGTGAACTAATAATAATACACACCTTTGTATGCAGTTTTCACCAATAAACACATTTTGCAAGCATTTTGCCTGAGTGTTTCTTCACAGATATGCATCAAAATGCACACTTTCCCCTAACAATTTTTTATATAAACTAGTTGATTTAAAAAAAAAAAATCACCAAAAAGAAAATGTGTGAATTTCCAAGGACAGCGTATTTCATTTCACGCATTGTTTCAGAAACTGTGTCCTTAGGTACGTCTGCATGAGAATGTAAAATGAACTGAATTTATTTTGCATCCCTGCCCTCAGGTGACTTTGCATATTGCAAAGAGCTCAGGGGGATAACAGCCCCATCTCCCCAACTTCAACCATGGGCCTGTGAACCATTTATTATTATTATTTTCCAAAAAAAATATTGATTTTAAGAGATGTAACATATAAAACATACAAAGAAAACACATTACAATACTACAAGAAAGAAAGAAAAAACAAAAATAAAAACACATATTCCTTCTAAATTTCATTTTAAATTCCATTGTTAACTGACTTCCTCAAATCCCCCCTAACTGAGTTTCCTTGTATCACCTTGTAGCAGTTTTCCAAGATCATCTTTCTACTACAGTTAACTGGGCCTGTGAACCATTTAAATGTAGGCCTGTCAGACCTCACCCCATTGGCTCTGCTCCACAAGGCCTCCTCTCCCCTCAACTGTTACCTGGGGCAGCCATTCCATCAGGCTGCCTCAGTGGGAGAGTTAAGAGCCAGGGCTCAGGGCTCCAGCTCTGCCAGAGGCTTAGTTCCATTAGGCACCTCCTGCCTCTGAACTGTGCCAGGTGGTCATTAGAAGAACAACTGTTTAGAAGCTGGTGCCTGTGTCTGGATTCTGATTTTCCTCTTCCCTCCCAGTCCCTTTTGCCTTGTGTGGTGTGTGTGTTTAGACTGTAAGCCTGCAGGTAGGGACTGTCTTGCTTTGACTGTACGTCAGTCCATATAGTTAAAGCTATGGTTTTCCCAGTGGTGATGTATGGAAGTGGGAGCTGGACCATAAAGAAGGCTGATCGCTGAAGAATTGATGCTTTTGAATTTTGGTGCTGGAGGAGACTCTTGAGAGTCCCATGGAATGCAAGAAGATCAAACCTATCCATTCTTAAGGAAATCAGCCCTGAGTGCTCACTGGAAGGACAGATCCTGAAGCTGAGGCTCCAATACTTTGGCCACCTCATGAGAATAAATACCCTGATGTTGGGAATGATGGAGGGCACAAGGAGAAGGGGACGACAGAGGACGAGATGGTTGGATAGTGTTCTCGAAGCTGATAACATGAGTTTGACCAAACTGGGGGAGGCAGTGGAAGACAGGAGCGCCTGGTGTGCTCTGGTCCATGGGGTCACGAAGAGTCGGGCACGACTAAACGACTAAACAACAACAACAACAGCAACAACAACAACAACAACAACAACAAGTCACCCCAGGAGCTTTTTAGCCTTTATTATTCTAAATAAATAGTAATAAATACCATCTCTCTCACCAGGGCACAGTGAAGTGCAGGTAATTTTCTGCACAGACATTCCTTCGCAGAAGGCACCTCCATTGAGAGGAGCTGGGTTTGTACAGGTCCGTGACCTCTTCTGCCATCCTCTGCCACAACGTACGTTGCAGTTGGACCACTCTGTCCATGAAGACCAGCCTCCATTCACTGCAACCAGAACACATATAGGGAGGTGGGGGAGTAGGGAGGAGATGGGTATCACATTAACATTTGAAAAGAACAAACCTTCATTTCATGCCCTTCCATTCTCAAGCTCTCTTTTTAAAAGAAAAAAAGAAAAAAGTTCCTGCATGTTAAATTCCAAAGCTCAGTTGTAGACACTGCTGCCTAAATAACACTGGGATGCAATTATCTAAAGAACTTGGTGTCAATGTGTGGTCATGTTTGAAGGAGGCAGACTTATATGCCAGGAGGTGCTGAGGATGACAGGGAGATGGTTTTTGAGAAAGGAGAGGCTACCACCCTAATTCCCTCCAAACACATTCCACTTAAGGCGCAATCAGATTCCTCAAAAGGCAAAAAAATAATAATGAGCAGAGGTTGTCTAGGCATCTATCTGACTTAATAAAATATAATTCCGCACTTTAAAGAGAACAAAGGCAGTCAAGCACAAAAGAGGCAGGAAACTTTTCCTTCCAGTTCAGATATGGCTGTTTGAAAAGCAACATTAGGGGTCCATACTAAGTTTGATTAACAAGCTCTCCTATAGAGAAAGAGCTGTTACAAGGAACCATAGATGCACAATTTTATTTTGACTGACCCTTGGCGGGAGGAATTTCCCCTCCCACCAAGGGCCACATTAAAGGTAAAGGTAAAGGGACCCCTGACCATTAGGTCCAGTCGTGGCCGACTCTGGGGTTGCGGCGCTCATCTCGCTTTATTGGCTGAAGGAGCCGGCGTACAGCTTCCGGGTCATGTGGCCAGCATGACTAAGCCGCTTCTCGTGAACCAGAGCAGCACACGGAAACACCGTTTACCTTCCTGCCAGAGCGGTGCCTATTTATCTACTTGCACTTTGACGTGCTTTCAAACTGCTAGGTTGGCAGGAGCAGGGACCGAGCAACGGGAGCTCACCCCGTCGTGGGGATTCGAACCGCCGACCTTCTGATCGGTAAGTCCTAGGCTCTGTGGTTTAACCCACAGCGCCACATTACCTTGAGGGTAATCTGTCGAGTGCCACATGAAAATCCCCTGTCCAAAACCTTGGAGAGTAATTGCCAGTCAGGGCAGACAAGACTGAGCTACATGGACCAATGGTCTGTCTGGGTAGACAGTGTCTTTTCCATGTGGCAACATCCAGATGCTGAACCATCTGCTTTGCATAAAGAAATTCAGTCCTCAGCATCTTCAGGTAGGTCTGGGAGAGACCCTGGGAGAGACCCTGTCTGAAACCGTGGAGAGTCACTGCCAGTCTGGCTTGGTATAAGGCAATTTCCTATGCTCCTATCTCTGCCACCCTCCCTCTGCTTTAAATGAACATTGCAAATGGGGCCCTGGGTACCATATTTTTCGCTCTATAGGACGCACTTTTTCCCCTCCAAAAATTAAGGGGAAATGTGCATCCTATGGAGCGAATGCAGGCTCCTTGGCTTCAGTGATAGTAAGGCGAAGCCTCCAAAGCGCAGAGGGAGCGCTGTGCTCCAAAGGCTTCGGGTCAGTGAAAGGAACCCAAAGCCTTTTAAGCACAGTGAGAGTTCCCGCTGTGCTCCAAAGGCTTCAGGTGGCTACCCCTGAAGCCTTTGGAGTGCAGCAGGACCTTCCGCTACGCTCCAAAGGCTTCGGGTTCCTTTTGCTGAAGCTGGGAGAGCAAGACTCTCCCGGCTTCAGCAGAGAGGGAGAGCTGCGCAGCGCTCCTTCAGCGAAGCGGGAGGAGAAATGGAAGGGGCTCTGTTTCTCCTACCGCTTCGCTGAAGGGGCGCTGAGCAGAGAGGTGGAGAATTCTTTTTCTTGTTCTCCCCCTCTAAAACAAGGTGTGTCCTATAGAGTGAAAAATACGGTAATTATTTTTTCGTATTTGCTTATTTGTTACATTTCTTTCTCATCTTTCCACCAAATGACCTTCCAAGGTGGCTAACAGCAATAACATATAAATTAAGATCAGTTTTGTCTAGGAAAATCCAGAGGAGGGTGATTGACCAAACAGTTGGCCATCTTTATTAACTTCGGTGTGTCTACTCTGAGTAGAACTTGCATTGGATGCAACACAAAGAGTCTTCTGGCACCTTAAAGGTGAACTAATTTACTATTGCATTAATTTTCATGGATTATGGTCCATTTCATCAGTAGCATGAAGCGTTATCCTGAATTTTAGGTGTGTATATATACACTTGGCAGATTGTTAAGTGAGGTCAAGGGGAAATGTAATGCAGAAAATGTACAGACAGTGATAATTACATACTTAACAGTGGTTATTCATAAAATAGTTGCCTGTGACATTAAGAACTGTTCAGGGAATCAGCGTTGTTAAGTATGTAATTATCACTATACTTTTCTGCATTTCATTTCCCTCTGAACCCACTTTTACTACCCCCCCCCCAAAAAAACCATGTGTCTATCTGAACACACACCTGGATAAAATGGCTTAAATCTAATGAAGTGGAATATACTCTATAAAATATTATGGCATAATAAAATTTTGTTTTTAACTTGCCACAAAATCCATTTTATTTTTGCTATAAAACACCCCCTTAAGAACTGAGGCTGTCCATGGGCCAAGAACGACTCGCCGTCTGTTCTCTTTGAACTTAGTTGCCAGTGTGTGGTCAGTGTTGCAGTTGTTTGTGGGGGTTTTTAAGACCCCCACACTTCCTTTTTCTTTTCTTTTCTTTCCCCCTTTTATTTCATAGTGAATGCCATCCTTCAAAAAAACAAAAACCCAACCACAACCAAAGACACACAATGACTCAGCACTTGGAATGAAGTAGCTCAGTCCAAAGAAGTTTACTGAACTAGTTGAAAAGTCTCTGACCTACATCTGAAAATAGCTCCCATACTTTTCTTTTTAAAAAGTGTTTCAATCAGAGATCTAGAAAAAAAGTTAGAAAGCAAAGTGTGGAGACAATTTTCTAAAGCTTATTGGGCAGATATGGAGACATTGCTATTGCTAAGGATGTTTAGTCATTTAATCACTGCTGCTAAGCAATCAGAATGAAGCAATGTGAGGCGGCACTTCCCATATATTTCCTGGTGAAGAGATTTGTTCTCTTCCAACAGGAGCAGTGCATTTTAGAACTGTGTGACTGGCATACATTAAACAGGGTAATTCTTTTCTGTTATGGAAACACAATTATGAGGAAAGCTTCACTAGTTGATATTCAGTCTTTAAAATGTCTTACTTGTGTGGCCTCTGATTTGCTTTTGAACCCAATATTTCAGCACAACAGCTTGTAACATTCTGAATACTGATTTATATAAAAAAAAAATTTGCAGAGATAAACTTCTTGTGAATTAAAAAGAAATCATCCAGATGAACTCAGACTGAAACAGTTTGTTTTGTAAAAGTATGAACTTTAATAGGAATGAGTTCCTTTTTGGAATGCATGAACTTGAAATAGAACTAGTTCCTTTCTAATTGACACTTTCTAAGCACTGTAGTGAACATTGTCGTCAAGTCAGTTCGGTAATTAGTTATTTCACATATTCAGTTAGCACTATGTATTGGAGCTTGCCAGTTTGTAATGGCTTTTTAGTGAAATAGGTGTTAAGTTATCAAGGAAGTGTGCTCCCAAGTATTTTTGTGAATTTCTGGGACTGCCAATCAAACAATGGGGTTTAAAAGCTTTTCTTTAATGGCTTTTAAATTGATCTTGCTGTTAACTGTTTATTCTATTCACTAATTAAAATGCATATCACAATTTCTTGGTACAAATTATATTTTTAGAATAGCTAAGGAGGGGTTTTCTACTACTCATTAATACAGGTAAGTCTTTGGGGGGAGGGGTGGAATCCAAAAATACCAAGCAATCTTGATCCAAGGAGTCCCTTTTCACATGTACAGTGGAAGCACCTTCTAAACTCTGCTTCAGCCTTGTGAAATAGGAACATACATTAATTTCATGATCAATAGAATAATGAAACAAATGTAACTAAAATGAATTCCTTCCCATTCACAAACTGAGTTCAGAAGGGACGTCCAAGCATTTCTTCCCATCTTGAATTCATTTACTTTTTGTTTTGTTTTGTTCCTCCTAAATGCTGCAGGTAGATCAATCGGATTGTCTGATGCTCTTGTTTACTTGTGTTTCTATGAAGAGAAAACACCCACAGAGACAAGTAAAAGTGTCAAACAATCTGATAAGTCTTCTTATCTGCATAGAACCCACAAATTATGCCAAGGCCAAGCCCTAGAAATAAATGAAATGGAAATCCTCATGAAATCCTTGAGAAAGAGAGAGGGAGGGAGGCCTTCTACAGGAGTCAATAGGCTCTTCTGCTATGGTCCTTACAAATACTTGCCTGGCTATTCAGGATGACAGAAAGGCAACTCCCTAAAGTAAGACATTATGATTTTGTTATACTAATGACTTAGAAGAAGAGGAGGAAGAGGAGGAGAATCTTCAGTTAGATGAGAATTCCCTTGTTTCCGTCCAAAAAGCTTGCCTCTTTCTTTAATTCTGAGGGGCAAGTGGAATAAATCCTGGAACTCCTTAGTTCACCTCTGCTGCTTCTGAGGAAGGAGGGATCTCACTCAGGTAACCTCTAGGTAGATATAGTTTGAGGAAATCTTGGGACTCCTCAACACAATGGGAACACTTTGGAGGTCTACATAACTATGGCCTGACATACCATATCACCTGTGATTTCTGCCCATTCTGCAGCATTTACACTACACAAAAGTCAATAGTCCCACTCCTTGTTGTAGCCCCTGTGGAAAACAAAACAAAAACAAAAGAGGGAGATACATTGCCACCTTCTGCTGGTCTTTGCATCACTCTTGAGTGATTGGTGCAGTCTGCTAAATTCCTGATTAGCCCCTTTTTATCCAAATAAAAGAGGAGGAGAGAGAGAGAGAGAGAGAGAGAGAGAGAGAGAGAGAGAGAGAGAATACAAGGTTGTTCTTCCACTATGTTAGTTTTTTGCTCTTTGGAGACAGAACATTTTCTGGCTCCCTTGTATTTTGCTTTGATGGAAAAATGAAAAAGCCAAAACTGATGCATAGTTCCTTTAAGGGTGCTTCCAGACTGGGGCTTTTAGTTGAAAATTGGGTTGTTCTGATCTGCGCAGAACTGACATGTGACACTGTTCACACACTGCAGCTTATAGTCTTATGTATACAGAACTGATGAATACTTAAGAGGCCAGGAATGGGGACAGCAGCAGTATCTCTTCCTCCCCCACTCCCCATGCATCCAAAAATGTTTGTGTGTGTGTGTGTGTGTGTGAATCTTGGATTTAAATATTGATCAAAAACCCTTCTTAAATCTAATGATAGTGTTATTATTATTATTTCTTAATAAAATTTGTATACTGCCTTTCATCTGAAGATGACAGGGCTGTTTAACTTGTGAACTGTACCAATCAACAGGTTAGCATTTGCAAGCTAAGAAGTTGTAGCATTTCACACCCACTGACCGTACACCACCACAGTGGCTGACAGGCTTCTTCTCTTGGCAACTATGTTGGCTGCCATACATGTGTAGTTCCCAGAATCAGAGAGGCGCGCTTGGCGGATGATCAGGTTGTGATCTGCTCGGGTGTCAATGTTCTCGTCCTGCTCAGCATCAACAGGTTCTTCATTCTTCAGCCATTCCACCTGGAGAGATAAAACATGAAGGGTGGATTAATGGGATGGATTTACTTTATTTATATTCCACCTCTCCAGAACTGAAGATGATGGATAACATTAGTCACTTACTGAAAGTGATTGGCAGTACAATCAGGGCAGACAGAGGAAAGCACATTTTCATATTGTATGTTCATTGTATAAAATTTACTGCTACAATTTGCAAGGGGGTTAGACAAATTCATGCACAACAGTGATCAGTATTGGGCCAAGACATTTTGCTACCTGAGGCAAAGTGCAAAGATGGCAGCCCTCCATTCCACATACAGAAGCCACCTGGAATAAGCTAGCAGACCTGAGGGCAACAAAGTAGTTATGCTGGTACAGGACAGACTACATGGCACACATAGCTCTGCCCTGCAGCATTTGAGGACTGAGGAGGGCTATCTCCACTGCCTCTTAGCATCTGCTGCCTGAGGAAATCATTACACTTTGCCTAATGGTGGGCTTGGCCCAGTCAGCAATGATGGCTGTATGGAACTTCCATGTTCAGAGACACCATGCCAATGAATATCAGTTCAAACAAGTTACAGCATTTCACATCCACTGAGGAGGCAACAGCAGGTCAGAGCTGCTACCTTCATGACCTACTTGTGGACTTCCTGGAAGAATCTAGTTAGACATTATGGAAAAGAAGATGCTATGTTCAATGCACCTTTGATAACATTTAGAAGGACTGTTCTTAAGGGCCTTTTCACACATTGGGTGATATCCAATTAATGTGTCCCATTAGGTCCAGAATTTCTACTTGCACAATGGGACTTTCTCCCATCACCCCCTGTACATTTCCCCCAATCTGTTCCAGCAGATTGGGAAATCCCTAGAACATATTTAGGGGGTGCACAGGGTAAGGAAAGTGGGAACGCCTTGTTGCAAAATCCTGGAACGGACAGGATGGTTATTTGGTGATATTTGAGTTCTAACCGCTGCATTTTTTGCATGTATGTGAATACACCTTACTTTTTATTTCATAATTTATCTAAAATTGTGAAACATGAATGTTACCAATAGACTGCAACAAGAAAACCAGACATATACAAACATACAGAAGTAGAAACGAACTGAGTAATCAAAGGTGGACAAAAATGAGAGGTTGCATATCCACATTAAACAAATTTAGTTAAAATCTAGAGGAATGATATTAACCAATTAATATTCTACCCTCATTTGGCAATTATGCTCACTTTCTCTCAACGACTTCACATATTTATTATGAGGATAAGCTGTGTTGGCAGTTCCAAGATCCTTGAAGGAAGAGTAAAAAAAAATGGTACCATGGGATTTCTTGAGTCAAAAAACAACCTGCTGAATGATGGAGATCACAAACAAATGTGGGATATCTTCAGAGCAAGAGAAGCAAACCCTTCATATGTTCCTTCCTTCCTAATGAAACAGAAACAATGGGCTGATATGGCCATAATGCTAAACCAGTCTTTAGGCTCTCATATTCACCCCACCTCCTCTAGCTTGACTGCAAGGAGTCTGACAGTTTTTGCATCCTTTTCTGATTAACCACAGCTTGCCATCTTACCCCAAAGCAGTCAAACGGTGATTGATCTTAACTACTGTTAGTGGAAGCAAGCCAAGTTCAAATGAGGGTTCATGAAGCCAGCTTGTTTCAAGCGTCCATACTAAAGATTGACTGCAGTTTATGGTTGAAATGCCATGCCAAACACAACCTAAACTGGAGGCAGAAGCTTCGGGTCGCCTCCTTCTCACTGCCATGCATGACACAAGCCTGAGGCTTGTCTTCATAATGATAAATCAGGGATAAGGAACCTGTAGTCTTCCCAGGTGTTATTTGACTTCAGCTCCAAGAAATCCCCACTATCATGACCATGGTTATGGATGATGGAAGTTAAAGTCCATCAATATCTGGTGGGCCACTGCTTCCCTATTGCTGCAGTAAACTATGGCTTAGTATTACATGCAAACTAGGCCAGCCTCTTAGAACAGAGTTGTGGTGAGGGACTCCCCAGCCTCCCTCTAGACTTGAAGCAGAAAGAAGCCTCAAGCTTCCTAATATTTCATATACATCTTTCAGAAGCAACAAGCTGTGGATCTCCTATACATATGAATTCCCGGAAACACTGACAAAATATTATTTCACTCTGGAGCTGGCACAAAGCTGCTTAAACTAAACCACATAGAGCTAATTGGCATTGCAGAGCAGGTAAATTTCAAGGCAGAATCAGCTGTCTCCATCAAAATATGAGAGGGCTCAGGATCCAGGTTCAGCAGCAGGTCTTTCTGCAGATCCACAAGAATGAGCAAAAGGCAGCGAAGTAACAATTTATTTCCATGTCTCAAACTCAGACAGATAACCTCAGCTGGAAACCAGGAGAAGAAGGGCTTGTAACGTGCAGGTAATCAGCTTATGGATCTGCAGGCTACAGGCATTCATTAGCACACTGTTCTGTGCAGATGGTTGGCAATTTGTAGATTTTCTAGTTTATAAACAAATCTGCGGCCACCGACCATCACAGCCAATTAGACTCCATGCCAAGCAGCAGGCTCTTTTTGCAATGCCATCCGTCACGTTGGTTAGCTAGGGACAGAAGGAGCAAAAACAGACTTACCCTGCACTCCTCACATCTCTGCAAGATGACACTGTTGGGAGGGAGTGGAAGGGGAAACAAACAGCAAGGAATTTGCAATGATGAGGCAATGTTACATTATATTTATGCACAACGGCATACCAGCTAACAAGCCATGAGTGAATTGCATGATCCTTGGGTTTCACACAAAGTCACCAGGCAATAATACAGGGATAGTCAACATGATGCTCTCCAGATGTTGGTGGATTACAGATCCCATCATCCCTGATCACTGACCATTTGGCATTGGCTGATGGGAGTTGTAGACCCTGGTCTTCTTAGCTAATGTCTGTTTTCCTTTAGATCTTCACCACCACAACCTCTGGCTTTTTTCACTCTCTCTGGCAGAAACTCATGAACCGCATAAGAAAGGTCAAAATTGTACCTATGGGGTATTTTCCATCTTGTCTCCACATGTCAGGGACTGGACAGAGGAGGAATGGTGGAGACTGCCTCCCCACCTTGACCCTTCCAGGGAAGAGGAAGACCGTTTAGGTCTACAACAGGGGTTTTAGGGAGGTCACAGCTCAGAGGAAGGTGAGGGGGAAAGTTGGGAAATAATGGGAGAGGAGGAGGAAGAAGCACCAGGGGGGGGCAACAGCTGATGGACACTGTCTTTAGAAAGCATTCCAGACCCCCCTCTCTCAGAACCCGGTGAGCCTTGAAGGTAGAGCCTTGAAAGAGAGCAACACTGGAAAAGGTACTATGATACATATATGGTGGAATTGTTTAAACATCAAACAATTTTGAGAAACAATATATAACGAAATGAAAAAAATGTTCAGATATTCATTTAGGAAAACACCAGAAGGTTTTCAATTGGGAATAGTACCAAGAAGTCTAAAGGAAGAAGACAAGACATTATACGCAACAGTAGCCGCAAGGCTCTTGATTGCAAAAAATTGGAAAAGTGGTATTATACCGACAAAAATAGAGTGGCTTGCCAAATTATTGGAGTACTACAATATATCCAAAACAATGGGAGAAATTGGAAGGATCTCAAAAGAGACGATAGACAGGGACTGGAAGTGTTCAAAGGATACTTGCAAATCCATATTGAAAAATCAGAACTCCTGTTAGAATAAACAAGTTCCGTTTTAAATACTGGAATACTAAATAAGATGGATAACAATGTGTAATTAGATTGGAAGTCTAACACAAAGGTGGGGTGAGGGGTGGTGGATGGTGATGGGAAAAGGATTGAGTGCAGGTATGTTTGAACATTCTTAAGGATTGTATGAAATGTATGTATATTCGCAATACGTGTGTATTAATGCTGAATTATTTTAACAATAAAAACTTTTCCAAAAAAGAAGAAGAGAGAGAGCAAAGAGCTCAGACAGAAGGCACTTAGCAGCACCTGTAAGAGAGGTGATGAGAATGACGAATGAGGAAGTGGGAGAGACGAGGTGTGGGAGAGATGAATGAGGAAGTGGGAGATTCACGCAGGACAGCGCCATTATCCACGAGGCTGGGTTCTACAGCCTCTCTCTGTAAATACTGAATAAAAAGTGGATGGTAAGAAACATTTCCTTGTCTTTGTATGTTCCTGGGCAATCGGCCAGGAGTTGCTGGCAGCAGCCTAACACCACACTGCAGAGAGCAACTTACGAGATCATTGCACTTAGGAAGACAGGGCCATTCCTTCTTCCCTTAGCATCCCTCTTGGGTGTTGGCAGAGAGAATCTTCTTGGTAGTTCCACCACCCTCAGAAGTTCAGGGAATGCCAGCCTTGGAGAGGGCATTCTTTATGGCAGCCCCTAAATTGTGGACTTCCATCCCCACAGTGGTGCACCTGGTACCTTAAATAGTTTCTGCCATATGCCGATGATGCACCTCTTCAACCTGATATTTGTTGCCTTTGGCCCCATCCACACTAAACATTTAAAGCAGCATCATAGCATTTTTAACAGTCACGACTCCTCCCCCCCAAAAAAAAATCCTGCAAATTTGTAATGGGTGTTGATGATAATGATGATGATAATAATTTATTTATACCCCGCCCATCTGGCTGGGTTTCCCCAACCACTCTGGGCAGCTTCCAGCAAAATATTAAAATACAATAGTCTGTTAAACATTAAAAGCTTCTTGTAAGGATATCAGGGGGTTACTCGAGAACAATCAGGCAAATGCCTCCCTGCTCAGCTGTAAAGCCTCGTTATTGGTGCCAAAAAACCCTTCACCATGCAGAACGCCACTATTCCGTGGCTTGCTCATTCACTGGCAGAATCTGTGAATGGGCGGTCCTTAAACCTTCCCCAGCAGAGTAGTTTTTTGATGCCCAGTCTGCACCTCCCCTCTCTGTGCGGAAGCCTACTGCACAGGGAGGGCGTGGGTAACGGAGGACGTCTCTCCTCCCCACTTTACTCAGGCAAGGTGTCCTCCTCCGAGCCCTGAAGCTCCTCTCCACTGGAGGCGTGGTTACTCTCCTCCGCTGAGGAGGTGCTGCTTCCCACGATCTTTGGGGGCTCTCTGTAATCCATCTGGCTTTTCCCCTCTCGCCCCTGAGCCGATGGCAGTTCCCTGACACTTCCCTACACAGGGCTGCCTTCAGATGTCTTCTAAAAGTTGTTTTTCTCTTTGACATCTGGTGGAAGGGCATTCCACAGGGCAGGTGCCACTACCAAGAAGGCCCTTGCCTGGTTCGCTGTAACTTGGCTTTTCGCAGTGAGGGAACTGCCGGAAGGCCCTTGGCACTGGACCTCAGTGTCCAGGCAGAATGATGAGGGTGGAGATGCTCCTTCAGGTATACAGGACCGAGGCCTTTAGGGCTTTAAAGGTCAGCACCAACACTTTGAATTGTGCTCAGAAACGTACTGGGAGCCAACATAGGTATTTCAAAACCGGTGTTATGTGGTCTTGGCGGCCGCTCCCAGTCACCAGCTAACTGCTGCATTCTGAATTAGTTGTAGTTTCCGTCTCACCTTCAAAGGTAGCCCCCCATAGAGCACACTGCAGTAGTCCAAATGAGAGATAACTCAAGCATGCACCACTCTGGCAAGACAGTCCGCGAGCAGATAGGGTCTCAGCCTGCGTACCAGATGGAGCTGGTAAACAGCTGCCCTGGACACAGAATTGACCTGCGCCTCCATGGACAGCTGTGAGAGTTGCTGGGAGACATTCTAAGAGTGTTTAAGTTCAGTTATGTAATTATATTGGCTTATCTGTATTGTTTTATATACCATGGTGTATGAATTGATTTTTCTTTTTGGTACTTACTGATAAAACAGTTTAGAATTCTTCCTGCAATGTTTTGAATTGTCACATTTATTGTTCATTTGATATGTCAGCAGCCACTTTGGGAATAAACAAGTGAAAAAGTGGCACAAAAATAAATAGAGGATGGTGATGAAATCTGGGGTGGGGGGATCTTTCTCAGAATTACGTTCACTGCCGCCAGGAACCACAAAACAACACGAAATAAGTAAAGTGATTTTTATTTCTATTTTTTAAAAAACCTCAATTTAGGATGAATTGTGCCTTTACTTATTACTTACTTATTTACATGGAACCCTTTCACAGGATGAAACATGCACACCTCCCAATTTCTACATTTAGTAGGGCCAAAAGAGGAATGCAACTCTCTCCACCTCCATAACCACCCATCCTAGGCAGAAAGACTATCCCCAATTCAACTGACCCAATAAAGGCCACAATAAAATTGAAATGCAAGGGCAGAGTTACAAAAATCAAAAGCAGCCACATCATATAAATCACCCCAAACATAGAAACCTCCCGTTCCTTCTCCAGAATGTATTCTCATTAATTTAATTTAAATATTAAAAAATTTAAATGAAGAAGCTTATTCTGAAAAAAAAACAAAAATGGCCATCTGCCATGGATGCTTTAGGTGAGATTCCTGCATTGTTGGGGGTTGGACTAGATGACCCTCGGGTCCCTTCCAACTTTACAATTATATGATTCTAACTCTAGCAATGCTTACTAATAAAACCAACACATCCCCAAAGGGCAAGCATAGGCACAAATATAACCAAAGGGAAGGAAGAATGACCTCCCCCCAAAAGGTGGCTGTCTCCAATAAATGTGGCTCAGTAATATTCTACTGCTTTTTAAATGTGTTTGTGGGAGTGGAAGTTACCTTTTTGTTATTGTTTTAACTATTTATTTGTGCTTTGACCTTGTATTTGATATTGGGAAGTGCCTTGAGATCTGATGATGATGATGAAGAAGAAGTTTTTGGATTTGATATCCCGCTTTATCACTACCCGAAGGAGTCTCAAAGCGGCTAACATTCTCCTTTCCCTTCCTCCCCCACAACAAACACTCTGTGAGGTGAGTGGGGCTGAGAGACTTCAAAGAAGTGTGACTGGCCCAAGGTCACCCAGGAGCTGCATGTGGAGGAGCAGGGAATCGAACCCCGTTCACCAGATTAGGAGTCCACTGCTCTTAACCACTACGCCACACTGAAAGGAGGTATATAAATCTATTAAATAAATAAATGCATGCATGCATAGAAAAACCACGACCATATGTTTATGCTGCTTTTTTTCTTCCCCCAAAGAACTCAGTATTTCATGGGTGAGAGAGATCTATTGTTTTGCCAAGTCTCGTTTTTCTTGTTTTTCTTTTTGTGAGATTAGTCGAAAGAAAAATGTTTACGTAAGTGTGCAGCATTTAAAAAGAATGATGGTCCGAGCAAAGGGAGAACGTTAAGCAGAAGGGACATAAAGCCAAAAGCTCAGAGAGATATGGGGCCAGATGATGATTTGTAAGGGAGAGCGTGGGACATGGTGCACTTTATATTTGTGTGTTTGGGACTACTGCAGCCCCTTCTTGAATTGCATTTGCATTGATTTGCCCAGCCTCCCAAGAAAAGAATTGGCGCTAATCTCACATGCTGCTGCCTGTCACAGTTGTCCAGTGCTTCTAGAGAAGCTGAACTTCAAATAGGCTTCTTTCAAGCATGAGCAGCAACTGTTTTTCCCTGCTTTGTTCATTTTATTATTTCCAGTAGTTTTGAGTTCCCTTCGGAGGATGTCTCCACAGGAGACAAAAATGAAAAAGAGCAGGGGGAGAAGAAGAGGTGTGAGAGGCTTTGCCGAATTTCCATATCTGAATGGAAACAGGAACTGCAGTTTTAACCTAGAAAGAGAGAGACTAAAGATTCATTAGTATTGAACTCCTTTTTGCTTTATCATGGGTCGCTATTGTGCAAATTGTTCGTAATGGTCTGAAAAATACAGTCATTTCCCTCCAGGATTAGGCTGTCTGAAGATTTTAATGCTTGGATCATGAACTAAATTTCAGAATAAAGGTCTATAACACACTCTAAATTTATCATCCCCCCTTCCACCTTGAAATCAGGCATGCTCAGAATTGAAATACTCTTATCAAGCGCTACCAAATCACAAAATGAACTATGAAGAAAATACAGGGCTAGATGTGGATTAGCTCCACTTCCATATATATAGAGCACGGCAACAAATACATGAGCCTAATCATAAATTTGCTCCAATTATGTCCAGTTAGGAAAGAGCAGCTTACAACATTATCTAAATGAAATCATTTAAGCACCCCACATTGCAGGTAAGGGAGTCAGGATTAGCAGTATCCATTTGCTTAATAGGTCCATGGATATACATCTTTGCATTGATTCTCCAAATGTCGCAGGTGAAGGAGAATCAACTAGGCATGAATTTGACAAAGGAGGACTTCGGTGATCCTTAAGATAATGAACTCAATATTACACTTGGTCTATATAAAATTAATCAAACTAATGTAACACATGTGAATTAAATCAAATGTCAACTTAAGCCTCATTTATTCCCTGGAACAGGGGTCAGCAAACTTTTTCAGCCGGGGGCTGGTCCACTGTCCCTCAGACCTTGTGGGGGGCCGGACTATATTTGGGTGTGGGGGGGGAATGAATGGAATTCCTATGCCCCACAAACAACCCAGAGATGCATTTTCAATAAAAGCACGTATTCTACTCATGTAAAAACAACAGGCAGGCCCCACAAATAATCCAGAGATGCATTTTAAATAAAAGGACACATTCTACTCATGTAAAAACACACTGATTCCCAGACCGTCCGCGGGCCAGATTTAGAAGGCGACTGGGCTGGATCTGACCCCCAGGCCTTAGTTTGCCTACCCATGCCCTGGAAAGTTTACATAGGACTATAGCATGAACATTCCCCATGCCTATTTCCCACCCTCCCCTCCAGAACAGAACTGTCCATCTTCTAGAACACCAGGTAACTGGAATGTAAGAAGGCACTGTTTTTCATCAAGCCCTAGATATTTCATACAGCACTGTTTCAATTCCACTGCAGTTCATCTTTTGCCCAAAACTACATTATTCGCCTCACCGTCTGCTGTGGAAAATTATGTAATTAATTACATAAACAATGTTGTTATTCCACCTCAATCATTTCAATGCAAAGGAAACACAATGCAAATGGGACGCAGGGACATAATTAATTATCTATCATTTTTGCAGACGTAAAGCAACAACAACAGTGAATACCAACTGGATTTGATGGATGGATTTCCATTCTGGACATGGGATGAATAAGCAGACAACAGGGATTTTTGTTCCTGCTTCTGCTTTCACTGGATTTCTGACATCCCTACTCAAGGGGGCCGGACATGTCTAATTACTCCTCACCCAATTACTGGTGCTCAGAAGATGATTTGCAGTGGCCTTTGGATAAGCAATAAAGATCAGAAGTTGATGTTTATAGGACTGAAACTGAGGCACAGGAAACGGTGGAAGGCACTGCTTGGAATGAACTAGTTAGTTTAGTTTAGAATAACAAAGTTCAATGAATTAGTTCAAAGAACTCTGATGAGCACCTGAAAGCAGATCCCTTTATGACTGAGTGAGCTGACTGTGAATTAGTTTCATTTTGGGGTAGAACTCTGAATGATTTCTAGTTCATAGAATCATAGAATCTGAGAGCTGGAAGGGACCCCTGCAACACAGGAATCTCATCTAAAGCATCTATGACAGGTGACCATTCAGCCTCTGCTTAGAAACCTCCAAGGAAGGAGACTCCACAACTTCCTGATGAACAGCTCTTACTGTTTATCTTCAAGTTAATTCTTTTACACCTTTTTGCTCTTCAAGCTTAAAGATCACAATTGTTGGGATGATAAATCCAACAATTCATAGTGATCTGAGTGTTTCTTAATGTTTTATTTGTCTTCTTAAGCGTATTTTATACTTCAGCACAGCAGCTTGCAACATCCTGAATACTGGAGGAGGTGGGGTGCCAAGCAAGATTTATTTTTTTTTTATTTTTTGTTTATTTTTTAAATTTTATTGTTTATTTAACATAATTGTTACAAAATATAAGCAAAATACAGTGGTACCTCAGATTAAGTACTTAATTCGTTCCGGAGGTCCGTACTTAACCTGAAACTATTCTTATCCTGAAGCACCACTTTAGCTAATGGGGCCTCCTGCTGCTGCCGCGCCGCTAAGCACGATTTCTGTTCTCATCCTGAAGCAAAATTCTTAACCTGAAACACTATTTCTGGGTTAGTGGAGTCTGTAACCTGAAGCATATGTAACCTGAAGCGTATGTAACCCGAGGTACCACTGTATTACAAATACATACATATATATTTCAAATAAGCATATATATATGAAAAAAGAAAAAAATAAAGAGAAAAAAAGAAGAAGAAAAATTGGAAGAATTTATTCCAAGTTAATTCTACAGTTATCTCAATATGAAAATAATAATAAAATTTCATTGATTGACTTCCACTGCTTACACAGATACAATCTTGTTGAAAATGTATATAGGAAGTGCAGTGTAAGTGACCAAGCAAGATTTAGATGAACTGCAATTGTGTTTTGGTTTTGGTTGTGTGTGTATGTTAGGGGTGGATTTGAACTGGAATTAGATGCTCTACCACTGAAGTATGGTCCTTCCCCTAATATCAATATAGGAAGCAGCCTTATACTGAGGTTCATCCAGCACAGTGTCATCCAGGGTTTCAGACCAGGATCTCTCCCTGCCAGGCCTGTGCAGAGGAGGGTGGCAACCTGGTACATTTGTCCTGGGTTTTGAAGGACTAAATTGGTCAGGACGAGTGGGTGCCAGAGACCAGCTGCTTCATTGCTTGAGTTTCTAACTTTATTCTAACAAGACTCCCACCCTGGGCCTCCAACAAGCTCTGCACAGGCCTGCGCCTTTCTGGAAATCCAGGGACCGAACCTTGGTGGGATCTCCCACCAAGCCAAGACCCTTAGAACAAAACATAATTTAGTGACTATGCTGCTACTGGGGTTTGTGTTTGTGGCTGTTGAATTCTTCTGTATTTATTTGAGCTGACTGTTTCATTGTAAACTGAATTGCATGTTCAAATGATGGCCACCGATGAAGTTTTATGTTTGTTATTGACGTATCTTACCCTAGGAAGGCTATAGCTTTGAAAGGTGACTTAAAAATATTTGTTTAAAAATAAAGAAAGAAGTAAAAGTCAGGATAGTGATTTATCAAAGATAGAAAACAAAGACTGCCATTGATAATTAGGGAAAGCACACACTGGGCCCCTCCCTAATTACTGTATAAGGTCATGATGCAACAACCCTTACTACCCCACATATCAGATTTTGCCATCTTGCCCTTTAAGGGAAATTTGACCTTCTTGTTTGGTCAATACCCTAGATGCACATACAGATAAGATAACTGGATTAGGAGCTCTCCTTGTAATCAGAATGAGTTGGCTTTTGGATGCAAGGGGCAGGGGCAGACATGTTTTGTTAGTTAAAAGACAAAGAAAGGTCAAAATCTGCACTATGAAGTACCTGTTTTAAAGATACACTCCTAAAATGGAAATCAAAACCAAGAAGTACAACACGTGGATACTCACATACACAAGAGCAATACCAAACTGGCATTTATTACACAGTGTTTGGGACAGTAAATGATTATTTCCTGTTCCAAACCTTTTTTTCCTGTTCCAAACACATTTACTGTGTTATGGTCTGTTGTAGCATCGACAGCAGGAGTAGGAAAATTTCAGGCCAGTGGTGGGTGAACAGAACCTCTCCAAGTCTCTCTGTCTCACCCTTGAGACTCTCCCAGGCCACAACCCCTGCTTGCCCTGCTACACACCCCACTTGAATGTTTTTGCCTGGCTGATGGGGGGGAAAAAGGTCTTATATATATAATAAAGGTAAAGGTAAAGGGACCCCTGACAGTTAAGTCCAGTCGTGGCCGACTCTGGGGTTGTGGTGCTCATCTCGCTTTACTGGCCGTGGGAGCCGGCATACAGCTTCCAGGTCATGTGGCCAGCATGACAAAGCCACTTCTGGCGAACCAGAGCAGCAGATGGAAACACCGTTTACCTTCCCACCGGAGCGGTACCTATTTATCTACTTGCACTTTGACGTGCTTTCGAACTGCTAGGTTGGCAGGAGCAGGGACCGAGCAACGGGAGCTCACCCCATCATGGGGATTCGAACCGCCAACCTTCTGATCAGCAAGTCCTAGGCTCTGTGGTTTAACCCACAGCGCCACCTGTGTCCATATATATACATTTATGTACATGTATATATATAATACATGTACATAAATGTACCAAGCAAACACGTACATAAATATATAAACCACATGTCTGAAGCAGCACAGGGAAACAGCCATGAAGCCATTTTGGCTCCCAAACTGACCAAATGTTTTCTCTTCAAAGTCAAAGGAAAATGGAAACGCCTCCCCACTGTCCTTTCCCTTGACAAATCCCGTCTTAAGGGTATGCCTGTGTATGAATAGGGTGAGCCTGTGACCTGGCTCAGGAACTAAGTATTTATCATTACAAAACACTGGCCAGGCTCCCCAGGGTATCCAATCAAGTAAGCATTAACAGGTCACCTTCCAGTCAGGCAGTAAACAACGCACTCAGATTTCTGTTGTAGACCACCCCTTTCTGTGATGTAGGTATGATGTGTCTGGGGGGGTGGTCTTGAGCTACACCCCTTCTGTGATGTATGTATGATGTTTCTGGAGATGGTCTGGAGTTTGAGGGGGGGCAATTTAAAAAGTCTATGTAAGGGCGGGCACACCTTTGTTCTGGGTTCCACTTCTTCCCTGCTTGTGGTGAGTGAGGACCCTGTTGCAACAGTTTGATAAAGATCAGGCTTAATAGCTGCTTTGCGTCTCAATATTCTCTGGTTGGCCTCTGTTATTTCTCCTACCGATAGAGAATCTTCAAAAGGACTCTATATGGGCTGTTGGATACCCCAAAAGGGAAAAGGAGCAATCCCCCCCCCTTAGGTATTCCAACCTATGTAGTCTTAGACATAAGTACCATTTACTGTAAAATGTGTTTACTGGGCTGTACCAGATGCTTCTTCAGTCATACTGAATTGGTTTTAAGTTTCTGCACACTCTAGAATTGTCTGTGTAAGAGCCAAAACATATTGATTGCTGTTCATGCTCGTTCCGCCACTCAAAGCTAAGTCATACTAATTTTCATACTATAGCACAGAAATGGAAGGTGAGAGCTGGCGATGCATTGAATGTCAATCGATGATCTGGAGATATATGACCAAGATCCATTCAAACAGAATGATCGCTCAGCCATAAGAGTTGTCAATTTCTGTTTTTACAAAGGGTGAAAAGTTGTGAACAAAGTAGAACGAGACTCTGAAGGCAAGAGATTCATGTCTCTAGGGATGGAGGGGTTGTTTACAAGTATAGAATCATTTCCTCATCAGAGACTTTGGGCTGTCTATACATGCACATACAGTATTGTTACTAACTGAGCCATAGACAGAGGTCAAGTGGGAGGAAGTATGGATGAGGGAGGAATCCAACAAGCTCAGAATCCAGAAGAGATTTAGCCCAGTCTACCCATGAACTGGATCATGAATCCCCTTGAGAAAACTGCCATGGGCAGCCATCCTTTTTCCCATCGGTGCCAGGGGGCATGCAGTATTGCAATACAAAGTGGCAAGGAACACTGTGTGCTAGCTATTCCATACAGACTTTTAAAAAAAATGGAAAAGGAAAGAGGCCAGCCAGTGTTGCAGCAGTCAGACTACCTCACAAGTCCTTTGGGGTTGTATCCAAAGTTGTCCTACTCAGAGTAGACACATTCACATTAATGAACCTAAGTCAGTCATGGCCATTAACTTCAATGGGTCTACTCCAGGTTGGGCTGGTATCAGCCACAACACTTTATCCCCATAAGTACTTTCATATATACCGTATTTTTCTATGTATAAGACTAGGGTTTTTTCCTAAAAAATAATGTCCAAAATTTGGGGGCGTCTTATACACATAGATCTCCTCCCCCCCATTTTCTTCAATTGGAGTCCCCCAAAATAGGGGGCATCTTATACATGGGGGCATTTTATAGACAGAAAAATACGGTATATTCTGTGTTTCCCTGCAGGCTTTTCTAGGGTTTTCCCTTCCCAACCAGACTTTAATAGGTCAATTGATCCCAAGGAGCCAGGGGCCAGAAGGAATGTAAAATAAAATAAAATAAAATAAAATAGTGGTACCTCGAGTAACAAACGCCTCAGGTTACAAACGCTTCAGGTTACAAACTCTGTTAACCTGGAAGAGTTACCTCAAGTTGAAAACTTTGGCCCAGGATGAAAACAGAAATTGTGTGTCAGCGGCCTCTAGATCAGAACAGTTTCAGGTTAAGAACAGACCTCCGTAACAAATTAAGTTCGTAACTAGAAGTACCACTGTAATGTCTGGGTAAACTTCCAGCCTGAATATATTGGTTTCAGGAATCAGGATACAGGCAGGAATCAAAGCAAAACAAGGAACCCAGAAATGTTACAAGGAGTCCCAGCCACTAAAACACTAAAACATGTTAGAAGCCGGGAGGCTGTTGTTCCTCAGCTGAATTTCAAGCTAAACCAGAATCTTTTCTTCAGCCCTTCCTGTCCAGGACTGCCAATGATCAGTCTCTGGGTTGGCTAAGTCAGTCCAGAGGCACAGTACAGTCGTACCTTGGTTTAAGAACAGCCTTGTTTAAGAACAAATCAGTTTACGAACTCCGCAAAACCAGAAGTAGTGTCCCGGTTTGTGAACTTTACCTTGGTCTAATAACAGAATTTGAATGGTGGAAGGGCACCGGCAGCGGGAAAGCGCACCTCGGTTTAAGAACAGTTTCAGTTTAAGAATGGACTTCCAGAATGAATTCATGATTCTATGATTCTATGATTCAGTTCGTAAACCGAGGTACCACTGTACTTCATTCCCAGGAAGATGTCAATATTGCAGTTCTGGTTGCTTTCCACATGGGGCAACTGTTTCCAGGGGCTCGTGAAAATAGTCCACAGCAATTTGAGATTTATCTTTTTTTTTAAAAAACCACTCTTCATGAAAGTTCATCAGCATTTTAAAGTGAAATTTCCCTAATGCACACAGTTTTGTATGCACCTTTGCCTAAAATACACGTTTTGCTAGAAATTTATTTTTTGTGTTCTTTTAATAGATGCATTTTAATGGACCCTTGACTCCAGTATGTGTCCTTTCGAATGTGGCTAGAAAACTGCACCACAAAATTCAGAGAAGTGCAAATGTCAAAGAATGGCGGTATTTCTGCTCATGTATTGTTTCCGTAACTGCAAACTGGGGAGATCCATACTTGCAGCTGAAGATGTGAGCTGCTTCTATGGTAAAGTGTGATGATGAAAAATGCTTGATCTGTGATAGCTGTTTCACACATAAGTAGTTGCTCAATGAAAGGAGCACGAATGAGTCAACTTGCTCTCTTTTATCGCCATTTGAAATGGCTGATCATCTTTGTATCACCATAACATCCTCCTGACTCATCCAATTCTCAGATTCTCTTCTTTATTCTAAAATGCTTTAACTCCCCCTTCTCCTCTTATTTTTTTGCTTTAATGGGGAAAAATAGAATTAAAAGTAGGGGGGGAGGCAATTACTGTAATTCTTACAGTGCCCAGAACTTTGCATTCATTGCAGTGATCAGGCTTATAAACATCTGTTATAAATAGGACCAAAACAAGCCCACAGGCTGCTCAGCAGGAGAGATACACTTTAATGGGCTTGCTTTTGAAAATATCTGCATGTGGGAAAGCTAAATACCACCAATGCTTTGCAACATAAAACACAGCAATATCAAAGAGAGGCAAGCAGGAAAGAAAATCAAGGAAACAATGTCACAAGGACTTCATAATGTTCAACTGGTGCTCTTTCCAGTCAAGACTCTATAGTGCTTTTACCAATCCATTATTCTTGCATGTTTGCCGCACATTACCTAATTTGGAGATCAATATGTGGCCCTTGTATTAAAGGATCATAGAATTTTGACTTGAATTAGTATTGATTTACATCAGGAATCTCTCATCACTTTCTCTAATAGCTTCGTCCTCCATGAATTTGTCTTTTAGATGTAGTGGAAGAAGGTGTCCCATTGCCATGGAATGAGAGAGAACCATTTTGTCCCTGGCTTCAGAAAGCAAAATATATTTATTTGGCCCTGGGTGTAACCAGCAAGGGGCACTGGCCTGAGGCAGGAACCCACCATGTGTTTCTTGAGGTGGTGGTGGTATATGTTTGTGCATGAGCACATGCAGGCATGCACACACAGTGAAATGTGACACAACCATTTAAATCATAATTGCATTTGTGCTATCCGCTTTAAAGATTCTGGCTGAGTTTCCCTTCTCCCAGCAAACCAGGTAACATTTAGTCAAATGTTTAGCTCAAGCATTAAGCATCTTGGAAAGCAGAGCGCTATGTAGAACATTCTGACAAATGCACCCTGAGAAATTCCGAACTCCTCTCTGTTTGCATAGTCAACCTATTTGATGAGCACAGCAATTTTAAACGCTTCTGCTGTAATCACAGCAGCAGCAGCAACAACAAAAGGACAAAGTAGATCTTCCTGTTCTTGAAGTTTCTGTTCCATTTTTTATTTTGCCACTCTGCTTGCTGTGCCAAAAAAGCAAAGCAAACAACCCCAACTTCACCTCCATACCATTCAGACAGCAGCATTTACCTCCAGGTAGCTTAAAGCCTTTTTCTGAAGAGTCACTATATGTAATTCACTCAAGTTAGGGAAAACTATCAATTTATTTTGGTGTTCCACACATCACAGTAAGCTATGGTTTTACGGCTTACTGTGAAAAAGAAGTGTATACTAGCTGCTCAATTGTTCCAGCCTTGTTCCACCAACCCTAGAGCAACAAACCATGAGCCTTGGCTTAGTGTTATGCATGAACCAGTACCCTTGGTTTGTTTCCCTCCAGACAAAGGTTTTTCTTGGCTTACTGATTTTGGATAGGAACAAACTGTGAGTGCTAGATTCCGCATAACACTAAGCCAAAGCTCATAGTTTATTGCTGTAGCTCCAGGCAGGGCCAAATGAAACAGGAAGGCTGCTCATTCATAGTAAACTATAGTCTGCAGCTTGCCATGGCAAGATTTAACCAGGGATGGGCAAATCTGTCTATTTCAGTTCCTGACAGTTTCCAATTCCCATTCTTAAGTTTTGCACATTTCCACATTAGTTTGTGGGTTTTAAAAAAAATAAATTAAAAAGTCCTCATGAAAAATTCTCAACATTTTAGTGTGGATTTCTAATATCTTTATATCTAATATCTTTATTTAATATCTTTATATGCAATTCTGCCTGCTGTACACGTTTTTGCAGAGCAATTTCTCCTAATAGAATACAGTTTTCTATGTTTTAGTAATAGGCATTTTAACCAAGTAGACACATTTTTGTACATACTACTTGGCTAGGGAACTACACTGCAAAATTTGGGAAAATGTACATTTCAAAGGATGCCTCGGTTTGGTTCTCATACTGTTTCAGAAAGTGCAAAAGAGGAAACTTCACCTTTAAATATGAATTAAATCAAATTTATCCCTTTCCCTGGTTTTATTTAACACTCTATGGGGCAACAGGGGAGAACTCAGAGGACATAAAACATACATGACATTCAGTCTCTTGAAATCTCTTCCTACGTTTGACATCGTTCTCCATAGGACACACCCTCTTCTCTGTCTTATAGGAGCTCAACCTTTGCAGAGAGGCTAAAAACACACACGACTGTCATGTGGTTATGCATTCCCTTTGATTGCTCTCCCAAATGTTAGCTTGTCACAGCTCATCCTGCTCTTCCTCCAAGCTCTTCAAAGAGCAGGTTAAGCAGGAATAATTTTGATACAGCTTTGGAATCTACATCCACAAATCCTCTTAGGATTTTTTATTTTTTTTAATACACATTTATGTTCCAACCATATAAATTTTCTTGACTTTTCTCAGAAAAAAAACTATCCCTCATTCTGCTTTCTGGTGTCTCTTTTAAATTGAAACCATAAAGCTAGGGAAATTCCAGCCATCCCGCACAGTGAGGAATCACAGGGATCATTTCACCAACCTCATTTAATTGCATATTTTCATTTTATCATTATCAAAAAGATGTGTTGGAGAAATGGGTATATACAGGCAATCGACTCACTGCAGTGTAAGGTTTTCTACCACGGGGTTGTTTAGTCATCAGTATTTCTGCAAATGCAAGTGTCGGTGTCTTATCAAACATTTGTTGCAACTATGATGAAGATAATGGTGACGATATTTCAGCTATTCATATACAGATTTTCAAAGCAGAATAACAACAACATATAGTATTAGTAGAAGTAAACACCACCACTAACCCTTTCACTTGAATAATGTTCACTTTCGACTTAAAAATCAAGAGAACATTGTAGGCTTAAACACAACACAATCTTTTCTTTAAGAAGGACAGGGGAAAACCATCCACTTCCCTGAACCAAGAACCAATGAGAAAATATTGTCACAATGCAGGGATCTTCAGTTTATAGCAACAATCAGTAACCAGAGGTAGAGTACCAAGCAACCATTGCTACACTTTTGCAAACATTTACAAAGCAGGCAGACTTCTTCGTATGGTCAGCTGTTTGCCTATAATCAACTACAGTGGTACCTTGGGTTACAGACACTTCGGGTTACAGACACTTCAGGTTACAGACGCTTCAGGTTACAGACTCCGCTAACCCAGAAATAGTACCTTGGGTTAAAAACTTTACTTCAGGATGAGAACAGAAATTGCATGGCAGCGATGACGGGAGGCCTCATTAGCTATAGTGGTGCTTCAGGTTAAGAACAGTTTCAGGTTAAGAACGGACCTCCGGAACGAATTAAGTTCTTAACCAGAGGTACCACTGTATTATTGTGTCTGGGTTTGGAAATTCCAGATTTGGATGCCCTGGATGAGCAAGTCATAGGTTCAGTCTAATATGTCTGTTTCATTGTGGGGGGGGGGGGGGGGAGAGAGAGAGAGAAAGAGAGAGAGGGAGGGAGAGAGAGGGAAGGAAATACATATAAAATTTAAAAATCATTTTGTATGCCGGTCTAGAAGAGGACTAATAATAACCCTGAATTTTATACATGGAACTCTACATTTAGCAAATGGCCTGCTTCTCCTTGTAACAAGGAAACAAATGGCCAGCCTAGCTCTTGGGTCTCCAGATATAATATGGCCATACATTGTCAGCACTGCAATAGGATAAACATATTTCAATACTGTCGTTTATTATTATTATTTTGCACATAAAGGTAAAGGTAAAGGTACCCCTGCCCGTACGGGCCAGTCTTGACAGACTCTGGGGTTGGTGCGCTCATCTCACTCTATAGGCCGGGGGCCAGCGCTGTCCGGAGACACTTCCGGGTCACGTGGCCAGCGTGACATCGCTGCTCTGGCGAGCCAGAGCCGCACACGGAAACGCCGTTTACCTTCCCGCTAGAAAGCGGTCCCTATTTATCTACTTGCACCCGGGGGTGCTTTCGAACTGCTAGGTTGGCAGGCGCTGGGACCGAGCAACGGGAGCGCACCCCGCTGCGGGGATTCGAACCGCCGACCTTTCGATCGGCAAGCCCTAGGAGCTGAGGCTTTTACCCACAGCGCCACCTGCGTCCCTATTTTGCATATAGGGTAATCTTAATGATGCAAGTGTTAAGAAATGTTTTTCTTCCTGCACATGCTTCGAATAAACATTTGGAGTTGAAACAACAACAGCACCACTATAGCTGCAGCTAAGAAGCAGAGTTATTGGTTAACAAATGTGTCACATTTAGCCTGGTGCTATGAAATGCATAGTAAATGCACCTAAGCATCAGATTTCGTGTGCAGAGGAGTATCTGAGCACTTTCCCTCTCCCAACATTCCCTCTGTAATTTAAATAGGTGTGGATTTATGCTGGAAGAAATAAAACCCAGTTCTTTAATAGTAAAACTGTTGCAGTTTGGGCTCGTGTTTTATGGCACTTCCCCCAGATTGTTAAAAAGTCACAGCCAGGCATATTGCATCCACAGAATGTGAGCACAACACCCTCCGCCTCTCCCCTCTTTTATTTTAGACACTAACAGACGGCATGTAGTAAAAAGGAATGCAACTGGACCGTTGCATGACAAATGTGTCGTCCACAGAAACAAGCTGAACCAGCTTGGAGGGGAGGGGGAGGGAAAAAGGTTTAGTGTCTCCAAACAAAGGTATCTGCCAATCTGTTCGGGCTTTGCTTTCCCACACCAGATGTAGACACACATAAATGGTGAGATGGTGTTGTTGGCTGGCCCTACCAGTTGTTGAAAGATGTGCAGGTTTTTACTTTTCCCCCCTCCCTCAATGCTAAATCAAAGGAGGGAAGGGAAAATTAAAAACCCAGACAATTAAGCAAGGTGGAACAAGCACCCTCGCTTTACCATCTGAGGCTAAAGAGACTGTGAACTCAGGCACTTTCCACCATTTATTTATTTTTTAATTCATAACAGCTGAATATGAGAACTGTCTTTTTTTAAACAAAAAGACCATACCCCAAATTAAATCATTCGTAAATGCTTGTTTTATGACAAATACATAATTAGATACCGTATTTTTCAGTGTATAACACGCCCCCTATTTTGGGGGACTCAAAATTCAGGAAAGGGGGGGGGGGGGTTTCTGAAAGGTGTTAAGCTTTTTTTTGGGGGGGGGGGGGGATTGCCAAAATTTTTTGAACTTTTGGGGGGGAGGACTGACCAGAGCTTTTTTTAGGGGGAAATGCCAAAAATTGCTCACCTGCCAGACTGACAATGCCGCTCGCACGCACGCGTCGCCAAAGCAAGCTATCCTCTGCCCCATTGCCAAAAAAAGCAGCAAATAGTTCGCCTACTTGCTGCAGCGAGAGCCAATCAAGAGCAGCCCTTGCCGCAGCCTCCAACTCTCTCCAACTCGCGGCAACAACCAATCCCACGTCCCTACAATGCACTACCCATGCATAAGGCAACCCATGATTTTGAACTTGATTTTTCAATTTAAAAACATAGCCTTATACAGTGGTACCTCGTGTTATGGACAGGATCTGTTCTGGAGGCCCGTCCGTAACATGAAATGCCCGCAACTCAAAGCACTACGTCTGCGCAGGCGCGGGGCGCAATTTGGCGCTTCTGCGCATGTGTGAGTGGCGAAACCTGGAAGTGACCCATTCCGGTACTTCTGGGTTGCCGCGGGACGTAATGCAAAAAGACCAACATGAAGCGGACACAACACAAGGTATGACTATACATGGAAAAGTACCATATGTTGTGTGTAGACATTTTTAATGCATTGTTAGTATGCTCTGTTGAGCTGAGAATTCTACTGCAAAATTCAGTGAAGTCAAAAATCCCAAAGACAATCACAGTTGTATCTGTGAACTGATCCAGGAGGTACAAATTAGGACAGTTTACTTTAAAGCATGGACCAGCTAAGCTTCTCCTCCATCCCCAGCTAAAAGGGTACTGATAGTAGAGATGAAGGCACCAATTAGAATATCTTTTACTACCCTACTTCCTGCATCAAAATTGCTATGGGTTTCTGATCTGCCAATCCAGCTAGGCAAAGGGAACCTGTGGCCCTTTAATATATAGAGTCCAGATGTTGTTGACTGCAACGCCCATCATGGGTGATCATTGCCATTCTGCCTGGGGCTGATGGGGGTTGGAGTCAACCATATCCCTAGGACGCTTAGGACCTTCTTGGTGGCTGCTCCCAGACTTTGGAACTTCCTTCCTAGACAAGCTATATTGGCTTCTTCCTTGTTGTCTTTCCACCAGCAGGTGAATGCTGCTTTATTCCTGCAGGCTTTTGAGAACTGAATGCTTTTAAGGAAAGAGCTTTTAACAAGGTTGTGCTGTTTTTACTACCTGCAATTTTAATAGAATTGTTTTTATATTGTTTTAATTCTATTATAGCTTGATTACTTTTAACTAGTATCTTTTACGTGTATGTCTTTAGCTTTTATTTTATTCACATGTTTTATTCATGTCTGCCTTAATTTTTGTGAGCCACCTTGAGTCCTGGTTCTGGGAGAAGGGTGGGATGAAAATAAATAAATATTATAATAATTACGGCAAAAGACTTTCCCACTCCTGCTCCGTAGAGCAATGGTGCCTTCTAGATAACAGGATTGGCCTAAGCGCTGCCGGATGGCTCCGCAAGTGACTTTCCAACTCAGTGCAGAGAGAATTAGCTTTTATCCCAGGACAGTCTCACAGACCGGACATCTTGTTTTATTGAATAACAGCACTGACTTCCTTCAGCCTTTCCCTGTCCCCATATTCTTTGCCTTACTGTTCAGTTTGGTGCCTGACCTCTAGCCTAGACCATGGCTGGATCTAGACACACCAAAGAACGCATTCAGTTTGATGCATTGTAAACTTTGTATGAAAAATCGGGTTGGCAAAAATGGAACTCGACAGCGCCATCTGGTGTCACAGTGTTATAATGCATATACAGTGCATATAAAGCGCTGTTTGTTTGTCAATGTAGCTGAGTCCCATGACTACATCTCCTACTTCTAGTTCTTAGTTCCTGTTTGAATGATCTCTTGCCCATTCACAGCCACAATTAAAGCTTTGGGCTCATAAGACCATCCTCTTAATTAAAGCCTTTAAAGCCCTATGCGGCCTAGGACCCACGTACCTACGGGACCGCCTCTCCTGGTATGCCCCACGGAGGACCTTAAGGTCCACAAATGGCAACATTTTGGAAGTCCCAGGTTGCAAGGTGGTTAGATTGGTCTCAGCTAGGGCCAGGGCCTTTTCAGTACTGGCCCCAACTTGGTGGAACGCTCTGTCACAAGAGACTAGGGCCCTGCGGGACTTGACATCTTTCCGCAGGGTCTGCAAGACAGAGCTGTTCCGCCTAGCCTTTGATTTGGACTCAGTCTGACCCTCATGTTTCCATCCCCTTATGGTTTTGATCTATGGGCTACTTTTAAAATGAGGCTGCATTTTTAATTGCATTTTAACCTGTATTTCAAATTGTTCTCCCCCCCCATTATGTTTTTACTGTAATTTTACTGGTGTTAGCCGCCCTGAGCTCTGGCCGGGGAGGGCGGGGTATAAATAAAATTTGTTGTTGTTGTTGTTGTTATATCAGAACTAAATTCTGAAGCAAGTGGCTGCAGAGTTGGCCCAGGCTTGAAATATGGAAGTTATGTGGTATTTTAGTCACAAGGCCAATTATTTTATTCCAACTGGTCAGCACCAACAGAATGCAAAAAAGAAGGTAACAAACAAACAACAAACAGATAGGTATATAGGCTATCTACTAAGAACACTGAGCTATCTAGTTCCACCATTTATGCAGAATTAAGAATAAGAAAGCATAATAGCCAACATTTCATATATGTAAACATATTCAGTGCAAATGAAAGAGATAGAAAATCTATAGAAACCTGGATTTGTCACCTTTTTGCATGGGTGACTGCCAGCACACAGACACAAATAACATCACACTCACTAAGTACATTATAAATAAGTATTCATCAACTTATTTTTGCAAGTATAATAGTGGTACCATGATTTCTATGCTAATATCTTAGCAACAGTTCGATGGAAAAAAAGAAACTTGTTGGGGGGGGGGGAGAGAAATGAGAGCAAATTTTCATGAGGATTTTAAAAGTGATGGTGAAATGCAGCAAACTGAATTTAACTTATCAAAGTTGATGTATTTGGCCATCCCTACTATAAATACTACAGAGAGAGAGAGAGAGAGAAAGAAGGTAACTCAGGAATATGGAACAAGTCTAAAAGAGAATATTAGTAGAATTTGAAAGGTGGGTTTCCCCCCCCCCCAGAGAACTCTGAAATTTCTAACTCCGATGTTAACAGAAATCACCTCAGCATCCAAAACAGTTTTTATCCTGAATGGATCCTCTATTGCTGCCACAAAGTCTCTCCTTTAATTTGCTCACCTCCTTGGAGAAAAGTGGAAATCAGAAGCCGTATCCCTCAAGAGTCATCTTTCATAAATTCACCTTCACTGCCAGACTTGACTAACAACCTATTTGCAGCTTCTCATAGTAATTATTATTATTTCTGAAGGTATCGGGAAGTTTTTAATGTATAAATAATAAAATTATAATTATATCAGAACACCCTTTATGGAAGGGAAAGGTTACCCAGAATGTATTTTGCGGAGCTGATATAAAGCATCATCATCATAATCAATATCGGTTTTATTAGTTATTTACCACCAAAAAAAAAGTCCAGAGGCAACTAACAAACGGAATCAAAACACAGAATTAAAACAAACAAACAAACAAACAAAATATACATGGCAAGCATGAATGCACTAACAAAGCAACAACCTCAAGAATCACATTATTAATAACAGCCGTATATGGTCCACGACAACGTGTCATAATCCACCAAATACCTGGGGAAAGAAGGTTTTAACCAGGTGCTGAAAAGATGATAAAGTCAGTACCAGGAGGCTCCCACTGGGAAAACATTTCATAGGTGGGGGGGGGGGGCAAGTGAAAATGCCCTCTACTATGTTGCCACCCTCTGGATTTGTTTCAGTGGGGGCATATGGAGAAAGGTCTCAGATGGTGAACATAGGATCTGAATAGGCTCATGGCAGGAAAAGTGCTCTATCCAGTGGTTGGGCCTTGAGCCATTTAGAGCTTTGCAAGTTAATCTATTTTATTTTATTTTAAAAAATATTATATACCATGCACACACAACATTACAACTACAACCATTCAATTACCAGCAATACAAAAATACAAACATAAATGTTCCACCTACCTGACTTCCCTCCACCAGTGTTCATCATTTCTTATGTTTATTATATTATTATTTATATTGCAATTTGTAACTCTCATCTTTAATATTGTTATTTAACTAATATTTTGTTCTTATTAGGTTAAACTAGAGGTTACCAGAGAATTGAGATTTTGCAAAGGCCAAATGATAGAAAGGCAAGAACGAAACACAATAAGCAGGCAATTTCAGTCAGTAACTACCGTATATTTCGCTCTATAAGACGCACCAGACCACAAGACGCACCTAGTTTTTGGAGGAGGAAAACAAGAAAAAAATATATTCTGAATCTCAGAAGCCAGAACAGCAAGAGGGATTGCTGTGCAGTGAAAGCAGCAATCCCTCTTGCTGTTCTGGCTTCTGTGATAGCTGTGCAGCCTGCATTCACTCCATAAGACGCACACACATTTCCCCTTACTTTTTAGGAGGGAAAAAGTGAGCCTTATAGAGCAAAAAATACGGTAAATTGGAAACAGAACATATGAATAAAAGAAGCTACTCAGAAGCAGCTCGCCTGGCAGGGCAGATCCACAACCCCAGCTTCTTGGTGACACTATTACTGCTGCTTCCCTAGAGGGAGGGGGGAACCCTGGTGAAGCTGATCTGGTACACCAGATTATAGTCTTATAGAGCAAAAAATACGGTACTTTTCACTACATTTACATTTCACCTATCCTCCAAGAAGCTCCAGGTGAAGTATATGGTTCTCTCCGCCCCACCCCATTTTATCCTCACAACAACCCTGTGAGGTAGGTTTGGCTGAGAGGCAATGGCTGGCCGAAGGCTTCTTGCCTAAGTGGGTGGGGTTGAACCTTGGCCTCCCAGGTCCTAGTTCAACTCTCTAACCACTAAACCAGAATAATATTATAATTCTCGCGCCAGGACTTTGACCTGAAACCAAGATTTTGCCCTGAACCTTTTCTAACTTGGATGCATCTAGAAGGGTAGTAAACAGAAATGGATCACCATGAAAAAGAAAAATAAATCGTAAGGAATACTGTGTTCTGGATGCTATGAGGAAGCAGCGAGTAAAGAGAGATGCACAAATGAAGTCATCCTTCCACTCTTGTTACTTCCTTGTAACATCTGAAGGAAACCACAACCAGTGAGATTAGAGGATTTTTTTTCCCTTGGGGATGCTTGCCTTGGGCTAAATTAGCCCTTAGAATTCCACAGAAGGACCCAGCCTCTGGAAATGCAAAAGTTCTGCAAGACTTGACAGGTTCTAACAGAATCTGAATGGAGACCTCGCCCACCCCCATCCCACCCCAGCCCCCGGCAATCCTCCTTCCTATCTACCTCAGACTTTTGGAATTGCTTCTTTGGTCATGGACCAGGGGTCAGCAAACTTTTTCAGCAGGGGGCTTGCCCACCGTCCCTCAGACCATGTGGGGGGCCAGACTATATTCTGAAGGGGGGGGAATGAATTCCTATGCCCCACAAATAACCCAGAGATGCATTTTAAATGAAAGGACACGTTCTACTCATTTAATTAATTTTTATAATGAAATATTTTTTAGAATGTTTGATTATTTGACTGTTTGATTATTTGATTGTTGTTAGCCGCCCTGAGCCCGGCTTCGGCTGGGGAGGGCGGGATATAAATAAAAATTATTATTATTATTATTATTATTATTATTATTATTATTATTATTAT
>JAXCMG010000018.1:35169835-35214411 GCA_034642415.1 Podarcis siculus | reverse complement strand
GAGAGAGAGAGAGAGAGAGAGAGAGAGAGAGAGAGAGAGAGAGAGAGATTTGGATTCTCACACGGCAGAGTGCTAGAAGAACCGTTGATTGATATGCACTCTGGTTATAAATTCACCCCTTTATGACCCATAATCACATCAATAAATTAAGGCTACTGTTGGCAAAACAAATGCTTAAGATGCAGTTTCCAGCTCTCTCTATCTCTCTCTCTAATGTGCATCTGTGAACAGTACAGGTAAGATGGGGATACTAACAAAAGGTGGATTATATATATATATATCACATCACTGGGAGGGACACTCACCATGACCCTCTAGCCCTTAGGCCTTTACTCTTTATAATCACTGCAACACTGCCAGCCTCGTTCCGAATTCCTGCCTAATTACCTCCTCCTGTCTCTCTAAGCTCTCCCCCTGTGTCAGCAATGGGACACAGCTGACAGGGTGGCTCTGACTCCACCTCCTACTGGGCTCCAGGACTTCTGTCCCACCAGTCCCTAGAGGCACCAGACACCCCTGCCCCCACCCCACCCCAACCCAAAACCCAAAGCTCTCTAACCTCATACACCTGACTGTGGTTCAGGTTAATCCTGTTTAAACTGCTACTACATGATCCATCAATTGCATTTTCATCCCACCCTTTCTCAAACGAGCTCTGGGTGACATACAGTTTTGTTTTCATAACAACCTAGAGAAAAATGGTTTGCAGCTTGCATGAAATATAATGCTAACATCGGGAGAGAACTGGCCTTGAGAACAGACAAACTGTGGTTAAAGGCTACTTATGCTGCCTCTGCAGCAATCTGAAGGCACATGTAACAATCCTTTAAAAACATTTGTATGGGACTTTTTAAACATGCTAAGTGCTTTGTACACAATGTCCAACTGAACCTATTATAACAGAGTCTAAAGGCAGAAGAGCAGTAAATAAAAAAAAGCTATATAATAGTAGGCTAGTTTCTACATACACTCACCCCCCCCCTCTCCTTTCCCCATTATCAGAAACATTATCAGAAATCAAGGACACTTTCCAGCCAGGCAAAAACACTCAAGCAGTCAAGCAGGACCAGTGTGGAGTGTGGCCTAAAGACATCTTGGCCTGGGGAGAGTTTCAAAGGTTAGATAAGGGAGTCCCACCACTGCTTTACAACTCCTCTCTACAAAGGCAGGAATGGGGAATCTGTGGCTCTCCAGTTGTTGCTGAACTCCAGCCCTGCTCAACCCCATGCCCATTGGTATGCATTAAATTTAGCACAGCATAACAACATAGTGATCAAAAAGCCCCAGTTCCATAATGCAACAGGACACAGTGTAAAATTAACATTGAAATTTGGACAGAAGCACTAACACAATCATTGATCCATCAGTCAACTATTTTACTTGTGTGCCACCTTTCCAAAGTCAAGACCAGGCTCAATGTGGCTTACAATATATACAAAAAATACATAACTACAAACATAGCAAAAGCAGTCATAAACAATAAACAAACCATCAAAAAGTACGCAACCAAATTGAATAATTTTCACCTAAATCATGACATCCAAAATAAGGATACAAAAAAATTAAGGGCAACAGCAACAACCCCCACTCCCAACAAAAACCCTTAAACATGATTCTGTTCAGCAGCTTCAGCTTTTGTAGCTGGAGTCAATCAGGTGCCCACCCTCCCAGGCAAGGTGGAGGAGCACATCTTCCACGACTCACAGCCTAAATAGTCTGCATGGCTGACCAGTGAACCCAGGCCTTGGTATGTACTCAAGCTGCTGTATCACACTTGATGCATAATTCTCAATGAGAGGTGTTAAAAAGGAGAATAAGGGTATCATTTCAGGGATAAAGCACCCAGCCTGTTATGGAGCATAACCACTTGGGAAACCTGAACATTTATTAAAAACAGGAATCCAATTATGCCATGGAACCAGTGGAAAAAAGTGAATCCCTGCAGTCACGAATGAAGTAATTCAGTCAGGCAGAATCCAAAAACATCCCCCAAAGCACTATCCCCCTTTTCACTCTGTCTTCTGATCAATCCCATTAAGCAGAAATGTTGTTTTCCTCCAGCATTTCTGTTTGTGACCTTTATGATTCCTAGGTGTATTGACTTACACGCTCTGAATGAGAACTCAGAAGTTTTGTTGTTCTTGGCTTCTACTTTTGTTTTTTGTTTTTGTTTTAAGTTCTCACCCCTCAGAGAAATTCAGGTACAAGTCTCACCTGCTTGCGCTGAATCAAATATGTGTCATCTTCTCTGGAGGGAAAACCTGAAGATGCATCACGCACAGCAGGGTTTGCCAGGAAGAAGATGGTGCGAGATGCTACAGAGCAGGGAACTGTGGTGGGGTGTGAGCGGAGAGAGTGGTGAAAGCAAGACACTGTGGTGAAATCGCTAGAGCAGAGGGGGATGGAACCACTTTCTTCCAAAGGGCCACCTTCCCTCATTGCAGCCTTCTGGGGGCCACATGCCAGTAGCAGCCAGGGACAAAGGCAAAAGAGGGCGGCACAATGAATGTGACTCTCACCTAGGTATATTGGAGGGCTCTGACAAAAAGGAGTGGTGTTCACTTAATTGTCAGATGTTTAGAACAGATATCCTTCCAGTGAATATAATTGGTGTTCACTGTTGTTGTTTTCAGGCTGCAAATGATCCATCATTGATCACTCCCCCACCGCCAACACTAATTTGCAGAAACAATGACATTGTTTTTGTTGGAAGCTGAACTGCAGCAGAATAGAAACAGCTCTGCATGTGATGGTGTGGAAAAAGAATGATGGCTTCTGACATTCTTAGTCTTAGCTTTGTACCGTTTCCTGCATTCCAGCCACACAAAAGTTTTGACGCATACCACATATACTTCCTTCTAGGCAAGTAAGAGGCATCATGACAGTCCAACAAGACATTCCAGCCAGAGAAAAGCAGGAGGAGGGTGTTGGGCAAGACCCGTGAAGATCATGTCTTGGGAGATAGTGTGAACTTAGCATAAGGCAGCTTCCTGTGTTCCATGTGATCTGGGGAGAGTTCAGGAGAAGGTAAGTAAAGAGGACAGAAGGGCTGCATTTGGCCCCTAGGCCTGACTTTCCCCACTCCTGGGTTAGAAGGTTGGGCTAAGGCAGGAGTCAGCAAACTTTTTTCAGCAGGGAGCCGGTCCACTGTCCCTAAGACCTTTTTTGGGGGGGGCAGACTATTTAAAAATAAATAAATGAATGAATTCCTATGCCTCACAAATAATCCAGAGATGCATTTTTTTTTTTAAAGCACACATTCCACTCATGTAAAAACACCAGACAGGCCTCACAAATAACCCAGAGATGCATTTTAAATAAAAGCACACATTCTACTCATGTAAAAACATGCTGATTCCCGGACCGTCCGTAGGCCGGATTTAGAAGGCGATTGGGTCGGATCCGGCCCCCGGGCCTTAGTTTGCCTACCCATGGTCTAAGTGTTGCTAAGGTGGCATCTGCAGGCATCAAGGTGCCCACCAGACAGTATCCACTGTTGCGCCCTACAAAAGGTCTCAGTAAATATCTCCTCAAAAATCGACAATGTGCAAGTGACTGATTGCTCACCCTGCTCATTTTCCTGTTTGCATTGACTGAGCCTCTCCTGCATGGAAAACCCAACACTTTAAACTTGCCCACATTTCATTGCCTGCCAGGATTGGAGACCCGCCTGTTTTGAGCAGAGAAGGGGTGAAGAGAGGTCCTCTCCGAATTTGGTGGTAGATTGTGCAGGTGGCTTTTTTCACCTATTAATTGGTAGTGTGTGTGTGACGAGGAGCATGCTCTCACAATTTCATGATGTTTTCTCTTTTTTGCCTCTTTCCGATGTGGCAGTCATTTTGCATCACAGCACACCCCCATGTCAGCTATTTTGTGCTATGCCACAGCCCCTATAGCAGCCATTTTTGTGACTCCAACTCTTGACAAGTTCTCAGTAGTCCAAATGTGCCCACTGCCCTGAGAAGGTTGGAGACCCCCAGGCTAAGATCACAGAAGTCTGGGTTGAAATCACACAAACACACAAGCCCTCAACCTCACTGGGCAACACAAAACTACCATTTGCTTTAATGTCTAAAATAGAGCCCTGACCACAAACAGTGGCTCAATGGGGTTAACAAAATCACAGTTTGAAGCTAGCTTGCAAATCACTGTACAATTAGGCAAGAATCACAGCTGTGCACCCTCTTGAAGATGGAATGATGGTTTGCCACACTACCAGTATGTCCTAAACTCTGGGCTCAAGAAAGAGAGCACTGTAATTGATTATATGTTTGTTCCTCTATTCAAAATTAATTATAAAATAAAATAAAAAGGAAAAAGAGAGCAACTTTGAATTCAGGCATAAAAGTGAACCACAATGTTAGCAAAGGTTACTGAATGGAGTATGTCAATCCTTAGCAAGAGGGAACATCCTGAGATGTTTCCTCACAAACTGTGTAGGTTGTTATGACGACTTTTTATGACACAGGCCTGGAAGTAAACCAGCAGTCAGTGTTTAAGAACTGGTGAGATATGCTCCCTATAAGTAGTCCCATTTAATAACTGAACACCTGTACAGTGGTACCTCGGGTTACATACGCTTCAGGTTACATTCGCTTCAGGTTACAGACTCCACTAACCCAGAAATATTATCTCGAGTTAAAAACTTTGCTTCAGGAATCGTGCGGCAGCGGCACGGTAGCATCAGGAGGACTCATTAGCTAAAGTAGTGCTTCAGGTTAAGAACAGTTTCAGGTTAAGAACAGACCTCCAGAACGAATTAAGTTCAAGGTACCACTGTATTGTTGTCCTAACTGAAGTTTTGAGAAGCCTTCAAAAGGCAATTTGAGAACCTAACAGATCTGTTGGATCAGACCAAAGGCCTATCAAGTCCTTCATGGTGTTCTCACAGTGGTCAACCAGATGGATATGGAAAGCTCAGAACTTTACTTTCAACAAAGTACAATAGTTCAGCCTATAGGTCATCCAGCTATAGATAACTGTGGCCAGGTTATCTCAGGCTGGGGGTGGGGTCACAGCTGGTGTAATAGCCTCAGCTGGCAAAGTACACTGCACATTACAAGAAGTACTAATGTATTCACTGTCCCTCCTAAATCTGTCCATACCAGTGGTCTGGGGTAGAAAATTTCCCACTGAAAACCTTCCAGATTTTATTTTTCCGTGGGTTGTTTGGGGGTGGTGGAAATCTGTTTCATAAGTTAATTAGTGACAAAGAATGGATGCCAACTGCAAACACAATATTAGGCAAGCTTGGCAGTTTTGATGCTTTTAGCTTTGTTTTCAAAATGCAAGGGAAATTAACATGCTAAATTAGGTTGCTCTCCAGAGTATCAGAAAAATTTCAAATGCAAATGAGGGCAATTTGCATTGGAAAATGTTATGGAAAACCCACATCACCCCCAGACCAGAGACCTGGTTGTTCTGGAGGAGCATGATCTCATGGAAGAGTGGATAAGCAGCAGCAACTTGGTCAGGTAACCTACCTGCCATCTTATCTGGAGCCTGGATAACTGTTCTTGGGAAGTTAGCTTACACTACATCAAGACTGATTGTCTATCTTGCCATCTACAGCTTCTCCCCAGGGTATCAGGGGGAAAGTATATATTTTTTTTACTTGATTTTTCTTTTTAAGTAGACATACCACAAATTGAAGGGACGCGGGTGGCGCTGTGGGTTAAACCAGAGAGCCTAGGGCTTGCCGATCAGAAGGTCAGCAGTTCGAATCCCCATGATAGGGTGAGCTCCCGTTGCTCGGTCCCTGCTCCTGCCAACCTAGCAGTTCAAAAGCACGTCAAAGTGCAAGTAGATAAATAGGTACCACTCCGGCAGGAAGGTAAACGGCATTTCCGTGCGCTGCTCTGGTTCACCAGAAGCGGCTTAGTCATGCTGGCCACATGACCCGGAAGCTGTACGCCAGCTCCCTCGGCCAATAAAGCGAGATGAGTGCCGCAACCCCAGAGTCGGTCACGACTGGACCTAATGGTCAGGGGTCCCTTTACCTTTACCTTTACCACATATTGAACCTGGGATCTTCTGCATGCAGAGCAGGTGCTCTGCCCCTGAGCTGTAGAGCCCTCTGCTCTTGACTGTCAACAAAGTACGACCTTCTCTTCTAGCCAAGCTCCAGCTCTAGCAACTAGCTGGAAGTACATGGGGTAGGACTTCAGAACTAGCTCCAGATACAACTGCCCACAGCCCAAGCCTGGCCCAGACAGGTTATCAATTTTCTGCACCCTTGGCATTCCAAGGCACCTTTCCCCAGCTTTTTTCTCTTGCCAGGGTATTTTCTAGAAATGTGATCTACCACCAAATGCCACATGGCTGAGCCAAGAGCTGCTGCTTTTCCAAGGCCACAGGAGTTTCTACTGAAGCATGAGATACTATAGGCAGGATTCAGTGAGGCTTGATTCCCTAGACAGAAAGAAAGAAACATGCTTTCCTGGAACTTAATTATACAGTGGTACCTCAGGTTAAGTACTTAATTCGTTCCAGAGGTCCGTTCTTAACCTGAAACTGTTCTTAACTTGAAGCACCACTTTAGCTAATGAGGCCTCCTGCTGCTGCCGCGCTGCCGGAGCATGATTTCTGTTCTCATCCTGAAGCAAAGTTCTTAACCTGAAGCACTATTTCTGGGTTAGCGGAGTCTGTAACCTGAAGCGTATGTAACCTAAAGCATATGTAACCTGAGGTACCACTGTATCCTATTCTCAGCTAACAATGTGTCTACGTAAGAAACACATTTCAGGTAAAAGGGATACTATTTAAACCCACACTTCTAACCAATGATGAACAGGCTTTTCAGCTGGGAAGATGACTTAAGGTCATTTTCTCCTCCTTTTTATGTGTACCTATCTCATTCCATCATTCTTTCTTTTTCTTTCCTTACTATTATTTGGCCACAACCCCCACCCTACATTTCAACCCTCTCCTCTTGCATACCTGCATTTCTGATGGAGAAAATGAGATTCCAACTTCTCCCAATGGAAAGAGCTGACACTTTCTCTTGGAAGAAGGGAGGCCATGGCCTCAACGTCATGAGGGGGCTGTATAGGCTTTTCCCAGGAAAGCTTTTGACAATGGCCAGTGTCCTCCACAGAATGAAACTGTGGACAAGAAAGATTTATGTGAATATGTGGACTATCTTTCTTGCTTCATTTACATTATGGTTGTGTTAAGAAGTAACATTAAGCCATGGGAGATCAGGCTTCTATACGATGTAGGAAGTCTATGGTAAGTACAGCACAATGTAGAAGTTCTTTTCCTAAATCATGGAAGGTGATGAAGCCTATGATGAAGTGCATGGATGCGACCAAAAAGCTCAAATGGTGATAACTGTGGAGGGCGAAAGAATGACTAGAGAGGGCTATTATTGCCAAAATCAGCATCTGAAATCAACAAAGCACAGGTTATCAGAGTAAATGCATACATAGAGAATATAGCAGTCACAGATGAGCCTTTCACAACATGCAGAATAATAAAATAAGAAGAGTAGGTGGACCATTGGCCCACCTCCTCCAGCATCCTGTTCTCACAGTTGGCTATGGGAAACCAGCAAGCAGGATTCAAGCGTAAGAGTATTGTATTTTTCACTCCATAAGACACACTTTTTTCCTCCTAAAAAGTAAGGGGGGGATGTCTGTGTGTCTTATGGAGCAAACGTGTGGTGATTGCTGGCTCCCTTTCTGGCCCCAGCCCCTTGTCCAGGCCTCCATTGTTGAAAGTTCTACAGATGGAGACTGTTTGTTTCCCCAGTGACATGTGACTGGCTGATTAGACTATCTGTCTGGAAACTGAAGAAATGGCTCCCTTACCTTTCCTAAAGAAGCTGCAGAACTGTGAGTTGAACCCCATAAAAACAGGATTGTTTCCCTTTGCAAAGTAAGCTCAATAACTTTGAGCTGATCCTCAAAAAACTGGGGCTTTTCCCCTTTGCAAAAGAAACTGCACAACTGTGAGCTGATCCCCCCAAAAATGGGGCTTTCCCCCTTTCCTCCTCTAAAAACTAGGTGCATCTTATGGAGCGAAAAATACGGCACCCTTTCCTCCCATGGTTTCAAACAACTGATATTCAGAAGCATTGTTGCCTCCAACTATGAAACCAGAGCATAGCCATCATGGCTAGTAGCCAGCAATAGCCCTCTTCTCCATGAATCTGTTTAAACCTCTTTCAAAGCCATTCAGGTTGGTGGCCGTCACTACCTCCGGTGTGAGCAATTTCCATAGTTAACAATGTGCCACATAAAATAGCTTATTTTATCTGAAGAAACACAATAACTTGCTTGATACCATGTCAGACCACATTTCCCACCCCAATCTTAAACGGCCTGACCCATTGTTCTCTTGCTGACAGAAAACATTTAAAACACATACCACCCTAGAGGTGTTATCTCTAGATGCACAATAATTTTGATGATGCCCAAACCACACAAATTTATCTAAATGTTATGCAAGTTTACTTTGAAATGAGTCCCATTTCTTGCAACCTCCAACTGAGCGTGCATATTTGGACCTGCAGCCTGAATTTAAAACAAACTATTCCTGTTTTAAACTTTTCCTCAATGGAGGGAAAAAAGCAAACAAGCAAGCAAAACCTTTATTCCAGAAAATGCCCAATTATCCCACATCACCATGAATATCTAAGTCCCTTTTATGTTATCATATTGAGGCATAGCAGAAAACAGCTTTTCTAAGTACCAGTGATCATAAGCTTTTTACCTTTGAAATCTGTGCTTTGTTTGAAGCTCTGCAGAATACTACTCTAGGCTCTGCTCTTCTAAAGGAAATGGGTCAAAGGGCAAAGAATGCATCCCAGAATCTTCTGGAAATAGAACAAACTGGATGGTGGAGAAACAATCCCTTAAAATAAACAAAGCTACAATTGCATACTTCACATACACAAAGCACAAAGCCCTTTCAGTCCAAAATATTGTTGAAAAGGAATGTAAAAGGGGCTGAAGAGTGATCAATGAATGGCACACTATTAAGTTACAAGAGTACAACAAGAACAACATCTTATGAATTATCAAGAATGGCCATAAACTCTGCGGTGATACTCCTTATGCAGCTGACAGTGCAAAATGAACATGATAGTCCTTCTTAACAGATAGCTAAGGACCTGCAGGGGCTCAAAACAGCTTAGATGTTATTGCAAGTTTGGAGGGGATTTATTACTTGTTCATTTATTTGTTCATTCATTCAAAACATTTTTTTCCCACTCACTCACAGATGGACATAAAAATATCAATGAAGAAACAGCCCATGCCTTCAGGATCATAATTTAAAAGGCACAACATAAAATGAAAAGGAGATGGGGAGGGAGGAGGAAAAATACAAATCCAGATGTCAGTCTTCAGCTGTAGAGTTCTTCTATCAGCCACAATGAGCATGCCCAACAAAATCTAGGGGACTACGCTTTATCTACTGCATGATAAAGGGTTCTCAGATACTGAAGGTGTGTGTGTGATGGTATATGTATGTACACACAAACACTCATACCACTACACACACACTTACTAAATCCTCTATGTCCCTCCTCAGTCTGCTATCCAGGAGGTGCTTACAGATGGGATTGCTCACTGATTCCCCCACTGGGGAAAAAACCTGACTTAAAATAGAGGACTGTTTCTGTTGAATTCTGTGGGCACTTGAGTTTTATAGGGTAAGCAGAAAGCAGGCAGTATCAAGACACAAGCTGGAGTCAAGCAGAGAGCATCCAAAACCCCAGGCAGCTCCAAAACATAAGACCTATTTAAGCAGCTAGAATACAGGACCTTGGACAGCTCCAGGGAGCCCTGCTAAGATACTAAAAGTGAATATTCTGGAGGACGCTAGAGACAATTAGATGCATATGGAGGCCTGCCAGTCCTGTAGGTGATAGGTTCTGTCTTCCTGGAGGAACTAGAAGCTTCACCTAGTTTGTTAGCCATTGCCTTCTGCAAGGTTGCCAAGACAGAGGTATTGCTGGGAACTCTAACTTTGAGTTAGCTGTGGCCTACAGTCAACAGTAGCTCATATTCAGGTTCTGTTGGTTCTTCCTCAAAGGAAGTAGTCTGAACCTTCTCCTTTACCTAGTCCTCAGTCTGCCCTGCAAGGTCACCACTTCCAGACAGTTAGGGCACATGCCCACCCTAGTTCAAGCTGGGATGTCACATGGACAATAGCCATGTTCTGAGACTCATTTTCACATAAACAGGAAAATTTGGAATAAACTACACAGCTTCCACCATCTTCAAGTTTTGTTTTGTTAACATGGCAGACATTGCATGGGGAGAGAGGACTATGGCTGGCTCACATGGGTAGATAGATGATAGATAGATAGATGATAGATAGATAGATAGATAGATAGATAGATAGATAGATAGTAGATAGATAGATGATAGATAGATAGATAGATGATAGATAGATAGATAGATAGATATAGACAGACAATCAGTGATCATGTTGTTGTTGTTTAGTCGTTTAGTCATGTCCGACTCTTCGTGACCCCATGGACCAGAGCACGCCAGGCACCCCTGTCCTCCACTACCTCCCGCAGCCTGGCCAAACTCATGCCGGTAACCTCGAAAACACTATCCAACCATCTCGTCCTCTGTCGCCCCCTTCTCCTTGTGCCCTCCATCTTTCCCAGCATCAGTGTCTTCTCCAGGGAGTCTTCTCTTCTCATGAGGTGGCCAAAGTACTGGAGCCTCAGCTTCACGATCTGTCCTTCCAGTGAGCACTCAGGGCTGATTTCCTTAAGAATGGATGCGTTTGATCTTCTTGCAGTCCATGGGACTCTCAAGAGTCTTCTCCAGCACCATAATTCAAAAGCATCAATTCTTCGGCGATCAGCCTTCTTTATGGTCCAGCTCTCACTTCCATACATCACTACTGGGAAAACCATGGCTTTAACTATACGGACCTTTGTTGGCAAGGTGACGTCTCTACTTCTCAAGATGCTGTCTAGGCCTGTCATTGCCCTTCTCCCAAGAAGCAGGCGTCTTTTAATTTCGTGGCTGCTGTCACCATCTGCAGTGATCATGGAGCCCAAGAAAGTAAAATCTCTCACTGCCTCCATTTCTTCCCCTTCTATTTGCCAGGAGGTGATGGGACCAGTGGCCATGATCTTCGTTTTTTTGATGTTGAGCTTCAGACCATATTTTGCACTCTCATAGAAAGAGATAAATCTACTTGTGAACTCCTCCCCCCCCCTTTGATTATTGAGCAGTAGATGTACTGTAAGGCTAAGAAAAAGTTTTGAATTTCTTAGGATCCCTTGCTAGAAGCAAGGCTTACATGGCAATGAATTAATGGAAACAGCCCTCGTGCGGAATGTACCAAGGGACAACCACAGACTCCCTTGATCTAATCAATAGCTGCCACTCAGCTTGAATGTGGTGTTGTAACGAACAGAGCTTCTTCCCCCTAAAGATATGTTATTTTGTGAGATATCAAATAAAACAAAAGCACAGGCTTTTGACAGCTCACTCAAAAAGAATGATAATCAGCTAGAGTTCAAGTGCGTGAATGTTACCCAGTAGACTTGTACTGGAGAGAAGCATGCATGGGTGAATTTACAAAGTTACATTTTGCAACTGCTTTTAATTCTCAATGCACACACACACACACTATTAATTGCTCAGATGTTGAGCAGGAAAAAATGAGACAATTGGGCTATTCCCACTCTTACTCCTACCTCCGTTTGAATGATTTCTAATGGCAAAAGACAGCTAACCCATCACATGCTGTTTGACTCTGAGGTCCATCAGCCCTAGGCAGCATGGGCAGTGGTCAGGGATGATGGGAGCTGTAGTTTAGTAGCAACTGGAAAGTCATGGTTAACCAGTCTTATCTTGGAAGCTGCCATTTGTCCATCTGACACTACTGTCCACACTGATCAGAAGAGGCTCTCCAGGGTTTAAGACAAAATTCTGTTCCAGCCTCACCTGGGGGTGCCAGGGATTGGCCTTGCTTGTGACCATTTCTGTGCAATATACATGCTCTGCCGCTGAGCCAAGGCTCCCCCTCCCCACTTCATTATGACACTGATGCCCCACAACTCTGGCAACACAACAATCAGCCATGCCTCTGCTTGTCGGAACATTCAAAATATGCTAGAAGGGGCTCTGCATACACACCAATTAACATGTTCAGACATCATCATTAAGACAAGGAACCTTGGCCAAATCAGGGTCCTGTCCCCCTTGTGTGAAATAGTGGTACATTTGTAGAGTACTGAACTTGTAGATGTAGTGAGAAGTATCAGCTGGCTGTATCAATTTCAGGTGATAGGACTAGTTAAATGCAACCTTGGGACTCCCCTCATACAAACTTTCAATATGTGGGAGGGGGCTCAAGTGAATCCCTCCCCCATGTGTCTCACATTGTGTGGAGAAGAGGCTTCACAACAATGGCTTCACTTTGACCTTTGTGCCCCTCCCTGACCAACAGGCATAGATCTGAAGGTCTCCAAGGGGACTTCTAGCCTCGGCTTTCACAGCTCTTTGTGCAACAATATTCCGCACATGCATAACATGGGTTTCTGATCAGAGGCAGCATGCACAGTTACTGTATAAGCATACATAGATGCCACTTAACAGGCACGTGGCTCTACATGTAAAGCTCAGAGGTAGGGCAAGCAAGGTACACAAAGTCTGAGCTGGTCCAGTAATGCAATTCTCTTATTTTTCTCTTCCCCCACCCAGCGACATTTAGGAGTACCAATCCACTGGGAGAAAACCACTCTATTTGACCATGTCTTGGCACTGAGCCCTAAAGGAAGAGAGAGAGAAAACTCCCCTGTCCCCTTAGAGGCCCTCACAGACATACAAGGCAGGAGTCTTAAGCATAAAGCATTTGAGGAGACTCTTCAACAAGCCTTTTCAGGGCCCCTCAGTATAGCCCACAGATCTATACTGCAATCTATGAAAATGATTGAATCAGAACACATTTTGAGGGATCATGGTGCAGGAAGCCTTGCTGAAGGTCTAGGTTTGGTTAAGTTCCTGCCTAGGTGGGTGTTGCCTTCAGTTCCATGAAAGAAGGGTGAGGTATAAATGCAACAAATAAAAGCAAACAAATTTTCAAGAATGAGATGTTGTCCTGTAGGGTAATAGGGTTGACTCACCAGTGATTACAACATGGTTCCTCTTCCCATTCCCTCTAAATTTATGTCAGAATGTGGCAAGTATAGTAAAGCAGAGAGAAATATCAAGGAGTCAATATAATGTGGTGGTTATAGGCTGGACTAGGACAGTGCAGACCCAGATTCAAACCCTCTCAAAGCCAGAAAGCTTATGGAGTTTGGGGTGGGTGGAAGTTCACCCAACAGTGGTGACTGGTGCCTATTGAGACTGGTAAGGCAGAAGGCAGGGAGACCAACAGTAGCTGGATCCAATGACAGGCACAGCCTGTCGAGTTTTGTCCTCATTCTTCCCCTCGCTGAGTTGTGTAAGGACAACACTGAGACTAGGGAGGAGGGAGCTGTGAGACAGTACCACCTAAGAACATAACTGGAGCCCAGCTGCATCAAACCAGTGGCTATCTAGTCCAGCATCCTGTTCTTACAGTGGCAAACTAGATGCCTATGGGAAGACCCAAAGCAGGATCTGAGCACAATGGCACTGGACTGAACTGGTTGAAAGTAAGAAGGCAGGTTAAGGTTGGTGGAACAGAGACTCCTTAACCCTAGTGGGCCAGCCTCCACTGGCAGCCAGAACTGAGCATACACACAATTTGTTGTTGTTGTTGTTGTTGTTGTTGTTGTTGTAGTATTTTTTTAGCATCAGTTAGAAAAGAAAACTGGAGGAGAGATAATGTCGGGAGTACATTTTGGTTGTATGCCAAATTATATGAAATCAACATTTTAGGACTGTACAGAGTGTACAGAAATTCAGGATGCCCTGAGCTCAGTTCAGAAATCAGAATCTGGAAAATACAGTAGATACATAGCATTTGTAAGCACTACGCCTTGAAAGTAAAACAAGTATTGATATTCCAGCCGCACAAGGTCTAAGATCTATAAGGAAGTCCATAAAATGCATGTTATATGCATTTAGTAATCATACTGTGTTTTCAATAAATGGAAGCAAGGGTTAGTGGTGTCCATAATTCACAAGGCACTTTTGCAAGAATCACAGTGCTTTATTACAATATAGTTATCCTGCTAGATTACACTTTACACTGTTGCTTGCAAGAACTATAAATACACCAGTATCTAGAACAATGAGCAAGGGCGCAAGCCGCCTTTGGAATGCTTGCAACATTTTATGCAAGTTTCTAAATATTTTGTTAATGGGTTTTCAGTAGAATGTGAACTGGGCTGAGGAAAAATTATTTTGCACATCCATTACATAAACTAACAGCTCAGTTGAGTTTTTTTACCAACTAAAACATTCCATTAAGTTGTCAAAAGCTGTGATGAGTGCTTGGAAAAGCAGCTCTTCCTCAACACACTCAAGACTTTCCTTTCTTTAATTAAACAGAGAAATATTTTACAGGACTGTTCAAAATATTTTGGGACTTGGTCTAACCTGCCTGCTTTTGTCAAAGGCTAGTAAGCTGAATCCTTTGTTAATGATAGCATTGTAGAGGACCCAACCAGGACTTGTATTCTGGTCTACTGACCTTGAACATGTGAAGATTGGGTTGCTCTCCTATTCTCTAGTCTATTGAAGCTTGTGGCATAATAAATCTGAAACTCATATGGTGTCTAGTTTCAGACAGGTTTCAAAGAGAGCAGGGAGCTTAATCTTTGGTAGCAACTCCAACATGAGCAAAGACAAAAGTAGTGTTCAACGCCAATCATAATACAGTGGTTCCTTGCTTTTAGAACAACTTAGTTTATGAACAACTTGGAAATAGAACGCTGCAAACCCGGATGTAGGTGTTTTGGTTTGTGAACTTTGCCTTGGAAGCTGAACATGTTCCACTTCCTGTTGAGTGTGTTCCGTTTGTAAATTGAGTCCCCTGCTGCTAATCAGAAGCTTCCTGTTGAGTCTGTCAGCTGTTGAGTCCTGAGCATCCACGCATCACAGAGGTGATACTGTATCTGGAGCTTTTGTTTTTGCTATTTTTGATGTTTTTGTTTGTGTGGCTTTTTTACTTTTTTGACTGTGACTTGTGTCTGTGGTTTGTGACTTCATTTTTGTGACTTGTTTCTATGACTGTGTGGAACCCTGTTCAGCTACTGATTGATTGATTGTGTGACTGCAGAAATGGATAAAAGCCCCCCATCCAAACAATGACTATCATCAGTGCAGGTAAGAAAAAAATAACAATTTTAATCATCTACAATACTGTCTTATTTATTTTATAGTACAGTACATTGATTATTGCTTTCATTTTATGGATCAATGGTCTCATTAGATAGTAAAATTCATGTTAAATTGCTGTTTCAGGGGTTGTTTTTAAAAGTCTGGAATGGATTAATCCATTTTGCATTACTTTCTATGGGAAAGCACGCATTGGTTTTAGAAAGCTTTGGTTTTGGAACAGACTTCCAGAACGGATTAAGTTTGGGAACCAAGGTACCACTGTTCAAAACAAAGGGTCAGACTAGAGACAAGGTGAAGGCAGTCCATGCTCATGGCCAGCCACTCCAATAAAGTCAAAACTGGTACACAGGCAGCTCTTCCAGCCGGGGAAGGGGGGGCATAATCTTGAGCTGCTGGAACAACATCCTGACCTCCTCTGAGTCCTATCTTTATCCAGGTGGCTCCTCAAGGGATCAACTTACCATTGAGCCTGCAGCTGGGCACTCTGGATGAGGAAGGTTTTGGTTTGGCATTTGAGGTAATGTCTTTTGCTCAGGCTTGGGACTTGTTCAACCTCATGGCCAGATGAACATCCTCACAGTGCAGACAGCCCCTTTTTGGTCTCCCCTAAGGATCCTGACTCCTTGTCCCTAGACTGAGCCTGCTCTGAGGCTTGATGCAATGCCAGACCCTCCAAGTTAACCTCTGATGAGGAATCCTCTATCTCAGTCATAACATAAAGTGCCAGAAGACACATTGTTGTTCTGGCTGAAAGCTATTTCCTCTCAGAGATGTCCATCAATGAGATCCCAACCTGGAATATACCTTCTAGTGAACACTGATAACAACAGGGCAAGAAGGGAAGGAGGTTTTTAGCTCTGTGAATATCAACACACAGAATTCATGGGCAGTTGCTCATGTCCCAGCAGGGGCGCCTTTCCTATCCCCTTATTTCTGATTTCCTAAACCAATTATACTTACTGCTTCTTTTTATATAGTGTAGAAACTCCGGCCCTTGGGCCAAAAGAAGTCCCCTACCCCACCCCGGCATCACTTTCTGGCCCTTGGGATTCTTCTGCACCATCAGCAGATGGCTCTTCACACACACACAAGTGAATTTTGCTCAGCTTGAATGGGTTCTTGAACCACAAGAATGCCTCTTGCTTGCATGGATGGAGGATGGAGAGGTATGTGTGCAGAAATCTCTTGACTGTTTGCATGCTTAGGTATTTAACCTAATGTACAAGGGTAAGTATGGGACATGGGTGGCGCTGTGAGTTAAACCATAGAGCCTAGGATTTGCCGATCAGAAGGTCGGCGGTTCAAATCCCCGTGACGGGGTGAGCTCCCGTTGCTCGGTCCCTGCTCGGTTCCTGCCAACCTAGCAGTTTCAAAGCACGTCAAAGTAAAAGTAGATAAATAGGTACCACTCCAGCGGGAAGGTAAACAGCGTTTCCATGCGCTGCTCTGGTTTGCCAGAAGCGGCTTAGTCATGCTGGCCACATGACCCGGAAGCTGTACGCCGGCTCCCTCAGCCAATAAAGCGAGATGAGCGCCACAACCCCAGAGTCTGTCATGACTGGACCTAATGGTCAGGGGTCCTTTACCTTTACAAGGGTAAGTATCATACGCTTTGTTCTGTCCATTGCTGCTTGTGGCCCCACCCACTTTTAACTCTGGCCCTGCTCACCATTGGCATATCTCCAACTATTCCCACAAAAATATATATGAGAAAATGCAACCCTCCTTCAGACTGAAACACACAGAATTGTTAAATGTCTACATCTGCTGACAATATTTTGCTTGAAAACAATAGTATCAGTCAATTTTTGGGTTGCAACAAAAATTGACAGATATGTTTTGCAGGAGGAAAGGAGAGGGTTGACAAAGAGGGGACATTCAATGTATCTGTAGCATTCTCTCTCTCTTTGTGTGTAATATATTGAAAATCAATAAAATTTGTTATTTTAAATGTCACTGTTTATTATTTGGATATAAAAATGTTGATTTGCTACTTTTTAAAGTACTCTCTCTCTCACTCACTCTCTCTGTCTCTCTCTGTCTCTCTCTCTCTCTCTCTCTCTCACACACACACACACAGAGAGAGAGGGGGGTGGTATAGATGAATATGCATCTGGAGAGGTACAGGACACTGGTTTGATCCACATGGACATGATTAGTTGATGTCAGTTTAAAATGATCACTACAAACTCAAATAATGTAAGGAGCCAATGGACCAGTCAAATTAATGGACTGCAGTTCCTGCATTGTCTGAGCATATCCTTTGCTTCTGTCCCCGAGGTAACAAAGATTCACCCTCTGAAGAAGTAATAAGGTGACACAGACATGGAGATTACTCAAAACTTGACCAAGTGGATAATGACCGAGTGCTTCCCCTCTCTGGGTTGACAGCAGCCTCAGAACGCAGCAACACCGTGGCTATTACAGATCAAACAGTAGGAAGGCATTATCACTAGTGAGCCAGAGAGGATGTGATAATTTATCCTGTTTGCTGACTCTATCACAGAGAGCCAGAATCTATTAGTCATATTGATTCTGGATGTTCCACCTTTGATGGTACAGAGCTGCACACAATGACAGAATCAAGTTATCCACATTCATCATTGTTTTACTTTGAAAGTAAATGAGTGTGTCACCGCAAAGTGGTGGCTCCTACAGTCAGTATAACCTATAAAATGGAAGCGATAAAGTTCCCCAGGCAAGAAAGCACCAAGAACATGCTGTTTGATGATGAGGGCTATGCGGCCGAGGATTATGGATACGGCGTGTTACCAGTTTGTTTTATGTGCTAAAGATAGAAGATAAACATGCCACTATATCATCTTTGTGGTATGGAGAATCATAAGTGTGCCTTGCATTTTGTTGGGTATGCATTGTGACACAGAGATCCAATGGAATCTACAGTACAAGGGAGCTTTCTTGAGCACACAAAACACAAAGAATGGATCCCTGACTTGCAAACTGGGGAAGAGAGAGACTGTATTTGAATTGCCTGTAAAATGATCCAATCCATTTGCCAACCTTGTGGGCTGGAACAAGAGATGTTGAAGAATTCCAACTAAAACAGGGGCAGGAAGTTCACTTATCCGCCCTATGTCAGGAACAGAAATCAATCAATTGAATATAATTGACATTTGCTCTTCTTGCTTTCAGTCCACAAATGATATGCAATGGCTTATGTCCTCGTCCACCCCATTTGTGTTCCCATTGCACTGAAGTGAATAGGGTGGAATAATGTAGCAATAATGAAACTTGTACAATTTGTGTAATTAATTATGAAAACTGCATAAATTACAGAATTTTTTGCCAGAGTGGACAATGTGAAGAATGTGGTTTTGGCTGGGATACAAACTGCAATGGAACAGAAACTGGGCTGCATGTGTCAACACTGGGGAGAGAATAAAAACTATGCCTCCTTATGTCCGTAGCAGAGACAAAAGGTTTGGAAACAAAAAAGTATTTCGTCCTCAGCTGAGATCCTATGTGTGAACCAGCATCCAGGTCATCATTGAAAATTAAGCTCAATTCTATAAAGAGGTGAGCAATGCGATTCCACATTATCAGTCCAGTTTTAAGCAACATTGTCCTATCTCTGGTAGAAATAGCTCCCCTTCTTCTTGTAATATTTTGTTAAGCCACTTTAGAACAGTAATTATCTCACATGGGATGCCATGCAATTTGAGCAGCTGTATGTGAGTTCGGATGGGCTGGCCCCAAATATATTGATGGCTTATCAGAGATTTGAGTTTCATTAGCAGCAACTGATCAGTAAATTCATGTATTGTATCACATCTCTGCCTTATAATTTTAGTTCATGCAAACCAGCCCACACAAAGCCTACTCACACATAGAAAGTAATGATTATACTGTCCCAGGTTGGACATGCTTACCATGACTTAATAAGCTGAAATATGTATAAGCCTTATGCCTGTCCTTCTGTTGCTCAGTCTCTCCCTTTCAACACATTTTATTTTTTTAAATTTATGTACCCCCCTTCATCAAGGAGCACAGGGCAGTATACAATATAAAAACACAAAAATCCATAACATAATAACCAGCAAAAAAATAGGCTCCTTCCCCAATTTAAAAGGCCATATATATTGTTTAATTAACCAAAGGCCTGGGAAAAGAGAAATGTTTTCACCTGCCACCTAAAGATATGTAATTACATTTCCTGAGAACCTTCCTGGGAAGAGCAATTCACAAATGGGGAGTCACTTCAGAAAATGCACATTCTTGTGTCGATGCCCCCTAGACCCTGTGGGGACCACATCACCCCTGAGTTAACCACAGTATTCCAAAACATCTAAAGTCCATGAGGTTGGCAAAGGCTGCCTTATCCATTGAGAATTACCGTATTTTTCGCTCTATAGGACACACTTTTTCCCCTCCAAAAATGAAGGGGAAATGTGTGTGCGTCCTATGGAGCGAATGCAGGCTCCTTGGCTTCGCGGCGACCCGCCTGTCCTGGAAGCCAGAGGAGGAACAGAAGGGTCTCCTCCTGTTCCTTCTCCAGCTTCACTGAAGGGCGCTGCGCCTTCTCCCTCTCTGCGCAGCACCTCTCCTGTGAAGGAGAGGCGCTGCACAGAGAGAGAGAAGGCGCAGTGCCCCTTGAGCAACGTGCCTGTCATGCGAAACTGGAGGAGGAACAGAAGGGTCTTCTTCTGTTCCTTCTCCAGCTTCGCTGAAGGGCGCTGCGCCTTCTCCCTCTCTGCGCAGCACCTTTCCTGTGAAGGAGAGGTGCTGCGCAGAGAGAGAGAGAGAAGGCGCAGCGCCCCTTCAGCGACGCGTCTGTCCTGGCTTCTGCTTTAGCCCTGCGCATCCTCTTTGGGCAGGGGGAGCCTTCATCCCGCTGCCCTGAAGAGGCTTGGCACGGTTACCCCAGAAGCCAGAACAGCCACACAGTATCCCAGAAGCCAGATCCCTCTTGCTGTTCTGGCTTCTGGGGTTCAGAATAATTTTTTCTTGTTTTCCGCCTCCCAAAACTAGGTGCGCCCTATGGTCCGGTGCGCCCTATGGTGCGAAAAATACGGTATAGGCAGAAGGACATGCTTTTGTGGCCGCTTGGACATGGACACTGATTTCCAACCTCATCTTCCTTCTTTACTGAAAATTCAAATATTATTTCCATTAATGATTAAATTATGATAATTGTAATTCATAATACTCACATAGCGTTCATTGATTAATTTATAAACCAACTTAATTGCCAAAATGGCTTCTCCTGAGCCTAGCTAACTGAAACATCTCATTCCAGGTAACCACAAAGATTTCTTTCAGAAAAAGTTATTGGGATGAAAAACATTTCATTGGAGACCAGTGCCTTGAGCCAGGATAGCAGCCTCATAAAACTTTGCATTCAGTCAATTGTGATGTAAGGTGCGCAGAAAAACATGACCTGCTAAAACTTGGGACACAGAATACATGCAGTAAAGAGTGAATGGGAAAAGTTGAAGTGGGGGGCGGGGATGCAATGGCAATGCTTATTTTCAGCACACTGTAAAGTACAAAAGAGACCCCATTTATGAGCAAAGCAACCGAGAAAACAAGAGCGATTCACTGATAAGCGGAGCTTTACAACACGTCGGAACAATGCAGAAGAAACAGCATCTAAGGAAACCAAAGCAAAGGACATCAGCAAAGAAAGGGCACCATCAGGACATTCTCTTGAAGGAGTAAGTGAGAGACGAAACAATAAAAGGAGGATTTCTTTGCTATACAAAACATCAGACTTGCCTCAATGGAAAGATGTTGTGGAGTCAAATAGCCTAGGTCTTTTATTGCTTGTTATTACAAAACCAAACAGCAGTTCAGGCTTTTGTGAAACATAGAACTCGGCTGATTGTAAAGAAGGAGGGAGATAAAATAGTGTGTCTGTTTTTACATAGCAATATTATGTGCTTTTGGTTGAAGAAAGAAATGATAACTGAATCTTGGCAGGAGGTCAAATGTAAGTCAAGCTGGGGGAGAATTGGTGGGGGATTGGAAAAAATCAACAACTGGAAGTATATCTTGCAGACTCAAGCTTGAAGCAGACAGAATGCAGGAGGATCTGTTCTAGAGTAAGTCTCCCCACTTTTTAACATTACTTTTAAACAGGTAGGGGTCTGTGAGTGTGTGTTTATCCCATCCTTGTTGGGGGCAGCTGCACCTGACAGAAGTGATTTTAAATCTATAATTACAGACAGTTTTCCCAGATCAAAATCGTCCCTGGAGGCCCTGTGAACTCCTCAGTGAGGTAAAAACTACAAGCATTCCTCCTACAGCAGGGATAACAGCAACTAAAGTAGAAAGGAGCAAATTAAATGTTGCTTTCGGCATCTGGGGCTGGTTGATGAAAATGTCCCACAGGTGGGTTGGGGTTATAGTTATTCTGTCATCAGAAAGCCAAATTGTGCTCATGCTGCTAGCTAGCATGTGTCCTACATTACGGAGGATAGCCCCTTATTTGAAGAGCTGTTCAATCCACCTCTGATTTAAAGATAAGAAGGGATAGCAGGGGCCTTGAAGTTGTCGTCAACAGCTAGCCCACGGACAGCAGATTCAGTAGCACCCAGCACCATTGTGAGTAATAAGAGTTCTACTGAAATCCTATTCTCATAACTGTAAATAAGCATATGCAAAGTTTACACAAATCTGCCTCAACCTTTGTCCTTCTTTTTGGCAATGTGGAGGTGGTAACTGTACTCAAAGCTGTGGAAGATTTTAAGGTATTGGCAGAGGGTGTCACTGTGAAAAGAATAATATATGTGCCTTCCTGTGAAGCCGTGCTTTTAAAAGGCTTTGAATACCTCAGGCTTTGGTGTGACCCGAGAAACTTTTGCACTGGGCGCAAACGGACTGAACAGTCCACAAATAACTACCTGAATTGCTATCTTGATGTCAGGTTTAGCAGAAGACACGGAACGCTGGTAGTTTTACTAGTTGAGGTTTATTTAGCAATAACAGGCTTTCAGCAGTCCACAGCTCATTCCTCACTGTCAGAGTCAGTTGACTCAACTGGCTTCTGGCCCCTCCCAAGGCCAGATATACACCACGTTCTCCCCCATTTCCTGCTGGTCTTCCTTTGTTCTAATCGCTTGCTCTGCCTCCTACTTCTTGGAGACTCAGGTGCAGCCAATTCCTTCTCCTCTGGAGCTGAATCCAAACCCCTCCTATCACCTGCCTCCTGCTCCTGCATCTCTGTGCTGTTGCAAAAACTTAAAGGCAGCATTCCAGAACGATAAGGGCTTATTTCACTTTTGTTATGTGAAAGAATCAAGTTTCTGTTCTCCTCTGCCTCTTCCGACGCCTCTCTGCCGGCCATGTCTCTGACACTTGAGTTGGACAAGGAACAGATGAGAGGCCGTAGATCAACACGGAATAGCCCCGACCTCATTCACTTGCTTGGCACACATGAAACAGAGTTCTATGTGCATATCAACATGTGTATCTAGAGATCCTGCATGTGAGAGGGGATCCTAGAAGCCTCCCCCCCCCGCTACCACTGCATGGAGGTCAGTGTGCATTTCTCCCATGAGCAGATGGTACGGGGTTGGGACTGCCGGATGCATCATTCAATGACACAGTCAAGGCTGGCTCGTACGGCCTCACAACCCACCTTACACATTCCTCAGGTGTGTGTGATTGTTTGGGTGCCATATGAACACTCCACGTAACACTGCGTCGGGACATCTACCAAGACCAGGGGTCAGCAAACTTTTTCAGCAGGGGGCCAGTCCACTGTCCTTCAGACCTTGTGGGGAGGCAGACTTTATTTGTTGGGGGGGAAACTGAATGAATTCCTATGTCCCACAAATAACCCAGAGATGCATTTTAAATAAAAGCATACATTCTACTCATGTAAAAACATGCAGATTCCCGGACCATCCGTGGGCTGGATTTAGATGGCGATTGGGCCAGATCTGGCCCCGGGCCTTAGTTTGCCTTCCCACGACCAAGACCTATACAGCTTAGAATCAAGATACCTAAGATATCTTATGTTCCCAACTAATCACTGTACTCTGCAGACGAAGGCCTCCTGCAGATACCACCTTTATCACACCTTAATGCAGGAATTTGGCCTTTAGAGATGTTACCTACCCTTTGGAATGCACTCCTGTTAAATGTAAGACAGCCACGCTTCCTTTTCCAACAAGTCTTTAAAGAAGAAATCTTCCCCAGTCTGCAACTATATTGGAATTGTTTTTAGTTGTTTTTTGGATGCTTTAATTGCTCTGTTGTCGGGATATTTGCTGCCCTGGGCTCCTCTGGGAAGAAGAGCATGGTATGCCAGGGATAGGCAACTTGTAGCCCGACTCCAGTTCCCATCAGTCCCAGCCAGCATAGCCAATGGTCAGGCATGAGGGGTACCAGAGTCCAAAAGCCTCTGGAGGACCATAGATTCCTCATCCTCAACCCACCATGTACTTTCCTTACCAGTTTCTTATTTAAATAAAACATTAACCTAGAGTTTTGTGAGTTTTCAAAGCTAGCTGAGTCCTTTGCAAATTTTTAATTGGTCCTAATAAAGGTATAATAGAGCTGCTTTGTGAATTTTACAGAAGCTCTGCCACAAACAGTCAACTGAAATCTGCTGCCGAAATAATTAGGGCAGGGCTGTGCCTTTCAGAGCAACATTAAAGTTGGTGCTGCCTCAGCAGGATGTAAGCCCCTTGATTCATGCCTGTGCAACATTCAAGCAGAATTCCAAAACTGTATTTCCTTATTTGCAGGCCTCCCTAATTGTTTGCTTTTGCTAATGTGCAATTCAGCTTAAAGACTATTTACCCCCCCCCCCCAACAAAAAAATCACACCTCAGCTGTGCATCAAGAATGCTGCAGTGGCCTTTTATCTGTAAATTAATTTGATCCAGGCAGATCAAAGCTGTGGAACTGGATCATCTCACTCCCTCTCTGTTAAGCACATAAAGTAACAGGACTTGTGGTGGGGGTGGGATAGCTTTTATGCCCACACTAGGTGCAGCCTCCCTCTCTTCCCAGCTCCAGAACTAATAGTAGATGCATGTTATGGGACTAGGGGTGGGAGAATCTGTTAATTACTCTTTCTCTTGCTTTCTCATTGCTCCAATCTTCAGTTATCTATGTTTCAACATCAGTTTGTACTATTTATTCCTACAAGCCACCCCAATCTCTGCCAAGCAGTAGCAAGATTCCAGGGGTCTTTGCACTTAACCAGGGATTGTGTTCCTTTGGAATGAGGCACAGTGGAAACTGCAGTGTCTTTAAGAAATATGGTTTAGTCACACATACTTACACCTGAGTCTTATGGAGGCAGTGCAGAACATTCCACCCCATGAGTGTCTCTTTTTGCTCCCCTCTCAGCTTCAACAGGTTTGGGTCCAGAGCAGACGATAGCCATGCTCCCCAGTCTCTGCATGCAGCCTCTCCCAGCCAATACCACATTGAGTTCTGGCCCCTCTTCTTCTTCCTCAAAACCCTTGCTCAAAAATCTCTGTCTAAAAGAACACATTTTCCCTGTGGTGACATCACACCCCCTGTTACCCTAGCAACCTCTCTCCCCCAACTATGCTATTGGCTTTTGCTAATACAACTGGGGAGGAAGTCCTCCCCCCCACTTCTTGCCTAACGCTGAATGTCTCAGCTCTTGTCAGGGCAATGACCCTGCCATCATCTTCGGTCTCAGCCCGTATTTTTACGCTGTGCCTGGCATCTTCAATACTACTCCAAATATTATCTAAATTCTACCATTTACTGAATTAAGAATTTGTGGGGAAATGCCAACACACACATCCCATAGTGTTTCAGAAAGTGTAAATTAAATAGATTCACCATGAACCATCCTGAGACCTCTGGGTATAGGGTGGTATATAAATTTGATAAATAAGTAATAAACAAAAGTGTGAATGGATGTAATTTCTCCTTCACTCCTACATGGGACTATAGGAATGTGGATCATTAGTGATCATTTATAGTCCCATCTACCAGCAACTCCCCACTGCATTCTACCTATGACATCAACAGACACAAATCTGACATCAGAAATGGAAATATCCATAAACCAGAAGGAAAATATCTCATGATACCAGGATGCCGTGCTGCTGATCTCTAGGTGGCTATCCTTGAACCAATGAATTTCAATGGAGGTTGTAGCATGATAATTTAAGTTCATCATGAAATTCAGTTCTATTCATTGGGGTATGACTAAAGACATACCTTTCCTATAACAGATGCTATTAAATATTTACTGGTTTATTGTTTGTATTTATATCTATTTAGGTTGTCTGGTCTTTGACAGCAATAAAGATGACAGATAGAAAGATAGATAAAGGTATTTAATTTTTTGCACAATTTTTATCTTAAGAAAGGGAAGGAAACTTAGAAATGATTATATGCTATGAAAGTTACAATTTCTAGATCGGCTGAAGGAGTAAGATTGGGTAATAGCAAACACTGATTGATTGTGCTTTGTCAATACAGTTACTATGAAATTCTTAAATTGTTCCATTTTGTATAAGCTCAGAATTTCTGTATTGCATCGTTTTATGTCGCTTTGCTTTCTTCAGATTTCATAATATAAGCAGCTTCTATGTAAAGATAATAACATGCCTTTAAACAAGGCATTGCACATCATTAAACAAATGGATTTGTTTCTGTTACAACCTTGTGCAGTCTTTATGCAACGTTTTATGCTGCCTCTCTGAGTCATTAATGAGCAATTTTGAACCCTGATTAGACCCCCAAATTATCATCTGCCATCAAAAGGTGATGTCATAATAAGGTCATTGCATTAGACTGACGGATTTCCACATTATAGATAAATAAAAAGTTACAGAAAATTGTAGTATACCATGCTCCATCACAGATAACAGAGCATTCAAAGAGAAATTGGTGGGCTCTGCATAGCAGTTCTTCTGGGACACTTTAAGAAGAGCCTGCTGGGTCAGAACAGTGGTCCATCTAGTCCAGCATCCTATGAGAAACCTTCACAAGGGCCTGAGTGCAAGAGAACTCTCCCCTCCTGCAGTTTCCAGAAGAAGCATACTGTCTCTGATATAAACATCGTGGCTAGAACACTGTTCTAACAATGAGTCCATAAGTGACTGTGGAGGCCAATTCTGGATCGACACATCCTTCCACAGTGAGGACCTAGGTTTCCAGGTGGGAGTTGATCATGGAGAGGGTTTGGCAAACGTGCCTTCCTCTTAGCTCGTTTCTCCCTTTCGTCCTGAGTTCGAGCATCTTCGGAGCCCACGACACCATTGGTAAGGCTGTTCTTCAATTGGAGTGCTTGCAGGCCAATGTTTCCCAGTTGTTGGTGGTGATCTTTGCTTCTTCCAGTACACTAGCATTAGATTGCCTGTTTTCCCAAGTGATGTGTAAAAAATTTCAGAGATGCCATTGATGGAATCTTTCAAGGTGTTGGAGATGATGTTTGTAAGTGGTCCATGTTTCACAAGCATACAGTAAGGTTGGTAGTACAGTAGCTTTGTAAGCAAGCATTTTGGATTCACTGTGAATGTCCCGGTCCTCAAACACTCTGCACTGTAATACCCTTTGGAAACCGTCACTGCCATCTTCTGGAAGCGAGTTCCACAGCTGAACTATGTGCTGTGTGAAGAAGTACTACAGAGAAATTTCAGGAGAACCTTACCCCAAAAGCAAACACACTTATTTCATTTATATCCTATATTTATTTTAAGATGGAATTTAAGACAAAGAACATGAGATACCCTGGCAATCTCCCATTGAGGCATTAACCAGACCCAGGTGTGTTTAGATTATGGTTACGAGATGTCCCCGTTTCCTGGCGACAGTCCCTGGATTTACAAATCTGTCCCCTGACAAAATCCATCCCTGGAATGTCCCCGGATTTATATTTTAAGTGTTGTAGATTTATTAGTAGGGAATGAATGTTGTGTGATTGGTTCAATGGCACAAGACACATCATATGGGGACTTCCGGCGAGGCAACATGGTGGGCGCCACAGCAGCGAGCAGCTCCTAAAGCCAGCCAGAACCAACTGCGCTACCAGGCTGGCTCCGGGCTGCTGAGACTGCCACTGCCGCCGCCACTACCGAAGGGGAACTGGGGATGCCTGATGTGTCAACTGGGGGAGCCACTGACACCCCCTCCCATGACTCAAATTGAGCCAGGAGTGAGAGCACCCGGCCACCCGGCCGACTGCCCAGCAGTACTCTGAAGTCAGGAAAACCCCAAAGCCAATGAAAAAGGAAAGAGAGAGGGGAAGGAGAAGGAGGAGAGAGAAAGAAGGAGAAAAAAGAAAGAAGCCCCGACCTTGCCGGCCTGCTGCCACCACCGCCACTGAGGAGGAGAGGTAGGAGAGCACCGGGAGGGCAAGGACACGTGGCTGAGCCCAGACCCGACCCAAGCCGAGCCTACTCCACGGCGGCTAGCGCTCCAAGAGAGCAGGCCGGGGCCCAGAGGAAGGCCATGCAACAGAGGAGACCACAGAAGAGAAGATTTTAGTTCTTATTTTAAAAAAAACAAAAATAAAAAAAAAACTTTTTTTCTCCTTTCAAAAAAAGTGTCCCCAGATTCATTGAAAAAAATCTGGTAACCTTAATTTAGATTCAGCAGTATTTCTCACTGTGTTCCATCAGACCATGGTGAGCCTGTGTTACAGGAAATTCTCAAGACAAAATCATTCCTTATAGTGAGCTGACAGCATTGTCTGCACTAGCCTCCTGATGATCCCCTTCCACTAAGCAGGTTGTCAAAAGGTTGGTAGGAGGTGAGCTGAGGCTGTATATTGAAATAAATGAGTGTGTCACCTGCCTCTTCAAAAGGATGCACTCCAATGCTTGCAGTTTTCCTGCAACCATGTTCACCTGACGTTAGAATGTTGTTTATTCCATGTGTTAATTGTGGCAAGGGGCCTTAATTAGCAACGTATCAAAAGAAAAGAATCGCACACTACAGTGCAAAAGAATTATGGATGAAAAAAATGCATGCTAATAATGATTCAAGTTATGCGTAAAAATCGGAATATGAAGTCTACATTCCAACCAGCTTATTTTTTTCCTACAAAACCATTTGCATTTGATCATGAGTTTTTTGAGGGCAGAGAGAGGAGAAGCAGAGCGGATCACGGCTGGCTGCACCACCTTCCAAAAGAGCACAGCCTGGTCCTGTGTTTTGGAGTGAATTAGCTGTCTTGCTCATAAATTACCATACTTGTCAGAACAAAGGAATGTACAGTCTGGAATCCTATTGCTGTGGGGGAGCACACAGCCATTTATTTAAATGTAGACCAGGTCTCCAAAGGTTATGAATTATTACTCTGAGTAGACTGCTTACCTTGATGTGAAGAGAGAATTAGCCTTATACACTGAGCCTTTATGGGAAGTTTTATTGTCCAGAGCAAATATGACCAGTTAGGATTTACAGACTTTATTAGCAGCAATAACCATTTTACAACCAACACCAGTAAATCAGGGTTTATTGAGAACTCCGCCATTTTAATCTGCAGAAAGCCATTAAAATGTCGCCTTTTTTATCAGACATCATTCCTAACTTTTATGAAAGACAGATTTTCCATTTAGCTGGTAAATGTAAAGTATTATAGTTCGAAATAATGAATTGATCTGAAAGTAGTCAAGTGGGCTATGTCTCAACAGCCACAAGGGTTAACTCCTGGGATGGTGTGATGGTTTGATGAAGCCATTCCGGACATTACAGCATTAATATATGCACAGTTTATAGGAAGGGGAGGCTGATTTTAACAGCTTTTAATCCTCTACCTAATAACACCTCAGCTATTTTATTTCTTCCTGTCTTCATGATAAGATTGAATGAGAGCTCTGTGTTGGTTATACCTTTGATGTATCACGATAACGGCAATAGAATCATAGAATCATAGAGTTGGAAGAGACCACAAGGGCCATCGAGTCCAACCCCCTGCCAAGCAGGAAACACCATCAGAGCACTCCTGACATATGGTTGTCAAGCCTCTGCTTAAAGACCTCCAAAGAAGGAGACTCCACCACACTCCTTGGCAGCAAATTCCACTGTCGAACAGCTCTTACTGTCAGGAAGTTCTTCCTAATGTTTAGGTGGAATCTTCTTTCCTGCAGTTTGGATCCATTGCTCCATGTCCGCTTCTCTGGAGCAGCAGAAAACAACCTTTCTCCCTCCTCTATGTGACATCCTTTTATATATTTGAACATGGCTATCATATCACCCCTTAACCTCCTCTTCTCCAGGCTAAACATGCCCAGCTCCCTTAGCCGTTCCTCATAAGGCATCGTTTCCAGACCTTTGACCATTTTGGTTGCCCAAAGTGTAAGCTTTCCCATAACTAAAGGAGACTACTCTCTTGGTGAATTGCCATAGCCCAAATTGGAAGATTATACAAACTTTTCCATCTCGGGAAGCCATTTAATGACTGTGGTTAAGCCAACACCACTATAAACTGTCCCTCCAGATGTGGATGGGTCCCTTCAGATCATGGAATGAACATTTTAGATGGCAATCCAAATCCCTGGTGGGCAGTAGTGGGGCTTAACAGAGTGGTGAAGCTACTGCCCTATCTAGAGTTTTGTTGTTTCCATCAGCGAAGGAGGGGGGTGCAGGAGGCACAGGAAAATCCTATAATTTTGCTGCACCAGGTCAATAGCTGAACTAGCTTAAGACCCAACTTGACTGCACCATTTTTGTCCCTGCCCCACCCTAAAAGCAATTTGCTGCAAGAAGAAAAGTAGAACTGACATCAAGGGATGTGTGCCCTTTAGCAGCTGAAAATGCAGCTCGGTTGTTCCTTTCCTCATTCCGGATCGAAACTGGTTTGGGGAGAATCACATCAAAACACAGTATATCATAAGAAACAGCAGATATGGATTATGGCTAGCATCATGTCTACACTGCTTCCCTAAACAGTGGTGGGAGCACGCCGGATGCAGAGGAAATGGGAGTGTGTACACATGGGAGAAAACAGTTTACACACACCCTCTCTGCACAAAATGATCACAATCCTGATTCCGGCCCCCTGCAGATGCTACTTAATGGCTACAAAACCACTGGTGTTAAATGCAATCATGCATTTAACATAATGTGTGGTTTGGCTCTTAGACACACATTTTATTTCCTCTTCTCATTTCTATTCAGCGGTTTTGCTACTCCTAGCTAGCTGGAAGCTTATTCTTTGGAGTAGTTGGTTATCTTTTTCCTTTCTTTCTTTTTTTGCCTTCCTCCTCCCAGTTTGCCTCATTACTCATCATATAAACTAGTTTCCAATGGCATGTGCTCAGCAGGCCCTCTGACTAATGAACAGAATGTGCTGCTTGTTCTTTAGAGTTTTATTGTTTCTCTGGCTTCTTCTGTCCACCCAATTAATAAGATACCATAGTGATTTTGACTGAGATGAGAAGCAAGCAGCCTCTGGTTTAGATCAGTTTCTCTCTCTATCAATGTGTACCTAAATAGCAGCAGCGCAGATGCGGCTCTAAGTCTTGTTGGAGAGTAAACTTACCACAGCACAGATGGAATTGCTAGCCCAAAGCTCCAGCTCTGAGCTGATAGATAGAACCAACAACCTGCTGTAACGCAAGCACCACTGCTTTTCCAGCTGTGTCCACAGAGAGAAAACTGGCAATCAGGCTGAATAAGAACAGAAGAAGAGCTTGCTGGATCAGGCCAAAGGCCCATCCAGTCTAATATTCTGTTCTCATGATGACCATCCAGATGTCTGTAGGAAACCTACAGATTCCCCACCTGCAGTTTCCAGTAACTGGTCTTTAGAACCATTACTGCTCCCAACTGAGGTTTATTTGGGGCACCCCAATTACAGTCCCAATCTGCAAAAAGGAGGATTTAATATTGTTCACGGAGCTTGTACGTTAAAGGCACCACCACCATCAATTATCTCTGTACCAGGCAGCAACTCTTATGTTAAGGAAGCAGGTGGATGATTGCTCAGTGGTTGAAACCATACTTTGCATTCAGGTCCAGTCCCTGAAAACATCAGGTAGTAGGGTTCTGGGAAAGACCACTGGAAGAGACCATGCAAAATTGCTGCCAACCAAAGTATACGATATTGACCAAGATCAGTCTTCCCCAACCTGGTGCCCTCCAGATGTTTTGGGCTACAAGTCACATTGGAGCCAGATGCATGGACTATGGTCATGAATAATTGTGTTCAAAACACTGAGGGCACCAGGCTTGGTCTTGTTCTTAGGTTGCAAATATACACCGAATGAACACACACACACAATTCTGGAATAGTCTGTTTGGACGTACCTGGTGGGAGGGTGTTAGCTGTAGTAAATAACACCACCACCACCTAGTGTCACACTAGGACTGGGAAGACCCAAGCTCAAATCTGTATGAAGCCTTTAAATTTGCAATATGACCTTGGGGCTGTCACTTGCTCTCAGCCTCTCCTACTGTCAGGCCGCTGCCAGCGACTACCGGCCGGTTGCTGAGGAACATACAAAGACAAGGGAATGTTTCTTATCACCCTCTTTTTGTTCAGTATTTACAGAGAGAGGCTATAGAACCCAACCTCTTGGATAATGGCATTGTCCTGAGTGAAACCCCCCCCCCACTTCCTCATTCGTCATTCTTGTCCTTTCTCCTATGGGTGCTGCTATGTGCCCTCTGTCTTTGAGCTCTTTGTTCTCCTACTTTCAAGGCTCACCGGGTTCTGGGGGGAGGGGTCTGGAATGCTTTCTAAAGACACTGTGTCCATCAGCTGTTGCCCCCTGCTGCTTCCTCCTCCTCCACCTCTCCCATTATTTCCCAACTTTTCCCATCATCTGCCTCTAAGCTGCAACCTCCCTCAAACCCCTGTTGTAATCTAAACTGTCTTCCTCTTCCTCCTCTCTGAAAAGGTCAAGCTGGGGAGGCAGTCTCCACCATTCCTCCTCTGCCCAGTCCCTGACATCTACCTGACAAGGTTGCAAGAACCAAACAGAGGGGCTGCATTATGCATGCCACATTAAGCAATTGGGAGCAAGAAGGTGAGATATAGATGCTGTTCTTGTTACCATTTATTGTGGCTAGTTTTGTGGTCGACATTAGTGTGTGTGTGTGTGTGTGTGTGTGTGTGTGTGTGTGTGTACGTACATAGAAAGGTAGAGATGAAGAGAGGTTATGTGCATGAATTCTGATCAGTTCCCTACAGCGGTCTGTGCTTATTCCCAATTACTAATCTGAAGAGTGGGCAGTTGGTTCCGTGGGGAGGATTGAAGAGGATCTTTCAGGGAAGCAATTGCAGCATAAGTAATTACAGATACAAGCTGACCACTTTCAGTAATTGTCTGTCATGATACTGAAGGAAGAGCATAAGGCTTGAAGAAAGAGCCGGAATGGCAAGAAATTTGTGATCAATGGCAATGATAAAAAAAAAACTACAAAATCCAGGCAAGATGTTTTATTTAGCTGCTTGGCTGGCCACACACAATTAATGTGTCAGTGTTTTCATGGAGTTTCCAGTACTCAGAGGACTAAAAGCACTGCATGCTGTTATTTGCCTTCCAACTGTTCAATACGCTTCCCTTTCTAAGGTGCGATCTACACAAATAACTCACTACATGGTAAAACTAGTCTTGGAAAGGGGAGACTGAGCCCAGAAACTCTCTTAGTACATGATGTGCTATTTGTCTACTCAAAGTGGAAGCTGCTCTCATAAGAACCTAAGAAGAGCCTGGTGGCCCATCTAGTGCAACATTCTCTTTCTTGCAATGTGGCCAACCAGATGCCCATGCAAAGTCATTGAGCAAGATCTGAGCGCAACAGCATTCTGCCTTCCTGAGGTTTCCAGCATTTTTCTTAAAGTATGCAACGTCATGCATTAGCACAGCAATATGGGACATATGTGCAAAGGAACCATATCATAAACTCCCCTCATGGTTACTCTGGATAAGTTTGCTGGAGTGGTGTTGATCCCTACCATGGCAAAACTCCTCCTGTGTTCCAACAGTATCATTTAATATATAAAAAAAGTCCAGTAGCACCTTAGAGACCAACGAAGTTTGCTCTTGGTATAAGCTTCCGTGTGCATGCACACTTCTTCAGATACACAGAATTTAATGACATTTAATGTCATTTAATGACAGCTATTGGCTGGCCCCTTTCTTTTGTTGGGCAGATTACTGGTTAATGGCACAGGAGGGTCAGTAGATCGTTTCTCAGTGGGAGATAATGGAAAGGAAATAATTGCTGATATCCACTCAGAGAATGTCAAAAGATTCAATTTGTAATACATAGGAGGTACATAAATATTGCTTCACTTGGGACCGGAGGCTTATATAAACTTTTAAGCCTGTCTTGCAGTGCTTAATTCATATTTAAATGCACACTGCAGCCTGATTAAACCAAAGGAATCCAAACATAACAACACAGACACTGTTGTTGTTTTTTGTGAAATGCCAAGGGCATGATCCCTCACCTCGGCTGCAGGCACTCCCTCTGGTGGGCGACAGTGGAGAACAATCATGCCTTCAATAGGAACTTCCCTCCCCTGGGGGTCTTGCTCAAAGTTCTTGCGCAAATCTGTAAAGAATAACACATTGCAGTTAACCATTAAAAAAGAGAAAAACTTCAAGGGGATAAATAAATAATAATAATAATAATAATAATAATAATAATAATAATAATAATTTATTATTCATACCCCGCTACTCTGGGCAGCTCCCAATCAAGTGTTAAAAACAATACAGCATTAAATATTAAAAACTTCCCTAAACAGGGCCGCCTTTAGTTGTCTTTTATGTTTATCTGTTTGACATCTGCTGGGAGGGCGTTCCACAGGGCAGGTGCTACTACCGAGAAGGCCCTCTGTCTGGTTCCCTGTAACCTCACTTCTTGCAATGAGGGAACCGCCAGAAGGCCCTCGACGCTGCACCTCAGTGTCCGGGATGGACGATGGGGGTTGGAGACACTCCTTCAGGTATACAGGTAAACAAGTTAGTCTCTTGCAGCAGATATAGTAAAGCAGACCAGGGATATAGTAAATCAGTCTCAGGGCCACATTCCGTTTTAGAGAACCTATTGAAGACCACCAGAAGCATGGCTGACCACATCCCAGGAGTTTCTGCACACAAATTTGTTCATCTTGGCAAGCAAGAAATACTGTCACAGTTCAAAACCCCTCAAGCAGGGCCTCTGAGGAGTGTGGCATGGCCCAGGGAGAGTCTTGGATGCCACATCCAGAGGCCTAAAGGGCCACATGGGGTCTGAGGTTCTGTAGCAAAATAGCATTTCTGTAACTGAAATGAAAAACTCCAGCAGCACTGATGAATAACAAAAGGATGTTTATTGCTAGCAATAAAGGTTCAGTGGGATCACTCTCCAAAAGCTGAGCAAAGCCCCAAAGGGTGGAGCCTGCTGTTATCTCTTAAAGCAATACATATGCATAAACTTCCTCCAATTTAAAGTTACAACACAATACTAATTATACCATGTATGGTCTTTCCTTCATTACCTATTCACTAGGCAAGGAAATAAAGGACTCTCTGGTCTCAAATGTAGACACTTAAGAATGTTGTTTACAACCTTGGGTGTAAACAAGGGGCTCCTAGCACAAGATAAGGCACAAGGCCTCTAAGCCTGGCTAGTCAGCTGAGCTTATAGGTCTCTATGTGCATCAGTTCCCCATGCTTGGATCATGAGTTCTATGGCACCTTGAAGGCCAGCACATTGACTACAGTGTGAGTTTTCATAGGCAAGCAGTTATCTCACCAGATGTATAAAGTGGGACAATTTAGATGGAGTGTGCATTTGTACATATATAAAGAAACAGATAGAAAAACAGGAATGCACTCATACGCCACCCCTTCTCCAAGGAGCTCACAGCAACATATATGGCTACCCCCCCCAAAGAAACCCCAAGTTATCCTTACAACACCCCTTTGAAGTATGTTAGGCTGTGAGAGACTGACTGGCCCAATGTCACCCACTGTGTTTTGTAGCTTAGTGATGCTTTGAACCTGGGTCTCTCCATTTCTAGCCCAACACTAACCACTATGCCACACTGGCTGTCCTAGGCTGGAAAACAGCATTGCAAAACACGGAGGAGTGTGGATTTTGGTTAATATATTGGTTAAAGCAGTTCAAGGAGTGTAAAATTGGCAGGGTCTCTATGTGAATGAATGCCTCACCCATTCCTAAATCCTAAGCAAAATTACTGGGAAGCTAGTCTCATTGGACATAGTGGGACTTGGCTCAAAATAAGCATGCTAAGCATAGTGCTGTACAGCTCCCATGCCTGGGAACTGACTAAATGCTCTCTCCCCTGCAGAGAGAATGAAATTGTAAGAATTTGCCTCTCTTCATATTGCATTGTGAGGTCTATCAGAGAAGTCTTCCCACTCACTTATGTTTCTCTCCCACACTCGTTTTTCCCCCACCCTTTAAAAACTAAAACGAAAAGCACTCTCCGACTTCATGGTGCAGAGAGAGAGAAAGATCGATTCTGAAAATTAATAGAATTTCACTTCAACTGAAAGTTGTTGTTTTTTTAAATGCTGAATTTTCTAAAACAACACACAAACAAACAAACAAACACATTTGTGAATATATTCAACTGAAATGAACCTGGGTCTTAAACCCAGGTTGAAATCCAAAGGGAGCAGAGATTTACTTGATGAAAAGCTCGTGGAGCAGCTCCACCACATCCAGAAAGTGATGTCTGCCTTCATTCTTACCTGGTGATGCTAGGGCACTGAACCTGAGGCTTTTTGCATGCATAGCAGGTGCTCTACAGCTGAGTCAGTACAATTCCCATCTGCTATCCCCCCCCCCCCGAAGGGAGTCTCTAAAAATGTTAAGAGACCCTTCCCTTCTCGCTTTTCCCTACACACACACACACACACACACACACACTACATACCCATATACAATAGAGAAAACAATATATGTAAATAAAGCAACACAGCTTTATTGAGAAAACAGAGAAGGTTGCTTTGCCAATGGAAATAACCAGAGTACTTATTTTACTTATATCAAGGCTACATAAGAGCTCCTTACCAGGGCTTTGTATTTTTTGGGAGGAAAAACTGCAAAGCCACGCTGGACATGGAGAAAGCAAGTAGCCGTGTCCATGTGGCTTCAGAACTTATACAGCCAGATCGATCCACCAATTAATTTCATGCTCCCTTTTCACACTTCCATGTTAGGAAAGAAAATTCATAGTATATGGCGGGGGGAGAGAGAGTCAATAAAAATCCAATTCCGAATAATAGCCCTATGCAGCCCTGCAAAACGGGAGAATTACCAGCTCCTTCAATGTAAGGGCAGTTAATTCAATGAAATAAAAATAATTTACGCATTCCAAGCAAACCAGCCAATGAAAAATCACTGTCATTTATAAAAATCATGAAGCTGCTGTGTTTACCCAACTGTTCAATTTAAGGCGAGCATCTTTAGAAAAAAAAAGTGTGGAAGAAAAGTAATATCTGAAATGCACAGGAAAAAAGGGGATATGCAGAAAGTGGGCCATCTAGGGGCTCACCCCACAGAAAGGTTTAATCTTCTGATCATGCTCAAATAATGTGTACACAAATGGACAGATCTATTTCCTATCGTCCTACTGCTGACCCCTCCCCTGTAAAAGTATTTTCTGGAGGCTGGGAAGACTCCTGAATCTAGCAGTGTCATAACCCCTGAATCTAGCAGTGATCCAGACATGGAGTTGGAGACTGCGGGGGACACCAGGTGGGGAGCCATAGATGACTGTTGAAGATAGGGAGACCATTGTGCTTGAGGCTGTCAAGCAGCAGCCCCCAGGGGAATCTCTCGGTCCACCAGGACCTGTAGGGCCAGAAATCAGAACCTCATGGTCACCTTCCCCCGAGGAACCAAATGCCTCTGTCCAGCAGTACAGGAAGTGCACCAGGAGGCAAGTTATAGAACAGAGGAGGACTGTATGTCTTCAGGAAGAGGGTTGGCCCTTTAAGGCTCTTCCCTACAAATGGAGGGAAGTTGGAGGAGGTAGTTTGGAGACAGAGGGCTCTTCCACACTTCCTCGTGTCTTGTGCCAAGAAAGCACAGGTCCAAGCAGTTTTCCACTTGCCATTTGCTTTCTAGGCATGATTCTCCCTTTGCCCCACTGCTTTCCCCCAGACAACCTACTCTTTAGCATTAAATCAGAACAAACGAGAATCTGCAGAAAACCTGGTTGTTGTTTGTTCTGATTCAGAGCTAAACCAGTGGCGTAGCGTGGGGGGTGCAGGGGGGGCCGGCCGCACCGGGCGCAACATCTGGGGTTAGGGCAAATCCATGGGTTAGGGGGCGCAAATCCACAGGCTAGGGGGCGCAAATCCATGGGTTAGGGGGCGCAAATTACTTGCCTTGCCCCGGGTGCTGACAACCCACGCTACGCCACTGAGCTAAACAACAGGTTTTCCTGGGGGAGAGCAGCAGGGCAAAGGGAATTGTGGATGAGGCCTTTAGAGGCTTCAAATTGTTCCCTCGGAGCTGACCGAAGTCCAGGAACTTTTAATCAGCCCTGCCTTCAGCCTTTCTGCTTTCTCTGTGGGATCTGGCATCAAACCAGAACACAAAATCTCTCTGAAACAGATGGGGAGGGAGAGATTGAGGGGTCAAGGTAGAGAGGAAGAGGAGGAGTCTCACTGAGCAAATGGAAGTCTGTGTTTGGCACAACCCAAAGTCTGCACTTCTAAACATTGTTCATCTGAAAGTATGCATTTCAATCATATTCTGGCACATTTTTGTTATGGGAACCATAACCCAAAAATTGGAAATATCTATAATCAAAAGAATAATGAGGTTCCAAACTGGAAATTAGGCCAAAAGGTGCAGGATCATGTCAGTTTGCTGCAGGATTCACTGAAATAAAATTCTTTAAGTATCGTGAGATGAAGTTTCTGTTCAAGTACAGAATCTAACATCTTCTGGCACCTTCACACAAGCCCAATATCCTCTCAGATTATTTATTTAATGCACTGTTTACCTGCTCATCATTGCAAATGCAATCTTAAATCCACATATATTCTGCAAGTACTAAAAGGTGTGTCTGGCTTTATCATTGTTACAGGTCAGCAGGTCTCCTGGGTTCCGAAGCATTTCCCAGGTCATGCTAAGCCTTTTCATGCATCATTGCTTTGGGTGCACCATGTTGGGATGCAGTTCTTCCAAGTCTCCAACTCTCAAGATTAGCCAGGAATGCATTGATGGCTGGTCTTGTTTTCATTTTGAATCTCTGGCAGGTCATTCCCAAATTGGAACTGGAAACTTGACAACATCACTATAGACAAATCTGTTTCAGCTGAATATTAGGGAGGGTGGATCCAAATTTACCTCAAGTTACATGTGAAAGAAGATTTGCATGTGCTATTTAAGCACACTTCAGATGTCCCATAGTCACACAGCCAATGAAAGTAGGGGAAGTGGGATTGTGGCAGCAAGCACCTTACTAATCCACAACATACCAACATATGATCATGTTGTGCATACGTAGGCTCATAAGTAAGGCTGTGGACTGTGCTTTTGGCACATGACTGCATGTGTGAGTCTATGCATGCTGTGCATAGATAGCATAGATGCATAAATAAGCTTACAGTGAGGGTAGAACATTCTGCTGCAATCCCAGTTTACATATGGATATTTTGACTGTAAGCCTGAGCAAATGTCTGAACAGTATTGTCAACTTTTAGTTTTACTTTTAGTGTGTCTTCTCATATGGAGCCTTATCAATGTGCTGTGCTTTCCATTCTAGTATTTGATAGATGCATTTTTTTTAAAAAAATGAAAATGAAATGAAATTATGCAAAAACAGAAGTTGCGGCTGATATACAGCTATTAAACACACCGTGCATTTCAGGGGACACACTTTGTGAATTTCATTTAGTGAGAAGCCACACAGTGGGTCTATCATCTTCTCATTCCCTGGAGTGGCATTGAAGGTTGGTACCATACAGTAAGCTTATAGTGGGGAATTGCAGTCAAATATAATTGAAGCTTCTTTGTTCACTCTTTATCTACCATGTGAAGCCGACCAGGCAACACATCCGGGCTTGACCACTTCAAGTCCAGACTACGTGGTCAGAAGTATTGTTCTGAATTTTGTAACCCAAGAATTTCTACCTGTGTTCTTCTTGCTGCTACATGGAATAACACATGAACCTGACTGAAGTTGGAGTCTGTAAGTAAAGCCATTTAAACTTACTAAAGGTATGGTCTGTTCATTGAGAGTGTGGTAGAAATGGGGGAAAGTGCTGTAGGCAGGCTAAATGGAATATTTAAAAGGTCTAACAGCCTATTTGTAACACTTCACTGTTGCTGCATTTTTGTGACTTTTAAAGCTCTGCTATGGCTCTTTTACTGGAGAGTGCATTTAGCCCTGTGCTTGAGATCCAGATGATTCTTTTATTAATTTATGGACATGGTTATCTATTTCCCCATACATATCACCAGCAGCAACTATGTACTTCTCGATCATATGAAATTACCTTTTGTTAACCACAGAGATAGGGGACGAAGCTGTCAAAACATGTGAGTATTCAGCTACAGCAGATATATTTTGTACTTGTTACAGTATTTACAGTAACTGCATATGTATTTCCCATACACTTATGAGGGACCCTGGCAAATTTTTAAATCCCAAGCTTTCTCCTTCAAACTAAGAAAGTGAGTGTCCAATACTCACATGGCCCATAGTTGTGAATACTTGGAAGGGGGACACTGCAACTGGTATACACCCATGCCCACTCCAGCATGTGTCAGGCTTATATTTTGTTCTCAGGAATTGTAAACTAAGCAGAAAACTTAGTAAGGAATAGATCTTACCGCTCACCAGAGAGCTTGAAAACACTTGAATGTCAGAGAAGTGTTATGGTACAATTCTGCCTTTTTTCCTCTGTGTGTACATTCACCACCCATGCTTTCCCTAGTCTTGCTGCTTTGTCAGCCGTGTTGACCACCAATGTTTGGACAATGGAGACTGTCAAGTGACCCAATGCCCAACAGTAGTCTACAGGGTTCATCCTCAAACTTCTGTATCAAAGCTGGACAGCACTTACAGGCTATGCGGACCGAAGCTTTTCTGCTCTTTGAAGTCCCTAAGTGGCTCCATGCAACACACTGACACCAGTAGTCTTCTGGCCCATGAAAATCTTCTACTTGCTGCCTTGTCACATTGATGTATGCCTCACGAACCTTCAAGCCTGAATGGAAAAGATACAGGGAAATTAGCTGATAGAGAATGTCTTACTCAGGCATAACACTAAGGTTAGCCAAACCTTTTCTTTTTAATTAAACAATTCCATTTTTTAATCAAGGCAAAGCTTTAATTACTTTGACAATAATATATGGCTGCTAATTAAATTCTAACAGCCAAGTAGGTCAGAACGCATGAGCTGAAAGCATCCGCTTGCCAAGATGTGATTCCAGACTATGCAATATCTGCCTTTAAAATCTTCTGTTGGCACTTTCGCTCTTAATAAATAAATAAAGGTTGGTTTGTTCAGCTTTTTTCCAAAAAAATAAATGCAACAATAACACAGTAAGCAAGGCAGCAGTCTTCTAATAAGTGCTGGCTGCAATTCTAAGCACAGATTTTTGCTTTCTTCAGAGGTGAGTGTGTACAGTAGTATTTGGGGTGTATACTTTTTTTCATCCATTGGCAGTAACAAAGCATGGCAGCAGAATAATGGCCAAAAATAATAAGACAAGACTGACTGAACGACAGAAAATCAAGAAATACACACAAAGCAACCCCACAGAGAAACAGCAGCCCAGTGGCAAATGGCGCTCAGGAGCTGGCATTATTTTCATAATCCATCATCTTCCCATCTTTCCCGTCAATATGGCTTGCAAAAGTTAAAAACAAACAATCACGAAAGCAACAATGGTTAAAATTATATAAAATAGAGTAGCAGCTTATCTATGTGTGTAAATAGATAACACACACTCAGCATTTACTGTGAATAGTCCTGCTTTTTTCACCCACTATTTATTGAGCATCTGCACAATGACATGAGCAAAATATCCCTGTCACATTTCCCCTATGCAGCCTCCTCTCACTGGTGCTCAAAAAAGCACAGAAAGCCTGACTTAAAATCTCAGTGGAATAGCTAGGCAGTGTCCTTGTGCAATATAACCCATGACCCAGCCATTCTCTCAGTATATGCCAGGTCGCTCTAATTTCTAGGAATGGTGAACTTGTCAATTTCAGTTTCTCTCCATTTCTCATTTTCCCACTCTTTCATTCATTTCAAAACATTTCCACCATAGTGTTTTGTTTTTTGTTTAAGTAAACCCTCCTGAAAATTCATCAGCATTTTAGTGCAGGTTTCTCTTATTAGATATGCACTTGTATGCAATTTTGCCTAACAGACACAAGTTTACAAAGCAATTTTGCATAATCCAATGTACCTTTGCATGTTAATATATGCTTTTTAATGCATACTTCATCCATATTTATGCTTTTTGTATATATTACTTGGCTGGAGAACTGTGTTGCAAAATTCAGTGCACGGTGGCTGCGTTCCGGTTCATGTATTATTTCTCAAAAATATGTGAATTAGACGAGTTCACCTTTGAATCCTAAGTGATCCAATTCCCACCCACCCCAATTTCTAATTATTTCCAACAAGAACAACAATAAATTTTATTTATACCCCACCCTCCCTGGCCAGGACCGGGATTAGGGCAGCTAACATCAAAGTATATGATACATTAAAAACATAAATCAAACAGCTTAATCCTAGACTGTTCTAGCCCTCTGCTTCTCTATAGATTCTTTCTACAAATTAACAACTCTCAAATTATAACATCCGCCTTTCCAAATAGCACACCTGTGTTTTCTTAGGCCCTCTATACTTGAGGGCAATCTAATGAGATCACAGTGAGAGTGGAGGGACCATTTAACCCTTTCCCCCAGCACTAGTAAAAGTCCTCTTCTTCAATATTTGGGTCTGGGGGAAATGGGGACAGTCTATTTGGCAACTAAATGTTAGACGGAAGCTGCCTTATTCTGATTCAGACATTTGGTACATCTAGTTTAGTATTGCCCACACTGACTGGTAGTGCTCTCTTTCAGACATGGTTTTCTCCCAGCCCTATGTGAAGTGCCAGGGATTGAACCAGGGACCTTTCCATAGTGGTCAACGTTTCCCTTTTTTTCAAGGGAAATTCCCTTATTCCGAATAGGATTCCTCGCAAGAAAAGGGAAAAGTTGACAGCTATGGACCTTTCTCATAAACAACAGGTGTTCTGTCACTGAGCTACAGTCCTGTTCTGGGCCTAAAGCAGAACAGAAAAGTCTAAGTGCAACTATATCATCCAAGTCTGGAATCACACGAGAAAGAATGCCAGAAAGTCAAGTTTAAAAACTATGTCTATGTGGGTCCCCCCCCCCCCACAAGACCTTTATCCACCAAACAACTCTAAAAATAAATGTATTGTTTATGTTCCAAAAAGACCAAGGTATATTGTGTGAATCAAAATATTTTCCCCATTACTTCATAGTTGCTGGATCAAAGTAGTCCCAGGATGAGAAAATTCATTCTGCTGGTAGCCTAGATAAACACTAATTTCTATCAGTTAGATTAATGCTCATATTCTCACAGGTATTGCTTCAGAAATATATTCTCACTATTTTCATGGACATATAACATGGGATGTTTTTCCCTGTCTCCTCTCTACAAATGCAAAGTTGCAAACTGAGAGGCCCTCTGTGATGCCATCTGTCTATAATAGTTGAGGCTGTGTTAAAAGTTTCGCTCCTACACCTTCCTCAGCACCATCTCTGCACATGGATGGATTTCTTGTCCTCTACATAAGGATGCAACATTGCAAATTGATGTGTAAGCAACCAAAGGGAGGTCAACAGATGTACTCACATCTGTTAATAGCCCAGAAATGGAATGAAGGAATATAATGCTTTGTCTGGGTTCTGATACAGAGCAGGAAAGTGCAACTGCTTGCCAGCTGCCACAACCCTATTACAGACTGCTAAGAATCACTCAAATGGCAGCTAGGGGAGAAAGGGCCTTGGGTATCATGTTGCGAACCACCAATTAGTCAGCGTTTCGATAAGGCAAGATGCAACTCTGGTCAGTATTTCAATATATCTGCCTAAAGTAGGACTAGCATTGGATACAATTCACTGATGGGGGGGGCAGCTCACATTTTAATATGAACCTATCTACTCTGCACTTCCACAGAAAATACACAAAACAAAGCACAATTATCCTTCAAAATTCCAACTTCTCCAACCAGAAAATGTACACAAATATGTTTATATTAGGAGAAAGCAGGCATAAAAATGTAGAAAAGAGTGAAAAGAACGTACAAACTTGCATTATATTAAGGAAAATGTGTCTGCTTTCAAATGTTCTTGATGACCTTTTAAAAACAACAAAATAGAAATCACTGACTGATGTAGAACTGTGGATAAATGAATTTAAGACGGGGAAGGGGGGGGGGGGAATTAGCTGTGTTAAACTGAAATTGGCCAAGCCAAGCTTCCAGCAAAACACAATGTGATCTAGCTAGTACTTATTGATATGAGATGTAAGCAGGTCCCCATTTTTATCAGTTAAATGTTGGAAGGTATGCAAATCCTAATCATCTCCTAATTAACATTACTGGTAATTGAGTAGTCCAATTAAATTTGCTAGACATCTGCAAAGCAGTTCCCAGCTACTTTGGCAAAGTAACTAGCCCTGCACTTTGTAACACATTTCCACCTCTTTGAAGGCTCATTTGCTTCCAAAGAGCCTTTCTTTCATCTATAAAGCTCAGATCTTGGACATTTATAAGCCTTGCAGAAACTGGTGTTTGATCATGATGTCGGGGACTTTGCAAATTAATTCGGAGAAACTTTGCTCAATATGAACTGCTAGACATCTCAGATGTAAAGCAAACCTTGTGAGAAATGACAACCTCAAGCTAAACAAAATGAGGCGGTGGCTTCCAACAGGAAAGTACTGAGAGATACAGAGACGAGGCTTGTCAAGGGCTCAAAATCTTAAATGCCTGTCACTTCACAGATATCAATACAATGGACTTCTCTCCAGAATCCAAATTTAAATCTTCCAGCATCACTAGCTAATGCCTTGATTAAATATCTCAGAAAAGCTTTCAAAAATCCCCAGAACAGAAACACTCGGGCAGATATATAACAAGGCTGGAGACAGTCAACAGATATTGAGAGGGGGGAGGGGGAGGGAGGGAGGGAGGGAGGGAGAGAGAGAGAGATTTGCATGGCAGGTATGTAGCCTACCATACAACCTAAGAGTCACACCTGTTCCTCAGGCTACTGTTGCCTCCAAAACTGCCCACCATTGATGTGTGGCCCCTGGAAGGTAGTCTATGAAGGAATGTGTCCTTCAGGATGAAAAATGTGTTCCCTTCCCTATAGCAACCCTAGTGCCC
>JAXCMG010000018.1:35069249-35149831 GCA_034642415.1 Podarcis siculus | reverse complement strand
CATATGCGGAGTCGAAGCTAGCCTAACCAAAATCAACCCAGATGAAGCCAATAAAATCAGACTTGAAGTCACCAACATCCTCTGCTCCAGCAAACCACCCAGAAGCAATTTACACAAAGAAGAACAGAAAGCACTCACCAACCTGAGGAAAGACAACAACATAATCATTCTCCCAGCAGACAAAGGTAATGCCACTGTTGTGATGAACACATCGGACTACCAAGCAAAACTATCAAATCTACTCCAAGACCCTACCTACCAACCTATAAAAACAGATCCCACCACCTATCTGGAAAAAACCACCAAATCCAAAATAAAAGCCTCTCCTATCAGTGAAGAAATCCAGCTAAGAATCATCCCCAGAGAAAAATCATCCAGATGCCCCAAACTCTACGGCCTCCCCAAGATACACAAAGAAGGAACACCACTCAGACCAATAGTCAGCTCCATAGGCTCACCTCTACAAAATCTCGCTAAATTTCTCGCCAAGCAACTTCAGCCCTATGCAGAATCCATCTCTTCACACGTTCCAAACTCCTTCCAGTTCATAGAAACAATAAAGAAGCAAAACCTACATCCCAATGACCTACTTGTGAGCTTCGATGTTGTATCTCTCTTCACACAAGTGCCCATTAATGAAGCCTTGACAGCCATTCAAAACAAATACAATCCCCCCGAATACATCTTGGACCTGACCAACCACTGCCTAACCAACACGTACTTCATCCACAATGGACAAAGATACAAACAGATAGAAGGAGCACCTATGGGATCACCCCTCTCACCGGTCATCGCAAACCTGTACATGGAACACTTTGAAACCAATGCTTTAGACAAGTCAGAACACAAACCCAAACTTTGGCTCAGATATGTTGACGACACCTTTGTAATTTGGCCACACGGGAAGGAAAAACTGGACAGCTTCCTCACACATCTCAACAGCCTACACCCCAAAATACAATTCACTATGGAAATAGAAGCCAACAACCAACTTCCCTTCCTTGACGTCCTAATCTACAAAAAACCTGATGGCTCCCTAGGACACACTATCTACCGGAAAAAAACACACACCAACCGCTACTTACATGCACAATCACACCACCACCCTGCACAAATAAACTCCGTAGCCAAGACTCTCATCTCCAGAACCAAACGCCTGGCTGACAAAGACCACTTGACAACTGAGTTACAGAATCTCTCAAATGTGTTAATTGCCAATGGATACCAGCAAAACAGGGTTACGAAGCTAATCCAAAAAGAAACACCCCCCAAAAACCAAGACACAGAAGAAAACAATGGCATGGCCCTCCTTCCTTATATCAAGGGCACTACAGATAAAATTAGCAAAATCCTCCATAAACACAATATCAAAACAGCCTTTTGCGCCAACCAAAAAATAGCCAATATCCTCAGAAACCCCAAGGATAAAATCCAGTTGGAAAACCAAGGGGTCTATGAAATACCCTGCAAAGTCTGCCCAGCCACGTACATTGGACAAACAAACAGACGAATAAATGCACGTATCGCAGAACACAAGAATGCCGTCAAAAAAGAAGAAAAAACTTCCTCTCTTTTCCAACACATGAAAGAAACAGGACACGAAATTAATTTTGCAGATTCCAAATTGCTCTCTAACATGGAACATCACCACAAGAGAATAATCATGGAAGCCATCGAGATAGAGAAACACCCTCACAACATGAACAAGCGTGACGACACATCCCGCTTGCCAGACATCTGGAAATTAGCCCTCCCCACAAAAACTGACACCAGATCCAGAGGCACACAGAACGCCATCACCAATCAACCACACCAGACCCAAACCCAGACCCTCTCCACAGATAAATTACAGACACCATCCAGTAGCCAAACCACGATGGCACCTCCGGATGCTGCACCCCCCTGCAATCCCTACACAGATCTGGCTGGCACAGGCCACAAAACCACAGCTCGCCCCTATACACGAAGCCAAGCCAGAGCACAACAAAGCAGTACAGCCATCTTCTCAGAAAAACTCTTCACAAAGTTCAAGAGGTCAAGACACAAAGGCTTTAGCAACTAATCCACACCTAATGACCCACCTAAGTGGTACTCAGGATATCACTCAAGAAATCACTCAAGATATCCCTCAAGCAATTAAGGAACAAAAGAAGAAAAGGCACACTAGCCTGGGAACTTCCTCTCTGCCCAGAACATTGGAGGCTATACACCACACCTCCTCAACAGTATTTATAGGAACTCAAACACTGAGATCCTGCTCTGTTCCAGTAACAAGAAGCCGAAAGCACCAGCCTGAAGATGACGAGTGAGACCTCGTCGAAACGTCGCCTAGACACCCCAACTTTTACACGGGAAGACACCCGAGGACACCAAAACCTGCATATATATATATATATATATATATATTTACGAAAGCAAATATATATATATATATATATATATATATATATATCCCATTTGGGTGGTGTCTGGGGCACTCAAGGCAGGCCCAAAACAGAATCTGGTAGGCGCTAGGCAGATTAAAATGATGGATGTTCTGGCAATATTGCTCTCCCTATGGAAAGTATGTGAGCGTAAGTGAGCAGAGGCAGAGCAACAGTAGCAAGAAGAAAATGCACCCACTCAGGTGAAGTGGCTCAGGTGAAGCAGGTGGGAGAGCTAGCTAATAGCATCTGGACAAAGGTCCATCCCTCTCACCACAAAAGAAAATAAAGACATAAATCTGGAACCAGCACAGATACCTTGTGATGTACACCTTTAAAAATATACAGGCAACAATCGGCCTATCAATTTCTTCCCAAACTCGCTGGTGTGTTGTGTGGCCATATGTCCCACTGTACCAAGTATAGTCCTTTATCTGAAGGAGTCCTCTGTCTGAAAGGCTGTCTCGCCCACCAGTTCAATATGAAAATACAAAACCCTAAGAAGGGAAAGCCAGGGGGACCTTCAAGTTGCCCATCCAACAGTTAGCAACACCTGGGCAGCAGACTGAACAGGCACACACAGGTTACCTGGCCTCAGCCTTCCCCACTATGGTGGCATGTGTTGTAACTCTATTTAAATCACAGTTATCGTTTCTAAATTTGCATACATGCACAAATGAGCAGATGCCAATGTTATGCAAATCTGTATCATTTTGGGGAGGGCGACGCATTTCCTCTTGAATTAAATTAAGCCACTTCCTGGTTGACATCACCACAGCAGCCCTTGAATGATAAAGAAAATAAAACATTGTGTGTGTGTGTTTGACAAAATTGTTTAGCATCAAGTGGGGCGCTGGAACATTTCTGCTTGCAAATTATTAGCACTTTTCATGTTTATATCCGTCATTTTTCAAGATGGAGGCTATTCGTAGCTTCGGGGAAAGAGTGTAATGCCGCAATGAATGACAAGACCCAACAATCAAACATATTGTGTGCTGTTGTTTTCGTTTGCATTCTTGGGAAATTACCTTTCAGAAAGTGTTTTGTGTTTTATGCCCCATGCGCTCACGTAGTAGGTCCTCTAATTCTTTTTATGACAGTAATGAAAAGAAGAGGCGAGAGAGTTAGAAAGAAACACGAATGCAGCGTTTGTCATTTTTCAAAGCCCTGATAGCAGCAGAAGCAACAAATCTTTACAAATTTTAAACAAAATGGAAATATAATTAAAAACTCCCCCTTAAAAAACCAAGTTTCCTTCTTTTAGAAGACGATAGTTTGAATGATGTTAATTCTTTGCACTATGGAAGACACATTTTAAATTAAAATAAGATTTCTTTAAAAACTGAATTAAACACCCTCTTATGGAAATAAACAGCATTAGCCATGTTATAGCAAGTGCCGGATATGCCATTAGCAAAGTGCTACATTCTAAATTTTTCAGGTTTTATGGACTGCGATTTGGTAGCTTTTTACCATTTATACAGCCCTATAAAACCAAACAGCGTATTATTGTAGAAAATATGCCTTGGGAAGTACCTGAGAGCAAGCAAGGAAAGGTTTTTTGGTCGTAACAAAACTAATATCTTACTTGCCTAGAAATGTTCTTTAGAGCAATGTGCACATTTCCAAGTATAAAAACAGGAAGGTAATACACCACTTGCCATAAAAGGTGAACAAGGATCTAGATCTTGTTTGTGAGCTCAGACTGTTCTCTGAAGAAAACAGAAAACAGGGATCACATTTGCAAGCAGACCAACAACTGGAGATAGACATTACCATTTTTTTTTCCTGTGAGCACAAACTATTTATCACCTTCTATACAAATGGTTGTCTGGGATAGGAACTATGTTATTTGGATGTTATTTTGGATGTATTCCCTGAATTCCATCTTTGGGGTTAGGGTGTAGTATTTTAGTTTATATATGTGTATGGTGTTGTTATACAGCTGTACCTTGGAAGCCGAACAGAATCTCTTCTGGAAGTCCGTTCGACTTCCAAAATGTTCGACTTCCAAGGTGCAGCTTTTGATTGGCTGCAGGAGCTTGCTGCAGCCAATCAGAAGCCACAGAAGCCCCACCAGACATTCGGCTTCGAAAAGAACGTTCGCAAACTAGAACACTCACTTTCCGGTTTGCAACATTCAGGAGCCAAAATGTTCGACTGCTAAGGCAGTCATCAACCAAGGTACAACTGTATATTGTAGGAATCTAATAAAAACAACATCATGAACATGCAGCTATTTTTGGCACCCCTTAGAACATACGAAGAACCTGCTGGATCAGGCCAATGGCCCACCTACTTCAGCAACCTGTTCTTATAAGGTTATACCCAGTTTTAGCCATACTCAGAGTAGACTAATTGAAATTAATGGACACAGCTAGCTCTGATGGTCTTTAGTAGGATACAAGCCACAGTGGCCAACAAGATGCCTATGGGAAGTCCAGAAACAGGACCCATCCAACTCAGCATTGTCTATGCTGACTGGTGGCAGCTGTCCAGGATTTCAGACAAGGTTCTCTCCCGGCCCTACCTGGAGATGCTGGGCATTGAACCTGGAAACTTGTGCATGCAAAACAGATACTCTTCCATTGAGCTAAGGTCCTTCCCTCAAGTTAACAAAGTTGGTGGCTGCTGCTACTTCTTGCACTGTGGGAGCCAGAATTTTAATCCCTCCCTAAGAACACAGACGTGGGTGGCGCTGTGGGTTAAACCACAGAGCCTAGGACTTGCCAATCAGAAGGTCAGCAGTTCGAATCCCTGTGATGGGGTGAGCTCCTGTTGCTCGGTCCCAGCTCCTGCCCACCTAGCAGTTCAAAAGCACGTCAAAGTGCAAGTAGATAAACAGGTACCGCTCCAGCGGGAAGGTAAACGTTTCCGTGCACTGCTCTGGTTCGCCAGAAGCAGCTTAGTCCTGCTGGCCACATGACCTGGAAGCTGTAAGCCAGCTCCCTCGGCCAATAAAGCAAGATGAGCGCCGCAACCCCAAAGTCGGCCACGACTGGACCTAATGGACAGGGGTCCCTATACCTTTACCTTTAAGAACACAGAACACATTGCATACTTGTTCCATGTCAAGAACACTGGAGAAAGAATAAAATGGGGGCTGGCTTGGATGTCACTGGAACCTATGGTTTCCTGCTATATGCATAACACCTAGGCTGACACATTCTCCCTCTCCTCCTCTTGTGTGATTACAAAGCGATTGAAAGCTTTTATGCTATAAATAAGTGCTTTTAGTGCTTTTATTCTATAAACAAGAAAATTAAATTGTGCTACTTTCAGGTTTGCATTTTTAAATATTCCACATTTCTGCATTACACCTGAATTCAGATAACTATAGTTTGTTTTGGGAGCAATCCAGGAACAAACCATAGTTCCCTGTGTCTTCTAATATTTCCCCCAACCCTCTGCAGCACATTTAGGGCGGGTACTGAGCACATGCAGAGGGTGGAGACAGACAGAGGTGGAGTTTGTTGTGCAAGTGTAAATCCTTGAACTAACAAAATGAATGCATTGGATATTCCCCCATAGTGCTGTGCATGCAGAGCTGGAAACAGTATTTTGAACTTGGGATGGGAAGAAATTTGGTTCCGTTCACATTTTAATATGAAACGATCTCTTTCACTCTTCTCAAAACAATACAAAAAGCTAAAATGCAGCTATCTTTTGAAATTTACACTCCTCTGAATTTGTGATGCCGTTCTCCAACCAAGTAATGCATACAAAAAGGTGTAATAAAAATACATAGAGTATATTAGACTTGCAAAACATTGTACATTAGAAAAACTGAGCACTAAATTTTTTGATCAGCTCCTTTAAAAAACAACAACAGCAAACTGATGCAGAAATGAGCACAGTAGAATTTAAGATTGAAAAAGAAATGAGAACTGAAACTGACCGATTTGTCCATCCCTATTTACAACATCATCATCACCTATGATTGACAGGCAACATGAACCCCCTGGATTGGCCAGAGCTGTAAGAAATGCCCAGAATAGAGTCCTGTGGAGTTCAGTGGAGCTTACTTCTTAAAGTTAAGTGGGCACATGATTGCAGCCTCCGTCTTTTCACGTCAGTCACATCTTTGCTTGGCTGCACAGCCAGAGGCTCCTGGCGTTATGCTAACGCTCAGTTTTTATGTGAGCAGATTAGAGCAATGCAAAACTATGGCAGAGAAAGGCAAGCCCTACCCAAGGGTTAACTCGCTGTAGGTTGCATAAGAGCATCACACAAGCAATTATTAGCATGGAAATCGCATTCATTATTCAGATGGGAAAACACAATCAGATGGGCCTTGTCTGTGTGCTCTTAATCAGGAGAGCAGAGCCCCCCTCCTGCTTTTGCATTAGGATTTCTTTTTGAAATTACTTAAGATGTTGATGGGAGCTAGAGATTTGATGTCCACACAAATCCCTAATATCTTTGTACCTTTAATACATGGATTTACTAAAGCCTACAGGGACATGGTATTTAGCAAAGATTGACAATAAAGGAAACAGCAAGAGTGGTCAGCAGTAGAACATGCATGCTGATTTGTTCCATGGCTTATAAAGGCAGCAAAGCCTTACAATATCTGTGGCGTGGGGGCACTTATTACTTATTTGGTACACTGAAAAAGTAAGTTGGGATTTGCATGACTTCAACATGAACATAATTTCAAAGGGCTCTGCCATAACTCGTCACTGCAGCTGTTCTTTACAACTTGCAGTGCACTTAAGTTAACCCCATACAGATGCTCTGCAGGATGAGCAACCCCTTCTGGTGCACCTATATCCCCACCTGTTGGCAGGATGGTAAAGACTCACTGCGGTCATCCACCCCAATGCAATATAAATACAGAATTGGTGGCTATTCAAATTACAATAACTGAACTATTAAGCAGCTTATAAATACTTTTACAGTGGTAGCTCGGGTCAAGTACTTAATTTGTTCTGGAGGTCGGTTCTTAACCTGAAACTGTTCTTAACCTGAAGCACCACTTTAGCTAATGGGGCCTCCTGCTGCCACTGCGCCACCAGAGTCCAATTTCTGTTCTTATCCTGAAGCAAAGTTCTTAACCTGAAGCACTATTTCTGGGTTAGCGGAGTCTGTAACCTGAAGCGTATGTAACCTGAGGTACCACTGTAAATGACAAAGCAGTAGATAACCCAGAGCCTGAGCTTCCCACACAACTAGACATATATCACCAGGAAGGGCAAGGCAAAACTCCTTTTGGATTCTACCTATGTGATGTAAACAGATCTTGTCTAGAACCAGGTTTGATTAGGGCCTGCTTGTCCATGTGGCTTGTGCAATAACGAGACACTGCAGGATGTGTATGTGTCAGGACTGAGTCATAAGCAGCAGTCAGAAATGAACCAGGAGCTGAGTCAGAGCCAAGGAACATGCAGAAGTATACCAAGCCAGATAAAACCTTGGCTGTGATGTAAAATTCATGCTTTACAGTCCTCGTACAACGGGGTACAGTGGCTAGTTCGGTGGGTAGAACCAGTCCCAGTGCTGAGAATAGGAACACAGCAAGCTGCCTTATACTGAATCAGGCCATTGGGCCATCTACCTCAGTACTGTCTACACTGACTGCAGCCAGGGCTGTCTTAAGCATATGTGACGCAGGGGTGCAAAGATCCACCCGGTGCCCAGTCCCAGGCGCGCAGGGTGGTGGAGCCGTCAGGCCACCTCAGTGTCTTGCTGGCTCGGTCTCCCCTAAACTTGAAGCGCAGAGCTGCCTGCAGCAGAAGAGTCCACTGCAGTGCTCTGACCAACGGGCGGGCTCTTCCCCGGACTCAACTCTCGGGCCCCGGACTCTCGGCCTGGCGCCTCTGAGAACCTGGTGCCCGGGTGCCCCACACTCCTAGTGCCTATGGGTAAGACAGCCCTGCTGGCAGCAGCTCTCCAGGATTCCAGACTGGGAATATTCTGGAGACGTTGGAGATTGACCTGGGACCGTCTACGTACCATACCACTGAGCCCTTCCCCATAAAAATACTTCTTTGCCTGGAAGATGCTTCCCAATTGCAATTCTGATGCCTCACAACTAGGGATAGGCAGACCCATTGATGTCTGGTCCATTCCAAATCTCAGGGAGGACAGAACTGTCCTGTTTTGTTTCAAAGTGGATTTTAATGAAAAATGCTTAGCATTCCACCCAGAAACACAAACTTTTTTTTTTAAAAAAAGGACTTAGAAAGTAATCTGAGGGTTGCACATGGCCTCCGTGCCCATATTCTTTTTTTTAAATTTAAAACTTCTAAAATAGAGTAGTGTGTGTGTGTGTGTGTGTGTGTGTGTGTGTGTGTGTGTGTGTTTAGTATCAAACTTACTGCACAAAGGTAAAAAAGAAAATGCATTTGTTGCTCCACCCACTTTTCCTGCCCATCACTCTCATGCGGTCCCTGGAAGATTGCCCAGAAGGGAATGTGGCCCTTAAGTAGAGAAAGGATTTCCACACCTGCATTAGGAAATGCAACCCTTCCCTTAAAAAATAAAAATAAAAATCACCTAACATATTTAGCCCTGTAAAAAGGTAAAGGGACCCCTGACCGTTAGGTCCAGTCATGGACGACTCTGGGGTTGCAATGCTCATTTCACTTTACTGGCCAAGGGAGCTGGCGTATAGCTTCCGGGTCATGTGGCCAGCATGACTAAGCCGCTTCTGGCGAACCAGAGCAGCGCACGGAAATGCCGTTTACCTTCCCGCCAGAGTAGTACCTATTTATCTACTTTGCAGGAGCAGGGACTGAGCAACGGGAGCTCACTCCATCGTGGGGATTCGAACTGCCGACCTTCTGATCGGCAAGCTCTAGGCTCTGAGGTTTAGACCACAGCGCCACCCGCGTCCCTGTTTAGCTCTGTCCCTAAGCTTTTAATTCTATGTGCCTAACAAGCTTTAAAATCTAAAATGCTCCGCAAAAGGCAAGCTTTGAGCAGTCGTGGTCACTGCCGTGCGAAAGGTTTAGCCAAGCAAGCTTGTTCATCATCATCATCATCATCATCATCATACAATAATAATACCTTTATTGTCAATGTGTACAACCTGTGTACAATGAAATTAACCGAGCCTCCCTCCCCCCCCCACATACAAACACTCAATCTCATTGCACTCTGTGTGCTTGTCGCACAACACACCAACCCTGAAAGTCAGTTGCACTATATTATTTTCCGTTCAGCAGCCTAACAGCCCACAGATAGAGCCCAGCTCTAAGTACTGTACTATGGAGAATCTTGCTGTAATATAAGATAACTGGCTACAGCTTCGTAGGAACAAAATCTCTTCGATGTTGCAACAATGTTTGGTTTGCCGAGAGTTCTCATTTATTGCTACCTAACAACCCTGAATAAGATCAGCCCTAGATCCTGCTCTCAAGACAGTTACTGCTCAGGAAAAGAGAAGGAAATAAAAAAAAAGGGAGGGAGGGGATATCCAGCTAAGTAGAAAAGCCAGAGGCTGGGGAATGGAACATGTATTGATCTTCTTCTATCATTCTTTTTCGAAGCTCCAGTGCAAACATTTGGCTTTTTGAGAGTCAAATCAGGAGGTGTCCCCCCAGGTGGGGGAAGAAAAAGAAAACATGCAGGCAAACAAACAAAAGCAGACACAAAACCCACGCACCCCTGCTCATCCAAAATTCCAACAGAGACTTCCTTTCTTCTTTGACAATGCTTCATCAAACCAGAATCAAGTTTCTAGTCAGAGACTGAACCATGGATGCCCTGTGAAACTGTTTAAAGAAACAATAAAAGTTCTTGGCTAATAGGCCAACTTCTCACCCTACTTCCACAGAGGACCAGGCTATCAAAGTCTATTGTCCATTATGAACATGTTGTATCTCCTCTGTCAGAGAGGTACCAGTTGCTGAAAATCACAAGTGGGGAGGGTCCTTAAGAACTTAGGGCCAGTTCACCTGTGAGGTCGCCTTGCCCCACATGTGCCCCTTCAATTTACTTTGATTGGCAGAATTTGATTGCTTAGTGAGCTTCCCATACCCATCCTGTTGGCCATCATGAGAAAAAGACATTGGACTAGATAGGCTTCCGGCCTGATCCTGCTGGACTCTTCTTACATTCTGCTCCAGAAGTCCTCACTCCAGATTTACCACTTCCTCTCTTTGTCTGGGCTATGGGTAACCCTGTTGATGGTCTGCCATGGAGCAGGATTCACCCCGTCAATAAACCAGTGGATAAGTTACCAACAGTAGCATGCAGGCTGAACGCCATAGTGAAATTTCCACAGAAAACACATTTTCTGAATGAGCAATTCATCATCTGCAAGGTAGGGTATAATATGAGTTCGCTTAGCAGACAGATTGTGTCCAAGGAATAGTCTGAAGACAGTGTGCGGTGGCAAATTCTGAAAGTGCAGGAGCCTATTTATGACAGCCCCCATAGCCACTCCCTAAACAAAAGTAAATAAATATTTTTTAAATGACAGGCAAGACAGCTGTGTTGATCCAAATGACACACACTCACACCAAGGAGCAGGAGTATGTAGCAAAAGCAATTTTCACAGTGATGGAATAGTGAGTGGGCAAAGGGCTTGGTCTGCATCTTGAACTTTGGCTGGGGAGACCTGGATTCATAGCCCTGATCACATCATCAGTTCCCTGGGTAATCTTGGGACAGACATTGTCGGAGCCAAGCCTACCTAAAAAAAAGGGATCATGTGCCAGGTGAAATAGTTCTCTTCCCTTTCATATTTGTAAACATCGCAAACACCATGGAGATGCTGTAAGCTTCCGGCACTCTCTTTCTCAAAGGAAACGTAAACCGCCAGTGCTACTCCTGTAATTTGTCATCGCAATGCAAGAGTATGTTAAGACTCCCTTCTGCAGATGTAAGATGCTAAAACATTTAACTAATATTTGCAGCTTCGAAAATGGGGCAGGCGTTAGAGATTCCAACAGCGTGCTTTGATTTAGAGCTTGCAATGCTACTCACATCAGCGTCCCCTTGACACTGTTGAGATGTTGTCTGTGCATCGCACTGTCACACAGAGAGATGTGTTAACATTGCCCCCCCTTTTAACGCCTTGACATTGAACAGTTGTCTTCCCACACTCACAATGACATTATTCTGCTACATCCTGATATCAGAAAGTCATCTCTGTTTCTACAGCACAGGCATCTCTTTTGTTTTCCCGTGTTTCTTTTTTTTCCCTTTTTGACATTGTCTTACCATATCACACTTGTAAGGATATTATCTTGGCAACCCAATTATGATTGCGAGTTCCATTGAAAAGAAACACAAGCACTATCTCAATGGAAAATCTAAGAGGAAAGAACACATCATGTGCAGAATGGCTTGCTCTGCCTTTGCAGCATGTCAGGACATTTTAGCCACCTCACAATCTCTTGCAGATGAATTAAATTGTGCTATATTTTCTTTTGCCTTTGCCTTTCGGGACTCTTGTGCATGCAAGAAATGCTGTGTGACCCAAAGGCCTGTCAGTTCATTGTGGTATATTAGCCAACTGGTGGTATTAAACCATTTTGACCGTGGTTCTGCCTCCACAGTTGTAAATTGCTTATTCTGGAATGACTCTATAAACATTTAGAGAACACTTTAGCTATGCTTGCAAACCACGCTTTGCCAATTAAGGCAGCAGGGGAAGGTGGAGTCTTGGCATATATATCGATGTGCTTCCAGGCAGGTATTGGAGAACTCATCCAGCCGTTTTAATAGGGCAAAACAGTGAAGAGTATCAGCTTTGCTGTTGCTGCCCTTAGTGTGTGGCTGCCCTGTGTTGTGAGCAGGGGGAAGGAAGAATCTGCCCTACTTGGGCATTGCATTATGAGGCGGTCCAAGAGCTGTGGGCATCTGCATCCCCATCCACCCCCACAAAAACATAATGAAAGCTGCTACTAAAAGCAGCTGATTGTTTTGTAAATGCAAGTTTTAGTTGCAAGCAGTATACTTTGACAGGGAACCCACGAACATACCTTTCATCCATTGTTATATGTCCACTGGAAGGAAACATAAAAGCAATCAACAAATGTAATTTACAGCAGTGCCACTTAGGGATGGGCCATTCCGTCAGTTTGGGTATCTCCGTTTTCCAGTCTTAAGTCTGGTTCTCCATATTTCCACAACAGTTTGTGATTATTATTTTTTAATTCCCCATGAAATTTTATCAGAACTTCATAGCAATCTTCTCCTGTCATACACTTTCGAATGCCATTTTGCATAATATGTGTAAACCAAGTTCCTCTAATGTAATGCACCTTTGTATGTTATTTTCACTAATATATGCATTTATATGCACAGTTTGCCTTATGCCTGTGTGTATTACTAGGCTGGATAACTGCATTGGAAAATTCGGAGAAGTCTAGATTTTGAAGAATGGGAGCGTTTCATTTCGTGATTCTTCTTCAAAAGTGCGAATTAGTGAGATTTGTCTTTAAATGTGGACTGAAACAAATTCTTCTGGCCTTCCTAGTACGTACACAGACACACACACACACACACACACACACACACACACACTTTTTTAACTGCTGAATGATGCAGAAACGGGAAACTGACACAGACTGCTAAATCTGATGCAATCGATCCTTGTTGCTAAGAATCTGAATTCCAGCTGTGCTTTCAGCTGGAAACTTCTATCCCACCTTAAGGTCACGAAGACAATAGCCCTCTCCTACTATTGCTGCTCAGAACTGGTGCTCCGATTCTGGAGCTCCCATAAACTCATCATATCTAACAGCCAGCAGTGAGAAACCTAGGGCTCGTCCATACTTCTGCTTGTTCTGTGCCTTTAAAGCTTTTTTCTGCTTCTTTTCTGCTTTCTAGGCAAAGGTCCAAGCGGTTTTGCCTTTGCCCTGCCACTTTCCTTCAGAAAACCTGCTCTTTAGCACTAGGTAAACGTAAAGGACCCCTGACAGTTAAGTCCAGTCGTGAGGGTTGCGGCGCTCATCTCCCTTTGTTGGCTGAGGGAGCCGGCATACAGCTTCCGGGTCATGTGGCCAGCATGACTAAGCCACTTTTGGCGAGCCAGAGCAGCGCACGGAAACGCCCTTTACCTTCCCACTATAGCGGTACCTATTTATCTACTTGCACTTTGACGTGCTTTTGAACTGCAAGGTTGGCAGGAGCTGAGACCGAGCAACAGGAGCTCACCCCATCGCGCGGATTTGAACTGCCAACCTTCCGATCGGCAAGCATGACTAAGCCGCTTCTGGCGAGCCAGAGCAGCGCACAGAAACGCTGTTTACCTTCCCACCGTAGCGGTACCTATTTATCTACTTGCACTTTGACATGCTTTCGAACTTCTAGGTTGGCAGGAGCAGGGACCGAGCAACGGGAGCTCACCCCGTCGTGGGGATTTGAACCGCCGACCTTCTGATCGGCAAGTCCTAGGCTCTGCGGTTTAACGCACAGCGCCACCCGCGTCCCTCTTTAGCACTAAATTGGAACAAATGGTAATCCGGTGAAAACCCGATTGCCATTTATTCCACTGCAGAAATAAACTGCAGGTTTTCCCGGGTAAAAAAAATGGGACAACTGGAAGTGTGGATGAGCCCTGAAGCACTGCATGAAAGCCAACCTTTCATCTCAAAACTGACTGCACCAGAGCTTCTCCGGCTTCCCCTAATCCTTCTCATCAGAAAGTTGGGTGACAGGTGGGAAATTGTTCTGCCAGTGAAAGAAAACAAAATTAATTTCCCCTGGCAATTTTCTGCAAGGATGCCCCCCCCCCCAATAAGAATGTGCAATAAGTTGTGGAAATAAATATGAAATATTGCACTAGGGCAACACGCACAAAATCACCAGCCAGAAATCCATTCTAAGATTATCAGAATGTCAATGGCTTCTAGCTGATTTCCACTAATGTATATTAAGGCAAGGCTCATAGTTTTACACAGAGTGTTCCTGTACGAAATGAGAAGTTGTATTTTTAAGCTTCCTAGTTTCCTTCCCACTTTATTATTTTTTTAATGTTCTTTGTGCCTTCTAATATCTGACTACACATTCATTTTACACTTCATAGAAGAAACTTAGAAAGCAGATGTTATCAGACCCATTTTACAAATGGAAAGTGGCCAATATTTATTAGGTGACTCTAAACAGATCTCAAAGTAGAAGTGTGAATGTCAGCCTGAAGCAGGGATAGGCTTGGGTAATGTTTGGTAGTATGTCACCACGAGAGATTGGCTCAGTAATAAATTCCAAGGACCAAAAAAATAGGAATGCTGAGCTTTTAACACACACAACCCTCTTTTTGAACCAGAAGTGAGCTTCCATCCTAGTTCCTACTCGCCCATCCATCTCCTTTCAGCATAAGCCTTCCCAGCCAGCAGCCCTCCATCCCAGAAGCACATTCTTCTTATCCCTTTAAAGCTGATACGTCCCATTTAACACAGGAATGGAGCACCTGTGGTCATCCAGATGTTGTTGGAACACAACTACAACCATCATCAGCCATTGACCTTGTTGGCTAAGCCTGATGGGAGATTCCCAACAGCTGGAGGACCACAGGTTTCCCAACCTTAATTTAGCAGTTATTGCTGAACAGATCTCCATGAATTCAACTCATCTTCTTAAATGTGATCTATGGCAGAATCCACCAGCATTTCTCTAACCCTATCAAGGGGTTATATCCATAGATGAGACCGATATGTGAGCACAGCTATGTTGATTATCCTACCCGCCTGCCCCCCCCAACATCACACACACTTCCAACTCTATAATTCTATTGTTTATTCACTAAACTTGTGCATGGGCCTCTGGATTGTGTGCTCCTCACTTCCCACAACCATGAGGACATCAAAAGGTTTTCACTTTTTGATTGGCAACAGTTTATTGCCACATCCAAAACCTAACCATCTGAACTACGGTTTAGGGAAGCAAGCCAACTCCATACATCATAGTTTAAAATTGGATTTCTAGGGTGGCTTTAAAAAAGAATTAGACAAAGGAATGGAGGATAAGGCTATCAGTGGCTACGAAACCTGATGGCTTTGTTTCACCTTCACTGTTGAAGGCAGTATGCTTTTGAATACCAGTTGCTGGAAACCACAAGAGGCGAGAGTGCTGCTGTGCTCAGCTCCTTCTTGCTGGTGTCACACAGACATCTATTTGGTGACTAGATGGGTCACTGGCCTGACCCAGCTGGTTCTGCTTATGTTCAAAAGGCCATAGTTAAGACCAGGGGTCAGCAAAGTTTTTCTGCAGGGGGGCGGTCCACTGTCCCTCAGACCTTGTGGGGGGCCGGACTATATTTTGGAGAAAAAAGATTCATCCCTGACTCTCCCCTCCCTTCTCTACAGCACCGGATGAGCCCCGGTGGCTGCTTACCTGTGGCTTGTGAGCGGCAGGGGATGGCGGCGGCAGCAGCAGAGGGATGATGAGCAGCGCGAAAGGGCTGGCTCCGGAGAGGGGCTGCTCTACTTTAAATGGCACTCAGCCAACCACGGCTCCTGTGCCTTGCGAGCGGCAGGGACTGGCGGTGAAGGGACGAATAACGGCATGAAAGAGGGGCTGCTTAAAATGGCGCTCAGCCAACTGTGGCTCAACAAAGCCCAGCCCCCTTCCTCCTCTAGGCAGGGCGGGGAAAAACCAGGAGGAAGGAGGGAGGGAGGAGGTGCCACCGCAGTGTTTGTGAGGGAGAGGGAGGGGGAAATGGCACAGCCCAAATGATCAGAATCCCCACACCGATCCACGCGGCAATTCTCGGACCATCCACGGGCCGGATCCAGAAGGCAATTGGGCTGGATCCTGCCCCAGGGCCTTAGTTTGCCAACCCATAGTTAAGACTAATTGCACTGTGTTCAGGCTCAGATGCAGTTCTCAAATGCAGTTACTTAAAAATGGTAGTGTAGCCATGCAGAATGAAAGGGGAACAGGGAACGGATGAAGCCGAGGCTTCTTCATGTAATGCTAATTTATTGTTTAGCACTGAGTCCCAATGAGGGTAGTGTGAACCCATGACGCCATGTAGAGCCCCGTTGCTGTCCTAGCCGTATTCTGAAACACTGATTTCTGACAAAGAGCGCTCTTAGAAACAATTATCATCAGTGCTTCCGTAGCTGCTCTTTTGTGGATGGTAGAAAGACCACATTTTCCCTACATAGTTTCTATCACACATTTAAATATTTCACTGATGTTTTCCGTTGTACTCCCTTCAGCAGTTTCATGTGAAATTTACACTTTGGGGAAATTAAGAGAACCATTTTGCATAAACCCAATTTATAATAGTTGCATCAGGGCAGAGAGTTTATCTCCACCAATGAGGATTAATATGATCTTTAGAAAACACTAGTGGCCTTACCTTGCCAGGCGAGATGAATGTGTTATCCTATTGTAATCCCGTATGTATTCTAAATCTGTGTCTTACTTATGCATATTTATAAAAATGATATATTGCATTTATTAAATATTAAATGGATTACAAACTTGAAGAATCCTTCATGCATTTATTTAACATCTAGGTTTTTTTTTTAAAAAAAGGAATATAAATCTCCTTTCCCCCTTTAAATGCACAAAAGGTTTCCTCCACTAGCCTTCCAAACAGGCAAATCTGTAATGAAAAAGCTTCCAGCATTCAGTGCAGAAAGAATATAAAAATGCAGGAAGTGGGGTGGGGAAAGAGATTTGACTCTTAGAGGCATTAAGGGGCAATGCTGTGCAATTTTATGGTTAGACTGATATCTATCCAATTCCAAACAATATAGACAGGGAGTCCAAGAAGCCTTCACTGTTGTACTCTGTACCTTCAGGAAACTCAAACAAATTTCCTCAGCCTCTACATTTAATGATAGTTGGTAACGCAGATCATAGTTAAAGCTATGGTTTTCCCAGTAGTGATGTATGGAAGTGAGAGCTGGACCATAAAGAAGGCTAATCGCCAAAGAATTGATGCTTTCAAATTATGGTGCTGGAGGAGACTCTTGAGAGTCCCATGGACTGCAAGAAGATCAAACCTATCCATTCTGAAGGAAATCAGCCCTGAGTGCTCACTGGAAGGACAGATCCTGAAGTTGAGGCTCCAATACTTTTGGCCACCTCATGAGAAGAGAAAACTCCCTGGAAAAGACCCTGATGTTGGGAAAGATGGAGGGCACAGGGAGAAGGGGACGACAGAGGACGAGATGGTTGGATAGTGTTCTCGAAGCTACCAGCATGAGTTTGGCAAAACTGCGGGAGGCAGGGGAAGACAGGAGTGCCTGGTGTTCTCTGGTCCATGGGGTCACGAAGAATCGGACACGACTAAACGACTAAACAACAACAACAACACAAATCATCACTGAGGGGTCAGTTTAAAGCTTGGACACATATAGATGTATTAAAAACACCCCACTAAGACAATACCAAGACAATTATCACTGAGCAGGTGGAGATAACATCAGCAGAATGATCAGTCACAGCTGAATGAGCAGTTGGTCCAGTGTTAGCATCACGGAAGCCTTTGTATGGGAGCTTTCAGCAGCGAGCAAGAGAAGTTGGCCACTGTGAGAACAGAATGCTGGGCTAGGTGAACCCTACTCACTTGGATCTTTACTCGCTTGGTAAAGCTGTATGCACGCCATAGATTTAAAGCACACACTCACCCCCCCCAAAGAATTGTGGGAACTGTAGATTACTCAGCTCACAGTTACAATTCCCAGCATCCTTAACAGACCACAGTTCCTAATATTCTTACTTTGGGGGGAGGATGCTTGAAATGCATGGTGTGCACACAGCCTTCTTCTATTCCTCAGCTGTGTCAATTTTGCATGGGCTTGTTCTACCCCATTTCCACATTAATTTGATCTTTTTTAAAAAATAGTGTCATGAATCGTCACATTTAAATATGTGTTTTATCACAAAATAATTCTTATTCTCAATGTACATGTTTCTAAATGTATATGTCCCAATATAACACTTTAATATACTCTTCTTCTTTGGAGTTGAGAATTGTATCACAACTGTGGAGCCAGTGTGGTGTAGTGGTTAAGAGTGGTGGACTCGTAATCTGGTGAACCGGGTTCGCTTCCCCGCTCCTCCACATGCAGCTGCTGGGTGACCTTGGGCTAGTCACAATTCTCTGAAGTCTCTCAGCCCCACTCACCTCACAGAGTGTTTGTTGTGGGGCAGGAAGGGAAAGGAGAATGTTAGCCGCTTTGAGACTCCTTTGGGTAGTGATAAAGCGGGATATCAAATCCAAACTCTTAATTCAAAGAAGTTCAAAATCCAAAGGAAAATCAAGGGATTCCTGAATGCTCTGGGCAACTTTTGGGTTAACAGAGCTGACATCCTTTCAAGACCCTCCTCTCAGTGTGGAATGGTGAGATGGAAAGGTCAATATGATTGCTTCTAATAGACCATGGGTAGGCCAAATCTGGCCCAATCGCCTTCTCAGTCCGGCCCACCGACGATCCAGGAATCAGCATGTTTTTACATGAGTAGAATGTGCCATTTTATTTAAAATGCATCTCTTGGTTATTTGTGGGGCCTGCCTGGTGTTTTTACATGAGTAGAATGTGTGATTTTATTTAAAATGCATCTCTGGGTTATTTTTGGCTCATAGGAATTCATTCATTTTCCCCCAAATAATATAGTCCGGCCCCCCACAAGGTCTGAGTGGACTGGCCCCCTGCTGAAAAAAATTACTGACCCCTGTAATAGACCTTTGCAGAACTGCAGAGGCCAGATAGCTTCCCCTGCCAAAACAGTTTTCTGTGAGCCAATGAAACAGACCAGACTGTGGCTAGAACGTAGATAGCACAACTTTAGGACTGTGGCAAGTCCTAATTGTGCCTCCTATTCAGCACTGCAACTTCAAGAAGTTATCCAGCTGTGTTGCTCCAAGTTGTGACATGCCTGCATGAAATCAACTTTAGGCATAAGATCCACTGAACCCTCAGTAGCCAGCTGTGACACGTAAGCAAGGCAATTTGAGGATAAAACGGTTCTCTGCGTGTGGAATGCCCTCACTGGTGAGATGGATCTGTCTCCTTCATTATTAACTTTCCGGAGTGATTTAAAAACATTTTTATTTACCCAGGCATTGGATAGCTGAAAGATACTGTTCCTGGCAATCTTGAAAGTATTCCTTGTGCACCTGCAAATGCTTTTAATCATTTTAAAATAATATTTTTTTTATTTTTTCCAACAGCATTAACTTTTCCATGTTGCCACCCTAGGATCCTTTGCGAGGAACAGTAGGCTATTAATTTGCCAAACAGATATCCACTCTAGTGTACATGCTACATTTGATAAAATCCCTGTGGATGTTTTTCAAAGCACAGTGCATCTGGTCATGGATTGTGAAATTTCAATATATACAGCCTGAGGATCTGAACCAACCCTTGGGGTGGTTGAGTATAACACCCATACTCTTAACTAGGAAATGGAGCAAAGCTACCGAACTGAAACAGCTTCATGGAAGCCCCCTGCATAGGAATGACCAAAAATATAGAGGCAACCCTGGTGTAAATCTTCAAGCAAATGGATGAATTTCCTCTCCCAGTCCACCATAATGTTACAATTTGTCTCGAGGAAAGTCACATTTGAGAAAAGCAAAACCTTGGTGAATATATTGAATTGCTTAACTGCACTATTTAGTTTGGAAATGTACATTCATATTAATGCTTAAATTGACTCCCCCCCCCATCCCGCAAATAAAAAGAAGGATCTCTATAAATATTATATTTGCATAATGACAGTGCTGTAAACTTATTCTGCTAAGGAGCAGCAGTGCAATCTGTTTACTTGTTTTCCAAATTGATATTTCCCTCTCACACAATCCAATTACAGTGTCAGCTTTTTATTTTGTGTTTTGCTTTTTCCTTCTATATGTCTTCTGACCAAACTACACACGATGTTAAAAACATGGTTTAGCATTGTGTGTATCAGGCTTCCTCAATCTCGACCCTCCAGATGTTTTGAGACTACAATTCCCAGCATCCCTGACCACTGATCCTGCTAGCTAGGGATCATGGGGGTTGCAGGCCAAAAACATCTGGAGGGCCGAGATTGAGAAAGCCTGTATACATATAATTCTTTTAATGATGAACAGCAGCTGCAAGGAGGTAGATCAGGATTTAGACCATAGCATGCTGTTGAAACCTTCCCTCCTATGCTGCAATCCTTATGAAATTTCTTCCCAAAGCTACAATTTAGGGCAGAAGCTCCCATTAATGCCAACTGAAGCCTCTCCTTCTAGCCTAATATTATAGTTTTATTTTTTGAGGGGTTATTGGGACTGAGGCATTATTTTCCCCCTCCCACATGCCATGGTCCTGATCTTGATCACCCCACCCTAAGCTGCTATTTTTTAAAAACAAAACATTAAGTATTGCCAAACCACAAATCTTTAATATCACATGATAACATATATAATAATAATTTATTATTTATACCCTGCCCATCTGGCTGGGTTTTCCCAGCCACGCTGGGCAGCTCCCAAGCGAATATTAAAAACACAATACAGCATTAAACATTAAAAACTTCCCTAAACAGTTTGGTCTATAGATTGGGGGTTTTTTTGTGTGTGAAATGGAAGTAGTAAGGAGAAGAGGAGATATAAATAAACTACAACCTGATCCTATGCATCAGGAATGAGGAACCTGTAGCCCTCCAAAAGCTGTTGGGCTGTAGCGCCCATTGAAAGAATGTAAGAAGAGATTTCTGGATCAGGCAAATGGCCCATCTAGTCCAGCAGTCTGTTCCCACGGGGCCAACCAGATGCCTATGGGAAGACCAAAAGCAGGACCTTACCATTGGACCATGCTGCCTGGAGCTGATGGAAGTTAAAATCCAATAACATCTGGAGGGCCAGAGGTTTACCGCCCCTGCTACTGTATACATAGTTAACCTGACCCTTGGTATCTTATTTATAATGCAGTCATGTGTTACAACTCTCCCTAGTGACTATTTACTGACATCTATACCTGGAATTGGCAACTCTCCCTAGTGACTATTTACTGACATCTATACCTGGTTGGACAGTGTTCTCGAAGCTACAAACATGAGCCTGACCAAACTGCGGGAGGCAGTGGAAGACAGAAGTGCCTGGCATGCTCTGGTCCATGGGGTCACGAAGAGTCGGACACGACTAAACGACTAAACAACAAATACCTGGAATTCTCACTGCCTCAATTTATTCTGCTGGGACAGGCATTAGGCATGTTGCTATTATTTTGTTAAGTGTGCCCACAGATTCAACACAATCCTTGTAGACTCAACACACTACCACCTGTCCCTTACCGAGGAATGTCTAAGTGTATCTCCCCTTGCCATGTACATCCATGTGAATGGGGACAAAGGGTTGTATCTAAGTTTTACTCAGAATGAATGGGCCCAAGCTAGTCCTGTTCATTAATTTCAATAGGTCTACCTCAGTATTACTGAACACTGGAGACAACCAACTACATTCACTGCTTCCATGCCATCCCAACGCTCCTTATTTGGGTATTTCCTTCCAAAGAAGAATGTGAATCCTAGGCAAAAGTGTGTTTAACTAACTAAATGTCTAACTATATTTAAGACTCAAAAGATTAGAAACTGATAGAAGCCAAAACTGGAAGATGATTTATTCAGAAGCTTTATTCAGCCTTATGGAAGTGTTGTACGCAACATCTCCAAAATGTGAGAGGCCATGGGAAGCAGTTGGCCTTTGCACAGCCTTTGCTAGAAATAATGCTGCTAAAAGAGATGGACCTTCACAAGAAGGAAAATGTCTGAGAGATCCCATTTGACTGAAAACAATGAGTGGAAAGTAACTTGCCTTTCAGGTTCCATTATCGACTTAGCATAGTAGCTTATCTGACATTGGACCCAAACTGCTTTGCTGATGCAAGCGGTTGCATGTAGCGACAGGGCAATAATACATATAATAGCTGTACTCAGCTCATAATTGCACCTTGTGCGACACTGCTTACTCTTCGCTAAAGTAGCATTTTATTTACTGAACTCATTGGTGAGAACGAGCCAGAGAAGGCTTTCACCCCTCCTCCCGCCAACTGGATTCACAAATCAATTGTCATGATTAAGGTTTAAAGGCTTTGATGGGGCTAACTGCTGATTCAACGGCTGGAGGAGATGCTTACCGCTGAGTTATTGGACTCCAGAATGGACTGGAGAGAGAGAGCATGCTGTAGAAAACAGAAGCCATTATTACAGATAGTGGGAAAGGAGGGACAGCTAAGTTAAGGACAGACAAGAGAATCATCAACACATTCTAAAGAGACAGAAGCCACCAGGTGGATTTAAGAGGGTGAGAGCTCTGGAGGGACATGTTTTCAAATGCCATCCCAAAGTTATTGTGGGATTCATAAAGGTGTACATGTTTATACCCATACAGTCGTGCCTTGGTTTTCGAACAGCTTAGTGCTCTTAACGTTTTGGCTCCTGAACGCCGGTTTGCGAACTATTTTTGGAAGCTGAACATCCGATACGGCTTCCTGCAGCCAATCAGAAGCCATGTTCTGGTTTCCAAACATTTTGGAAGTCGAAAGATAGCTGAAGAAACATTGGTCTTCAGACTGGCAAAGAAACAAGAGGAACTGAAATTGACAGATTTGTCCATCGTTAGCCTGAGTCTCCCCAGCCCTAATCTAACCAGGACTCTAAATATACCACACTGAAAGCTATATATGACAAAGAAGAAACCAAGTAAGGCCATCACTGTATGATTTTGAGCCTATCATCCAATCTAAAGGCATTGTGGGTAACATCTGTTCTAAACTGATTCATTCAGGAGCCTGATATTAATTCTTAGAACATACCATGAGGTTTGAGAACTTTATCTACTCTGTCATCGACCACCCAACATTTCATCGTTGTTATTGTTGCTGCTGTTCTTATTTTGCACTCAAGTGCCCCAAAGCAAACTTACAGAGCAGACATAAAATGACACAGACAATAAAATCAGATGAAAAATCAATAAACAAAACAAAGAACACTCACCCAACAATATATTTAAAAAGAGCTATTTTTTAAAAAACAACAGGAGGCAGATTCAGGACAGATCATCTTCCTCACATAGATAGATGATAGATAGATGATAGATAGATAGATAGATAGAAAGAAAAGGAGTTTTACCTCTGTGCATGTTGCAACTCTCTGCAATTTCTGTGCCCTGATTTAAAGACCAAGTGAGTTATTTTTGTGAAGATACACTAAATAAAAAATAAATTAAAAATATTGTAATGTGTTATCAGTCATATACCTCAGCAGGTGAAGCTGTGTGAAGTGTGTGCTGATGAGGGAGAGGCATGTTTTGTTGCAGCTGGGGCAGATGAAGGCGCACTACAGACAAGATGAATTATCCCCCCACACAATTATTTGTATTCCAGAGATACGGATCTGAACTAGACTTCTGTCTGTCTGTCTGTCTGTCTGTCTCTCACTATCACTCTCACTCTCTCACACACAAAAACCACTTCACACAATTTTGTCCAAATACTCTTCAGGTTTTTTAATGGGGTGGCCGCCATTTTCTCTCCCAGAATATACTGACACAACACTATGTCCAAGGCACTGCAGAGAATGTAAAATGGTGGTCAGGAAGCCTACATAATTGTTGCCCCCACCACTAGCAACAGCAACCAAGAAGGAAATACTTTAAGGTGGGGGGAGTAGATGTGCTACTTTCTCTACTGTTGGTGAGACCCTCCCCTACCTGGAGAAATTTGGTAAAATACTTCCTCAACATTTCCTTCTCACAAATAGGAAGGATAAGCCCGAGGTGCACGTTTGCACACAGCTCTGAAAATCCTTAAGAATGACAACGTTAGCAGCTCATACGAAGATCGAATTTACAGAAGGCAAAAACACGAACTAAATAAGGACATTGATTTACCAAGGACAGCTTTACCAAGGTCAGCTTTTGGCTAGGGGATGGAGGGGTAAAGGTAAAGTAAACTGAAGTTTAACTTGAGCTCCCCATCAATGTTATCATGAGACTAGAGGAGTGATCAATACATTTTAGGGTATTCTTCTGCGGACAGACACTACATTATATCTTGGTAAAAAGTAAAGGACCCCTGACAGTTAAGTCCAGTTGTGAATGACTCTGGGGTTGCCGCACTCATCTCGCTTTACTGGCCGAGGGAGGCGACGTTTGTCCGCAGATAGTTTTTCTGGGTCATGTGGCCAGCATGACTAAGCCGCTTCTGGCAAACCAGAGCAGCACACGGAAACGCCGTTTACCTTCCTGCCGAAGTGGTACCTATTTATCTACTTGCACTTTGACGTGCTTTCGAACTGCTAGGTTGGCAGGAGCTGGGACCGAGCAACGGGAGCTTACCCCGTCGTGCGGATTCGAACTGCCAACTTTCCGATCGGCAAGCCCTAGGCTCAGTGGTTTAGACCACAGTGCCACCCACATCCCCTGTATCTTCGTAGGCCACACATAAAAGGAATATATTTGGACGATCAAATCTTGGGACTGACAGGATGAGATACCAACAAGCTTCATGCGTCCCCTGACACACACCTGCTTTCCTTTTTCCTTCATACGAACTGGGAAACAAGCCAGGAAGCCACCATTAACCATAGCTTTCCATCACACCCAAACTAGGAAACTGTGGTTAATTGCTTCCAAGCAAGCCAAGAGAAGAAGCCATGTTTTTAAATAGCCATAGTTTCCCAGTTTTAATACAGTGGTACCTCGGGTTACAAACACCTCGGGTTACAAACACTTCGGGTTACAGAATCAAACTTAGAAGTAGTACCTCAAGTTAAGAACTTTACTTCAGGATGAGAACATAAATTGTGCGGCAGCGGCACAGTGGCAGCAGGAGGCCCCATTAGCTAAAGTGGTACCTCAGGTTAAGAACGGTTTCAGGTTAAGAACGGACCTCCGGAACGAATTAAGTTCGTAACCAGAGGTACCACCATGTTCACAAGAAGCAATGGTTAAATGCAGCTTCCTGTCATGTTTCCCTGAACATATAAAATAACAAAGTAAAGTGACTGCATGTAGCTTGACACATTTCTTGTCTGCATCATGTGGGTGCATGGAGCTCATTCGTATCTCAGTTTATTAATGCCAGGTTTAATTTATGTTAAGACCATTTATCTTCCAAAATAAGGAGAGGTTAAAGAGACTGCCAGTTATTAAGATCTATTGCTATCTCAGCAAGCAGACTGTTCATATTGATCTTCACCATCTCTCTATATTTGTAGTAATTTTCACTCCTAAATATCTAATCTGGTCTAGTTGCCATCTAAACTGCATTTTCTTCTATCTAATGCTAAGGGTAACCTCACCATTAAGCACCAAGTGGTTTATTTTGGGCAATAAAGAAGGACACCAGATTGTGTGTTTTGCTCAGCTTTAGGTTCTACACTAGAGATAGCCATCACGGTGCCCTGAAGATGCTACTGGACTACAACTTCCATAATCCATGACCATTGGTCTTTCTGGCACTGGTGGGAGTTGTAGTCCAGCAACATCTAGAAGGCACTATGTTGGATAACCCTGTTCTATGCTATTTTGGGAGTGTATTTATGACCATGTGCTGCTCTACTGAAGGCAACAACATGTCTTGAACTGGCCCAAGTCCCAATTCCATCACTTCTGACTTGGATTGGTTAACTTTATATGCAGGAAGGTAATATAGTAATCAAGGAACATTCTTGGTTTACTAATACAACAGGCTAAACTTTTACATTAGATGTGGGGAATCCCTGGCTTTTTGGATATTGCTGAACAACTGTGATCATCCCTGGTCATTGAGCATGCATGCTAAGATTAATGGGAGTGGTAGTTCCCACAGGCTTCCCACACTAACATTAAACAAAAGGTTGGCCTATGGACCATAAAGTAGGGGTCTCCAACCTTTCTGAGTCTAGGGCCATGTTTAGAAACAATCCTGGACTCCACAAAATACCCATTTCATGGAAGAAGCACTGCCTATGCTCAGATGCACACATGCTTCCCAAAAACAAAAAACAAGAAAAAACAGGGTAAACACCTAACCTTCCCCCCACAAACAAACTAAAGCACAGGCCAAAAAATTAGGCTCCCAAACAAATAGCCTCCCCTCACTACACAACCACAGCAAATAAACTAATTTTAAAAATAGAAATAATAGATGGGAGGGGCATGGGGGGCTTGGCAGGTTTTAAACAGTGGATATCTTAAGGCACTGCAGTGTCCATGACTTCCACATTGGGGACCCCAGGTTCAAATGTTCCCCTAACTGCTTTGAGGTACATATTTACCGTATTTTTTGCTCTATAAGACTCACCTTTTCCCTCCTAAAAAGTAAGGGGAAATGTGTGTGCGTCTTATGGAGCAAATGCAGGCTGCGCAGCTATCCCAGAAGCCAGAACAGCAAGAGGGATTGCTGCTTTCACTGCGTAGCGATCCCTCTTGCTGTTCTGGCTTCTGAGATTCAGAATATTATTTTTTCTTGTTTTCCTTCTCCAAAAACGAGGTGCGTCTTGTGGTCTGGTGCATCTTATAGAGCAAAAAATACAGTATACCCTTAACATGATAATCTCAAATAGTTGGGATTATATACCTATTTGTAATTTGTTAGAGCTGACAACCAAGATCCCACATTTTGCTTTAAACTGAAGTACTCATCCACTATATTATGCCCACAATTTATTAATTTCCAGTTTGAATAGATGAGATTGAGTAGCATCTCTACAGTAAGCACTGGGGACTCTATCCAAACCTTCCTAGAGTAAGATTACCCTACTTTCCCTTTTTTAAAAAATAATAATATATGAAATAAAGAAGATAATTTCTCCTCTTAAATAGCTTTTCATTAAATCCCATAATATTTAAACATCCGTAGCTGAGGGAATTGAATCCTCCAAAACAGATGGAATTTCAACTCTTGTATTTTAAATTTCTGCATCAGTAATAGAAAAGCATAGTTTCCAATCAGTTCCATCTATGCTTGGAAATACAAACTGAAATTCTGCTAAAAAGGAAAGCACGATCTGAAAAAGTGTGAGAATCACCAAAGCAGCTAGAAGTACAAGTCAGCATTGATGAGGGCAATGTTTTAAAAAGACTAACCTAAAATCTCTTTGTTAAATAAGGAGCATAAAAGTAAACACGGGTGTTGCGGTCTCCCAATCACAGAACTTAATTTAACACGCATATTAACTAATGTTCTGTATCTTATAAAACGGCAAGATTAAAACCATAAAATCAAAACTCCCCGATACGTGGTTTTGGTACCCTCAAGCTGAATCTCTAATATACCAACCATAAGAATGAGTTATGATGTTCAGGGAGGTCACATTTTTTCTTGAAACTAGATCTTAATGATGGAATACTAGTTACAGGTAGGTAGTCGTGTTGGTCTGCCGTAGTCGAAACAAAATTAAAAAATTCCTTCCAGTAGTACATTAGAGACCAACTAAGTTTGTTACATGGGACGTGGGTGGCACTGTGGGTTAAACCACAGAGCCTAGGACTTGCCAGTCAGAAGGTCGGCAGTTCGAATCCCCGCGACGGGATGAGCTCCCATTGCTCGGTCCCTGCTCCTGCCAACCTAGCAGTTCGAAAGCACGTCAAAGTGCAAGTAGATAAATAGGTACTGCTCCGGTGGGAAGGTAAACGGCGTTTTCGTGCACTGCTCTGGTTCACCAGAAGTGGCTTAGTCATGCTGGCCACATGACCCGGAAGCTGTATGCCGGCTCCCTCGGCCAATAAAGCGAGATGAGCGCTGCAACTCCAGAGTCGGTCACGACTGGACCTAATGGTCAGGGGTCCCTTTAAGTTTGTTACTGGTATGTGCTTTCGTGTGCATGCCCTTCTTCAGATACACACCAACTAAGTTTGTTATTGGTATGAGCTTTCGTGTGCATGCACATGAAAGCTCATACCAATAACAAACTTAGTTGGTCTCTAAGGTGCTACTGGAAGGATATTTTTTTCTTTCATTTTGATGGAATACTGGAAAAGGAAAGAACAAGAGCCTCCTGTTGGAAGACATTACTAGGACGGCTTGTGAATCATGCAGAACAGGGCGGCAGGGAATGCAACCATCATTCATAGCAAAACCACACTCCTCACTTGTCTTGTTCCCTGCCCTTCTCAAGAGCTTTTGCCTGGGTAGAATGTTTTCTTGAACTGTGATAACGTCACTTGTCTGGAGAACGATAGATATGGATAGCTATGGACCTGCTTTTTAATGGTCGGAATGCTGCTCATGGTACAAAGGCAAGAGTCATGTCTGTTGCCCTGCCCTCTTTTGTCTCTGACCCCACCCATCACCTGCATGCAACCCCTGGAAGGTTACCCTTGAAGGAATGCAGACCTTGAGCTGTACAAGTTTCCCCACCCCAATTTACAATCAAAGCCACTGCAGCGAGTAACCTCGGTGGCACACACTTGTCTCCACTCAAGATGCCCAAAGTAATTGTTCTTTGAAGACAAAATATAAAAGTTCACATGTGTATAGGTACACAAGTAGACATGGCAACACCACGTAACACACACACACACACACACACACACACACACACACACACACAGAGTGCCTAAGGAACAACTCCCTGTGCTTAAAGAAAGGGTCAGTATTCTCCCAGCATTACAATGCCTTCTCTCCATCCAAACACACATTTCACTCAAAAAACACACAAGGACGGTACAAAGCAGAACTTGAGTCAGGTGGCCTGAGCCCTGACTCAGAGGCTTCGAGGGCTGCATGTGGGTCCCTGGTTCTGACATTCCCTATCCATGCTTTAACCCTGTACCCTTAACAAACTACAATTCCTGGGGGTGCCATTTTCTTTAACCCTGTACGCTTCATAAACTACAACTCCTGGGGTGTGTGTGTCATTTTCTGGTTTGCCTCAAGCAGCAAAATGTCTTGGGTTGCCCCTGGCTCCTCATTTGGCCGAGCAAAATGAGATACTGGGGAGAAGGTTATCCCTCTCCACCACTGGAGAGTTCTAAATGTGTTCATTATTGCTAATTACTGCAAAGTCCCACCTAGCCTATGTTCCTATAGTCCTTCCTTGTGTTGGAACCCACTTTGCAAATCCAGCTAGGTTCCAAGAAAACAAAACTTGATTACATTTAGCAAATTTATCTAAACAATCAGTGTCAAAACATCTGGATTCAGAAGCATCTCCTGAAGACTAAGCAGGAGCATAAATTTAGGAGGACACAATCTATACTGGAAGCCCTTTTGACTATGGGAATCTGCCAGCATGTGTATATTTCAGAATTCAGCAGTATGGCCATTTACTATTGAGAAAGGCTGGTAATCAACAATGCTTTCTCTCTCCACCCCCTCTGATATGAGTATTCCTGGGGCCATGCATTTTAGTTGATAGGCTTCGTGTATTTCATTTTATTTGTTAAAGAAAGAAAAGTATTGCATTTTGATTGCTAGCATTGTTTTCCCAAGTTGGCCTACAAACAACCTTGCTTTGAGTGTGATCAGTATCGACCCCAGCTTTCTCTCCCTAAAAACATCTGCCTTAAACAGAAGGCAGAGACAGACTGTCACTGTTGTCACTGATGCAAATCTTTATTTGGAAGGGAAACAAGATATGCAAAGTGTCGTCATTTTTAAAAGAGCAGCAGCAAGTGACCGTTCATATTTAGCAAATCTCTCTGTAGTTGACGGGATGTAGATGCCATAAGGATTAGAAGATCAATCTAAATTTGTCAATCTGCTTAATGAAACTGACATGGACATGGTCCATGTATGTGAACAGGGCTAAGCTGTGAACATGGAAGCATGGGGCCATGCTACAACTCTGCCCGCACATCTTATCTGTCAATGGAGGCGGAGCCAGCTGCACTCATGTGCAGGTTTTCCATATACAGTGGTACCTTGGGTTACATACGCTTCAGGTTAGAGACGCTTCAGGTTACAGACTCTGCTAACCCAGAAATAGTACCTCGGGTTAAGAATTTTGCTTGAGGATGAGAACAGAAATCGCATGGTGGCAGCGCAGGGGCAACAGGAGGCCCCATTAGCTAAAGTGATACTTCAGTTTAAGAACAGTTTCAGGTTAAGAACGGACCTCCGGTACGAATTAAGTTCTTAACCCGAGGTACCACTGTAGTTCAGAGACCCACATAAAAAGGGAACCGGATTGCATGTAGAAGCCAAAGGCGCACAGCCAGATCCCCACTGAGGTCTTCACTGAACATGAAAAGGTCAAGGCAGTGGCGGAGCTGGGATGTTTGGTGCAACAATGTTGGCAGGAGACTCAGAAGACATGGCCTCCATTTCACTCCATGCTGAATGTCTAAAATAAGAACCAGACATTTCTGACCCAATAAAGAGATGACTCCATGGCTTCAGAGTAAGGTTACCAGATTTTTTTCAATGAATCTGGGGACACTTTTCAACTTCAGTCAGAAAGGATGGATTTTCTCAGGGAACTGATTGGTAAATCCAGGGACTGTCCCCAGGAAATGGGGACATCTGATAACCGTACTTCAGAGGTGGGGAACCTCAGATTGAGGAGCCAAATGCAGCCTCCCAAGCCTCTCTGTCTCTACCTCAGGACTCTCCACACACCACAGTCCTTCTCCCCATGCTGCATGTCCCTCATCAACTCTGCTTCTTGCCCACCTAGAGAGGGATGTGCAAGTGAGTTGAAACTAGCCAAGTGTGCGAAGGCAATTCTGACAGTAGCCGCTCCACCAACTTTCACCTCTGACCCCATCCACTGTTGATATGTGGATCCTCCAAAGGTTGACCAAAAGGTTCCCCACCCCTGTTGCACTTGATTAAGCAGCATTTCCCGTGCAGCACACAAAGTGCTGTACCATTTTCATTGTCAAGTGTTCAAAGCCCTGAACATATTTCATGGAAAGCATTTGCTAAGTGTTTCCAAACTCAACACGCAGGCAACATCAAAGGATCATTTGGATTTCTAAAAGCACTGCAGCTGCAGTTCATGATCCCAAGCCAACACAATGTTCTGAATCAAATAGCATGATGTGTAATCAGGCAAAGCATCCAGAGCCTTCACAGATGCTCAGTCACTTCTAACCTGTGGGAGTAGAGATGAAAGAAAAGACACCCAAGATATGTACCGAACCCATGAATAATCCAGCCCTCACAGTGCTCTGAAATAGCTGATATTCCTAACAATGTTAATTATGTGATTACCTAAAACGTTGCTCCTATTGAAAATATTGCCATTTCTCATTAATTTTCTTCACATGAGTTATACATATAACTGTGCTATGAATCAGACTTGAGTAACCACCCACTGTCACCGAAAAGCAAGCGCTGAAAGATCAAACTCTATGATTCTATGATTCTACGCATGATGTTAAAATGATTAGCACCTTGGGTGCTCAAAAAGGACAGCTACAAACACAGAAGTCAAGTTGTTCTGCATGATAAAAGGAGGATTCTGCTTTATGCAAATCACCACCCCTCCTCCTCTTGAAGCCAACTTCCCTATTCATAACATACTTATTTAGCAAAGCCTCTGCTGAGCTCTGTTGAATAACCAAGGCTGTGTGAACATTATCCTTTCACCCAGGCTCCAGCAGACTCCTACTGCTGGTGTTTACAAATGACAGTAGTAAAAATCCATATCTATCCTGTAGAGTCTTGAGAAATACTGCTGTTTGATGCACCGACATCCCCCCCCTAAAAAAACCATATTCACTTCTCATAGAATTGTAGATTTGGAAGGGACCCTGAGGGTCTTCTAGTCTAACCACCTGCAATGGAGGAATCTCAACTAGATCAGACATGGCAGATGGCCATCCAACCTCTGCTTGAAAACCTCCGAGGAAGGAGAGTCCACCACCCCCAGTTCTCCAATCTGTCAAGCTGAGGTGTGTACATTTGAGACAGCTGTTGCACCTGCTCAGATGACAGCTTCGTAAGTAGAAATTTGGGGTGGGCTGCAGGAGCAGGGAAACCCAACGGGTAATGCATATTAAGTGAAGACATCCTTTCTCCCTCTCTGGTGAGTACAGCAAATGGGACTTGAAAAACAAAGGGCGGAGGGGGGGGGGGGAGACAACCTCACTGCATTTCAAGATGCTATTGTGTACATAGCCCTTGTCTTAACCAATTATGACAATTCAGATGAAACAGATGAGATCAATAATCTAGTCACATAAACACAGAGGGAGCATGCTGAGTAGAATGATTAACAATAGATAATGTTAGATCAAGGCTAACACTTAGTATTTGATACTAGTTTAATGGGATTGCACTCAAAAATCATCCTAGAACAGATATGCTACCTATTGTCAGCTATTGACTTTTTAACAACTTCTAGGGTCTCTCTTTTTGAACAGGCTGCTGCAAGGATGCATACAAAAGCACGTTCAGAGAAGGCTGTACATTGTCATGGTGATGCTCTGATCTGATTATGGTTTAAGCATTTATTTTATTGTTTTGCACTTATTTAATGCAACATTTTGTTCTTGTTTTAAATCTGTGATATTATCTAATGAGCTTTATATACGTAGTATTTGTATTTGTGGATATAACTTTCTGTATAATGTGTTTTTGTGTTTCTTTGAAAATACTAGCAAACTAGCAATACTAGTTTGACCTGCCCACTTAGGGTGAGTGAAACCAAAGAGAGTCACTGCAATATGTGTTCAGGCAGTGAATTGATTATGCAGTGTCCCCTTAAAATTTAAGGGAACCAGGGGGTGGGAAACCTTTTTGGCCCAGTGGGTGAGATCCTTACTGGTCCCAACCCCTGCAGGGCAATTTGACAAGTGGGTTGTCCCACCTACCTCTCCAAGTGAATGTCGAACACTCCTATGCCTGCTATGTTGCTTTCTGTCTGCTCGGATCAGCTGTACAATCAATTACTCAAAATGATCCAGCAGCCTTGAAATCCCCAGCCATCAACTGATGGGCAGTGACTTAAACTCTGCTTTCTGCAGACAGTGCCTGTGTGACTAAATTCCCCATGAGGAACTTGGTCACACAACTGATCTAGCCACATCTAGAGACATCTTCAGCTGCCCCACACCTGTTATCACATGGGAAAACAAATCTGGTTTTGGGCTAGAGATTCCTTACCTTTGCTTTAAATAAAGTCCATCTTCCCAAATCCAAACAAAACAGACACATGTTATTTGCTCGACCTGCAAGAAACTGCTGCAGGCTGGCATTAAGCACTGTGCCAGGGAACTGTAAATAGACCTATTTTTTAATTATTGCTTTTAAGTCTAACATCTAAGTGGATTCTGAAATGGCGATAAAGGCTCTGCAGACAAGACACTCCATTGGCAGTTGGGTATTGATACCTTTGAACATAGAGCAAGGTACAGTATCTGTACCTCACAGCAACTAGGAAGCTGGATTCCATACAAATGTTGCATTATCACAAAACCCACAACCACACACCCTTCTTTAAGAAGCTGAAGTTGTATCCAATACACTCACTCCATTTGCACAAGGATTTCCACTTGTGCAAATAAACTCCCCCCCTTTCCTTCCCCCGCCTGTGCTTCACGCCCTCCCTAAGGGGGAAGCCTTAGAACAGATTTTGGGAGAGCACGGTGGGTCAGGGGAGAGGAGAGGGGTGTGTTCCATTGTGCAAGCAGAAATCCTTTCACTGGTGGAAACCTTGTCGCACAACACTACTTTGGATTCGACCCTACATTTTTAATTTCCAAGTTTCAGGAAAAACTACTGATCTTATGAGTCAATCAAAAGCATATTAGTTACAAATCAAAGTGGATGTAAGTAGGAGTCTTTGCAAGGAAGGAACAGATGCCTGGTAGGAGTTGAATAACAATTATCAGGAAGGTCCATTAGGAGGACGTTTACCGTAAGAGAGCATTCAGTAGACTGGAATAGGTATGGGGGCCTATGCAACATTTGTATTAATTTCAAAGCCCCCAACAACTTTGGTCCAGGATGCTTTGGCTAGGAAAACACGTCCATCTGTATGGGGTAAAAAGTTTTGCTAATTTAAGGATCTGCCTATTCTAAGTAAAGATAAAATAAATCTACTCCTTATAGATGCTGCCTGAACAGATTCCCACGGCCTAAAGCCCTCCAAAAAGTTGCCTTTCATTTTCATTCAATTAATTTATTTTAAATGCCTTGTGTAATGTTTGGTTTGGAGGGGAGAGGGGAAACTACTCAAATAAACTCAATAGTCAAGACTGAGGTACCACAGCTTAAGTCAAGCAAGAGAACAATTAATCCCTAATGATCTAATTAAAACCAAGTCAAAGAAGGCTGCATGTAATTTCAGCTTCCTCAGGTATCTGAAGCTTAACAAGGACAACAATAATTCCATTACTAACAACTTGGTTATTAACAACAACAACAATAGTGAAAATAATGATTTAATAACAATAACCCCCTCAGGAGGGGCAAATCCCGAGCCACAGTGTATGACATGGTACTTGAGAGAAATGCAACTGTTCATAATTAGAATTATATGCAACACAGCAGGATCAAAATTACAGGGGTTGGTCTCAATTAAAATGCAGAACATAAGTCTTGAGAGTCACAGACTGACCGACCTTAGGCCGCAGATCTGCTGAGCTATTTTAAATCAATATGTGCAAGTCAAACAACTCTCCAAGCTTCTTTTGAGTAATAACACACAATTTTGCCGTGTGTTAGGGTTTCCCCCCTACACACACACTTCTTTCTCGTTTGCTTCCTGCCGGCCAGAGATCTGTCCCTCTGCCACCTTTCCCTAGCTGACTCCTCTGCAGGCCATTTGTCATATGGGCAACACTATCCCTATATGTTTTTGCCAATTTTCACTTCCTTTGTAGAAGGTGCATGGATGCTTTTGGGTTTACCCCAGATAAATGCTGGGTTTCAAATCCTCGGGGCACCACCAGGTTCAGATCCATATGTGTACAAAGCAATTAGGTGTGAAGATCATGGCATGATTGCGTTCTTCTTCTCCAGTGTGGGGGCTTGGAGAGGAGCTGGTGCAAGGGCTGGTGAAAGCAATGGGGAGGACAGCCAGTAAGGGGTTGGTGAGGCAGAGGGGAGCTAGTTGAATGAGGGCAGTGCATGGGAACCAGCATGGGGAGCCACTATGGCTGAGAGAGCTAACGCCGAGCACAGCAGCCACCTATTTTGCTTGTGGGGCCCAGTGCTTTGGAACTTTTGTATCTGTTTACAGTGTGGATTTTGTGTGGGGTGGAACTCTTATGTGTAGTTTTATAGGTGACTGCTTTGTGTTTTCACAATGTGAGCATTTTACGTCTTATTATGTGGTTGTAATGTATGATCAGGGACGTGGGTGGCGCTGTGGGTTAAACCACAGAGCCTAGGACTTGCCAATCAGAAGGTTGGCGGTTTGAATCCCCGCGATGGGGTGAGCTCCCGTTGCTCGGTCCCTGCTCCTGCCAACCTAGCAATTCAAAAGCAGGTCAAAGTGCAAGTAGATAAATAGGTACCGCTCCGGCGGGAAGGTAAACGGCGTCTCCGTGCACTGCTCTGGTTCGCCAGAAGCGGCTTAGTCATGCTGGCCACATGACCCGGAAGCCGTACGACGGCTCCCTCAGCCAGTAAAGCGAGACGAGCGCCGCAACCCCAGAGTCGGTCACAACTGGACCTAATGGTCAGGGGTCCCTTTTGTTGTTGTTTAGTCATTTAGTCGTGTCTGACTCTTCGTGACCCCATGGACCAGAGCACGCCAGGCACCTCTGTCTTCCACTACCTCCCGCAGTTTGGTCAAACTCATGCTGGTAACCTTGAAAACACTATCCAACCATCTCGTCCTCTGTCACCCCCTTCTCCTTGTGCCCTCCATCTTTCCCAGCATCAGTGTCTTCTCCAGGGAGTCTTCTCTTCTCATGAGGTGGCCAAAGTACTGGAGCCTCAGCTTCATAATCTGTCCTTCCAGTGAGCACTCAGGGCTGATTTCCTTAAGAATGGATGCGTTTGATCTTCTTGCAGTCCATGGGACTCTCAAGAGTCTTCTCCAGCACCATAATTCAAAAGCATCAATTCTTTGGCGATCAGCCTTCTTTATGGTCCAGCTCTCACTTCCATACATCACTACTGGGAAAACCATGGCTTTAACTATACAGACCTTTGTTGGCAAGGTGACGTCTCTACTTCTCAAGATGCTGTCTAGGCCTGTCATTGCCCTTCTCCCAAGAAGCAGGCGTCTTTTAATTTCATGGCTGCTGTCACCATCTGCAGTGATCATGGAGCCCAAGAAAGTAAAATCTCTCACTGCCTCCATTTCTTCCCCTTCTATTTGCCAGGAGGTGATGGGACCAGTGGCCATGATCTTCGTTTTTTTGATGTTGAGCCTTCATGGATCACTGCCTTGCCGTGGCGAAGGGGCTTGAAGAACTCAGAGAAGCTATAAACTACGCTGAGCAGGGGTCCCTTTACCTTTACCTTAATGTATGATCAGTGTTTTTGTGTTTTGTGTTGGCTTTTGGAAAAGAAAGGGTGTGTGTGTGTGTGTGTGTGTGTGTGTGTGTACTTTCAGGTTTATCTGATGTCAGGCATGTTATTTGCCATTTGGGGCAGAAGCCCCAAACTCTGTCTTGTACTCTTGGCCAAGTTATTTGTCCTTTGTGACTTGCTAGGCCAACACTGGCCGCCATTTTGTGACTAGCTAGGCCCTACACTGGTCATTTTGTGATGGTTCCCATAATGTTTTCCCCCGATTTCCAAATGTGCCCAGTTTCTCCTCAGAAAATTGGAGGTCCTGTTTTACGCCTGTACTCTCTGTTGAGGCTTTCAGATGAATGCATGGGAAAGTGGGAAAGGGGCCAGATAACTGAAGTTAGAAAAGCTTACACAACGGAATAAGAGAAAAGAAAGAAAAGCAAAGGATTCTGGAGGGGAAAGGAGTGATAAATTATCAGCAATGGTGCAAGCTAATGTGCCAAAAGCATCCTTGGAAAATTCACACTACACACACAAAGGCCTGGCAAGTTTACTACATCCATTGTTATAATGCAACTGGCTTCCAGCAACCTTGGGCAGCTTTTGTTGTTATTTTTACTTCATATGCCAAATCACATAGTATCTATTATCCTCACAGTCTTATTTGCAGATTTTAAAGGGTGTGTGTCAGCTAGTACTGGTCTTTGTATGGTATATCTGAGCCTTAAGGTATTACTCCTCCCCTCCTCCTTAACATTTTCAGTGTTATTGTTCTATTTTTTGTTGCTGTTAAAACTGAGTGTTCAATTATGTTGCTGGAGACAACAACATCCCTCCCCTCCAAAACATGCCTCTGTTTACTCATGGGTATCTTGTAATTTTCTGAAGGTCATCTTAAATCAATCTTTTTATTACTATTATTCTGTTTATCGGTTCCTATGGCTTTATTGACTCATTCTGATCAATCTAATAAATTTGCAATTTCCTAGTCTCCATTAAGATTATATATTGCAATGAATATTTGCATGTGTGTGTGGTTTAATACCTTGCTTGAAAATTGGAAAATAGAACTGCAAGAGGCTGATTGAAGTTTGCACATAAACTACTCAGTACTTGTTCCTCAGTTTTACAATGCACAGGCATAAAAAAAAAATCCATTTTGTTTTCTACATGCCATACTTTCATTCAAACATCAAACCAATCCATGGTTGTATTAAACCTAACCATGATTAGAGTTCCAAGGGAGGTAAACTATAGTTTAGAGTTGCTTTCCAACTTTCATTTTCCACCAGCTCAGCACCATGGTCTCTGGAATATTGCAGAGGTAGAATAACAGCTGTAAATATTTTGTCAGTTTAGCCATCACAGAAAACTGTAGTTAGTACAAATTACGGTCTGCTTGTCATTACCAGTTTGTTATTAATATACAGTAAACTTAAAACAAAAATATAAAATACAAAAGGAATCGGCAAATATAAGCATTAAATCATCTTACACCTGCAGTAAGTTAAAATTCCTATGCATTTCAATGCAAAGACACCTTCGTATCAGAAAGTTTTTGTTTGTCAAACTGTTTTCTTCTGAATGTATGTTTTTTTCTGAGAGTTCTGCTTAGAGTATTTTCTGTGTGTTTTATACAGTGGTACCTCGGTTTATGAAATTAATCCATTCCTGAAGTCTGTTCTTAAACCAAATCCGTTCTTAAACCGAGACACGCTTTCCCTAATGAGGCCCTTCCACCGTTCGGCTTCCGTTTGTAGACCGAGGTAAAGTTTGCAAACTGGGACACTACTTCCGGTTTTGTGGAGTTCATAAACCGAATAGTTCATTAACAGGGCTGTTCGTAAACCGAGGTACCGCTGTATTTATTTATTGCTTTTCCTCCCAGGATCTCAAAATTGTGAAGTTGTGCACATTATTCTCCTGCCCTGCTTCTATCCATCCATCTATCTATCTATCTATCTATCTATCTATCTATCTATCTATCTATCTATGTATCTATCTATCTATCTATCTATCATCTATCTATCTATCATCTATCTATCATCTATCTATCTATCTATATCTATCTATCATCTATCTATCTATCTATCTATCTATCTATCTATCTATCTATCATCTATCTATCTATCATCTATCTATCTATCTATCTATCTTTCTATCATCTATCTATCTATCTATCTATCTATCATCTATCTATCTATCTATCTATCTATCTATCTATATCTATCTGTCCGTCTGTCTATATCATCTATCTATCTATCCAGGAAATCCTGATGCATCCCAGACTTCAGGTAAAATCAGTGCAAGAATGTGATGGGACTTAGATTTGGTTAGGTTGGCAGAGAATCTGGGGGTGGCATAGGTAAGGCGATAGTCATGTGGACCAGAAGCAAGAGGCATTGTCATGAACAAGCTAGAGGCCAGGTAATGACTTAGAAAGATGAAGAAAAGGAGATGCTCTGTTACTTGGTGATGTGAGATGTTCAGACTCCCCAGCTGGCCTAGAAGGAAGACATTTGTTGGGCTTCCTGACTCTCCATTGTGTTTCTGACTCTCTAGCCATCTTCAGGCTGTGGGGTCCACTAACAAAGGCCAGAACAACAGTGCGGAGAGGGGCTCTTGCCCAACAGGACCTAGCATGGCAGACTAATTCCGGCTTTCCTCCACAGGGTACCTTCCAGATGTGTTGGGCTACATGGTCACGGATTATGGTCACCAGCACCCAGAGCACTGGTGGCACAGGACATTAAGGTGCTGAAGTTTTGGCATGAAGGCCCCAGTTTAGGATTCCTCTGGGCGCTTTATATTGCATGGCCATGCAATAATACAAATAATATGTGCACAAATAATATGAATGTATGGTAATTTTCCCTGTTGGCTCTATACAGATGTTTCAATCAATTAGTGAAGGTTAGGGAGCAGAATTAAGCAGCAATTCCTTTCCTCCCATCCACACATTGAATAGGGTTTATGCCCTTACTTTAACATGCATGCAGTTACAAGAGTTAGCTAACAGCTCTATTACATTTCTGATTTCATTCTGAAGATTTCATTCAAACACAGATCCTCCTTTCCTCCCCCAGTTTACATACAAACTGATAAAGCATCTCAAATCAAATCCTAAAATTTAGGCCTATATTTACACATTAAACATTCATGATTATTTATTTAATCCACCATCAATATGCTTATCACATCGCAGATGTTCCAAAATTAACAGTGCTGTAAAGACTTAAGGTTAAGCACAGTTCAGAGTCATTTCAAATACCCCTGTATTTTAGTTTCTGCTCTGTTCATTTTATGTTATTAAATTGTAATTTCAAATATTTAACTTAATGAGGTATGTACGGGAGAGGGAATGGACACACACACACAAAAATGTGGGGGCGATTCAGATGACAGGTGGAAACGACGGAAATATTAGAGAGGCAAGGAAGTGCAACAGTACTTCTCTTCAGATTAATGTTGCTATACTACCATTCATGCTGTTTAAGTCAAAACAACACATTTTGCACATTTTATTATACAGAATGTTTTATTATGCGAGAAGTTATGTTATGTTGTTGTTTTCCATAGATTTTTTTTATTTGAGGGGGAAAAAAGATAATCCTTCTGCAATGCCCTCCAGTTAATTGTTTCAGCAGATACAAATTGTTCTTTGCAAATCTGTTCCTTTCCCTGTTTTTCTCATCTAAGTAGCAGAGAGCTATTACTTAGCTCTGCAAAAGCAAGGAACTCCTGCCAAGATGAAGAGGCCAGGAGGAATTCTTTCATCTCCCCCCCCCTCCTTTTCTTCTTCTAGTGCAACAATAGATCTTTACAACCCACTTCAGAGTATATTGTGGTTCAGCCAGCATTTGCTATGCTCAAGGAATTTCTAATTTACTCACAGACCTAAGCACCAAGGAAAGGAAAAGCTAAAATGCAAAAGTAGCATTCCCAACTGAGAACTGTTTTGACCAAGGCAACTGTGAGCAAATTAGGATAGAAGTAAGATGTATTTATTATTATTATTATTATTATTATTATTATTATTATTATTATTATTAATGACTCACATTTGTATTCTGCATTCTTAGGTAAAAGGTAAAGGTAAAGGACCCCTGGACAGTTAAGTCCAGTCAAAGGTGACTATGGGGTTGTGGTACTCATCTCACTTTCAGGCCAAGGAAGCCGGTGTTTGTCCACAGACAGCTTTCCGGGTGATGTGGCCAGCAGGACTAAACCACTTCTGGCACACAGAAGACCATGATGAGTGCCAGAGTGCACAGAAACGCTGTTTACCTTCCCGCCGCAGTGGTGCCTATTTATCTACTTGCATTGGCATGCTTTAGAACTGCTAGGTTGGCAGGAGCTGGGACAGAGCAGTGGGAGCTCACTCCATCGCGGGGATTCGAACCGCCAACCTTTGGATCGGCAAGCCCAAGAGGCTCAGTGGTTTAGACCATCTCCCCACCAAAAAAAGCTCTCCAAGTAGGAGGATACACAGGGGAGGCTCAAGGGTGTAGTGCTCCTGGACTGCTGTTAACAGAATATACAAAACTATTGGATTCTGAGTTCAACATCAAGAGTTGCCATGGTCAGGCATCCACTTAGAGCCCACAATGCATCAAGGTACCTATGCAACTTACTTTGTTATTGACTGGAGGTTGTACATCTGTAGGGACGCGAGTGGCGCTGTGGTCTAAACCACTGAGCCTAGGGCTTGCCGATCAGAAGGTCAACGGTTCGAATCCCCACAATGGGGTGAGCTCCCGTTGCTCGGTCCCAGCTCCTACCAACCTAGCAGTTCGAAAGCACATCAAGGTGCGAGTAGATCAATAGGTACCACTCCAATGGGAAGGTAAACGGCGCTTCCGTGCACTGCTCTGGTTTCGCCAGAAGCGGCTTAGTCATGCTGGCCACATGACCTGGAAAAACTGTCTGTGGACAAACGCCGGCTCCCTCAGCCTGTAAAGCGAGATGAGCGCTGCAACCCCAGAGTCGTTCGCAAATGGACTTAACTGTCAGGGGTCCTTTACCTTTACCTTTTTGTACATCTGTATGTTCTTTATACTGTTTAACCTACTGCTAAATTCCACCACAGACATAATGTGGGTCACAATGGGGAGGCAGTAGGTGAAAGGGAGAAAGTGTCCCAGAATTACAGGAATCTCTGTTGCTTCACTGGACTCACTACAAGCCCAGCCAAACAGTGGGGCATTGTAGTATCTGTGCAATGAGCATTCTGTATTTTTGCATTAGCAAAAATCTTACGGTGTTAATTGATTGGCAACAAAGCTCCTGCATGAACACTAATGGATGGAAGGTACTGTCCATGCAACTTCAAGGCTACAAGTCTCATCATCCAGTGTGGCATTGAGAGAAAAACATATAGAGCAAATAACCAGAGGGATCTTTATCAGAGACATAGCTGGGCAAAACAAATTAAATCAGATCTGAAAAGGCAAATGGATTTTCTGTAGGGGCAATTTCAAACAGTAATTCACCCTGTGTGTTTTACCACCAACACCTGCCGAGATAGATGTAGCTCTCATCTCCCAGATAATGATATTTTAAAATATTTAACACTGTATGCATCTTTCTTCCATAATATTGTTTTTTTTCTATAATGCCTCCTGTTTTTAGTACTAGCTGCAGAAGAAAACCCCTCATTCCTCTTGCATTTGCAGTCATTCCTTAATTGTACAACACAAGCAAGACTGGATAGCTGAGATCATCTCTGAGTGTCACAACTAGATAGGTTCATTTGGCCTGCATTTTAAAAGGAACAAACAGATTTGTGCTTCCTGGACAAACACATAGGTCAGAATGTCATTATCCTTCACATTTTGCAATAAGGTTCTTAGATTTTTTTCCCCTTTTCTTTTTTTAAGTACCAAAATGTTTAATGCCCACAAAAATAAGTATGTTGAAGTAAAATGCTTGTGAAAATGTGTATTTTATGAAATAATGCCATTTTAGTGCATTTTAGAAAAACCAAACAACTGGAAAGAAAGTACAGAAATTGATGTGGGACAAAATGTGAATGAACACATGTGAGACAGACATGGACCAGAAATAGAATAATCTGCCCATCTCTGTTTCCTCTTTGGGGAAGGGTCTTGGCTCAGTGGTAGAGCATCTGCTTTGTATGCAGAATGTCCCAGGTTCAGTCCCAAGCAACTCCAAGTAGGACTGGTAACGACTGAAATCCTGCAGAGCTGCTGCCAGTCAGGGTGACAATTCTGAGCTAGACAGACAGAGTGGTCTGACTCTGTATAGCAGCTTCCTATGATCCACAGAGCCTAGGACTTGCCGATCAGAAGGTCGGCGGTTTGAATCCTCGCAACGGGGTGAGCGCCTGTTGCTCAGTCCCAGCTCCTGCCAACCTAGCAGTTCAAAAGCACACCAGTGCAAGTAGATAAATAGGTACCGCTCTGGCAGGAAGGTAAACGGCATTTCCGTGCGCTGCTCTGGTTTGCCAGAAGTGGCTTAGTCATGCTGGCCACGTGACCCGGAAGCTGTACACCGGCTCCCTCGGCCAATAAAGCGAGATGAGCGCCGCAACCCCAGAGTCGGTCACGACTGGACCTAATAGTCAGGGGTCCTTTTACCTTTACCTATGTTCCTATCTACAACAAGCAGAGAAGCCGGATGTGTGCTGTGATAGGTGAAGTCTGCATCTCCCCACTCTCTTGGCTAGACGGACACATTTCAAGATTGCTCTGTGTTTAATGATTTGATCAAAGTTGTAAAATTTCTCTCTATCTCTTTTTGAAAGACTGCACAACACTTTTCTGTACCATGCTGCAGAAATGTTTTCTGTAGATGAATTCTAATAATAAAGTTGAATGACACACAAACATGCAGTGTCTCTGAAATAATGTGTTCTAACACAGGTTATCAAGAGACAAGGCCAGGAATGGTACTCCACATTTGCTGCTCAGCTGCTGCAAGGGAGCAATAACTTAGAAAAAAGCAACACACAAAAACTGCTTCCGCCACTGCCACCCATCAAGGTAAGCCCTCTCCAGGGACAGGGGGAAGGGAAAGGAATTTATCTTCCCTCTCTGAAAATTCTTCCCTTGTTCTCTGTCCCTTCCCCCCATATTCCAGGGGGGGGGGGTGTACCTAGGCTAAAGCCTAGTTAATCTAGCAATTTAGTTAAACAGAAGTATGGAAAGCTGATCACTCCTGTCTCCAGTTTCATGCTTGTTTTACACAGAAGCAACATTCAGGCCCCGCTTTACACCAGAACTGCAGGTAATATTTTGAAAGGTTAAGGCACTTCTGTTAGGTCTCTGGAAGGGATAGGATACAGGGCAACATGTTCCAGAACCGGGAAAAGTGAACCAGAACTTGACACTTTGCCCAATACACTACTTGACTTTCAGAAACTGAGGAGCGACAACTGTAGACAAAACCAGGCAAGGGTCAAGTTCCAAGGCAATGAGGGGGAAGTGAACAAGGGCTTAGGCATTGTCATCACACCAGAGTCACATTGCTTAGACTACGGGTGCTTTCTAGCTACAAGGCTGAGTGGTTTTGCCTTTGCCCCATCGCCCCCCCCCAAAAAGCCGCTCTTTAGTGCTAAATCGGAACAAATAGCAAACCATGGGTTTTCCCAGGGAAAAGCAATGGGGCAAATAGAAGGGCCTAATAGATAAGTCCTAAGGTGCAAGGTCTAAGGCAGCCTTCCCCAGCCTTGGATTCCGAGAAGTTGCTGGAGTATAAATCCCATAATTTATGGACTGGTGGCTATGCTGGCTGGGGATGTTGTGGGTTGCAGTCATAACAGCATCAGGGAATCCTCTAAGGCTAGAGCTTTATAGGACTTTGCACTTGTCAAGATTGACCTGAGGAAGGTCAGCTGTTTGGATGCTCAGGCAGGTTGGTTCTGCAAGTGATCTCGCATCCCCAGGCCACGAATGGCATATGAGGTAAGATGTCAGGGCCTGACTGCTAGATGTCTGGGTTCGAGACAACACCCTTCTCCAGTTCTTTACAATTTCTCTGTTTTTGTTTCATGCAAAATTGGTGATATGAAGGGCTAGTTTGACTTAAAGCCTCAAAATCCCACAGCAGGCATGGTGTTCATACGTGGACTATACAAGGTGGAGAAGAAATCAGTTTGCAGGCATTGTTCAGCTTATATTTGACCAAATGTCTACACGTTAAGCTACTATATTGGAAATTTAAGAACAGTGTGATTTATAGGCGTAATAAATAATACATAACTTCTCCCCCGGAATCAATGAATAAAAAATAATTGATGTTGCGGTCTAGCCCATGCATTAGCTTCATTACACTGGAGTCGACCTAAGCTTGAAGATTGGAAGTAGCTGGCGTAGGGAGACACAATTCAGTGACCTCCCGTGCCACAAAACAAACCTACAAGGCACACTCACACCCCATTCTCACACAATGCACTGTGCAATCGAAATGATTAACCAACATGGAATCCAATGTAATTGGCATGTGGGGTGGTAAGGAAACCACAAATCCCGCCAGTCTAGCACTTTTCACTGACAGACTATCCTCCCAAGAGAGGATTAAACCTCTCCCCTAGCAAGCCTGGAGACAGCTTTCTGATAAAAGAATTTTTCCTTCTCCTTTTCCCCCCCTTTTTTCTGCTGGTTTTGCATAGGCGTCAGCTAAATCACAGTCTGCAAGCCTACTGGCCAATTAACAATATGAGATTCCCCCCTCTTTTTCCCCTTGAGCAGATGCTTCCTGAATAGCTACCTCAGCCTGACAGTTGCATTTTTTTTCTGTAGGAATGACAGTTTTAAAAAAGTGAAGAAACACAGCTTGGAGCAGTCCTCCCTCAACTTCCCCCCAGTACGAAGATATAAAGCCATTTAGAATGTAGAGATTTGCCTTTATTTCACCCTCTTCCCAACTGGTTGAGAACGGAAGGTGCAAGTGTGAAATTGCTGTTTTTATTTGAGAGAATGTTCATCTTTAGCATCTCTTGTCAACTGAAAATACCAATTAACTATCAGATGGGGAGATGTCTTTAATGTGCTTATTCAACCAGGTTAGGGCTTTGGGGGGCTATTCCAGATTTGCGAATGGAATTTGGAACAGGGACAACTTACTCTGACTTAAGTTAAGGCTCCTGATACTTAGAATTCCTCTGCTCAACGCTATACTTAATGGGCTTATGGGGAAAGCTCTTTAGATGCTAAAGTGTATACCATATTTTTTGCTCTATAAGACGCACCAGACCACAAGACCACAAGTTGTTGGAGGAGGAAAATAAGTAAAAATATATTCTGAATCTCAGAAGCCAGAACAGCAAGAGGGATCGCTGCGCAGTGAAAGCAGCAATCCCTCTTGCTGTTCTGGCTTCTAGGATAGCTGCGCAGCCTGCCTTCACTCCATAAGATGCGCAAACATTTCCTCTTACTTTTTAGGAGGGAAAAAGTGAGTCTTATAGAGCAAAAAAATACGGTAATTTTATAGTGATGTATTTGAAGGTTCTCCTCATTCTATTGGGTGGAGCCCTGGACCTTGATACCACCATTAGTACATTGGCTTAGTTCCAAGGCTCACATAGCTCTTTGGTAAATATAAGAGCACCCCTGCTGCTTCAGAACAAAGGCCCATCTAGTCCAGCATCTTGTTTGCCACAGTAGCCAGACAGATGCCTCTGGGAAGCCCAAAACCAGGAGTCCAAATTGCAATAGCCCTCTCCTGCTGTTGTCCTGCAGTGTTGAGTCAGTTGGAAACTGTGAACACAATGCTATCAAATCCAACACATATGTAAAGTGGGAAACGGCCAGAGAAGTACAACAAAGTCATTTTAACTTCAAAAGAGGGAACTTTAAAAAAAATATGAGATGATGAAAAAGGGCTGAAAAGGAAAGTCGGGAAGGTCAAATCTCTCCAGAATGCTTGAGGGTTGTTCAAAACCCTCAGACTTAGTAAGAGCTCACATAGAATATATACGCTGATCAGTAATGTGCCAGAACGTACCAGCATAGAGTAAAGGAAAGCTTCCTTCAGAAAATGGTAGTCTTGCTCAAATGAGGAAAAGGAACTTTGTCAAAAGAAATAGAAAGTAGTTTTAATTCTATCCATGTTTAATTATGGGGTGGGTGGGTGTGTTTAAAAAAATGTTTTCCCCTCTATGTTTTTAGCTATTATTTTTATCTGTAAGCTGCCTTGTGTCCCTGTCAGGGAAAAAGGTAGGACTTTGTGCAGAGAACACATAAGAAAATCAAAAAGCTGTAAAGGTTCCTATGTAGTCAATATCTAAGGAAGATACCACTCACTTGGGGAGTATTCACTTTCATTCTGGTTGTAACAATAAGCAGTATTTGGATGGCTTTTCATAAATGCTTCAAGCACTTCACACATAATATTTTATTAATAACCACAACCTTGTAATTTAAGGTCAGTATTATTGCCCCTGTGTTACAGAGGAGGAGAGCAAGTTTGTTTGCGTGCCAGTTCATTCCGTCTTCACAACTTTCTCCTAACTGCTAAGTTCTGCGTTATATTTTGGGAAAGCCACTTTTGGAACTGTAGTGGAGTACCGTGCAAGTTCCATGATCACCTCTATGTTATATGATTCGGGGGGGGGGGGTCCATTAGGAAATAATATGGAATTGAGTACCGAACCTGCACCAGAGTTGTTTTTCAGGCAGCTTGGTCAAATCTATGGTACAGTGGACGCTCAGGTTGCAAGCGTGATCCATGCAGGAGGCACGTTCGCTACCCACAGCGTTCACAACCCGCATCTGGGCACGCGCGGGTTGCAATTCGGCACTACTGCGCATGCGCGACTGCCAATACCCGGAAGTAACCCGTTCCGGTACTTCCGGTTTTGGCGGTCCGCAACCCGAAAAAACGCAAGCTGAAGTGTCTGCAACCCGAGGTATGACTGTATTGGATTGGAACCACAAATAGAATAGAGGTCTCACCATGAACATCAGTAAGGCCTCGGGTGGATCAGTCCAAAGGCCCATGGAGCCCAGCATCCTATTCTCAGAATGGTCAGCTATATGCCTATGGGATGCCTGCAAGCAGAGCTCAAGTTCAACAGCACATTCCCCCTCCTGAAATTTCCAGCAACTGGTACTCCTAGGCATACTGCCACCAACAGTGGAGGTAGGACATCACTATTGTTTCCCAACAGATTTTGAACAAGATGCTCAACCAAGCCTTGAATAATGCCTGAGATAAAATGACTTTTTCCCTCCTCAAAATGGATTAGTATTGTGTGTGGAGACAGTGGCAGGTGAAATCTAAAGATTGTCCCTGTAGCTGAAACGGGGAAAAATGGTTTTCCATCACTTTTCATCTTCCCTTCAATACACAGCCTGACCTTCAAATTTCAGCATCAACAGTGTCAACCTCCAGGGTCAAGAGGGCTTGTGCAGCCAAGCCCAGCACAATTTCAATTTAATGGAAATTCATTGAGGAGTGTATACTTCAATAAAGGCTCAACCTAAAGAAATAGTGGTCAGGGGATTAAGGAAATCAAGCTTTCTTAAAAACAGCTGAGAACACGTCCAAGAAAAAGGGATAGCGATGTCATCTGAGATCCCTTGAGAACTTCCTCTGGCACCAGTGAAGCCTCTTAGCCCACTTCTCACTGCCTTATTTGTCATGGGGTGGTGAGGGTGGTACATTCCGCCTGGAAAAGTACATAGAGCTGCTTTCTTCTCACCTAGATGTGCTTCTCAAGGCTCAGATAGGAGCCAGAGCTGCCAAGCTACACTTTGAAAGCATGTAAAAGAGGTAGAGCGAAATACTTTCCCACTTACTATTTCAGCTTTTAGGGATGGAGGAGAAATTTGATTCAGTAGAAGCCTGAGAGACAAGTGGAAGGGGCCAATGAAGGTGGTTGGATTCAGTTAAGGGATCAGGCTCAATACACATTCATATTGGCTTGGAAACAAAGGAAGGTTTCTAAATATGGAACCTAACTAGAAGCTAGCAAAGTTCCTACCTTTGGTCTGAAAGATATCATTGAGTAATGGGATGAAAGGGCAACAGAAGACACAAGGCAATTATAAAAAGAGGTCAGTTGGAAGTGAAACATCAATGCTTTGACATTCCCTAGCCACAGATATGAAAAGTGAGGAAAAAAGTTAATATAATTTTCACGCCTACTTAATTAATGATTTCTCATTAGCAGACTTCCTTAGTGAGATAGTGAAGCATTGCTCCAATGCTCTGCCCAGTTTGACACCATTGAGCCTTCAATAGGGGAAAGCAATGATTGCTTGCAAGGATGCATAACAAAGATGACATTTCAAACCCTTGGGGTTGGAAAGGGTCAATGACAAGCAGTGAGAAGAATGCTTTTTGCTAGGGAAACCTCAGACCTGGGGACCAAATGCAGCTCTCTGGGTCTCTCTGGCTTTCAGGAGTTGACTCTACCCAGACCACATGTCTCATCATCCCTGCTCCATTATCTATTTGAGAGCTTGTGCCTTGTTAGAATGTGTCCTAGAATTCTGATCACGTCTCTTGGTTGTCTGAATGGAGGACAGAGAGGGTTGTGTGTAGAAACCGTGTACAGAGGTGAAATTCACATCCATTGTTCCTCCCACTTTTGACTCTGACACTGCTGATGGCCCCCAGAAGGGGCCTAGAAGGAAATATGACCCTTGGACTGAAAAATATGCCCCATCACTGCACTATGGGTTCAGTTTCAGGTGGGAAAGTCATTCACAGTAAATTGCCAATACTACCAGTCATTTCTGTAGGGTTGTCATAGTTTGAATGCCGACTTCTACTTTTAACTATGGATCACTATGACGACTCTACCCATGAAAAAGAGGACGTGTCCTGGAAAAAGAGGACATATGGCAACCCTACATTTCTGACAACGAAACAGAAAAATGCAGAGGTTCGTGTGAGAAGGTTCATGGCACAGAGCTTAGCAGTTTCAGAACTTGCCACTTTATGAGGAAATTGAAGAAAGGGGCTCACAGGCACTAGCAAGCATGAAAAGCTTGGCAGGAGGAAGCCATTTTGGAAAAATAGAAGCCCTTTGTTAAACTAGTAAGGCAGACTGAGGCACTCCTCCTCCATTCCACAGCCTCGCATCTGGTGCACACCCAGCACTGCTGTAGGAGTGAGATCCTATGAGAGAAATTTAGTTTCTCAAGGGAAGGCTGCTGTCAGGGTCTTGGCTCAGGCCCTACAGGCTCCGGGGTGTACTGGAGGTTCTTTAGGGTGCTTCTGTCTCACAGCCTCAGGCACCATGGTCTCCTGATTTCTAGCAACCAGCTCAATGCTCTGAACTTGGACTGGCTCCTTGGCTGTTGCCTCTGCAGCCTCTGACTCGATGTTTGGATTGCTGCTGGATTCAGGGACTGTGATGGTGAACATATTTTAAACACGTCAAGATCCCTCTCACAGGACATTTGATGGTAGATTCAGGGAGGAGGGTTAGTATAGCTGAAGAAAGCCAGCCTCCCACTCTTTCTTGGAATCTTTCCCACCAGACAGTTGATGGTAGACCACCCTGTAGGGGATGGGGAGCTAATGTAGGCCCTGAGGTGGCCTTGCAAATGCTTTCACGTTCCCTCACATTCTTCTCCAAGCCAAACATACCCAGTTCATTCAACCGTTTCTCACAAGACTTATTTTCCCATGCAGCTGCTGACCGTTTTCATCAACCTCCTCTCAGCTGCCCCCCCAATTTGTCTACATCCTTCTTAATTTGCAGTACTCAGAATAGCACCCACATGAGGTCAATTGCATCCACATGTCATGTGTGCCCCATAGTTCCTTGTCGAGCTGCAATAGGTAAACCGGATCTGAAATGCATCCCCCAGGGAAGAAATACAACTGCTTTAAGTAAGCCAGGATAAATATGGAATTAATTGAGGATTTTCATGGTAGTGAATGAGAAAGACAGTGTCGAGGTACATAATCGTGACATTTTCCCAAGCAGTGAAAAGCTGGCTGGTGACATCAGCCATCAACAGAAAGAGACGTCAACATAGCTGGCACCATGTCTGTCAAATTCTCCCTAAAAGTTGGCACTTGTTACAGCTAATAAAGCCCAGCAGCTCTAAACAAAGATGGAACTTGACTGAAACATTATGCCTGTGAAGCTAACCAGGATCTGAATGACATAGTTGGTCATTTTCCTTGCCACGCTGTGGAAAAATGAATTCTTGAAAGGTGTCTGAGGTTTACAGTGTGAATCATTGCCATGGAAGCTGGTACCAATGATCAGAAGAGATGTTAAATTGTCAGCTCAGAGACTTCTTTTTGACATGGCTGACATTCACTTGTTATCCCTTCATTGCTTTTTTCCCACACAATTGGAGTGCTTCGCAGAAAAAACATCTGTTGTTCCCAATCCCAAACACCTATCCGAGAGGCACTGACCAGGTCCAGACCTACTTAGTACCAAGAAAGTTGCATTATTATGTGCCTTCAGACTATACTAAGGTCTAGTTAAATATAAATGCTTGCATTTAAGTGAATTACAGTCAGCAGGGGAGGCCCTTTGAGTGGTGTCACTATTGGTGGTTGCACACACAGAAGACAGCACCCAGGGCAGCAAAGTGTCTGGAATCGGATCCTACAATAAATGGATGAAAGAGCTGCATGCATTTTGCCTCAAGAAAATTAACAGTAGGCACAACCTTCAAAGATCTCAGGAGCTGTCTCAGGGAAGATGGAGCAAACTTGCTTACTGTTGCTTCAGAGAATAAGTTCTAGACCCAGTGGAAGAAAGTTTCAGGGAAACAGATTCAACAGTGGAACAGACTGCCTTAGGAGGTGGTCACTAGAGGTATTAAATAGAGGTGGAATGGCCACTGGTCGGTGATGCTGTGATTGCATCCCACATGAGAGATCTTGCATTGAGATTAGATTTGACCTCCAGGGTACCAACTCTAAAATTCTACGATTCTGCAAAACATTTTCTTCACAGAGCCTAAGCATGTGCACCTTGTTATATGCATAGTCTCTCTCACCATGTAATGTGCAAAAAAAGTGGGTTAAAGGGGGGGGGTTGTTAACTGCGGGGCCGAAAGGTCATGAAATGTAAGTGTAATTTTTCTACCGAAAGCCAGGGTGAATGCAGGCTAAGGACAGTGACCATTAAAAAAAGCAATAATTTGTGATAACAAATCTCCCTGGTTTTGCTGTAATAATTTAACACCTGAAGTGGCAGACACCCTTGACAATCACAGCTGTTGATGATGGGCACTATGTTTATCTCATGTACAGTTGAGAACTGCATAGAAATGTTGCATATTGCATCTCTTGCACTATATGACGTGGGGGTGTGTGTTTCTGAGCTGTTGTATTTCCAGGTAAGGCTGTGAAAAACTCCCATATGGAAATCCTGGAGAGCTGCTGCAAGTGAACTAGATCAAACTGAACTAGATAGAGCAATGATCGAACTCAGAATAAGGCAGCTCTCTGTCTCCCTGTGCACTCCTCCTATTCATATACAGTGGTACCTCTAGTTACAAACTTAATTCGTTCCCGAGGTCCGTTCTTAACCTGAAACTGTTCTTAACTAGAGGCGTGCTTTCGCTAATGGGGCCTCTTGCTGCCGCTGCGCCACTGGCACACAATTTCCGTTCTCATCCTGGGGCAAAGTTCCCAACTCAAGGTAACTCTTCCAGCTTAGCAGAGTTTGTAACCTGAAGCGTTTGTAACTCAAGGTACCACTGTATTATAAAATAAACACACACCAGGGAAACAATGTAGCATCATGCTAGCAGGTTCCACCCATGACCTATGCACCTGTGCAAAGTCCCCACATGTCAAAAAGGGAGTGGAGTTCAGTGGTTGAACATCTCTGTCTCTCTCTCTCTCGGCTTCAGGTTCAATCTCTGGCATCACCAGATGCACGTGAAAAGATCACATGACCAGCAGGGGCAAAGGAAGGCTCTCTGGCACCCGATGTGAGGTGTCGAGGGGCGGGGTGAACTGACCACAGGAGCGGGGCAAACCACACAGCAGCGCATGCATGGCGCCACTACATATGGCATCATGAGCACCATATAGACAGTGGCTGGATCCTCTGCTGACTGCGGCGGTGCAATGGCAGTGGCTCACACCGCCAAGCCCGGGGGCAGTGGGGCGAGCTCCCCGCAGTGTGCATTCTTGTCACCCCCCTCAGAGATGGCACCTGGGGTGGACTGCCCCCCCTGCCCCCTTCCTCTGCCACTGGTGATGGGAAAGAGCTCAGCTTAAAACCCTGGAGAGATGTTGCCACAATGGACTATTTGTTGGTGGACAAATAGTCCAAGCTGATAGGATGTCATTTCCTCTGTAGAGCTGGGGTCCTTTCCAATCTTCCTGGAATGCTACACCACAACAATATGCCTTACAACACAAGACTCTGCTGCAATTAACGGCTGCATATATTTGCGGCTAGCAGAACGGTTGATAGCCAGGAACCTGATACCTAAGTTAGAGGCACATCTGCACTTACAAACGTATCAGTGTTACACCAGTTTAATGGCCTCTCCAAAGACATCCGGGAATCGAGCTTTGGTGAGTGTGTGGAAAATTTCCAACTAGAGATCCCAAGCCTCAACCCTGCCCCCCGTCCTCATAGGATCCTCGGGAGGGGGGTGGAGAGAGACAGATTGCTCGTTCCAGGACAGACTAAAGAAAGGACTTCTTCACACAGTGAAGTCACTCACACAGGAGGCAATGATGGCCAAAGAGGAGTAGACAAATTCATGGTGAATTTGCTTTGCCTGCACAGTCAGAGGCAGGATACTTCTGAATGCTAGTTGCTGGAAGCCACAAGAGGGAAAGTGCTCTTGTGCTTCGGTCCTGTTTGAGGGTTTCGTAGATGGACGTGGTTGGCCACTGTGAGGACAGGATGCTGGACTGTAGATGGGTCATTGCCTGATTCAGCAAGCTCTTATGTTCTCATGACTTTGCGTAAGGCAGCTGCCTATGCTGTGTTAAATACTGTGAGCTGTGGTGGAGCTACTTGAGCGTTTGCGATCGCTGTTGTCTTTCCTATTTACATTCTCATCTGAATTCTGCATTTAATGTGAATCATTGTTCCATTTGTATTCCTCTCCTCCACCTCCACCTCTTTTTATGCAATGGCCTATAACTAGACCAAATGAGAATGCAATAAAGCATAATAAGGAGACACCCCCAAAAAACACATTTAGGTAAAAAGTCAGGATAAATGAGAGTATTATCTCTTTGTCTAAGGCGGTGCCTCCATGAGACATCATAGGTGAATCACAGTGCATATGGATAAAACAGGAGATTTGAATAATAGGGGTTCTGCTATGCATAGAAATGTCACATTCCATGATCATGTAGCTTCTGTGGAGGAGGTCAGTTAACTGAAGGCATGCTCTGATTTTTAATCACTTTTGCTATGACAAGCAAATGTTGCTGTGCTCAGTAGACCAAATTTAAAGCTAATTACCAGTGCTTCTCGGATAAGCTGGCATTTAAAGCACCTTCCTACATCAATTATGTGTGTCACTTGGAAGATATTCAGGAGAAAAGCAGGTGGCCAGACAAGGCTTTTCCTTTCACCCATGTAAAATCTACCTTATGCTGTCAGAAAATAACTGATCTCTCCAAAGTCAGTGGAAATTAGAGAGAGATGGCCTCCTACTACAGACTAAGGTCCAACACAAAACAGAGTTTTCTCTGTCTATGAAGTAAGACCTCTGAAGAAGACACCCCAACCTGGTTTCCTCCAGATGTTATTGGGCAACAAATCTCAACATCCCTGAACACTGGCCATTCTGGTCGGCCTGATGAGAAGTGAAGTCCAACAACACCTGAAGCATAGAAAATATTTGCATCAGATGATAACTAGCAATAGTCAACACGCAGCTGTAAATTGCTAGTTACTTTACATATTTTGAAAGATTGAATAATTATTTACCAACAAGGCTTAGTTTAATAATTACTATCAGTTTACCTGTTTCATATCTCAGGGACACATACCCACACATTCCAAGAAGGGTACTTAACCTCCTAGTTTGACCACATTGACATCAGTCGCCAAGACCGATTACAATCTGCTGATTAGCAAGGTTCTATCTTCATGTTAAGTATCTGCACTATTAAGTTACACAGAAACAATAGCTTTCGATTATATCAGGACGGATGGATTAAGACTATCTTTACACAAATTGGAATATGATAGGGGAAGCTTGTTCAGCAGAAGAACAGCGTTTTATTTACAAGCTGGTGAAATGCCATTAGAATGTAGCTTGTATCTGTAGTGGGGAAGTCATTGAGAATAATTAAGTTCTATGGGAGAATGGAAAACAGCTGTAGTCAGGGTGAGTGCTGAGTAGAGGGAAGCCATGCCTCACATCTTAGGGACTGGTAACCCCAGGGAAATTTGAAGTGTTTGATCACAAATTCTGACCCAAACTGATTTTATCCACACTGGGACAAATCAGCAGATACTAATAAATCAAATTTTCATGGCTCAAAAAATAAAAATCCATTTATAACATGTGTATTATGAGAAAATACATTGAATGTCATGGGCGTAGCTAAGGGGGACAGGAAAGGGCAGTCCCCACCATCAATAAAAATGCATAGCTAACTGGGGTTCTGCCCCCCCCCCACAAAAGGCCTGCACCCCACTAACAAAAATCCTGGCTACACCAATGTTCACTTCTGTTTGAATCAATCTGGGCACTATTATTTTATTTTATTTTGCATTTCATTTTGCCCAATCTGCCTCAGATTTTGCCCCGGTGGAATGCTCTGTGTGCCCAGAGGGCAGTTGTGCTGTTGGTTTGGACAGTCATCTATAGTGGTCTCCTTATTATCTTTGATATGATTCTAAGTTCCCCCAAGTTTAGGGCTTTCTTCCTGGATGTACTTCTTGAGAACAAATCATGGGTCCTATAAGCATGCAAACTTGGGGTGGGGGTGGGGGTGGGATGATCAGGCATGGGGAATACTGCTGAAGCTGTCCTACCCAACATGTTGAACAAGGCAACCACCAGTATTTCCCATGATTGGTTGAAGCTTCTCAAGACTGCAAAAGAAAGCCCCTGTGAACACACATACAAATGTAGAATTAAACTGAGCATGTGGGAACACTGAGGATTAAGAAGAACATATGTAGAAGACTGCTTATATTTTAGGCCTTAAAAAAAACCCAAAACACACCTCTCCAGAATAATGGCAAAATGGAAGAAAGTAAGGTCAAGATGAATATCATCTACATTATTTTTGTGGTGGGAACAGGCAGGGGCGTACGAAGTGGAGGGAGGGGGGGTTGTCCTGGGTGCCACTCTGGGGGGAGTGACAAGATGGACCCTGCCTCCCCCCAGCTGTAGAGTGGCCGAGGGCGCACGTCTGTACGGGCATCCATCTGGGCTGCCACGCATGTGCTCTCCGTACGGGATGCCGCACATGCACATTCCGTACGAATGTTGTGCGTGCATCACCAGGCGGTTCGCCCCGCCCCTCGGCGTCCTGCCCCAGGTGCCAGAGAGGGTTCCTCCACCAATGGGAACAGGGCTGGCCTTACCTTACCATGATGTCAATGAGATTCCTGCCTCTGGTGGGACATATGGTGGGACATATGGGGGGAGACAAAAGAAGTCTCCACTGTGCCCACTAAGATAACCTGCAGTGGAAAACACTGACCTGTCAGCAAAGTTGAAGAGAAATTCAATTTCCAGGCACTTTGGATCTTCTGCATGCAGCAGCAGAGGGCGCCAACTCAGCATTGGCCTCAGGCAGCACAATATCTTGGGCTGACCCTGCTTGGGGTTGGGAGATTGGTGGCTACTGAATAATGAGTGTTTTCACAGCTAGCACTGATATTCTAGATAGCCTCGATCCCAAAAGCCACACAACAAAAACACCAGGAAATTGAAGAGTCATGGGGGAGAGAGAAGTGATGGTAAAATTCAAAACGGCCTTAGAAGTTGCTTATATGCTCCTAATAGGGGCACAGGCATTCTACACACTTCTAAAATGCTAAACCCCCAGATGTCAACATGCTTTGCAAGAATAGCCAAAAAACTCCGAATGCCATTTTCTCATGAATAATTGACCAAACCTGCGCACTGGATCTATAGTCTGCCTGAGACAAAGACAGCTTAACTGAAATGAAAAGCAGTGGCCTGTTCATCAAATGCAACCCGATCCTAAAATGAGCTCTCTGATGGCCGTGGCTGGTTCTGTTCTTGGCTTCTCGCTTTCCCAAGAAAGTTACCCTTTAGAATCAGCCTTTCCTGGGTAAGCTGGGATTCTTTTTTTGGCTGCTGCAGGTACACAATACAGCTTTCAAATAAATCTCCCTGTTTCAGGATGCTTTGATGAGCAAAGCAAACCCTGTTCAGCAGGGGAGCCAACTTGGGCCGCAGGTTATGGGGATGCTGTCTGAGGCCTTGCGAGACCTTGGAAGTTGTGTGGAGGCCCTGCAGTGTGGGTGTTGAGCACCCACAACAAAAGTTTTGTGGTTGCCCAGGCACCCAGAGCCCCCCATACTTGGCACCCCTGCTGTTCAGGCATTCTAGTCCTCATGAAATGTGGGAAGAGCAAGGACACACTTTCTAACTCCTGTTCCTATTGCCCTACACATGAGGGATTCTAAACGGCACAAGGAGCTTCCTTGTTTATAGGGGCAGCTTCTCCATTGCATACACGTTTCTTCTAACATGTGGAAGGTGGTGGGGCTTGGTGAAGGCAATACAAGTGAGGGCGTGGGGCCAGGGAGCACATCCCAACTCTCCTCTCACAATTCTAGTCATGCAAGGACTAGAACTCCTGAACAAAACTACGGAGAAGGGTGCAATTTTTGGCAGTCTTACTAGGGAGCAGGTCCCAATGAACTCAATGGAACTTGCTTCTGAGAACTGTGGTTCATGTTTGGTTCTCTCGTTTTGACTTCTCAACTTCCTGCTGCCTGATCTTCTACTGTTGCTGCTTTGTACCAAGTCAGATATCAGCCCAAATGGCTCAGTATTGTCTACAACTGACTGGAAGCAGCTTTCCAGGTTTCTGGACTGGGACATTCCCAGCCCTACCTGGAGATATCATGAATTACACCTAGGACCTTCTGCGTGCAAGTCTGCTATAGAGATACACACAAAACCTTTGGCATTATGATATCTCACAACGGTAGTGCTGTTTGTGGGAGTTTGGGGACCAGCACAATAAACTCTGCTTCCTCCATCCCCCTTCACAAGTTGAAGATCAATTTTCTGAAATGGGCAGCCCCCTGTACTCCAGGAAACTTCTCAATTGATTCAGAATCCATCATGCAGGGAGCTTGCACGAGTACAGGTTCAACTTGTGGAGGGTGACCAAGAGGATATGTTTTAGCAGGCCCACCCCCACATTCTCCCATAACATTTGAAGAGGCATGTTGCATCTGGATGCATGCGTGTGTTCATCCTAGTGTGTGTTTTTTCTGCTGTTTGACTCATTCTCTCCAGTTCTCCTTAGAAAAACAACATTATTAATCTGGTATGTTTATCATTGACTATGGAGTGATTGAAAAGACTTTTGTTCCCAGACTGAGAGACTTATTTGTCAAGCCAGACAGTTTAGTGGTAGCCTTGCAGCTAGCACCAGTGTCTGAAAAAAAGAAGAACAAGAATTTATAGCAGGAAAGCACAAGCAATTGGTAACAATAGAACAGAACTGGGAGGTAGGGAACAGAACGGGGAGAAGAGTAAATTAAATTCTCAGTTCCTTACCCGTATGATCATCTGTCACTATACAAGTCACATAGAGAATTTTATTATTCTTTACATTCTGTTCTATTGAGAGTACATTGCATTCTCGGGACATAATCTAAGGATGAGGAACATGTGGCCTTCCAGATGCTGTTGCACTCCCAACTCTCATCTTCCTCAGACAGAATGGCCAATGGCCAGGGATGATGGGAATTGTAACCCAAAACATCTGGAGAGCTACAGTTTAGCTGCCCCTAACATAGTTATATAAGGGTTGGTGTTATAGACTGGTTGGATGCAGAACAGTGATGGGAGGCACCAGCTGGGGAACACCCCCCCCCCCAAGGCAATCCTCATGGGAAGAAGGCTCAAAACCAGGGGTTGGTGGTCAGATGACGATCAGAGAGACTGGGCAGAGGAAATGTCAGAAACTGGGGAGGCAACAGGGTTTAGTGAGCAGGAGGAGGCTGTGGCAGAGAGTGGCCCAGACTCAGAGGCAGAAGCAGAGAGGGGTCAAGAGGCAGAGTGGAGGTAGGCTGTTGAAGATGCCAGGGAATCTCCCCCTCCTGCTGCAACCAGCTCCCCTCCCCACTGGTCTCCCAGAACACAGAGAAATAAAGATGGCAGAACAACAAGAGACAAGACGAAGGAGCCTTAGGCTGCTGGGGAAGGAACCAGGGGAAGTGCCTTAGAGAGCAGATGGAAGGTGGAGACCTTCAATCCTTGCAACTGCCTCATTGGGGCAAGAACTACTGGGAAAAGTTGCTGTGACAGTTCAGTCATTGTCTGGTCTGTGACAAGACAATGTGACTGCACATGTGTTCATTCTTAAATCTGTTCTATCCTTTTATTTTCTCATAAATATGGGGGGTTGAAAAAAGAAATTTATATTTAAATATGTATTGTATCAATACTGTCTGCACTTTTGGGGGAAACAACTTAGGCTGAGAACTCTATCACAAAATTCAGAGAAGTGCAAAATCCATGTATTGCTCTGTGAGGTGCTAATTAGGTCGGTTTGCTTAAAAACATGGCCATGGCCGAACAAATTCTCTTTCCGTAGTTATGTATTTCCTTTGCTTTTCATATAACCACTTGATTTGTGAAAAACCTCAAAGTTCACAAAAATATAAAACAATTATCAAGAAAAATTTGCAACAATAGTTTCAAACTTACAAAAACGGAGTGAGATTTACATTCCTATGTACCGCCCCAGATGTAGATATTGTCTGACCTGTCATAGGGCTGTCTCCTTATGGTGGGAGATTTGCCAACATCTGCGTTCTTTTCTATATATTGCTTTTCTATACAATGCAACTGAGAATAATGGAAGGGGAAAAAGAAGCGACAAAGAAAATTGCCATAAAACAGTTTGCTGGGGAAACTGCTCAATATATACATATGTTTGAAATGTAAACTCCTTCCTCGGGGGAATTCTCCCTTTTAAAAATTCCTATAGTGATACATCTTATGTTTTCTGCTAGAAAATGTTGGGTTTCCTTGAATGAAGTGTATCTGAGTTCCTGTTGTACTCCTATTCCCTTGGGTTCTCTCTTTTTACTTTGGATGCCAGGGCAAAAAGGAGTGACTCAAAAACATCCATAAATTAGCTGGATGGTTTGGAATAGAAACTTGCCCAGCTCATAACCAAACCTTCCTTCCCTCAAAGTTCCTCTCTAGCTCAGAATGGGGGCGGGGAGGGGGGAAATAGACATGTGCAAAAAGTATTGTTGTTTGCATGTGTGTTTTGCTTTTCAGTTTTTACAGGGCAACCCTTTGCATATTTACTCTGAAGCAAATCTCAATAAATTTAAATGGAACTTACTGAATAGTTAAAAATATTCAGGATTGTGGTATAGAATAGTCTATTTTTAATCCTGCGACCCATGTACTGGACACCAATTGTTGTTCATGGTAAAGGGACCCCTGACCATTAGGTCCAGTCGTGACTGACTATGGGGTTGCAGCGCTCATCTCGCTTTACTGGCCGAGGGAGCCGGTGTACAGCTTCCGGGTCATGTGACCAGAATGACTAAGCCACTTCTGGTGAACCAGAGCAGTGCACGGAAATGCCGTTGACCTTCCCGCTGGAGAGGTACCTATTCATCTACTTGCACTTTGATGTGCTTTCGAACTGCTAGGTTGGCAGAAGCAGGGACCCAGCAACGGGAGCTCACCCCATCGTGGGGATTCGAACCGCCGACCTTCTGATTGGCAAGAGAGCTAAACAAATGCCCCAAAGGGAAATATTCAAGGGTCTAAGGACCCAGTCCATCAGCAAAAATATTATAGATTTCTCTAGCTGTTCTAACCTAATTCCTCAACCTACAGTATATGTTCCTTAAATCCTTAGCTTAATGTGCAACATTAAAAGGTGAAAGAGTTCTACCCATATGTCTCATGGTCTAGCGCAAATGTTGCAACAGAACTTGCAGGATAAGTTCAGAGTGATGTGATAGGGATCAACTTACACATTGCTGAAAACAATTAAAGCAATTAATCATAAAGGATCCAATAATGGTTCTTTCTTATTTGGTGTCCTGTGCACTTTTTCTTTAGTTAAAAGCAGCTGAAAGAAAAGTGGATTTTGAATCTGTACAGCTAAAGGATGGGGAATTAAAGCTTCCCTCACAAGGTTCTCATATCTAAATTGCCCTGAAGCTATTACAGTCTGTGGAGTAGGGGGGAAAGGAGAAACAGTACCCTTTTTGCACCCCCCCATTAAGCAGCTAGGTAAAAGGTAAAGGTAAAGGACCCCTGGGCAGTTAAGTCCAGTTGAATTCAGCTTAGGGGTGCAGCGCTCATCTTGCTTTCAGGCCGAGGGAGCTGGAGTTTGTCTGCAGACAGCTTTTCAGGTCATATGGCCACCATGACTGAACTACTTCTGGCGCAACGGGACACCGTGACAGAAGCCAGAGCACATGAAACACCATTTACCTTCCTGCTGCAGTGGTACCTATTTATTCATGCTGGTATGCTTTCAAACTGCTAGGTTGGCAGGAGCTGGGACAGAGCAATGGGAGCTCACCCCTTATGATCAACAAGCCCAACAGGCTTGGTGGTTTAGACCACAGTGCCACCTGCATCCCTTAAGTAGCTATTAAGCAGCCTTGAGATATATATTTAAGTCAGCAGAAATGTTACAGGTAAAATGAATAAACCATCCCATGGTCACTTTTAACCAATCTGATCACCTACCTAATCAATACTTTTTCATATCATACCTCATATGCATAGTTTAGCCCTAATTCAAGACTTGTATTTACTAAAGGCTGGAATGACATCAGTCTCGTCCAGGCCAGTGCCCTACACGTGTGTTAAGACGAGAACTCCCATCAGCCATAGGCAAAGATGTGTGCGGAACCTCTGGTCCTCTAGATGCTGTTGGACTACAATTCCCATAATCCTCAAGGAGATACAACAGGCATCCACTGTCAGTACTTTCCAGCAAAAAAATGAAGACCTTTTTATTTTGACAGATTTTTCCAGCTGGATGAAAAGGTCTGTGCCTTAGGTGTTTTTATTATTAGGTGTTTTCAGACCTCTTTTTTCATTTGTTGTTTCATTGTGCTGTTTTAAAAACCATTTTAACAGTTTTTATATGTCTTTTATAAATCACCTTGAGACATATATGCAGTAGGTGATACCTCAATTTATCACAGCAGTATTTTTTGAGTGATAATTTTATTGTCTGCTGTGAGTGTTCTGCTACAATCAAGTGGTATATACCGTATTTTTCCATATATAAGATGCCCCATGTATAAGACACCCCCTATATTGGGGGACTCCGGTTGAATAAAATGGGGGGAGACCTATTCATGTATAAGAGGCCCCCCAATTTTGGACATTATTTTTTAGGAAAGAAATCTAATACATGGAAAAATACGGTACATTTTATGGAAAAATTGTTGTTGTTGTTGTTAATATTATCTGCACCTGTTCTCCTACATCTGGACTGATTTTTAGCCCCACACATCTGGAAGGCACCAATATGGGAAGGCTGCTTTACACAAATGTGACTCAAACACACCATAGGAGCCAACTCCTAATGGCCATGGGAGCTTCGGCCCCCACAATATAATATTTGAGGGGGCTGGGCCACCACAAAGTTGATGGGCATTCCCATTCAAATGGTACGTATACACTGCATCACGTGACTGATTATAAGAAGTGGGGCTTACCTGGGCCCCCACAATATTTTATTCAAGTTGGCACCCCTGAAACACACACTCTCTCACACACCTCTCAATGAATAGCAACAACAGATTGTCTGTTTCACTCCAGTAAACTCCTTGCCTCTACTCTCCCCCCAAATATTTCCTTTCCACCCCCACATTTAGATTTGGCATTTTCCACTTCTGTTTCCCTTGCTTTTTGCCCTGCTTGTAATTTATGCTGAAGAAGCAAAGGTTCTTTTTATCCCCTTGTTCCCATCAACAATTAAGGGGATATAGATTTGTTAAGGAGTAGCACAGCATCTCTGTATAACAAAGCACCATTTGGGATGCTCAAAACTATGCATTTTCTTCCAGCTATGATGCGATTTAATAACCAAATGCATTTTATATTCTGCAGGCTCAGAATCTAACCCAGAACTGTCATGGGCAAATAGTAAACCTGAGCGTTCTGTAAGGTCAACCGGCAGTAAACGAACAGCACAAGATAAGGGCAATATATTAGTGAGGCAAAACTCCATCTGAATCAATTGATACTACTGGCCTATTTCCAGCTCAATATAACTGGCATATTCCATCTACAACCAGGCTTATGTACCTGCCCTTGTGTGGCAGGGCACATGTGTGCATATGTAACAGGTATATACGCTTGAAATTACATGCATAAAAAGAGACAAGACAGGCAGGTGCAACAGTGACAGCTCTCAGATTCGACACTGAACACCGAACCTGTCAGAATCTCCCTTATGTGATTTAAAGCCATTTAATAGAGTGCAATAAAGTACAGAGTCTTCTGCCCAGTCTCTACATATCTCACTGGAGCTGGAGCACCTCCAATTATACCAAAAGCTGTTTTGTCAATGCAAGAGGAATAAATCACGGAAGATGCATTTCAGCTTTAGGAGAGCCAAGCAATCAGCCAATCCATCATCTTCCATCAGTAAGAAATTTAGCAAATAGCAGCGGAACGGGAGTCGATAAAAAGCGCTTAAATACTACCCTGGCTTTTACTTGCTGTGCTTTTAATTTGGCAAATGAATGCCTTCCGTTGGGCTCACACCCCTGGAGTCTCTGCAATGACGTGGATTAAGTGCTCTGTTAGCTCCACGGTGCTGAATGGATCTCCAAGGTACAGCAAGCTATAATGGCTTTGAAACATTCAGCCTAAATCTCCCTGCTGTTTAATTTCAAGCATTAAAAGGTGCTGGGGGGGGGTTGGGGGAGAGAAGTAACAAAACTCTAGAGATAAAAAAATAGACCTTTTTAATAGGGTTTTTAGTTAGTCTGTTTACAGTACAAATAAGAAATGTGTTTCTCGCCAACAAGAAATATGGTTCTAATAATATCTGGTACCTTGTAGACCACCCTGCAGATTAAATCAAGTTTAGCCTTAGAAGATTCCACGCCGAACTTTCTTAATTAAAAATCATAGTTTGAGAGGAGGAACCGTGCATGTAGGGGGTGTTGTGCAGCAAAGAGTAAATAAAGTTTGCTTATGGGTTACTCAACTGAAAGGTTTAATATTAATCTTCAGTAATTTACAGAGAATGCAGCTGTGATATCAACATTTGTAGATACAAAGAGCAGCCTTTGGTGGAATCAGTGGTCCACTAGTATTGTTTACTCAAATGGGTATCAGCTACAAGCAGGAGTAAGAAGAGCAAAGAAGAGCAAAGTCTTTTGTGTATTGTGGATCTTTGAAGAGACGCTTACTGAGACCTTTCCTGGGCGCCACAGGAGATATAAGGGGTACACTGGCGCCCATGGGGGCCAGATTGGCAGCCTCTGTTGTAGACTCTACAACAAAAACTAAAATGCAGAGAAAGGGTATAAAATATTATCCAGGGGCACTCCACTTCATGCTTATTTCAGACTTCACATTTCCACTGAATGTTGCATGTGGGCATTTTCTTCTTATAATTTCCATTTCTGTATGTGGTACTTTTTTTCTTGTGTATTACATTCCCTATTGTGTGACATGCAACCTGAGAATAGGATGAACATGTGTCCTGCTTTGCAGAAGACAAGCCTTTATTTGGATGCATCCTCTAATTGAAGGCTGTCTGGTTAGAACCACAAGAGGAGAGAGCGGGGCTCTTAAAGTTGACCATCAAGAGTCAAATGCCTGGACACCAGCCTGTCTTCACAATGATGAAATCTATTTGACATCCATACATATAAATCAGCACATGCAAATTTTATGCAAACCAGGATTGCTTTCTGTTTCCTTTCTCAGCAGTGCAAAGGTAACTGCAGTACCCTGGAAACAGATACAGTGCCATTTGCGCTGACTTTACTTTGCTTGGTTAAATGTTAGGTCTCGTTTTTGTTATTAATCCAAAACTCCTGCTTGCTGCTCTGTGACCCCCCAGTTTATTCTCATCTAATACTCCCTGCCCTTATAGAAGTAGTTACATGCTAAAGAGCCAATGACCTGGTGAAAGTTAAGCAATTTTAACCCTGATTTGATTGCAAGAGATTTATGCAGAGGCCGAATGCTCTCACTGAATTCAACAGGATTTGAAAGTGCTTCACTTTGACCAGATCACGCCCTAAGGCACTTTAACAATATTTTTAGAAAGGCAATGAGACTCCCCCCCTTTTTACCATTCCCCAAACACTTGTATAAATCAGAAAAGCTAAACGTAAATGCTCTTAAGTTAAGCAAGCCAGAGAGCCCCAGTTTGTTCCTTAAAAGACACGTTTTATGGCCATGACAGCAAGGTTGTGAAATATCACCTAATGGAGATTGGAGGTGATACAGAGTGGGTTGTAAAAAAAACACACACCAAAAAAAACCCCAACAACCTCCAAATCCCATGGAGAGAGCCTTTTCATTAAACACACACACACACACACTGCTGCAAGGGAGGGAGGGAGAGAGAGAGGGAGGGGGGAGAGAAAGAGGGTTACTGCCTTTTACTAATACAGTGGTACCTTGGGTTAAGAACTTAATTCGTTCTGGAGGTCCGTTCTTAACCTGAAACTGTTCTTAACCTGAGGTACCACTTTAGCTAATGGGGCCTCCTGCCACTGCCATGCGATTTCTGTTCTCATCCTGAAGCAAAGTTCTTAACCCGAGATACTATTTCTGGGTTAGCGGAGTCTGTAACCTGAAGCGTCTGTAACCCGAGGTACCACTATATCCATTCATACACAGTCAAATGAAGTTCTTATTTTCTTTCTCCGTTCTCATTTGAATCTCCAAAGCATGCACTATTCCATCTTGGTGCCAGAATTAAGACGTGGATTCAGGTTGAAGTCTTCAGAATTAATTGTTTCTCCAGGGGCCAGTCAGTTCTGTGAGCAAATACATCAGGTCGGAGGGTCATTCTAATAAAACTTTGGTATCAGCTAAGCCGTGCTAATGTGCATCCTCTCCCTCCCTGAGCAGGCAATGAACCAAAACACAACAGCTGGAAATTGGATCCATCTTGTCATCTGTCACTTTGCCTGCTCACCTCAGCTGGTTATAGAGTAGCCATGTGTCCTACTATACAAGAGAAACGTCTGCATCTGGAGGTCTGATAGAGGACCATCTTCTTTTTTATTTTTAATAAATTAGTTTTATTAGTATTTTCCACACAACAACAACAACACAAAAGATATCAAAAGATAACAATACACAACACACAAAAATCAACATTCGAAAACTAAAAAGACAACAAAAACAAAACAAAAAAAACCAAATCCATATCTTACAAGTTAATATTATAAACACTAAAACAACAACAAGACATTGACTTCCACCAATCCCACAGCACCTCCTTTATCTCTCATTCTATCTTCCTGTTTTCCTGTTTTCTTTATCCTCTCTAGCCTAACATCTAGATATAATTCCTTCTTTCATATCCATCTTCTATTTGAAAGTGCTCCAGGAACCTGTGGTCCTCCAGATGTTGTTGAACTGCAACTCCCATCATCCTCAGCCAGTATGGCCAATGTTCAGAGGGTGATGGGAATTGTAGTCTGGCCAGGGCTGTCTTAAGCATATGTGGCACCGGGGTGCACAGATGTGCCCGGCATCCCCTCCCCAGGTTGCCCAGAATTGTCAACCTTTTTTTTAAGCAGAGGAGCCCAGCGGAACAAACCAGCCCGGCGGGCTGTCAAGGTGCACACAACAGAGCTGGCCGGTCGCCTCAGCAGCAGAGGAGCCCAAGGTGGCAGTGGTGGCAGAGCAAGGCCAGGGCCAGGTGCCGGGGGGGGGGGGGCAGCCAGCGAGCAAGCAGAGCCCACAACAGTTGAGCCCGAGGTAGCGGCGACTGAGTGAAGCCGGGCACCTCATGTGAGCAGCATGCACGCGCTGGGCGGGCCTCTCAACGGCCCACCAATCCTAGGTGTGCAGGCGGGCAGAGCCGTATGGCTGCCTCAGCGCCCGCAGCAAGAAAACCTGTGGCGCTCCAAAGGGCTCTGCTGCGCTCGGCAGCGGCTGTCGGCTGGCCTGGCTCTCTTCAATCCCCGGACTCCAAAACTTGGCCTTGGGCTCTCGGCCTGGCGCCCCTGGGAGCCCGGGTGCCCCACACCCCTAGGGCCTATGGTTAAGACGGCCCTGAATCAGGCAATATCTGGAGCACCACAGGTTCCCCAGCACATAATTTTAAGAAGGAAGAACAAAGACTCGGCATTGCTCACTAACAGCCATTCATTCAAGTTATTTCAGAGTTAAGCCTTCATAAAGCAATGGGTGAAGGACAGGGCCAACTGAAGCCATTTTGTTGACTGAGGCAAAGGACAAGATTGTGCCCCTTCCTGGCAGTTGAATCTTACTTCTTTAATACCAATGGGATAGTGTCCTTCCAAGGGCAGTAGGCTAAAGAGGAATGGCTAGGGAGCTCTGGAGGAATGCCCAGAGGAGTGCAACTGCTGCCCCTTGACACCTGCCACCTGAAGCAATTTATATTGACAGTGCAATGTTGTTGTTGTTTAGTCGTTTAGTCGTGTCCGACTCTTTGTGACCCCATGGACCAGAGCACGCCAGGCATTCCTGTCTTCCACTGCCTCCCCCAGTTTGGTCAGACTCATGTTTGTAGCTTCAAGAACACTGTCCAACCATCTCGTCCTCTGTCGTCCCCTTCTCCTTGTGCCCTCCATCTTTCCCAACATCAGGGTCTTTCCAGGGAGTCTTCTCTTCTCATGAGGTGGCCAAAGTATTGGAGCCTCAGCTTCACAATCTGTCCTTCCAGTGAGCACTCAGGGCTGATTTCCTTAAGAATGGATACGTTTTATCTTCTTGCAGTCCATGGGACTCTTAAGAGTCTCCTCCAGCACCATAATTCAAAAGCATCAATTATTTGGCGATCAGCCTTCTTTATGGTCCAGCTCTCACTTCCATACATCACTACTGGGAAAACCATGGCTTTAACTATACGGACCTTTGTTGGTAAGGTGATGTCTCTGCTTTTTAAGATGCTGTCTAGGTTTGCCATCACCTTTCTCCCAAGGAGCAGGCGTCTTTTAATTTTGTGACTGCTGTCACCATCTGCAGTGATCATGGAGCCCAAGAAAGTAAAATCTCTCACTGCCTCCATTTCTTCCCCTTCTATTTGCCATGAGGTGATTGGGCCAATGGCCATGATCTTCATTTTTTTGATGTTGAGCTTCAGACCATATTTTGCGCTCTCCTCTTTCACCCTCAATAAAAGGTTCCTTAATTCCTCCTCACTTTCTGCCATCAAGGTTGTGTCATCTGCACATCTGAGGTTGTTGATATTTCTTCAGGCGATCTTAATTCCAGCTTGGGATTCATCCAGCCCAGTGCAATATAAATATATATAAAAACAGAAAGTCAGATAGAGCAGAAGAACTATATATAAAAACAAATATATTCCATGAGAGATACTGAAATTGATAGTCAGCATGCTCTTAAGGAAAGGTAAGAGTAAAGATGTAAAGATTGTAAAGGTCTTGTTGAATGGCGTAATTTACAAGATCGAATGAATGTAACTTGAAGAGGGTTCCACAAGGGAGGGGTCAACACCACCAAGTCCCTGTCTCATGCGCTGGTCAACCAAACCCATTTCAGGAGTGGACACACAAGCAGGACCTCAAAACGCAGATAACAGATTGTGGGCAAATATATTTAGCACTATCTGGGCAGCAGACTGAGCAGCCACGAAGGTCATCTGGCCACAATCTTCCCTGCTATAGTGAAATGTGTTGTATTTCTATTTATAGTAATTATTCCTAATCGGTATGCAAATATAACAATAGCCATATGCCATTTTTATGCAAAAGTGTCATCTTTGGTTATTTTTTGTTATGTTTACTTTGTGCTGATGTGTAAATGATCACCCTAAATCATTAGCAATTGTCTCCTCATTGCAATAGGGCTTCTCTCATGTCCTTTTCAGATTTTTGCTCTATTCATTCTGCTCTCCTATGTGAATATTCTTTAAACATAGGGAGCAAATTAATGAAGGGGCTTTTCTTTCCCCTAGATGGGAATAATACAACCAACATAGATGGGTTATGCAAGAAGCAGTGCCTTAAAGGACAATTTTGTTATGTTAGACCCACTTCTAGCTAAGCCTAAAACTGAACAAAAACAACAAGAAGGTCCTTCAGTTTAATTCCTATGTGTTCCTCGGAATTAGCTTACCAACCATCTCACAGTTGATGTGAGCATCTGTCGCATCCAAGTGAAGTATGAAACTGCCCCCTGTACAGTTATCAGAATAATATTGCATTGTAAAAGACAACAACAACAAGGAGGGCACTGTTCTAGTTTTATATGGTTTATTAAACATAATGGATGGACTACCAATGAGTAAAACAGTGACATTAAAAAGTTACTGGTAAAAGTAAAATACAAAATCGCAAAGACAGAACAAAACATGCACTTAAAAAGTCAGGTGCCCTTTCCTTCAAATGATTCTTTTTTGGGGGGGGGGTGCAATTAAGAAACAGCTGCTGTTGTTAAACCATCACAGTCTAGAAGAGAAAGATTGCTCAGGTACTTTGCACAAAAAAATCATTGGTTTAAGGTGACAGGTGTACATGACGTATATTACTTATATGCACATAACAAGATCAAGCACGCATCATGCTCTAGCCAACAGGAGCTATCTTCCTGATGTAGAATGCAATGTCCCCATTTTCATCAGAGAAATGAATGAATAAATGAATTTTTATTTGCATCAGTCATCGGCCATAGCAATAAAACAACAATACGATATACAAAGAATAGAAATAAAAAGTCAATTATATAAAATACATTTTAGGGTTTTGAATCAAGAGTCAAATAGTGGATCTTATTCTAATTGCCCCAGCTAAAAACCTTGCAACCTTTGCTGTCATCTGCTCATCTTGATCTGCCAAGAGAAAGGGCACTGTGGCAGTGGTTGGGCGACCTGGAATGGACAATAAAAGAGGAGTGATAACCTCATCTCAAGTCTTTATAAAGAGTGCAAGCCAGAAGGGCATGAGCCACCAGAGAAAATGTTGGAGGGTATGCATAGGAACATACGAAGAGCATCTTGGATCAGGCCCATGGCCCTTGTGGTCCAGCATCCTATGCTCACAGTGGCCAACCAGATGCCTGTGGTAAACCTGCAAGCATGATCAGAGCATGTGTGTGCACTCTTCCTGTAGTTCCTAGCAACTGGTATTCAGAAGCAAAATGCCTCTTTCTTGAGGATTTCTCCCCCATCCCTATCTACAAGCAAGCAGAACCTTTGAAAGTAGCCAGGAAGGAGACCATTGCATGGGGAGACATTGGTTGTGTGGCTGGCATGTGCGCCCTCACCCCTCTGCAGAGGTTTAGCCCTCACCTGAGCTCCTGTTGCTCGGTCCCTGCTCCTGCCAACCTAGCAATTCGAAAGCATGACAAAGTGCAAGTAGATAAACAGGCACCACTCCGGCGGGAAGGTAAACAGCGTTTCCGTGCACTGCTCTGGTTCGCCAGAAGCGACTTAGTCATGCTGGCCACATGACCCGGAAGCTGTACACCGGCTCCCTCGGCCAATAAAGCAAGATAAGCGCCGCAACCCCTAAGTCGGCCACGACTGGACCTAATGGTCAGGGGTCCATTTACCTTTACTATGCCTGAAAAGCCTTTTTAGATGTGGCCCATCCCTCCACTGTAGCCTTGTAAGAAACTCTCAGAAACAGACATTATCTACTCTGGCCAGCACTGGATCGCCAGACTCTCTGGCAGGAGTCTTCCGCACTTACTGGAAAATACTGGGGGTTGAATTTAAGAACTTATACATGCAAAGCTTGTCCTCTTCCACTGAGCTATGGCCCCCTCTTTGGCTCCTAGGCAGAGCTTTAAGTCTGTAACTCTGCTGCAGTGAGGCAGGCTGGCTCCCTTTAGTATCAGCTGAAAAGCTCTGCTGTGCAGTGTTTACCATGAACTCATTTAAATTCCACTTTGTTTATATTTGATGGGAAATTAGCATTAGCTCATACAAAGGAAACGTGTTCCCTACCTTGAATACTGTCTCATTCAGCACTTTATTCAGACCCAAATTAAATCCCCAAAGCCTTTAGAGTTTCTAAGGGATTAATAGCACTGATATTATGCTATTAAACGTTTTATTGGAGAGGGGGAAAAATCTGTACTCCTAGCATTTGTTAATTAGCTGGTATTTGCAGAGGTAACAGCACGTAGCTCTATATAAATTAGGCTTGTCAACCAATTATAGTGTTTTCAGTTTATTAAGCATCTTCCATTTAAATGATCAATCAGTTAATAATTAAATTGATATACATTTGTATATTGTCAAAAGATCAATATAAGGGCTTTTTGGAGATAATCTCCCTCCATCAAGGAAAGAGAAATGATGTAACTGATGATTAGCAAGAAAGGTCATCTTCAATATCTTCTTTCATTCCCTATTGCAACAACACACCTGAACTGAAATAGCTTTAAAAATTTAAATGCTGTATTTAACTCAGTGCTCCTCTGGGCAAAAATGGACTTCGCCAACTAAGGCTTTAGTTGATTAACCTATCCATTAATAATATATAGCCCTAATATAAATGCTTTGTTTCATTTAATTTGAAAATTTACATCCTACTTTTCTTTTCTGTGGAAGAAACAACATGCAGAACAACATCAAAAGTAGCAATACACAGAGTTCCTAAACTTACCTACCTACCAATTAGACACATTAAGACGCAACACTAAAGCAGGGGTGGGAAATGTCTGGCCAACAAAGCTGTCCTGGCATACCAGAGGGCCTAACTTGGTTTCCAAGGCCATTTCCCCAAAGCCACACCCACCTGTCAATCAGATGGTGTTGCTGGTAGATGGCAGCTTAAAGGCACCTGCAGAGAGCATCACTGAACCCTCCACTCATCAGCTTGTGAGCAGAGAGTCCAGGCCTGCTGGGTGCTGCTTCTGCAGCAAATTCATGGCAAGGAATGTACTGGTGAAACAGATCTCTCTCCCCCGCTCCACCCCTCATGTCACAGATCAGCTTTGAAAGGTAAGCAGAATCATATACTGTATTTTTCACTCCATAAGACGCACCTGACCATAAGATGCACCTAGTTTTTAGAGGAGGAAAACAAGTAAAAAAATATTCTGAACAAAACAGTGGATGTATGATTTTTGTGGTTCATGCTGGGGCCACAGACTTGTGATTTGACCTTGAGTTTGGGGTAGCCCAATGCAAAAATCCTGAGGATCCATGTGGATCTGTGCTTTGTAACCACATTTTTGTGCCATTGCAGCCCCACGCAACAGCGGATGTGTGATTTGTTTTGGTGCAGGCTGTAGCCATGGACATGCTATGTGATCTGATGGTGAATTTGGGGTGACCCAATGTAAAAATCCTGAGGATCCATGGGCTTTTACCTCCCCCCTCCCAGGCAGCCCCCTTTATTGCTAGCGTCCCTTATCTCGCTCCCGATTGCTTGCCAATGAGTGGCTTTGTTTCAACACCCACTTACCTCTTTCAAAGGAAAAAAAAAAGCATGATCTGCTTTTTGCCCCTGGGCAATTCGGCTCCAGGGACCACACATTCACTCCATAAGACACACAGACATTTCCCCTTCCTTTTTAGGAAGAAAAAAGTGTGTCTTATGGAGCGAAAAATACGGTACTCATCCACTGCCTGATGTTATTATGGCATTATATGACTGACATGTGGCCTCCTAGGACAAAAAGGTCTCCAGCTCTGCACTAAACCATGCTTTAGTACGGAGGTTGGGATATATATATTCTTTTCTGTCAAAGGCCAACTGGACAGCTCAGTTGGTAGAGCATGAGACTCTTAATCTCTGGGTCATGGGTTTGAGCCCTGCATTGGGCATAAAGATTCTGGCATTGCAGGGGGTTGGACCAGAGGATTCTCCTGGTCTCTTCCAACTCTTTAATTCTATTATTCTAATATGCTGGTGGCACATTCATTTTCTCTCTGTCTGCTGCTTTCCCTCACACCATTTCACTCTCCTTGTCACTCACATTAAGTTAGGTTGTAAAGGTAAAGGGACCCCTGACCGTTAAGCCCAGTCGCAGACGACACTGGGGTTGCGGCGCTCATCTCGCTTTACTGGCCAAGGGAGCCGGCGTACAGCTTCCGGGTCATGTGGCCAGCATGACTAAGCTGCTTCTGGTGAACCAGAGCATTGCACAGAAACACCGTTTACCTTCCCACTGAAGCAGTACCTATTTATCTACTTGCACTTTGATGTGCTTTCGAACTGCTAGGTTTGCAGGAGCAGGGACTGAGCAACGGGAGCTCACCCTGTCACGGGAATTCGAACCGCCGACCTTCTGATTGGCAAGCCCTAGGCACTGTGGTTTAGACCACAGCGGCACCTGCGTCCCAAGCTAGGTTGAGGTCTGTATAAAAGCTAGATGGTGGTAATGGTTAAATAAAAAAAGGGCGGGAGAATTTACCAAAAGCAGGAGCAGCGGACTAAAACATAAAAATTCTATAACTATATTAAGCACTTCCAATAGTTCACACACCCAAATGGCTGGTGCCAGGGAGTTTAAAGTAATATAATGTGTTTGCAACTAATGCATATATCTAAAAATCTATCTATTTATCGCCACAGTCATAGTGTGTGCATATAGGAGATGAGAAGTGGGGGAAATGTCTAGGCTAGAAAGAGTCTCTACTTACTGAATTCAAAACAGGATTGGAATACCCTCCAGGGCGTAAAGTATATATTTAAAAACCTGCAATGAATAGGGGGTCAGAATGGGAAGCTGCTCAGCTGCACATCACACCAACCATAGGCTCTAAATGTCCCTTTCTTATCCTAAGACAAACCCTCAGAACAGCCATGGAGTCCAAGAGGGCAAGCTAACAAGCCAGCTTTCCACCATGAGTCTTTTACAGTTGGGCAAGAGGACTTGATCAGATTCTGTTCCTAAACATTTTCCAAAAACACCCTTGCGCAAAAGACAATGCAGGATACCCAGCACCCCATGTTTCACACGCAGCAGGTCGAACCCTCAACCTTTTCAGAAAGACTTGTATCTGAAACTCTGGAGAGCTCCTGCCAGTCCATGGAGGCAACACCAAGCAAGATGGAGCAATAATCTGATGGTTTAAGGCACCTTTACATACACTGATCAGCGGCCGAAAAAGTGCTCTCTGGGATGGATGCCACCTATTTCCTATGCCAACTAAATGCAGACTCACCCTTGCAGAAACATCAGTGTTAAACTGCAATATTCCTGTAAATATAATGCAGTCGGGAGTGATTTAAAATGCACGCGAGTGATTTATTAGGATAATAACGAGGAAGACCCACACAAACCATGGAAGCAAAAGTTAATGCTTTTAAAATTATCCTTAATCCACCCCGATGTTGTCAGTTTATTAGAGTGGCTGGCCTTCCCTTTGCCCCCCAATTGACCCTCCAAGACTTGATGATTTAAAAAAGAAAAAGGTAGCAAGCCTGCCTGTGATCAATGCTTCAAACCTCTTTCAATCCAGGATTTTGCAGCTTTAACTGGAGAGTGCAAAAGGGCAACAGACCTCCTCAAGGCAAAGTCTTCTTCAAGCCAGGCCCTTTGTTCCTCCAACCAACCTTCCCACCCAAAAGGCAGAATGGGACTCCATCAGTTTCAGCCAGCAAGACCAATGGCCACAGATGATGGATGGCCATCAAAGCTGACACAGGAGTCCTGCAACATCTGGAGGACCACAGGTTCCCCTTTCCTGCCCTAGTCTAACATTATTAGTTAGGCTGCCCCACATTCCCCACTGCTGCTGCTGCCTTGATTTCCCCTGAATGGAATGGAATAACTTGCCTAACTATACTAAGAAGGGGTGCAACAGTTATTTATTTCCTTCTTGGATTCAGGAAAAGCAACCAGATATCATGACAGAGTGAGGCAGGGGTGGGACAAAACCTAGCCATGAAGACTTGGAACAAAGGAAGCTGCATTATAAAGAGTGAGACTCTTAGTCCATCTAGCTCACTACTGTCTACATTATCTGGCAGGGGCTCTCCAGTCCTAACTGGAGATGCCAGGGTTTGAACCTAGGACCTTCTGTATGCAAAACAGAAGTTTTACCACCGATCTATGGCTGTGTTTGTTGCTATCCTTCTACAGTCCTGACTCTAGCTTCGTCTAGATGCAGGAAACAACCCCACAGTGCTATATTTTGCAAATAAAAGACATTGGTTTTGCAGCATCAAGACACAGTCAGTTTCTAAAGTTTCACTGAACAACTGAATTTATGTGAGAACTGGAAAAGGAAAAACTCACTTTCCTTCCATCTAGTACCATCCAAGAGGTCTAAGTAGCATCAATTTAAATCATGGGTGAGAAACCTTCTTCAGCCTGGGGGTGACATTCCCTCATGGAGAACTTTCCAGGGGCTGCATGCCAGTCAGTAGCGGGCAGGGGAAGAGGCAAAAATGTGATACTTACTTTTATATGGAAGCCTATATTCCAGCCACAGAAAAGTAAAGCAGTTCTTCTCATCGCACTCCTTCTCTCCATCAAGTACCATGCAATGTTATGATTCAGCCTGGCAAAAACACCCAAGGAGTGTGCAGAACAGAGCTGGTGAGGGGCACAGCCCAGGAGAATCATGAGGGTTGTTCAGAGGTCTGGATATTTGCCCCCCCCTAGCTCGGCCTGAGATTAGTAAAGGTAAAGGGACCCCTGACCATTAGGTCCAGTCATGGCTGATTCTGGGATTGCGGCGCTCATCTCGCTTTATTGGCTGAGGGAGCCAGCGTACAGCTTCCGGGTCATGTGGCCAGAATGACTAAGCTGCTTCTGGCAAACCAGAGCAGCGCACGGAAACGCCGTTTACCTTCCCGCCGGAGTGGTACCTATTTATCTACTTGCACTTTGATGTGCTTTTGAACTGCTAGGTTGGCAGGAGCAGGGACTGAGCAACGGGAGCTCACCCCGTCGCGGGGATTTGAACCACCGACCTTCTGATTGGCAAGTCCTAGGCTCTGTGGTTTAACCCTGAGATTACACACACGATTTAAACTTTATGCACATAGCCTTTATACCATCACAGCGCCACATGAAATGGATATCACATTTCATACTCCTTACGATGGGCACCATCACAGTGATGACGGCACCAACATTCATATCCTTTGTGGCAGTTCCAACAGTCTACAGATGGTTCACTTAACTGAAACAATAGATGCTGTGAGGAGTCTTTCAGTATTACGCTTGCTGTCCGGAGTACCGCAAATGTAAAGGAGCATCTCTCAGTAACTTCTCTTTGTACACTTGGGCTGGGGAGAACAGCCTTGCTGAAAAGGAAGCAGGTTCACTAGCTGAATAGTACCAGGGTTTCTCTTTTGCAACCCTCAGCAGCAAAACATCAGCTTTCTAAAGACATAAGCATGGAGACAAAGTCTTCCTTTGTCTTTTTGCCTTCCTGTGATTCATAGCATCAGCCCCAGTGAATGTTCCTGTGTGAAGCCTTCTTCAAGAGTTAAAAACACTTACAATGAATAGGTCATAGTCAAAATGCTAGTTAATCATGATTCATCTCCTCCTACACTATCATAGTGCACACAAGTTATGAGCCTGAGACATTACCGTAGAATCATATCATTGTAGAACTGGAAGGAGGGTCAAGGGAATTTTACTTTTGTCCTCATAATTTGTGCAGGTTTCTTAATTCATGTATTAATTACCTGCCCTCCAATCATCAATCCCAGAGCAGGGTACAATGTATGTAGAAAAGTCACTAATTTCATACAAGTCAGTTGAAACAATAAAAAACTATCAAATCGCCAGCAGTGCACATTCAGAGCAACTAAGACAGAATGACTACCACTATGGGTTGGCTACACCCAATGCAAGTTACCAGCTTCACTCTGGCCCTCAGCCAGCCAACATCTGCCAAACTTCTTACATACAATCCATCCAGACCTGTCAGTCTCCGCACTTCTACCCCATGGAGGCAAAACCTGATGAAAGGAGACAGCCTGTCTTTGGCTCAGGATCCACCCTTCTCATGACGCTTTTTTCTTTAAATCTAACTTTGATGAGACCACCCTTCAAATAGGCAACTTGTTCAAAAAGAGTCCTTCAAGACAGAGAATGAAGGATTGTCTCCAGATGGTCCTTCAAACAGAGGACTGTACTCTATTAAACAGGGAAAATGGACTAAGCCAACCCTTGTTTTACCATGCCAAACATGTTGTATGAATCAGCCCTCACTCGGGGCTAACCTATCATGATCATTGTGCTTTTTGCAAGTCTACCCATTTTCAGATGGGTTATTCTCGATTCAGTCCTAATGCATGCTTATACTGCAAAACGTTCAACCTTTTCAATGTTTAGCAGATGAGAACAGGGAGTCTCTTGGTGATGCACTTAGTGAATTTTAGACTCTGGTCATAACCATCTTACTGGGGTGGGGGCTGCGCCCTTCAGATGGCAATGTGTGATACTTCACTTCCTTAAAATGGTCTTATATCCTCACTTCTCTTGAGGTGGTAATTTGTGTCTTAGGTAAAGTAAAGGTAAAGGGACCCCTGACCATTAGGTCCAGTCGTGGCCGACTCTGGGGTTGCGGCGCTCCGGTGTGGCCAGCATGATTAAACCGCTTCTGGCGAACCAGAGCAGCAAATGGAAACGCCGTTTACCTTCCCGCCAGAGCGGTACCTATTTATCTACTTGCACTTTGATGTGCTTTTGAACTGCTAGGTTGGCAGGAGCTGGGACCGAGCAACGGGAGCTCACTTTGTCGCGGGGATTCGAACCGCCAACCTTCTGATCGGCAAGTCCTAGGCTCTGTGGTTTAGCCCACAGTGCCACCTGTGTCCCTAACAGTGGAGGTAGGACACCACTATTGTTTCCCAACAGATTTTGAACAAGATGCTCAACCAAGCCTTGAATAATGCCTGAGATAAAACGACTTTTTCCCTCATCAAAATGGATTAGTATTGTGCGTGGAGACAGTGGCAGGTGAAATCTAAAGATTGTTCCTGTAGCCGAAACGGGAAAAAGTGGTTTTCCATCACTTTTCATCTTCCCTTCAATACACAGGTTTAGACCACAGCGCCACCCGTGTCTCTTGGTAATTTGTGTCTTACTTAGCTCTAAATGCAATGAGCTAGCCCAGTTTCATTTGAGGGGCCTCCTGCACATTCTGCTGTGTGGGGTCCTAGATCTCCTCTCCCAAAGCCCTGCTCTGGGAAACCTAGCCAGATGGGCAGGGTAGTATTATTATTATTATTATTAATTATTATTATTATTCCCCTGGACTTCTTTGTGAGCCCCACCTCCATTCTCAAAGCAAAGATCACAACAATAAGACACACAGAATTGTTGAAATCCTTTCACCACTTCTTGGATTTTAAATTGACCATAAGAGTTTCCTTAATAAAAACAACTGAATAATGTTTTAACAGAGCCTGTGTGAAATTGCCTATTGAATTGCTGCAAGTCCAATGACATTCAGTGACATTTACTAGAGATAAGCAATGATGGAGCTGGAGGTTTGTTTTTTTTTAAAAAAAAGGAAGACTGCTTTAACGGAAGTGTCATGAAGACTGGGTCGGCACATCCCTCCCTGTATTTTTTTTTCTGAACTGCCAAACTCCTAAAGCTTTAGTTCAGTTTATCCACTGCTCCTTGGACTTACATTGGCTCTCATTCAGAGACTCCCTGAAGTTGTTTCTGTAGGAGTGGCTTAGACTGGACATTGGGCTCCTTTGCATCTTCATTCTTCCTCCACCCCCAACTTAGCCAATCAGGATTCCCCCAGGAAAGCATTGAATTAACCACAGGATTTTAGCAACCTCCCCAACCAATTTCAAAGTGGGTCAATCAGAGGCATGCATTTGCAATCTGTCTGCTGCTTTTCTGAGCCTACACTGATTGTTCCCTCAATTTTGTGCACAGGTATTAGTGCATAACAACTGACCCTAGCAAATAGGGTCATTTAGACCATCTGCAAATTCATTCCACAGTCTGAAATGTCAAAGCTGTCCTTATATAAACTAAGCAAAAGTGTGCAGAATCTGAGTCTGTATCTGTGGCAAACTACAAACTCAACCTATATTGAGTTAAACTAGACAGTTGTTGTTGTTTAGTTGTTTAGTCGTGTCTGACTCTTCATGACCCCCTGGACCAGAGCACCCCAGGCACTTCTGTCTTCCACTGCCTCCCACAGTTTGGTCAAACTCATGCTGGTAGCTTCGAAAACACTATCCAACCATCTCATCCTCTGTCGTCCCCTTCTCCTTGTGCCCTCCATCTTTCCCAACATCAGGGTCTTTTCCAGGGAGCCTTCTCTTCTCACGAGGTGGCCAAAGTATTGGAGCCTCATCTTCACGATCTGTCCTTCCAGTGAGCACTCAAGTACAACATTCCTTGTTTTCCTAGAGTGGACATGCAAAGGAATGTTTGGTCCAGATAGTCAAAAACTTCCTGTTTCCTCCTGGCTGGGACATACTTCCTTTGCATGTGACTAGAGTTGGGCGTGACCTTACCTTTCCAGGTAAAACAAAAGGACAAGGCATGCAGCACTCTCTCTCTCTCTTGGACTTCCTCCATCGTTTGAGCAGCTTTTTAGCTAGAATTGCTCTGTTAGCTTTCAGCCAACAGAGGACACTGGGATTATCTCCATATGGGATGGATCCACATGTATATACTTTGTAACTAAGTCTGCCTTCAGGGATCCAACTGTGAACTGATGATGTGAGTAAACTTTTATTGACTTTAAATAAGATTGTCATGTGTTTATTCTTTTAAGAGGGATATAAGGGAACTTACCAGGAACCTAATAATGAGAGGCTTACACAAGCCTGCAACCAGCTATCCACTGTGTGCTTAAAAGGGGAATGTAAACTCTGCTAAGTAAAGGAATTTGCTAACGCAAGTTAGGAAGGATATTAATAAACAATATATCCTCTCCTGCCTCCCTGAACATTTCCACACCTCCCAATCAAGACTATGATTTGTCAAGAGCATGGCCCACAGGGTGGGAAGATGAATCCCCTCCATGTGAGTTGTGGTCAAAATCCAGTTTAAGAGTGATTTGTGTGTGATTTGTGCATCATTTAATGTACCATATATTTTTGGCTTAAGACTTTGACATCAGACAGATACGCATCAGCTATTTGGTAAGAAAGACTGGCCAGCCTTTTGCAAGCAATAACTATGTGCCAACGTTTTTATTCAGAGCTGTACTTAATAAAAGCAAAATAAAATGCCCTGCACTGATGGCATTGCAATTTATCTGTAACTAACATGCACTCCGTGACTCAGACTTTGCCAGTCCATTTTGTTCAGCTCTAAATGAGACCAAGATTGTGTTGCTTGCACTTCTAATCTCGCAAAACCCCACGGGCGAAACCATACGTGCCATGAGGGAAGGATTGCTAATTTATGTAAAATATTACAGAAAATGATCTATATGACAGGTTTGATATAAAATGTTAAATGCAAGCCATTACTCACTGAAGATAATTTGAAACAGTACCATGTCAAGGGAGTCATTAGATTAGAGGATAAAAAGTAGGAATAGGTATTCAGATATTTAGACATATTTGCATAATCATCTGAAGGAGATAACAGATGCTCTCCTGGGCCCAACTAGCACACAATGAATAGAACAACAGTTTGAAAACTTTGCATTTTCTTCACATAGTGTCATAACACAGATCATGCTCCCCCTCCCATCTTTGTGCTTTCAAGTGTGCTAGTAGAATCTG
>JAXCMG010000018.1:34924941-35062003 GCA_034642415.1 Podarcis siculus | reverse complement strand
AAGAAAGAAAGAAAGAAAGAAAGAAAGAAAGAAAGAAAGAAAGAAAGAAAGAACCCTTTAATACTCACAGCCCTCTGCTCACTGGTTGCACCTGACATTAGTCAGAGTAGAAATTAGCAGACATGACTCACTTAGGTCCAGTGGTTTCGGTTAGTCTGCTCTGAGTACAACTTAGTACAATAACAACCCCGTGATTGCAGACATGCTGCTACGTTGAAGAAACAGGGGGGTTATACAAAGATCAGCTACAAAGACCAAAAGAAAAATGAAAGCATCAAAACCTGAAGGAAAAATTCAGAGAGAAATCAATAGCCTATTGCTCGAACCATTTAAAATTTATTGGATGCACCTAGGAAAAGTAGAAGGGGAGCGGAGTGAAAAAGTCATCATCCTGCAGCCTGGTGGGCAGGAATGCATCAGTGGCTTAACACACATTTCCAGGCTACCACCTCACAGCTTTGTCTCATGAACGGTTTCTTTCTTTGAGCCGAAATAAAAGGAGGTGAATCACTCATTATGGATCACTGTCAGACAGCTCAGGATTGGAATCTATGGTTTCCTTAGTAAAGGGTCCGATTGTGTGTTTGTGCGTGATGAATTTTCTGCATGAGATATCAAGGTCATTTGCTGTTGGCATAACCGAAGAGGGGGATTCTTCCCATACTAAGATGCCACAGAGTTGAGTAATTTCCCTACAACAATAGGCAATACTTTGAAGTCCTGAACAGGCAAAGGACCCCATTCCAAAAACTGCTGGCTTGGCAGTCAACTTCTGAATGAAAACAGTGTCTTCGTCTGATCACCTGGATTCACTTTCAGTAGTCTGACATAGCAGACAAGCTCCAATTCCAAAAAAAAAGGCCTCAAAGCAGATATGAGGAAGCTTTGGCACACTAGTTATTACTGAACTATAACATCCATCAGTCCCAGCCAGCATGTCCAATGGTCAGGGCAGGGGCGGAGCAAGGAGGTGTGATGGGGGTGGTCTGCACCGGGTGTTACCCTTGTCGGGATCTCCGCTACGATCAAGCTGATAAAGCTCATCTTCCGGAATCGCCCTCCCAACGAATAATTACGACCTGAGCCTCTGATAAGGCTCTAAGGCATGTTCCCCCATTCAGCAGAGTTTCCAGCAGCATGCAGAAGGATGAGATAGTATGAGCTACATGCTATGCTTTATTTCTTAGCTACGCAGACAGCAAAAAAAAATACATACTCTCTCTATGAAAGCAGAGAGCAACTGAACAACAAAGGAACAGGAAACCACTAACATCACATCCGTCTCCTTCCCGTGAGACTTCCAACAGTATGGAATGTGTCTGGAATGTAAACAGAGTCCTGTGACTCTAAGCAGCTGCACAGTGGCAAACAGAAACTAACAACCCTGAAGGGGGGGTGACATTTGGCACGCCCCCTGCCTGTGACTCCCAAGTTTGCAGAGAGCAGTGGCCCAGGCAGCAAAGCCCCCCCGCTTCCACCCCGGTTCGCTATAGGCTTGGGAGTCATGGGCAGGCGCCATTGCCCTGCTGCCCGCACTTCCAGCTGGAGGAGGCAGGCAGGCAGAGGAGAGGACAGATGTCTTCCCTGAAGGGGGTGACTTTCAACTCCCAAGCCTACAGTGAGCGGTGGCCCCAGTGGCCTATAGGGGCTGCCAGCCAAGCAGCTCGCTGTAGGCTTGGGAGTCACGGGCAGGGGGGTGACAAAAAAAATTCTGCGCCGGGTACCACCTGACCTTGCTATGCCTCTGGGTCAGGGGTGATGGGAGTTGTAGCCCAGCAACTTCTGGAGAATCCCAGGTTAGCAGTCCCTGGGGTAAAGACTCCAAGGCTGGTCTTAGCATCTGGGGAGGTTATAAAGCAGGAAAGAGTTCCTTTAAACCAGTTCCTGGTTCTGGAACTGAATCCAGGTGTTGAGACAAATAACTTTTTTTTCATTTTCAAGGGACACTGATTCCCTTTTTCTATCATGCCACCTGTGTGCTATAAATAGCTAATAAAGTTATGATGGCTGCTAAAATGATTGTGGGCTACTCATTTCAGTCAAATTATCATCTGCAAGGTCAAGTTTTTAGGTATCTACATTTATTCATATTAAACAAAAGTCCTTCGTACCCATGAAGATGAAAATCATATACAGCAACAAATGTTCTTGCAACCTCTGAAGAACTCGTGAAGGTCATTTACGAGTCTTTGGAGTTGTTGCTTTTTTCTTCAATAAAAAAAAAACAACAGAATTACTTCTTGATAAAACTTTGGGATTATCTCTCATTGAAGTACTCAAAAGGAATCCCAAAGGCATTGAAAATGCCTTCAAAAATATGATAATAATCCTTTGTAAGTATTATTTGTTAAACACACCTGGCACACAAAAGTGTTGGCTCACCTTTAAAAACTCTTCCTACTCATCTTGTTTGCTAAAAAGCAAAAGGAAATCAGCAGCAAAAAAAGGCACCTCTTCCTTCACTTCTGGGGTTACCACTTGCATCAAGCTAGGAGCATCATAAGATGCCCAATATTGAGTCGCAGCCCTGGTCCACCCTGATTGATTTTGCCTATACTTTATCTCTCCCTGTTCTACCTAAAGATCCTGGAAACTGAACCTGTGACCCTCTGCATGCATAGCAGATGTTCTACCACTGAGCTACAGCCCTTCCCCAAAGTTTAGGTTGTACATCTTGAGACAAGAGTTAACATAGTTGTTGTTGTTGTTAAATAGCAGATGCAACAAGATAGCTCATACCAGTAACTAACTTAGTTGGTCTCTAAGGTGCTACTGGACGGAATTTTTTTATATTGTTTCAACTACGGCAGACCAACACAGCTACCTACCTGTAACTAGTTTTCTTCTGCAACTCCTTTGGCCAGTGAGGCTACAAACCCTCACACCATACTCCAGAGAGCATCTCCAATCTCCCACCCCAATGCTTCTGACAAGGAAATGTCTCTAAATCATTAAAATCACCACACCTCCTATGAACTGGTCCGTGCCATCTCTTTTCTGGTCGTTGATGCCTGACAAAAAGTGACTTGGTCTTTTCTCTAATGCAGAGAAGTGTTAGAAGCTGGGGTAGAAAAGCTAGGAGCCAAATGGCTTCTGGGACCTGGGTTGTGGGCACCAAAATAGACTGTCAAGTCACCAGTGTGTGTGTGTGTGTTTCAGCATCACTTTATTATTCTGATAAGCATGAGTTGATATGCAATTCACATAAGTGATACAATGTTAATACATGTTTAATTTGGTGTTTACAATAAAAATTTTGGTACCATACTTCAGTTTTCAAAGCACTTTACTCTTTATTGTTAAACTCAATGACGTATTGTCTGTTCTTAACATATACTTTGGGGCTTCAAAACACATACATTTTAGTAATCCTTGAGTGTCAGCCAGACGCAAAAAGTGGCACCCAGACTTTTTGAGGTGCTCGCAAATGGAGAATCTTTAGGCGCAAAATGCACCTGGCGCCCTGCTAATTTCGAACCCTGATACAGAACAGCTATGAAACTACAGTCAGCTCAGTATGCTGCATCACAAATGCTCAAAGAAGTGGAAATCTGTCAGCATATTCTTGGCTTGCTCAGAGATCTGCAGTGCCTGCCAATTTGTTACTGGGCTAAATCCAGTGTGTTATAAAGGACTATATAAAGCCCTCAGCAGCTTGGGACCAATTTACTTGAAGGATTGCTTTACCCTGTATGTACCCACTCAACTGCTTTGATCTGTAGAACATGATGCTCATTCCACACTTGTAAGGAACTGACCTTTTAGCATGGCAGCTCCTATAAGCTGGAATTCCCTGCCCAGTGACATGAGGCAGGCACCTTTGCTGTCCTGTTTTTGGTGCCTGCTTGTTTTGGCAAGCCTAAAGTAAAGGGTAAAGGGACCCCTGACCATTAGGTCCAGTCACAGACGACTCTGGGGTTGCGGTACTCATCTCGCTTTATTGGCCGAGGGAGCCGGCATACAGCTGTGGCCAGCATGACTAAGCCACTTCTGGTGAACCAGAGCAGCACATGGAAATGCCGTTTACCTTCCCGCCAGAGTGGTACCTATTTATCTACTTGCACTCTGACGTGCTTTTGAACTGCTAGGTTGGCAGGAGCAGGGACCAAGAAATGGGAGCACACCCCGTTGCGGGGATTCAAACCGCCGACCTTCTGATCGGCAGGCCCTAGGCTCTGTGATTTAACCCACAGCACCATCCGCGTCCCTTTTTGGCAAGCCTACCCAGGCATTAAAAAATGCTAATTTTACTTATGTTCTGAGAACTGTTTGTGTCACCATGTTTCTGAGCGTTGCTCTGACTGGTATTTCGCAAGAGATGCTGTAGGTGGTGCTTGATAAACTGCTTAGAAGTTTTCTGTTGAGAATATGCATTTTGTTAAGTAAAAGAATTCTGTCAGAGCTCTTAGCCTTGCCTAGAAATGTGTCAAGGGTTCTCCCCATCCAAAAGAAAGCACACAGCAGAGAGATGACTCCTTATTGTCAATGAAAACACAGCCGTTTCCGCAACTTTGGATACAGTGGTGCCTCGCAAGACGAAATTAATTCGTTCTACGAGTTTCTTCGTCTTGCGGATTTTTCGTCTTGCGAAGCATGGCTATTAACGGCTTAGCGGCTTTAAGAAAAAGGAAACAAACTCGCAAGAACTCGCAAGATGTTTTCGTCTTGTGAAGCAAGCCCATAGGGGAATTCGTCTTGCGGAATGACTCAAAAAACGGAAAACTCTTTCGTCTTGCGAGTTTTTCGTCTTGCGAGGCATTCGTCTTGCGAGGTACCACTGTACCTATGCACATCAATCTAGCATCTAGTCAGCTACAGTGGTAACCTCAGGTTAAGAACTTAATTTGTTCTGGAGGTCCGTTCTTAACCTGAAACTGTTCTTAACCTGAAGCACCACTTTAGCTAATGGGGCCTCCTGCTGCCACCGCACCACTGATGTTCTTATCCTGAAGCAAAGTTCTTAACCCGAGGTACTATTTCTGGGTTAGTGGAGTCTGTAACCTGAAGCATCTGTAACCTGAAGCATCTGTAACCCGAGGTACCACTGTATTCCCAGGTCCGTGCTCCATTGAAGGGACCAGTTTATGTATCTTCCCCCAATGGGCTGCATGCATGCAGCCTGAGACTACACCTGCATGGAAACTTCCTCTGCTCATCTCTTTTCAACCTGCTCCTGGATCTGGGAGACAGTGGTGCAAGAGAAGGTGGGGAAACACCTGGCCTTTTGCTTGCCTGACCTTTCTCTTCCTCCTCTTCTTCTGACCCATCCTGTGCTCTACCCTCCAGTTCTGAAGCTACTCCTGCCTCCAGCTTTTGCCACTTGGCAGGTACAGTTCCCCACAAATCACTGGCCCTCTCTCCCCAGTCCCCCCTTCCCCCAGTGCACACTCATCGGTGACCTGCCAGCCACTAGCACCCATGTGCTACTCTCATGTAGGGCATATACAGTATATGATTATGGTAGAGTGAGGCAAGGCTAGATCTTCTTTCTTCAATAACCACAAGCTGGGCGTGATCCTTGGAAGAAAAATTTGAACATGCAAGTCTTGTTCTCCTTCATGGAGAGCACGTGTTGCGGTGGGGTCTAACAAGTCATCCCTCTGTGGCTGGGCGGGTGAGTTTAGATGGCCACGAATGCGATTGGGCTCCATTATGTTGTTGGGGAGATTTTAATGTTGCTTATTTTGAAAAACTAGAACCTTTACATTGAACTTCCTCTTTTTGCTGCACGCATCAGATTACCCGCCCACCCTCCCTATATTTAGGGCTATTCACACTGACCTTGCTATGCCTGTCATGGGGTCGTCTGCTTTGGGGGCAGGGGACTGGTAGGAATTTTGTTCATTTGGCTGCTGCCATTTGGTTTTTGCCTACTGCGTAGCAAATTGTCACAACTTGTAAGGTTTGCGGTTAGGCATTGGTTTTAATTATTTGGTTGGTGGAGGGGCATGGATTGGCTGTGCCTGCCCCTCCAATGCTGCTGCTGCAAGGGTATTCCATTAAAGGAATCCAGGGGCTCGCCATGCTCTTGTCCAAACCCCTGTCAAGGGGCTAGGGCCATGCAAGAGCCCCAGGGGCATTTGGGGAGAGGTGAGGGCCTGGCACCCAGCTCCATTCTCTCCCCAAAGTGTTTTCCCTTTCTGACTTTTGCAGGCTTGTGGATGTCAGTTCTGTCCATGGGCAGATAGTCGCAACCAATGCCTAAGCAACCACTCACATTTTGTATTTTAATAAAGTTGTGGCCAAAATTATGCCAAAAACCTTAAACAAAAATTCTGTGTGAATTGTGTTTATTTAAGGGTGGCTTGGGGACCTCGACACGCAATCTCCTAGTTGTGTGCAGGGTCTCTGCACAATCCAGACCCCCACACAACCTGATCATGCAGAACCCCTCCATGTGAATAGATATTTGTCAGTTTGGTTTTCTTTGCAGGCAGATGCTCCCAACACATGGTTGTTGCAGAAAGGCCACCCAGGGGTGAGGCTAAAAGCATGACCCTGCTCCCCCATTATTACAGATTTGCCCTGCACATGAGTAGTGCATGACTAGGGCTTACATTGTATACACATTCTTGCTGTGTACATGTGTTTGCAAAAGTGGTCGCTAGAATGAATAGGTTAGTGTTCCGATCCAACAGTGCTAGAGCCAGAACACAGCATCAATGGATGCCTGTTGAAACTCACAACTCAGAGGGAGCAAACTGCCAGAAGGATGAGTCCAGCAACATCCTTGTTCCTCCTCCTTATTCTCAATGCCAGTTCACCTGTCCTCTGTGATCGAGCAAACATTTCCAAAATCCAGTTGAATGACCAACGGCTCACCTTGCCCTCTTTTCCTCTGAACAGCTGCATGCTTTTGACCAAAAGGGAAAGAACAACAGGAAATTGTGTCACTCGTGGAATATTATGCCCTGCTATGGATATCCCGTTCCCCCAAACCTGGAACCCGCAGTGATACTCAAAGCAAATATCCTCATGAAAGGATACCATGCACTAAATCTGGGGTAACTGCATTAATTCTTCTGTACGCCCGCTTGCTAGATGGCTGTGGGAGTAGCTGAATGAGTGGCACCTGCTTTCTGTGTACCAAATCATCTGCCAAACCACAGAGATAGCAACAGAGAGCAACGCTGTTTGTCTATTGAGCATATGTTGTTGATCATTAGCCCTTGGTAATTTTTCCTGCATGCCTGTTTACTACTTCATTTCTGCTGGCCTACTAAGCAAGATGCCATCGAGGAACCAGCTTACATCAGCACGCGTAATTTGGCCAGCCAAATTCAGATATGATTCACAAACAAGCTCCACGGTCAGAGGCAGCAGGTCTCTGTATACCAGATGCAGGGATTCACAAGTGGGGAGAAGGCTCTTGAATTTGTGAGCTTCCCAAAGGCATTGGTTGGGCACTGTGAGAAATTGGACCAGGTGGGCTTTTGGCCTGATGATGACTATTTTCTAACTCTACTCCTCGGAGGCACCATGCCTCTTAATACCAGGGAATCACAGGTGGACAGGTGTGGTCATGTCCAGCTTGCAGACTTTCCACAGGTCAGCCAGTGTGAGAAAAGGATGATGAAGAAGAAGAGTTTGGATTTGATATCCCGCCTTTCACTCCCTTTAAGGAGTCTCAAAGTGGCTAACATTCTCCTTTCCCTTCCTCTCCCACAACAAACACTCTGTGAGGTGAGTGAGGCTGAGAGACTTCAGAGAAGTGTGACTGGCCCAAGGTCACCCAGCAGCTGCATGTGGAGGAGCCAAGACACAAACCCGGTTCCCTAGATTACGAGACTACCGCTCTTAACCACTACACCACACTGGCTCTCTGGTGGACCACTGGTGGGCAGGATGCCACAGACCTGATCAAGCAGGTTCATCTTATGTCTGGAGGAGTGTCCCAGGAAACAGGGAATGTCAGAGCATATGGTGCCACAACCATGAGGAATTTTAGTATCACAGAAACCAAAGCATATAAAGAATGCAAGACACACACACCCCAATTTCATGAACTGAGACTCTGTCATGTATTAAACACTGAAGATTGAGCACCTTGAATCAGATGCAGATGACAAACCCTAATAGATCCTTTGAGCTCTACAGCAAAGTAAAAAGGCAAAATGAGGGACACCAGGAGGGAAATTAAACAGGAAAATGACAACGACTTCCAGGTCTCCAAATATAGGCCATCTGTATACAGCTCCAACTTTACTGGGTTAATTGGTATTTAAGGGTTTCCATAATGCTACTTATGTCCCAGTCTCAGCTTCACAAAGCCGCTCTAACATGCCATCTAATTAAAGATTACTCATAACAACACATTTAATAATCCTTCCAACCCCCTTGAACTTGACAAAAAAATGCAAGCCTGTCACCCAAGACGCAACCTATGAGCCAAGAAATTATTGTTTTGCCAGAACCTTTGCTCAGGCTTCATTTGTAGACACAGTTGAATCATTTGGAGACTTTAAATCATGCCTCTTGTTAACATCAGGCAAATATAAAACATTTACAGCAATTACACTTCAGTACTGGCATATGGGACTAACACCAAAAAGCCAGAAGCGCTGAACAGGCCTACCAGAACCTCAAGACACTATTCACAGGCATTGTTCTGCATGCTTCCACCAAGTGTTGTGAGATGGCTGGCCATTTATTACACTTCACAGATGCAGATCACAGTCCTCTCTCAGAAGAGCTGACAGATGACAGTCCTAAATTATAATCTGGTTTAAAGATAAAGAATTCAAAGATGACCAGGGGACTTAAAATTCCCCGTCAAAGTCAGTAACACGTGGGCAGTAGGCTGAGCAAGACCATAGGTCACCTAGCCACAGTCTTCCCTACTGTGGTGAGATGTACTGTATTTCTATTTAAATTATAGCAATGATTTCTAAATTTCCATGTATGCAAATGAATTAGCTCCTGCAAATTTTCTTTTTTACTTTTTTCTTTTCTTTTTAGCAATGCATAAGTGACCTCCCTAGTGGTTACTAAGAAGAGAGCCTTCTTAGTGGTGGGACCTTGTTTATACAATAGCCTCCTGAGAGAAAGTCACCTGGCACCTTCTCAACAGCATTTTTTGTGGCAGGCAAAGACTTTTTATTTTATTCCTGGCTTTCTAAACAAACTTGCATTTTAAACAAACCTTTAGTTCTCAGTGTTTTTATGTGTGTTTTTAATTAATCTGAACTGCTAATTGTTTTATTCTGTCCTCAGTGGAAGGAAAGCTTCAACTATTTATTTATTTTTTGGCCATTTTCTGTTTTTAATTAGTGCACATGGTATTTTTAATATTGTAACTTGTTTTGCCTGGTTGTTGTTTTTTTGCTGTTTGCTCCATAAACTGCTCAAATACTATTTGTTGATTGGCCATATAAATTTAATAAATAACTAGGAACAATAAGAGTGATCACCTGCTGTAAAATGTTTGCTTTACAAGAAGTGTTTGTTTAGAGAGTCTCGCCACAAAGCCCTCCAGCCAGCCTGCTACAAATCCCTTACGTTTGATTTACTCAATTCATTATTTTAAGTGTATAGCACATGCTATATGCTGCAGGCTTGGACTATAGGAAACCATAAGTTAAAAGCAAGTATAAAAGTATCTCATTAAAATTCAATTAAAATCTAATTAAACTGCTCAAAATGTAATAAATGTTACAAGTCCCAGTCCTCCGGAGAATTAACCTGACTCCACTCCCCACCCCTAGTCAGCCTGAAGATCTCCCAAGATGCCAAAAGACAGGGAATTCTGGGCTTGAATATATGAAGCTGCCTGATAATTTTTCCACAAAGCTTAGTGTTAGTTTAGGGCCAGAATGCTGAAGAGCAGCTGCCAGTCATTGTAGACCAGGGATTGTCCACCTACCCCCTACCACCCACTAGTGGGCCTTTCAGGAATCTAGGTGGGTGGTGGGGGTTCTATGACACAAGCTGAATCCTCCTTCCATCGAGCACTGGTGGGCAGTAAGGAAAGTTTACCATCCAGAAAGCTGCATTAGTGGGCGGTAGGTATAATAAGGTTGACTACCCCTGGTGTAGACAATACTGATCTAGGCCAGTGGTCTGACTCAGTACAGTCATACCTCATCTTGCGTCTGCTTCAGATTGCGGGTTTTTGTCTTGCGTCCCGCGGCAACCCGGAAGTACCAGAATGGGTTACTTCCAGGTTTCTCCGCTTGCACATGCGCAGAAATGCTAAAACGCACTTCACGCATGCACAGAAATGCTAAATTGCACCCCGCGCGTGTGCAGACACAGCACTTCAGCTTATGTCAGTTCCGTGTTTACGAACGGGCCTCTGGAACGGATCCCATCCGTAACACGAGGTTCCACTGTATAAGGCACCTTCCTACGTTCCTGCATAGTTATCCTATTTAAGAGCCATAAAACTGGTTATCAGCCACTGAACCCGCAGCCTCCTGAGCGATGGCCAGGCAAACCTATCCGGTCAGCCACATGACTGCTATCTACCAGGAGGCAGAGGAGGTGGGCCAAGGCGGTTGTGAATTCAGCACAGTGCGCGCACACCAGCTGAACCAATCTGGTCTCTCACCAGTGTGTTTGCACTGCACTAATCCTACCTCTATCTCCCACTAAGCAGCAGTGACACAACCGATCAGAGGGCAGGTGATCACCGCTACCCCACCAAAATATCCACTGCTGCCCATGCCCAGTGCAGGTACTCATGAAGTTGTTACAGTAAGTGTCACACTTGGGAGGGGGAGAAGCTCTACCGTATTGGCCTGAATATAAGCGGCACTTTCCCTCCAAATTCCAACCGTGAAAAGTTAAAAGTGTGGCTTATATTCGCAACCTTACGGTATGCAGCCAGGAACGTGGGGCAAACACCACCAGGAGCACGACGAAGTGGCGCCCACTCTGCGTGTAGTCCCCCGTTGTCTCCTCCAAGGTCGCGAAGTGAGAGAGTGTGGAAGGGGAAAGGCCATCGGCAATGCAGCGTGTGCCCCCCACCCCCACCCCAGTATGCAGCCAGGAGCAGTGAGGAAGGGAGAAGCTTATATTCAGGTATTTCCCCCCCCCCTCCAGTTTTTAAAGCTGTGGCTTATATTCAGGTACAGCTTATATTTGGGCCAATACGGTATTTTCCTTTCTCTGTTTCAGTGCCCTGTTTTTGCATTTTATGGTGTATGAGTTTTTAAATGTTGTATTTGTGCTTATTCTTGATACGCGGCTTGCCAATCATTTTCCTTGGGAGTTCTGTGACAAAACAGTACAAGGCAGGTTCTTTCATGTGCAAAGTCATAGCAAAGAAGTAGCGGATTGGCAGGCTGGTGGGAACAAAAGACAGGTACTTTCCAGTGGTGGCCTTCATGCCTATGGAGCTCCCTCCTTAGGTCAATATGTATGGCCCTTATGCTGGTGAATAATTCTTTTTCATTGGCCTTGAATAATTCTCTTTCATGTTGTTGTTTAGTCGTTTAGTCGTGTCCGCCTCTTCGTGACCCCATGGACCAGAGCACGCCAGGCACTCCTGTCTTCCACTGCCTCCCACAGTTTGGTCAGACTCATGTTTGGGGCTTTGAGAACACTGTCCAACCATCTTGTCCTCTGTTGTCCCCTTCTCCTTGTGCCCTCAATCTTTCCCAACATCAGGGTCTTTTCCAGGGAGTCTTCTCTTCTCATGAGGTGGCCAAAGTATTGGAGCCTCAGCTTCAGGATCTGTCCTTCCAGTGAGCACTCGGGGCTGATTTCCTTCAGAATGGATGCATTTGATCTTCTTGAAGTCCATGGGACTCTCAAGAGTAATTCTCTTTCATACCAATCTGCTATTAATTGATATTTAATGTTGGTTGTTTTATGCTGCTGGGTTCTAAATGTACTATTTTAGTCTGCTGAGATTCTTTATATTTTCCAATGTGATAATTTTAGAAGTCTTCTTGTGTTTCAATGTTTTCATTATTTTATTGTTTACAGTGTTATGGTTTTTGTTGTTGCTGTTGTTGTTTTAAATGCTGGTAGAGGTCAAATGTTCATCTGACACATCTCTACCCCACAATCTCCCCACAACTCCCCAATGGAAACAAGTGAGTCTTCACTATTTTATTTTATTTTTGCAGCAAAATGGCAAAGTCATTTTCATTGCAGCTACTTGGGTTATAAGCAATTTCAACTCAAACGACAAGAGTTATAAACCAGAAACTGAATATCATTTTCAATATAATTAAACAACATAATTAACTGAGGGGGACCAAATATATTCAACCAAATGTACATTTTGGTTTGAAATGAAGTTTCAGTATTACAGATCTCCCAGCAGAAAGAAGGGAATTCAAAGCATGCATAAGAGGCATACCATGTCTAAATCTTTTTTGGTTGTTGTTAAGCCTATTTCCCCAAAGGTAAAGGGATCAAAGTATATTATTCATTTTTATTTCTTCCCCTTACATGGCTTCCTGAACTTCCAACCACCAATTGCTGCCTGGTAGGGGAGAGGGAAAGGAATTGAATCAATCTGTGACTCCCATAGCCCAAGCAGGGTGGGCAATATTATTTTCTCTGGAATATTTATATTCTGCCTTTCGGCTCCACACAGGCCCCCAAATGCAGCTCAAAATATGAGTTAAGAAAAATATATAGTCAAACCCTAACCAATAAAATAGGAACAGAGAGTCAAACACAGCCGTAGTATATCCACTCAAAATTGAAATGCAGGACACACAAAGCAAAACAAAAAAGCATTCACAATGCCCCAGTCTGCCAATGGAGGGGAAGCCAATTTGGCTTCATAAAAGAATGCTATAGTCTTGTTGATGTAACTGAAAAAGGCCCGGTCCTGTGCTAGCCAGATGTCCAGTGGCCGTGGCCCACAGATCTATTAGCAACAGAAGGAGTCCAGAGAGAAAAGAGTCCTGGTGACACTTCACTCTGGAAGCCGAACAAAAACAATGCACGGTTTGAGAAGAAAGGAATAGGGAGGGTTTGTATTTCTTGCTTCAAGCCTTGTACAGAGCAGGGTGACATTCAACCAAACATCCAGAGGAAAAACTCCCTCAGAACTACACATCCAATCAGATCATATGCCAGCTCCATAGAGATCATACCACTCTGCTTGGTTGCTAAGGAACATCTCCACAAGCTCCCTCTTGGCTAGCAGACTTCAACAATAATAGAATTAACCCTTAAGTTACACACGGAATGATCCTTGCTGTTGCACTTTAAACAGGATCAGTACCTTAGATGACCACAATTGGTGGGTGGATTTGTGTAGAAAAAGACAGCCTTTCAAATATCCCAGTTCAAATCCATTTAGGGTCTTTGGGTCTCTTTGTACAGTAGGCTAGTGTTTATGTGCACACCTCCCAGCTTCCAACCAAACAAGAGGCATGATAAAGTACAAAGAAACATTTCAGGCAAAACCAGTCAGGATGTGAAGGATGGATAGTGAACTACATGGTCTGGGGAGAGTTTCAAAGGGCAGAAAGAGACGTCTGGAGGGACGCATCCGACCCCTAAACCACTGGTGTTAATGGGAGAATGAAAGCTTAGGGTTAAATCTGCTGATTGCACTGACATGCTTTGTGGATGAACCAGAGACTTCTTGTCTTTTTTTCAGTACTGTGCCCACAAATGCGGTAGAAGGAGCCCAACCCCAACAGCTGAAATACAGTCAGTTGTACCACATGAGAGTCAATGTGGTCACAGGACTAGGGTGCTGGACTAAGGCCAAAGAGTCTTAGGTTCAAATCTGTGTTTGCACATGAAGCTTCCTAAGTGTATCTCTCAGCCCAAAAATACTTCACAGAGTTGTTGCAATGATTCAATGGGTGCAGGAATGACAATATTTAATCATTTAGTCGTGTCCAACTCTTCGTGACCCCATGGACCAGAGCACACCAGACACTCCTGTCTTCCACTGCCTCCCCGCAGTAGCTTCGAGAACACTGTCCAACCATCTCGTCCTCTGTCATCCCCTTCTCCTTGTGCCCTCAATCTTTCCCAACATCAGGGTCTTTTCCACGTAGTTTTCTCTTCTCATGAGGTAGCCAAAAGTATTGGAGCCTCAGCTTCAGGATCTGCCCCTCCAGTGAGCACTCAGGGCTGATTTCCTTCAGAATGGAGAGGTTTGATCTTCTTGCAGTCCATGGGACTCTCAAGAGTCTCCTCCAACACCATAATTCAAAAGCATCAATTCTTTGGTGATTAGCCTTCTTTATGGTCCAGCTCTCACTTCCATACATCACTACTGGGAAAACCATAGCTTTTACTATACGGACCTTTGTTGGCAAGGTGATAAATGTAATAAATAAAACTATATCTGTAACTCCATAGGTCACGACCCTAGGGAGTAATTATTAAGGACGTTTGAGGAGCCTACCTAATACAGCATTCTGTTCTCACGGTGGCCAATCAGAGGCGTATGGGAAACCCACAAACAGGAGCTGGGTACAACAGCACTCTCTGCATTTAGGATTTTCAGTAACTGGCATTCAAAGGCATGCATTCTCTGACAGCAGTGCCCCTTATGGCCTTATCCCCCTTACTAGGAGGTTTTGACTCCTGGGCTGCACTGTAAATGATAAAAAACTTTGCAAGCACCATTTTTAAATTTCCCCATGTCAGGATTACCAACAGAGGGTTATTCTCTTATAGGCTTTGGTCATGCAGTGAGAAGGATTAACATCTCATATGATACATACGGATGTAAGAAGGCAACTTTTCCCAGTTTGCCCTGTGTTCATCACAGGCAGCACTGTTTCCATTACACTGCAGTTCATTTTCTGCCCAAAACTACATTATTCATCTCACCTCTCGCTGTGGCGATTTTACATAACTTGTGTAACTTATGTAGATTATGTTTCCCCACTCCCATCATTTCATTGCAAACACAATGCAAACATAATCAGTTCTGTATTGTTTGCACACTGAAAGCAACAACAGCGAAAATCAACCAGATTTTCTTTCTGGATATGAGACAAATAAGCAAACACTTCCTGTTTTTGTCAGAACTCTCTAACATCCCTAGTGATAAGTCAGGGGTTATAAGGATTCGGTATTGGTAATGTCTCATCACAACACCACACCGAAACAAGCAGCTTTCCGCACCATTAAAAACAGCTTGGTGGGTGTTTGAAAGTAGATCTGACCAATTGTTTCCACCCACACTTTTCAAGCTGGTGTACAGCATCATCCTGTGAAATATAGGCTCAGCTAATCCAGGAATTCAGTGAGAGTTAGGGCTGTGCATTAATTTGAACCCGAATTTCCTATGCTCAAGCCATTTTAGTATGTGTTTCTGTGTGCATTTAAGAAAAAGAATGAGAGCAACATGGTGCCATTAGTCAAGTCCCTCTTTGGTTGTCTGGCTGGCTAGCATGTCAATATTAATCATAACCAATGCTTTATGCATTTGTGATTGAAGTTGTTTCCCCCTTCATTATTTGATATTGTAACATGCTCAATTTTTTAATTAAAAATGTAGGCAGTTCAAGCAATTATTTTGTTTCGATGCTCAAATATTGAATGCACATTAGCAAAGAAATAGCAAGGAGCAAAATCTTTGTTTCCTCATTTTTCAACCCCTTCCACCGTACATGCAGAAGTGGCAGAAACACAAATGTGACAGATCCATTCATCCCTAGCAATAACGTGGCCACAGAAACATAATCTCAGTGCAAGCACTGTAAGTCTGGTAAAAAAAGATGTGGTATATTCTTCCTGGGACTTTAGCACTTCAAACATGTTGTTAGAAAACTCATTGACTGAAGGCTTGCACCCCACTTCATCTCTGGAGACACCTGAATACAGATTCTGCATGAGGTCACGACTTATATAGATACTATAAGGCAGCTTCCTATGTTCCTAACTATTCTGAGTCAGACCATTGGCAGTGACTGTCTGGGTTGTCAGGCAGAAGTCTCTCCTAGCCCTACCTAGAGTTTTCTGGGATTCAACCCAGGATCTCTTGCATGCAAACCGGATGACCTACCACTGAGCTACAGATCTCACGCAGTTAATGTGCTATTGGGATGGAAAACCAAGTCCAACACATACTATAACCAGGATCAAATGAACTTTCAGAAAAGGCCAGTGCTGGATTTACATATAAGCTAAACAAGCTATAGCTTAGGGCCCCACTCTCTTGGGGGGGGGGCAGAAAATGTAAAGGGGGGAAAACTGGATGTACACTTCCAAAATATAAGATACAAAACAAATAAAATAAAACCTGTGTTGTGTAGGCTCCTATGATATAACTAATGGGCACCGCCTGCTAGCCTGCTCCCTAAAATATATAGGGTGCCTACATTCTGCATGGACAGGTTGCATGGCAACATGTGCAAATGGCTTTAGATACCTATTAGGTCATAAATTCTTGAGTTTCAGTATCTTCAATGCCACAACACCTTTGGTAAAGGCTGTTCTCCAACTGGAGCGCTTGCAGGCCAGTGTTTCCCAGTTGTTGGCGTTTATACTACATTTTTTTTTTTAGATTTGCCTTGAGTGAGTCTTTAAACCTCTTTTGTTGACCACCGGCATTACACTTTCCATTCAGAATATAGTAGTTGCTTTGGAAGATGATAATCAGGCATCCACACAACATGACCAGTCCAATGAAGTTGATGTTGAAGAATCATTACTTCAACACTGGTGATCTTTGCTTCTTCTAGTACACTGGTATTAGTTCGCCTGTCTTCCCAAGTGACGTGTAAAAAATTTCAGAGACACCGTTATAACATATATTCAGCACAAAAAATCAGTGACAATTTGTTGTTGACAAAGGACAGCTGGACATATAAAGGGCCCCATTACCTTTAGTAGCTTAGGGCCTCATCAAAACTAAATCCGGCCCTGGAAAATGCAGAGGTAGAGCAGGCATAGGCAAACTCCAGCCATCCAGATGTTTGTGACTACAATTCCCATCATCCCTAGCTAACAGGACCAGTGGTCAGGGATGATGGAAATTGTAGTCCTAAACATCAGGAGGGCCGGAGTTGGCCTATGCCTGAGGCAGAGGAACAAGTTTGAAATGGGAATAAGGTTCCATAAAAGCTTAGCCTATTGAAAGCATCTATTTCACTTGGGAAGGGAAGTCTGGAAGGGAACATATGACTGGGGGGTGGGGGGGTGATGGTGAAAGAGAGTGGTTTGTCTACGGCAGGCTTCCTCAACCTCGGCCCTCCAGATGTTTTGAGGCTACAATTCCCATCATCCCTGACCACTGGTCCTGCTACCGAGGGATCATGGGAGTTGTAGGCCAAAAAAACATCTGGAGGGCCGAGGTTGAGGAATCCTGGTCTAAGGGTTCATGGTGCAGAGGAGACTTGAACCCAAGGCTTCCTAACTTGCAGCTTAGCTTCTTGGCAATGAGGTTGCATTGCCTTGACACTAGCTGTATATCACTCTTGCATTTTACATGGTTATCATTACTTTTCTTCTTTAGGTAATCTTTGGGCCAAACAAGACGAAGGGTGAAATGCATGAGTGCATATTAAAAAAAAATGAAAAGGGTGTGTGCAGATCAGAATTTAAGCAAGGAGACTAAACATTTTCTCCTATGTGCTGCCATCTTGATGACCTTCCCCCCATCTAAAACACACACAAAGGACTGCTAGCAGTACCTTCTCTCCTAGGGTAATTATGAGCTTTGATGGGATTTTCAATCAAGGCAACAGCACGGGGGACAGACCCAAGGCCCTCCCAAGACTGATTGTCCCAACCCGGTGGCTGCCAGTTACCGTATGTTTTGCTCTATAAGACGCACCAGACCACAAGATGCACCTAATTTTTGGAGGAGGAAAACAAGAAAAAAAATATTCTGAATCTCAGAAGCCAGAACAACAAGAGGGATCGCTGTGCAGTGAAAGCAGCAATCCCTCTTGCTGTTCTGGCTTCTGGGATAGCTGCGCAGCCTGCATTCGCTCCATAAGACGCACACACATTTCCCCTTACTTTTTAGGAGGGAAAAAGTGAGTCTTATAGAGCAAAAAATATGGTATTTATATATGTGATCTCATTTACAGATTCCTTCCCATGAAATATCCCGCAGAGTTTCAGTCATCATACAAAATCATTGCACAAACATCAATAAAAACTTCAGCAAAAGAAAAATATTTTAAAACAGTTGAAGTAGTAGTTCCATGAAATTCATTTGTGCATTCCATATATAATCTCATTTGACCCTTCATATGTGGAAAAAACATTCTCTTTTCATATGCCTAAAAGGGGAAAGAAAATGGAATCGTCCTTTCAACATTTTCATATCCCCCCCCCAATAAGCAAATTTAGCAGAAGAGTGATTATTTGTATCTTATTGTGATGAAACCACAGCATAATACAAACCAGGGGGTGGGGGGAGTCACTCAGTGCTAACAGAAATATTTGGGTACCATGACTACCTTCTGCACTGAAGTTATTTTGCCTCATCTCTTTCTCCTCCCTTCTCAGGAAAAAATAATGTTTTCTTTTTAAGGATGACATTCCAAACTCAGCAAACATCTGAACCGTAAACTTTATGTGAGATTACGTTCCCTCCTCCCGTAATCCAGCGCCTGTTTAATTTTAACCATTCAATATTCATACAAAATCACTTAGACAATTATACAGAAGAGGCATCACATTAAGAAAGGCTATGACAGAACACTTAGTTAAATGTTCTATTAAAGATTCATGGTAAATTAAATATTTATAAGTATTCAACAGATCCTAGCATAGTTCAAATCCATCTGTTACTATCAACTACACTTTTCCCTTTATCTTAATGTATCCATATGCCACAGTGTAATAACCAAATCATTTGCTTGTAATCCTCAGAAGGGAAGGTCATACTGAAATCTGAGATGCAATGTTTGCCTAAAGGGGATAAAGAGATTGGGGAGCTTAGGATGACTCTTATAATAGGATAATGTTCCAATAGTTTGTTGCATACAGACTCTTGAGCGAGGCTGTTAAAATTGTTCCTTTGAGTTCCATTGTTCCTTTGCGTTTGGCACACAATGATGTAGTTGCAGGTATCGCATGCGACGCCTCACAATCTGGTCTGTGCCGGAATTGTTAGATACTCATTAATACGGCAATATGCCAAATTGGATTTATGACTGGCATTCTGTTGAGTCAGCATGAATCCTTTCCCAGCAATCATGTCAATTTTTGTGTGTGTGTGTATATGATTGGAACTAAGGGAACCTTTGGGCTTGCAAGCTCATATTTTCCTATTCAAGATTGGCAATAGCTCTGAAATATTATGCTGGGCTATTGTTATTGTATGGCTTATAAAGACTTGTAATCATATTTAGGAAGAAACTGATGTTTTAAATGTTTTGAACAGTTTTAATTCTATTCCACTTGTTCATTATACGGTCAACGACCTGCTAAAACAATTCTACTATTAATTCTATAGTTTATTGTATATGTGTTTATTGCATATGTGTTTATTAGAGAGAGTGAGAGTTTGTAAAAGTAAAAGGTAAAGGTAAAGGACCCTTGGACGGTTAAGTCCAGTCAAAGGAGACAATGGGCTTGCAGTGCTCATCTCTCTTTCAGGCCGAAGGAGCCGGCGTTTGTCCACAGACAGCTTTCCAGGTCATGTGGCCAGCATGACTAAACCACTTCTGGCACAATGGGACACCATGACGGAAGCCTGGGCACACGGAAACGCCGTTTACCTTCCTACCGCAGTGGTACTGGCATGCTTTAGAACTGCTAGGTTGGCAGGAGGTTTTATATCTTTTATATAGCTTGTATTCTGATTTGGGAGGCATATTTTGTCTGAATAGTGGTTTTATATTATAGCTATGTAGACCGCGCTTTTTTCTTTAAAAAAATGTTTAGGGGTTCTTTCATTTTGACTCAAGAAAATCACCATTTTATAGTTCAAATCAGGAAAAATAAATACAGTAAATGGACAAAATTACAAAGATTCACAAATTTTTTAGGAGTATGTGTACCCCTGCATACCCCCTAGAAAAAAGGACTATATATAGTTATAGATATATAGTCTCTCTCTCTCTCTTTCTCTTATTTACTGTAGCACATATGCCAATTAATGGATAGATAAAGCATTTTAATAGGGCTAAAAGCGGTGGACATGCAGAGGATCTCATGGAGGCAGTCACCAGATCCAGACCTGCTTTGCTTCAGCAAGATAGTTACACCATGCACCTTCAGACTATCCCTTGGGACCTTTCATCTACTGAAAAGAATGGCATGATAAACCAGCCCTAAGCAGTAACAAGTAGATTTTTTTCCTAGTGGTGCAAATCCATCTGTAGAAGACACCTCCTTTGTCTAAACATATTCCCTCTGAAGGAAATGCCTCTTCTGAGATTGCTTTACACTGATGTATTTGTAAAATTCAATTGATTAACAGCATAATCCTATCACTCTCATTGAGTTCCATGGGGTTCACTCCCAGGTAAAACAGGAGACTGTCCTCTACTGAGTCAAACCGCTGGTTCATCCAACACTGTGCTGTCTGTAGCAGGGGTAGTCAACATGGTGCCCTCTAGATGCTTTGGCCTCTTAACACTCATCAAACCACCATAGCCTATAGTCAGGGATGATGGAAGTTGTAGTCCAAATATCTGGAGGACACTGCATTGGTTACGCTTAGTCTATGATCCTATGCTGACTGGCAGGGGTTCTTCAGACTGTCAAACAGGAGTGTCTCCCAGCCCTGGAGACAGCAGGAATTGAACCCTGATCATAGAAACAGAACTGTAGAGTTGGAAGGGACCCTGAGAGTCATCTAGTCCAGTGTTTCCCAACCTTGGGCCTCCAGCTGTTTTTGAACTACAATTCCCATCATCCCTGACCACTGGTCTTGCTAGCTAGGGATGATGGGAGTTGTAGTCCAAAAACAGCTGGAGGCCCAAGGTTGGGAAACACTGATCTAGTCCAACCTCCTGTAATTCAGAAATCTTTTGCCCAATGTGGGGCTCAGACCTAGGATTAAGAGTCTCATGCTCTACCAACTGAGCTATTCCTCATATATACCATGCTGCCCACCACTGAATGACAGCTCTACCCCTTAAAGATTGCAGCCTATGTAAAACATACAATGAACAGTGAAATCCTATGCATTGCTGTTTAGAGGTAAGCTTCATTGAGTTCAATGCAAATCACTTCCAGGTAAGCATGCAGAGGATAACCCTATATGTCAGGTATAGGCAAACTCAGCCCTCCAGGTGTTTTTGGCCTACAACTCCCATCATCCCTACTAGCAGGACCAGTGGTCAGGGATGATGGGAATTCTAGTCTCAAAACATCTGGAGGGCCAAGTTTGCCTATGCCTGCTATATGTACTAACTTGGAAGTCGTTCCCATTGAACTCAATGAGCATTACAGATTTGCATTAAATGAGTGACAGTTTATTTACCTCCATTCGTTATGGACTGATGATTGGGTGAATTTTGCATTATGAGCTTTCTAACTGCATTTTGCATCATGTCTTTATATACTCAATGAAGATTGATTTGTAAATGTTTATGTAAATGATGATATATGTGCGCTTTGTGCACTGAGAAATTCATCATATCACGCATTATAATTTACAAGTTTGGTTTTTGAGGGTTTACTCAAACTGTCTTTGTGGCTTCAGTACTCACAATAAATCTTGATTGCAGAGACGTGAACACAACACATATAAGTTCATCATCAATTCATTCTCCAATAAGCACAGTGGAAAGTCTTGCACAATTGTAGCAGCAGAATAGAAAGTTCCTCCGTATAACACACTACTTAGAATAAAAGGCTACTTGTTCACATCAAAAGTTGGAAATGGGGTCTAAGACATTTAGCTGTTTGAAATGAAGGACAAAATGGCACCCCACAATACCATGCATGGAAGCCAGTTGGACAGACGGCTGAATCTAATCTCTATATTGGCAACAGGATAGGGTTCTCCACCACACATGAAGGCAGTTGGCTAGTTATGGAGTTGCAAGGCAGGGCAGGTTGCACACACAGTTATGTCCTCCAACAGAAGGATGCAGATGGCAGAAAGAGGTAGTAAGACCAAACATACCCCTGGCCCCACTACTGTGGTTATGCTGTTCTTGTTTTTTAGACCTGCATTTGAGACCAACACATTCAGAGAGGATGCCAGTGTAGACTTTAAACAGACTTCCTCTTCTCAGACATCCATGTTGAACACGAGGACATTAGTGAGAGGAGTGATGAGGCTTACTTAGGGTTCCACCAAGTTCTACCCAGAGAAGAAACCTTGAGATTAATCAACCTAATTTAGCCATGTCCATTACCTTCAATTAATCTACTCTGAGTGTAACAAGCATTGGAGTATTTGCCAATGTGGATGAAGCACAGGGGGTCCATTTTATTTAGCTATTTGCATTTTTAAACAATTGGTCTTATTCATATACAGTGGTGCCTCGCAAGACGAAATTAATTCGTTCCGCAAGATTTTTCTTCTTGCGAGTTTTTCGTCTTGCGAAGCACGGTTTCCCATAGGAATGCATTGAAAATCAATCAATGCGTTCCTATGGAAACCGCCTTCAGACCAGGTCCGGGGACAGTCTGTCCCCCGACCTCTTCTGAAGGCTGGGGGGGGGGACAAGGGCTTTTCTTCCCACCGCCAGCCTTCAGAAGGCTGTTCTGAAGGCTGGCCCACCGCCAGCCTTCAGAAGGCTGTTCTGAAGGCTGGCAGTGGGAAGAAAAGCCCTTCTCCCCACCTCCCGCCCCGCAAGCTCCGGGGACAGGAGGGCGATCTTAAAATGCTGGCGGGTGGCAGCGCTGCCGCCCGCCAGCATTTTAAAAAACCCCGGGACAGCGGAGGACTTCTCTGCTGTCCCGGGGCGATTTTAAAATGCTGGCATCCTTCCGAAGCCTGGCGGCGGGAGGAGGTCTCTCCGCCCCGCCACCAGGCTTCAGAGGAGGTCCGAGGACAGTGGGGAAGACGCGCTGCGCTTCCCCGCTGTCCCGGAGATTTCCCTATGGGCTTTCGTCTTGCGAAGGAAGCCCATAGGGAAATTCGTTTTGCGAAGCACCTCCAAAACGGAAAACCCTTTCGTCTAGCGGGTTTTCCGTCTTGCGAGGCGTTCGTCTTGCGGGGCACCACTGTATTGCCCATGCACCACATACACCTCCACAAATAAGTTGGATTTACATGTCAAAGGACTTGTGAGCTGTGTTCCGGCACTACTTGTGAAGTCCCAGGATGAGCATGAACCCAGGTCCTTGCTTCTTGGGCTGCAAAAACACCATACATTTGAAGGACACACACCCCTCTAAAGAATCCTGGAACTGTAGTTCATCCCTCAGACAGCTACAATTCTCAGCATCCTCAACAACCAACTGTTCACAGGATTCTTTTTCCCCCGAGGGGGCTTGCTTTAAATGTATGGCATTATCTGAAGCATTAGTAAAGGTAAAGGGTAAAGGGACCCCTGACCATTAGGTCCAGCCGTGGCCGACTCTAGGGTTGCGGCGCTCATCTCACTTTATTGGCCGAGGGAGCCGGCGTACAGCTTCCGGGTCTTGTGGCCAGCATGACTAAGCCACTTCTGGCGAACCAGAGCAGCGCACGGAAACGCCGTTTACCTTCCCGCCAGAGCAGTACCTATTTATCTACTTGCACTTTGACGTGCTTTCGAACTGCTAGGTGGGCAGGAGCTCACCCCGTCACGGGGATTCGAACCGCCGACCTTCAGATCAGCAAGTCCTTGGCTCTGTGGTTTAACCCACAGCGCCACCCGCGTCCCCATATGAAGCACTAGCATACATCTAAACAGAGCCCATATTTTTCACCTAGTTGTGGAAAACAGGGGAGAGCCAACACTATAACCCTGAAATCTTCCACCCCTGTCCTAGAATAATAGTTTAGAATAAGGCATTTGTTTGTCTGATAACAAGAATCATAGAATTACAGAGTTGGATGGGACCCTGAGGGTCACCTAGTTTTTTGGTGCCAGCGATATGAAGTATTAGTCTCTCCACCCACAGCAGCTAGCTTGATAAGAAAGAATATCTGAGCACATTCATCCTTGTAGGAACCTGCTACAGAGAGAATGCCTGATTACTAGTGTTCTCTATTGTGACAGAAGCTGAGAAAATAATTTCCATTAATCTGCTGTTATTAGATATGATTGCTTCGCAGTCTGCCACGCACCGGAGAAGAATGTTATAATGGATCTGAAGTTGCAGCAACATCCATTAATAAATCTGTTTTCAGACCCTGATGTTTTAAGGTTACTAAAAAAAGCCTTAATGGCTACAGATGGCAGAGAGCCTGATTCCCAAGTGTAACGTATCTTGAAATACTTAAGCCAATATTCTCTGTGTTAACTTTTCAAAATCACCATAGTATGAACAGAGAAATCAGACTATCTCCTTCCAATCCATCTCACCTGCATACATGTCAAACCCATTCTGTTCTGTTTCTGCATTTATCTGCTTTTTAAATTTTAGTTCTTAAAAAATCCCCCATTAAACAACTATAAAATCTGTTTCCTCTCAAAATACACATTTTAAATTGCATTCCCATGCGATTTTTGAGGAGTCAATAACTAAGAACAAGCCTGCATCCAACCTCATAGTTAGTGAGGAGAGAGCCCTGGTTCAGACAACCCACTAAGCCAAACAATTCATGAAAACCTAGACACTGAGTTAAAAGGTTTCATGAAGCTTTATTGGAAACACCCATCCAGTTTCCCAGGAGCATTAAAATGAAGAGAGAGAGTACAATCAGTCAAGCATGGATAAAAGAATACAGATAAATGTATTGTACAATTCCAGTGGACCCAATGTTCTACTAGTAGAAAAGACCTTTCAACCTGGCCAAGGCAAGTCAAGGAACCAAAGCCTTCTACTCCTCTTTACAGTGGTGCCTCGCTAGACGAAAAGAATCCGTTCCGCGATTCTCTTCGTCTAGCGGTTTTTTCGTCTTGCGAAGCAAGCCCATTGACAGCTTAGCGGATTAGCGCTACAGCTGTCAAGCGGCTTTTCGCGATCAGCTGTTAAGCGGCTTATCAGCGGAACAGCTGATAAGCGGCTTAGCGGCTTAGGAAAAGGGCGAAAAAAGTGGGGAAAAAACCTGTGGGGGGACGGAAGATTTTTTCGTCTTGCGAAGCAACCCCATAGGGAAATTCGTTTTGCGAAGCGCCTCCAAAACGGAAAACCCTTTCGTCTAGCGGGTTTTCCGTCTTGCGAGGCGTTCGTCTTGTGGGGCACCACTGTATACAATTCTTAAAGTACAGGGGTTCCATGAAAAGTAATGTGTCACATTCCAGGACTCCATGGGTTCTCTGACCTTCCCCCTTTCATCACATGAGACTTGGGCCTACATCCTTCAAGCCTCCCACATGAACTCCCAATATGTACGTTCCAGTATGTATGTTCCAGCAAATCCCTGGCTCTTTACTTCCCGTCTCTGTGTTTGCATGTGCCGTGCAGTACACATCATGCACAAGCTACTTTCACGCACCCCTGTTCTCTGACATTTCCCTTTGTTCTGCTTGTTCCCCATTTTCTCTCCCCATTTTCACAAGTCCAGCCACAAGCCTCTCATGGCAAAGTCAGCTTACGTGTTGAGAAAGTGTTCTCCCCGCCCGCCCACCTGTGTGCCTATGTGCTTGCGGTTTCATGCTCTTGAAAGAAATGCATTGATATACATTTTTCCTACAGGTTCCTGATTGCACCAAGGTTTCTAACCACATTCATCCGAAAGCACTTAGAAGCCTCTTCAGAGCATCCCGATCAAAGTGAAAAGGACAGGGAAGAAAACACTATGCATCCCCCACATGCCCAAATATAGCTCCACCGAGGACAAAACAATGAATCGCAACTCAACAAAGCCTAGAATAGTGTAGATGGTTTTTAAAAACCCAAGAAGACGGGACTTCTGAAAAACACCATTAATATACGTGGAGGGGTGAGCCTTAGCTCTATAGATAACATGGGCTCTGACAGTAAACAAAGAAATTTCCCTGTGTCCCTTTCAGTACTTTAATATTTTGAGGCATTTGTCATAGCTGCATTGGGCATAAATGATAGAATGGGATGTCATTTTCATTTAAAGCTATGTACGTCTTACTCAAGAACAAAGAAGAAAAGGGAGAGAGTGGGGCGGGGGGAACGAACACAAGGTCATCTCCATGGAGTTCCTCCATCCATTCTCATTACCCAACACAACAACAATACAATATCTTCGTACGAGAGCCTTTTGATTAGAAATACTAAATTAAGATTTACTGTTTCTTGCCAGTGGGAACGGTATACTCAACTAAAGAGAAAGCCATTTAAACCCTTGCTTGAATCCTTTTGGAAGAGCCTATTTCTTCAAAAAGGCTGGAGATTTACAATAATTGCCTCCAAACCCTTTGGCTAAAGCAAACAGCATTAACAGGAAGGTGCAGAAGCATTTAAGTTTAAAGACTGAAATTAAATGCACAAATCTTGTTTAACTTCATATTGGGCTGGCAAATCCGTTTTCACAAACAGTTGAATGTGCCATTTGTAGCCCAATTCTTTGAGAGGAAGATGGGTGGGGAAAAGGAAGAGAGTTGAATTAGAGGCATAAATTTCCAGTACTGTTGATGTATTACTTTTATTAGACAGTTTTACATTCAACATATTTTAGACAAAGAAGTGTAATGCATATTTCATATTCCCTTTGTTTTTGAGAGGGCTCAAGAGGACATTTAAATAAAACTTTATAGGGCAGACCCAGAAACACACTGTGTTGCTAAATCTCTAATCTAGGTCTAAACTGGATTTATGGTGTTCCATCTCAGAGGACAGAGGAGAAGGTGTAAAAGGGACAAGGCAAAGAAGGCTTTTTCTTACAGGAAGAATTCTAGCAATGGTAACAGTTCCTTACATGGAAAACTACCTTTTCTGGGGTGAAGGATCTGTGCAGAACAAGCTCATACATTTTTAAAAAACCTGTGTCTAAAGAACCTCACATCAAGCAATAAATACGGATGAATGCAGCAAATTGCAAATAGCAGCTTTGCATCTATCGCTGCATTCAGAAGCATTGTAAGATTATTGCTGAAACACCAGGGAATGTGCTAAGACAGGGATGGGGGGACATTTGGTCCCTCAGGTGTTGCTGAACTACCCAGCATGCATGGTCAAGGGGCCAGGGATATTGGGAGTTATAGATCAGCAACATCTGGGGGGAGACAAAAATTCCCTGCTCCTGTGATAGCAGCAGAACTTAGAAAGCTCATTTTCAAAAGGAACCAGTGCTGGGTCAACAAGCTCAAAAGGAACTAATTCCTGTCCATTTTGTCCCTTTACAAAAAAGTACAGCGGTACCTCGGGTTACAAACACTTTGGGTTACAGACTCTGCTAACCTGGAAGAAGTACCGCAGGTTAAGAACCTTACCTCAGGATGAGAACAGAAATGGCGTGGTGGCGGTGTGATGGCAGCGGGATGCCCCATTAGCTAAAGCGGTACCTCAGGTTAAGAACGGTTTCAGGTTAAGAACGGAACTCTGGAATGAATTAAGTTCATAACCAGAGGTACCACTGTAGTTTGGGTCACATACAGTTCATGTGAATAATCCTCTGGATTTTGTTTTCCAGCATTCAGAATGCCACAAGCTGTTGTACTGAAGTATAAAATATACTTAAGATTAAAAAGACATAAACCCAAGCAAGGCACATGTACACGAACACACGAGAATTGTTTGATTCCACACAGACCCCACAAAAATGATATTTAAGCTTAAAGGCCCAAAGAGTCTAATGAGTTAAGACAAATCACGTGCAAGAGAATTAACTTGAAGGTGAACTATCCCCAAATGAGTTTGATTTGCTTTCAGTTCACTCAGCAATTATGACATTTACTTTCAGGCACAGAGCAAAGGGGTTGTTTATGTTTTAACTAAGTTGGTGAACTTTGCTAAACTAAACTTATTTCCAAGTAAGGATATGTACTGTTTCAGTCTTAATACTGTGCTTAAAAACCCAACCATTGGCCCAGTATACCTGAAGGAGTGTTTCCACCCGCTCAGCTCAATGTCCTCCTCCGAGGATTTTCTGCTGGTTCTCTCACTGCAAGAAGTGAAGTTACAGGGAACTAGGCAGAGAGTCTTCTAGGTAGTGGCGCCCTCCCTGTGGAATGCCCTCCCACCGGATGTCAAGGAGATAAAAGAACTGCACAACTTTTAACAGACATCTGAAGGCAGTCCTGTATCGGGAGGTTTTTAATGTTTGATGTTTTATGATTTTAGATATGCTGTAAGCCACCCAGAGTGACTGGGAAAACCCAACCAGATGTGTGGGGTATAAATAATGTGTGTGTGTGTGTGTGTGTGTGTGTGTGTGTGTGTGTAAGTTTTTAAAATTGTTGTTGTTGTTCATTCCAAACACTGGTTAGGAGCAAATCAGTTCACATTCTTATGATGTGTTTAGATTAGTGCTGTGTACAAATGAACTCCTGAAATTTTCTATCTAACCTGTGAGCAGAGAAAACTGGGGTGAGGGTTTTTACAAAACTTCTCCATGAATGGGAGCAGCACAACTTCTTTCTTTCCCCCTAAATTATATGAAGGTTTGACAATGTAGAATCCATGGCCTACCAATGTGCCTTTCCTCTGCCCCCAGGATTCTCTCCCCATCTTGAAAATAGGTTTGAAAGAAACATTATGTTGCAGTCAAAATGACTGTTTGGGGTGTGTGTGTTTGTGTGTGATACCCACCATCAGTTATCAGTTTATCCGGCTTGCAAATGTGCCCATAGGTTTTAAAAGGCTGATGACCCCGCCCCCTCTGTCTGTCTGTCTGTCTGTCTGTCTGTCTGTCTCTCTCTCTCTCTCTCTCTCTCTCTCTCTCTGTGTGTGTGTGTGTTTTAGAAAATACATTGAATTTTCCATAAGGCTCACCATCGCCATCTAGTGTCACATCGAATATTGCACTTAAAACATTTTATTTGCAGTAGTATAGCTGAATCCCTAGTGTCATTCCATAGCATTGTGGCCAGATAATGGCAGCCATTACAAAAAAACAAAAAACAAAGCAGAGTGGAGTGGAGTAGAGAATATTCTATTTAAAGTGACCCTTTTCTAAGAGGGTGAGAAAAAAGAATACAGTGGTAACTTGGTTTAAGAACAGCTTAGTTTATGAACAACTTGGAATAAGAACGCTGCAAACTCAGAAGAGGTGTTTTGGTTTGTGAACTTTGCCTTGGAAGCAGAAAATGTTCTGCTTCCTGTTGAGTGTGTTCCATTTGTAAATTGAGTCCCCTGCTTCTATGGGAAAGCACACCTTGGTTTAAGAACGCTTTGGTTTAAGAACGGACTTCCAGAACAGATTAAGTTCATAAACCAAAGTACCACTGTATATCAGAAAAAGTTTTATTGGGAAAGTTTGGGTTACAGTGGTACCTCGGGTTAAGAACTTAATTTGTTCTGGAGGTCCACTCTTAACCTGAAACTGTTCTTAACATGAGATACCACTTTAGCTAGCCTCTCGCTGTCGCCGCACCGCTGCCACACGATTTCTGTTCTCATCCTGAAGCAAAGTTCTTAACCCAAGCTACTATTTCTGGGTTAGCAGAGTCTGTAACCTGAAGTGTCTGTAACCTGAAGCGTCTGTAACCCGAGGTACCACTGTACTAGCAATACATAATATCAGAATGACATCTCTACTGGGTAAAAAGTTTCTGAAGTCAGCTCCACCACACATTAACACCCTGTGAAGGAATGGGTGCAACTATTTTTCTAGTTGCTCTGTCCCTAGTCTCAGGCTCCTGCAGAGGCAGAAGATTTGGGTCAGAAGGTGCATTTCTATTAACACAAACACTTCAGTACACAAAGAAAGTTATTGTCAAGTTTGTTTCAGCTCTTGTGGCATAAAAGATGAGGGCAAGACCAAAAATGCCTATCAGGCAGAAAGAACCTGTTTGCAAGTGACACAGAAACAGCAGGAAGGTTGAGGTGCAATTCTGTCTTCCGGCACAGCCAACCAAGTATCTGAATATACAAACACATTAAAAACTGTGTTTCAGCTTTCACACATATACACCTAATGAAAGAGAGGCTCAAAAGCCTTTCAACAGCGCAATCTGAAGTGTGTTTTCTTGGAAGTAAACCCCACTGTGTTCAATGGAACTTATGCCCTAGTAAGTGCATTTAAGGGTTATGATTCCAGCACAATCCTTCACATGCTTACATAGAAATATGTCTTTTGTGGCCATAATGCTCAAGTAAATGGATCTAGGATGCAGGTGAAAGTGGTCTCCAGCTGTGTTTCCTAGAAAGTAAATCCTACTGAAATTCAGTGGGACAATTTCTGAGTAAGTATATCTATGATCACTGTGGATGGAGGAGTCTTACCAATTTCTGTCCATCTCTCTTAAATTCAGTTCTTCAGATTTCCTCAGCAGTTTGCAAAGGGTGAGGGTTAAAGAAAGACACCCTCTTAAGAACTTGGCAGCACCAGTGGATTTCTCAATGTAGTTTTGACCATTGGCCTTTTCTGCTGGGGCTGCTGGGAGTCATTGTTCAGCAACTTCTGACAGAGTCCCTCACCTGCTATAGGCAAATGGGCAAAGGTGAGGCAGGGTAGGGCAGGTCAAGGCAAAGCAGAGCTGGATGTCCTGATGAGCAGTCAGGAAAAGAGGACCATATTCTGACAGGTACCAAGGTGGACTGCAGCCGTCTCCCATACTGGCAGACAGACAAGGCAGCAGCAGCAGGCCTTGGAGGTTACATGGGGGAAAGCAAAAGGTGTTTCTCTCCACCATTGTTCCCCAACTCACTGCTCAGGATGATTCTGCTAAGAGATTTCTGCTTTGTTGTTGTTTAGTCGTGTCCAACTCTTCATGAACCCATGAACCGGAGCACACCAGGCACTCCTGTCTTCTACTGCCTCCCGCAGTTTAGTCAAACTCATGTTAGCAGCTTCGAGAACACTGTCCATCTCGTCCTCTGTCGTCCCCTTCTCCCTGTGCCCTCAATCTTTCCCAACATCAGGGTCTTTTCCAGGGAGTCTTCTCTTCTCATGAGGTGGACAAAGTAAGATTTCTGCTTAGCCAACCTGAAACTCCTGCAGTTCCTTTCTCTAATCAGCTGACCCAGTGATGCCATGAATAAAGAACAAGTCTACTCAAGACTACAGTGGACGCTCGGGTTGCGAACGTGATCCGTGCGGGATGCACGTTTGCAACCTGCAGCATTCACAACCCGCAGCGGCACATCTGCACATGCACAGGTTGCGATTTGGCGCTTCTGCGCATGTGCAACCACCGAAACCCGGAAGTAACCCGTTCCGGTACTTCCGGGTTTCGGCGGGTGCGTAACCCAAAAAAATGCAACCTGAAGCGGCTGTAACCCAAGGTATGACTGTACTGGGTAGAGGCCAACAGTACCTGATATACTGCAACCTTTTAAAATTTGTCCCATTCAAGGGTCAATATAATCTAATAATTTGGTGAGGGGTTATCTGGTTGTCGTGCACAGGGTGGGTAGCCTTGGGCGGTCATTTAAAAAATGCCTGTCTTTCAGATGAAAGGCCCCCACGATAGCTATGTGATACCCTGAGGAGAATGGTCCCTGCACCCCATGGCAGCAGCTGCCCCACCCCACAAGCCAGTTTTAGCTTTGATTCCTCACCAGGCCAGTGTTTATGTAGCTCTTCATCTTCCTTAAGGAAACAAAAAGACAAGCTGCAGCTCAGGCGGCAATGGAGAAAAAGAGAGAGAGCCAAGATTGGGCTCTGTGCACATATTAGGTTGCCAGCTATCTACTTCAGAGAATTGACTTGGGAGCAGTGGACTTTGGTTGTCAGTTACAAATATTACAAAACACCAACAAGCCCCCAGTGAATCTGTTCCAGAGGCAACTAAACCCAGTTAGGCACTGCACTCCTGGAATTTCTCACCCCTCAGAGATTAGGATAAATTCTCACTAAAAACACTCATGAATTTTCATGAGGCTTTTAAAAAAATAAATAAATGCAAATTGATGCAGAAATGTAGAGAACTGAATTTAAAACTGGACATAGGAAAAAAACTGATGGATCTGTCCATCCCAAGGTTATGCCTGTATATCAGCCAGCAAAGTTCCACTCATGTTGACTTCAACACCTATTATCTTCGCTGAGGAGTAAATGGTAGCGTTTTTGTAAAGACAGGAGCCTCCCAGCCGCCACTGAACAAAACCGCAAGGACTGCAGTTATTAATTTTGCAGCAACATCTCGCTATTAATATCTGACAATTACCTGGGGCATTTAGTATTGTTTTTAAAAAGGCTTAGAAGCATGGTTTTTGAGCATGTGCAATTTCAAACGCATTCGGCTTCGGTTAATGATGATATCTTATTTCTACATGCAAGACGCTGGCAAAAAACAAAAACAGAAAGACACGCACAAAACCTACGGCATAATTTCAAAGGTAAAACGTTCAAATGGTTTGAAGCTAATGCCAGAGAATCTAAGTATTCAATAGCGGTTCATAGATGCTAAAGATTCCGCCTTGTAAGCCATTTATGAGAAGTGTAGTAGTTAGAGACAAAATTGCAAATGGGGAAGTGTAGATTGCTTTGATTCAGAAAATTGTTGCCATTAAGTGGTTTACAAATAGCCCAGTGTTTCTGCATCATTATCCCCAATGTGTCAAAGTCAGTGGTTTCACAATATTTAAAGCACTCCCAAATTTCTCATAAATATCATTTATATTCTGGTGCAGCTATTCAGCATATCAAGGAATATAATTTACATTCCTCTATAGTTATACAGTGCGACTGCCTGAACTGATATATGCTAACTCGACATCAATAATGACAACATAAAGGGCAAAAGATTGTTTAAAAGGTTTAACGTATAATATAGCTCAATGTGAGCGGTGAGCCACAGCTTGGGGTTTATTGTTGTTGCAGCATGCCTGCAAATGTGGAACAAATTTCAGGTTATGTTGCTATTAGAGAAGGATATAAAGACATTTTGTGCACCTTTAGCCCAACGAGATGTGAGATGCTGGGAGGGTGGTGAAGTGTCAAATCCTGGGTCAAGTGGTCTTCCATGAGTAGAGTGGGCTGCAATGGCCAAAGAGTGAGGGATCTCAAGCCTGGAATTTGATTGGTCAGTTTTAAGCACCTTCACCCTTGTGCCACCAGTGCGCCAGCCAAAAGCAAACAAGATAGACTAGGCCAGTCTTTAGAAAGCTGGTGACCTTCAAATGTTTCAAACAACGACTCCCATCAGCCCCACAGCTGGGTTGGGTCAATGATCTGCAAGGCATGAGGTTGGTGAAGCTGGACTGGGCTCTGTGGATTAAGGGTGCTCTTTAGGCTGCAGTTCCAACCTGAACACACAATGTCATTTAGCTGAATGTGCATGCTACCTGGGTGTCCTAGGCCATCCATATGAAGTCCTGGCAAGCAAGTCATATCCTAAATCTGAGCCCCTTATCATATCAAGTAACTGTGTGGATTCCTTTCCCCTTGGCTTCATTGCACCTGAGATACAAACCTGCCCTGAGTCATTTGAATTTAGGGCTGAGCTGAAATTTCTCAGAAAATAAATTTATTTATTGGATCAGGTTTAGACTTTTCCAGGTTACCTGTTTGTTTGGCATTATCCAGATCCATTTTCACAGAGGTTATATGATGTTCACTGTTTATTGAGCATCGATTTGTTTGCATGGAAGTTATAGACATGGTGTCAATCAATTGTCATTGTACATATGCCCGGGGCTCACCCCTGTCATTTCCTTACTGAATAAGTATTATTGGGGGGGGGTGATTTTGTTGCACAAATCCACTTTAACCGTGCAACCCTAAATTTGTTGGTAAATGATTGCATTCAACCCCCAAAATGACAGTCTAGATTAGAAGCAGCCAATCTTGAATTGGGTGCCCCCAGAATTGTTGGGAGAAATTCAGTCCTCCCCCAAAGAATATTTTATGAAATGTCCTCCCCACTTTCATCATCCATGAATTGAGCATTACAACCGTATATCTGTTCTTAATATTGTTCTTAATGTTGATGAAGCAATGGGCTTGGCCCTTACTCCTTCCAGCCCTCCCCTTTTAGCCAACAAGATGAGCTAACTATAGTGTTATTGAACATAAAATGAGCCCAAACGTATGTCTCTTGACCATACTGTAACACAGTGGGGGGGGGTTGGAAGAAAAATAAGTGCCACTGTGCACCATGCCCCCCTCCGCTCACCCCCACACACCCTTGCCACTTTCTCCATCACTCCCGGAGTTGCTTTGGCACAACCCTTACAATTGCTGGTGCGCCTTCCAGGAAGGTGCCTGACAATCGCAAAGCTCTGGCGCGCCCTTTTTACTACCATCCCAGAAGGTGATTTAGGGATTGTAAGGGGCACCAAAGCAACTCCAGGAGGCTGTGCCTGCAGCCACAGGAAGCAACAGTGATGGTAAAGGTGTGGGGGGGGGGGAGAGGAAGCAGCGATGGCGGGGGGGAGGGGGTGGTAACCATATCAACAGAAATACAGTGGTATCTCAGGTTACAGACACTTCAGATTACAGGTGCTTCAGCTTACAGACTCCGCTAACCCAGAAATAGTACCTTGGGTTAATAACTTTGCTTCAGGATAAGAACAGAAATCATGCGGCGTGGCGGCAGCGGGAGGCCCCATTAGCTAAAGTGGTGCTTCAGGTTAAGAACAGTTTCAGGTTAAGAACAGACCTCCAGAATGAATTAAATTCTTAACCCGAGGTACCACTGTAAAGCACTGCAGTGTAACAGCACCCAGGCACTACTTCAAGAATTTGATTGTTGTGTCTGGTTTTGATGAAAAAGTAAAACATAGCTGGTTAGCATATAGATTATAGGGGTCAGCAAACTTTTTCATCAGGGGGCCGGCCCACTGTCCCTCAGACCTTGTGGGGGCCCGGACTATATTTTGAAAAATAATAATGAACAAATTCCTATGCCCCACAAATAACCCAGAAATGCATTTTTAAATAAAATCACACCTTCTACTCATGTAAAAACACCAGTCAGGCCCCACAAATAATCCAGAGATGCATTTTAAATAAAAGGACACATTCAACTCATATAAAAGCACGCTGATTCCCAGAATGTCCATAGGTCGGAGTTAGAAGGCAATTGAGCCGGATCCAGCCCCCAGGCCTTAGTTTGCCTACCCATGATATAGAAGATCCCACACTGCAAGAACAATGATCAAGGCCATCTTCAACTCTGAGAAGGCCCTGGGTGTTTTTAATATTTTGGGGGGAGCTGCCCAGGGTGGCTGGGGCAACCAAGTCAGTTGAGTGGCATATAAATAATAATAAAATATTAATTAACATCATCATCACTCCCTCTTGTTTTGTTTTGTGTCTATCCCACCTCCCAAAGGAGTCCATTCTAACAAACAACAAAGCAATAAGACCGAAAAATTAAAACATTTAAAAGTAAAAAGCACGTAGAGCATTTTAAAACAATAAGAACATCTGAAAACCCATAAAGACAGCCACACACCCTTACAGCTAATAATTTCAAACTTGCCAGGAACAGAATCTTTCAGCCATCAAATGTTTTTGAAGTGAGTGGGGGGAGAGCAAACTTGATAATCACAGGGTTGGGGTTCCTTCTTTATGAAGAAAGGAGTTTTAGGTGGGAGAAAAATGACTTAAGTGGCGCTGCCGGTGGCGGCAGTAAGAAAACAGATTTATATGATTATGAATTCCAAGAAAAATGCATACCATTATCTTATACTACTTGCACTCAGAAGCCTTTTTCTGTAGTTTACATACACACAGAAAATTAGAATCACATGAGGGGCAGAGCAGGGACAAGTCTGTTGGCCAAAAACACACATACCATTGCGTCCTTCTCAACCAGTCCACTGTACTTTTAGGCAGAGTGACACAGCTGAAGAAGAAGAGGAGGAGTTTGGATTTGATATCCCGCTTTATCACTACCCAAAGGAGTCTCAAAGCAGCCAACAATCTCCTTTTCCTTCTTCCCCCACAACAAACACTCTGTGAGGTGAGTGAGGCTGAGAGACTTCAGAGAAGTGTGACTGGCCCAAGGTCACCCAGCAGCTGCATGTGGAGAAGCGGGGAATCGAACCCGGTTCACCAGATTACGAGTCCACTGCTCTTAACCACTACACCACACTGGCTCACTGAGGAGTGAGGTGTTAAGAAGTTAGAGCTGCGTGTGTCACACAGCATGCCCTATGCCTTTTAAGCTAGCTTATTGTTCTCAGGTGAAGCAGAGAACACTGTCCTATCGTCACCAGTCTTGAATTAAGATTCAACTGCCAATCTAGTTGGCTTTTATGCATGGGAGAGAAGGAGGGGTCCATCCTGTACTTTGTCCTGCCTGCAGCCTTCCACATATTAGAGGGGCAACTTCCACAGAAAGGAGAATGTCACACCATTTCAAACTCCCTACATGGTTCCATGTGTTAGCAAAATCACTTAAATCAGTGATGGCCAAACTTGGCCCTCCAGCTGTTTTGGGACTACAACTCCCATCATCCCTAGCTAACAGGACCAGTGATCAAGGATGATGGGAACGGTAGTCCCAAAACAGCTAGAGGACCAAGTTTGGCCATCACTGACTTAAATAATGCAGACAGAGCACAAAGGGAAAATAAATCCTGATAATGCTTTACTGAGGAAGTTTGAACAAAAACAGTTGCATCGTTTGAGGAGAAAGGATGTCTTTCTTACTTCAGGCCCTGTACATAGCAAAAAGACATTCAACCAAGCAAACAGAGGAAAGACTCCATCAGAACAACAAGCCAACCAGAGCAAAAGATCATTGCTACTCTGCCTGGCTGCTAAGCAACACTTCCAACTCACCCCTTTTCATTAGCTGACTTGCTGAAAACAGAATTAACCCATAAGTTACAAGCTGAATCGTTCCTGCTGTTGCACTTTGAACATTCAGAACCCTGCAAAGATAGACGTTTCACCAACGGGTTTGCTATGGCTAGAATGACGAGTGTAATGTTTACAGAGAGAAGATAGAAATTTTGAAAATAAATAAATAAATAAACAAAACACTAAAGCTCTGGGATGTAAACTGCCAAACAAAGGCAGAGGTAATCGCAAGAGCCAGTCAGCATCACGGAATAGCGCTGCCCGCTTTAAGATGGAGCCACAGCAAAAGCATGTTATATGTTAGCATCAGAGGAGTTCACTGCTGGAGTACATGCTCTGAATGAGCAAAGTCCTAATTTTGATCTCTGCAATCTCTGCTCCCTGGTAGCTGTATTAGAAAAAGCTTAACTAGAGACCTCTGAGAAGTGCTGACAGTTTTCTCTCTCTCTGTCTCTCTCACAATACAAGGTAGTCTCTTATATTCTTCAGATCCAGACTTAATTTTACACAGCATGCTCCGGAGCAGAAATTAAATTTTCACACACCACCTTCAGTTACTATTCTTTTGTTGTTTGAAATGCTGCAATTCAGAGAATCCAGTCAAGTCAATAAAGATTCTGGTGGATTTCTTCAGGTTCCCTTCTTTCACCCCAGCCCTTCATTAAACACTAGCCAGAAGAACCTGGATGAAAACAACCATCACCCAAATACAGTTTTACTGTCTATCTTCATGCACACATAGCTGTGTCTTTCAACTTATATTGTAGATATTTCCTGTGTGTATTTAATTAATTAATTAATTAATTAATTAATTTAATTAATTAATATGTATTTAATTCTTTCCAAGGGTAGAGAGGCCTGATGCCCAGTGGTGGAGCTTCATGCGTCTGGGGGCATAGCACTCCACCCACAGGGGTGTGGCATATGTCCTGGGGGCGTGGTGCACAGTCTGTGGGGGCATAGTGCCCAGCGTGGGCAGGAGGCAGCTGCAATGGCACCCCACTGGGATTGCACTGCCAATACGCTCCCCCCGCACCCCTCTTCCTCCGCCAGTGCCCATGCCCATTGGTGGGCTCTTTGCTACATCAGTGGGACATGGCTGTTTTTCAGCAGGCCACAGTGGAGGCTGGTCTGTTAGGGTGGACAGAGCATTGGACCATCATCCTCAGTCTGCCCTTAGGTAGTCCTGGCCAACCCACCTGCCCCCTTACAACCTGCCCAGAAGGTGGCACTGCCTGCCAGCTTCCTTGCTGCCTCAGTGATACAGTTGTAGAACTCACCAGGGTGGGTGATGGGGGGGGAATGGAAATTAGTCAGATCCGCACACCATTGGTTCTGACTACACCTGTTGTTGGCCTCCTGCCATATCCGTACCCATCACAACGAACACCAGCCACCACTGGCAGGCCATTAAAACTTCCCACAATGCTCAAACTAATGCATAAATTGAGGATACAGTGGTACCTCGGGTTAAGAACTTAATTCATTCTGGAGGTCCGTTCTTAACTTGAAACTGTTCTTAACCTGAAGCACCACTTTAGCTAATGGGGCCTCCTGCTGCCGCCGCACCGCTGATGCACGATTTCTGTTCTCATCCTGAAGCAAAGTTCTTAACCCGAGGTACTATTTCTGGGTTAGTGGAGTCTGTAACCTGAAGCGTCTGTAACCTGAGGTACCACTCTAATGTAAGAAATGGTCCCAAGGAACCCAGGTATCACTGCTTGTGTGCCCTGCCAGGGCATTGAACCCCATGCAAGTGCCCAAATGTGGTGAAAGTGCCCCTCTTTGCATGCATATAGGATTAGGTTCTATACTTTCTCTACTCATTGGGTCACCCCTGATCTATGCACAGGGAGTGGACCACCATAAGCTATGAGAGAGATCTATTTCCTTCTCCCTCCTCCAGCCAACTCCAGAGTACATGCAGATTGCCAAGACTATTTACAGAAAGGAAGGTGTGGCAGTCTTCCCATTGAACTGTTTGTCTGGGTTTTTGTATGCATAACACACTTACACGTGCACACACGTTGAACATTTTACATCTCTTATTATATTCAGATTACAAAGTCTTTATTATGCAGTCATACAGCTGAACATTAGTACAGTCAAATTCATTGTATTAGATAAATGACAGGCATATGTGACTATTTCAATGGCTTTGTGTCGGTTACACTGAAGTGCACGTGAGGCATTAGGTGCTCCTTTGGTTATTTATCTGCATACATTTATCTGCAGTTCTCAGGAGGTCTCCAACTGAGGCACTGAGCAAACCAAGACCTGCTTAGCTTGAGCAGGCAGCTTAAGCACCTGCCTTCACCCAGCTTCTTTCCTCAGGTATTATTTTAATCAACATTTCTTCCTTCCCACTCTCCCCTTTGGTTCATTCCTAAAGTTAGCTATTTATAAATATATACACCCTTCAAAAGGTTCCTGGGCAGTGTGCAAAACTGTAAATAGAAATTAATTAAAGAGCATGTAAATACAATATGGAACCAGTACATGCATACAACACAATATAAGATAAAATAAAAACCCAACATAATTAGTGCTGAGCTGGCTTGCCAGATGCAGCTTGTCACACTGGCCACGTGACCCAGAAGTGTCTGCAGACAGCGCTGGCCCCCGGCCTCTTAAGTGAGATGGGCACACAACCCTAGAGTCGGACACGACTGGCCCATACGGGCAGGGGTACCTTTACCTAGTGACCAAGAAAGAGGTATGGGAGTCAAACAAAGCACCAATGCCTAGAGACTAAATGACTCTTGGGGTCGATTCCAACTCTACAAGTCTATGATTCTATGACAGCAGGCACATAGCTTCCCTCTTCAGCTCATTTGTGGTTGGGAAGGGGCATTTTCACCCTCACTGCAGTACTGTGATAAGCAGGGAGGCTCAAGCCTCCCTGAACAGTGGAGATGAAAACAGTGCTGTCCCCACTCAACCTCATAGAGTCCTTCCTGTCCACCCCAGCAGTGATGCCACTGTCAGGAAACTGAATTAGGACCTGGTGGACCACTCCAGAAGACTTTGTGGGCCAGCTGAGGCACACAGGCCAGAGATTCCCTTTCTCTGAGATAAAGGATTTTCAGCACAAACCTCACTTAAAGGTAAAGGGACCCCTGACCATTAGGTCCAGTCGCAGACGACTCCGGGGTTGCAGCACTCATCTCACTTTACTGGCTGAGGGAGCTGGCGTACAGCTTCCGGGTCATGTGGCCAGCATGACTAAGCCGTTTCTGACAAACCAGAGCAGTGCACGGAAATGCCAATTACCTTCCCGCCGGAGCGGTACCTATTTATCTACTTGCACTTTGTGCTTTTGAACAGCTAGGTTGGCAGGAGCAGAGACCAAGCAACAGGAGCTCACCCCGTCACGGGGATTTGAACCACTGACCTTCTGATTGGCAAGCCCTAGGCTCTGTGGTTTAACCCACAGCACCACTTTAAATATTGACAGTGTTGCCTATTTCATCATTGAGAAAAGGAATCTATTTTGATGAGCAGAAAAGGGATATCAATCCAATCTCTGTACACTAAATTGTGCAGATAAAGAACTATACAATCTGTACCACTGATACTTAAAAAAGAACAACTAGATTGTAACACATTTTTTCTAAAAATACAGTACGGAATTCCCATCAAGCACTCTACTACTGTCAATAGTGGTGCCTCCTCTGTGGACCCTCAGCAGCCAGCTTGCAGAAATCCCTTTGCTTGTTCAACCAATAAATTGGAAGCATTTCATCTTGGCGCACTGTTTGATGTTTTGCTGGAAGACCACTCTGGTGACACTGCTTCCAACTGTTACTGAAGACTTATTTGCAGAACAGCCTGTTTCTAAGCTCCTCCGTGGGACACAGGCCGTCATCAAAATGTCTTGTACACACAGCCCAGGGCCTTGAAATCCGAGGAGAAAACATCAAATTGTGGGCCAGTGGCTTCTATATCAACAAAAGAGACAAAACCCGGGCAGTCTGCCTTGAAATAATTTGTGGGGATTGCACACCTCTAACATCAACATTTACTTTTCCATGGATTGAACGTTATTTTCAATCTCAAGTGACAGGTACACAATTCTCATTTTGAGGGATAGAGAGTCCTTTTTTTCTGAGTGGTTAACACTAGGGCTGCAACTGTTACCATGAAATTAATCAGACACAAACATATTACTTTATCTATTACTTACTGTGAATACTTATATCCCACTTTATAGCTCGGAGAAGCTCTTAAAGCAATCAGAAAAGGTTCTAACCAAACAAGCAAATGTAGCATAGAAAGAAAATTTGCACAAGATCCATAAAGGAGCAGGATTATTCAGGCAGCAATTTCTGCCCTCAACCCTGTTCTGCCCTGATGTCGTACAAGGCAGTAAACCCCAATGAGCTCTTCTTCTGAGAAGCAGGGACATGCTGAGCCTGTGATGGAAACAATCTTTCCTTACCGGTCCTTGGTAGTTGCATTTGTGTATGTGTATTCCTATATACATAAAAGTATAATGCTCTCGACATGCTGCTGTTCATATGGCCACCAATAGGTGGCAACACCAACTCTAGTTTGATGACAGAAACTTAGACAGGGAAGTGAGTGGTGGAGGTTGCAGGTGGCCGGGGCAAGCTGTTTAATGGAGGGGGGGCGGACTTCAGAACACTCTCTCAAGTGCTGACACATATACTTTACCACCCCCTTCTCCTTCTCTTAGCTGTGGGGGGAGATTAAGAATGGCTTTCACATTTAAGAGTCAGAGATCTCTCTATCTCTCCCATTAAAATAACATAAGATACACTCATCATGAGCCATTAACTAGTAATCTACTTTACAAAAACAAAAAATAAAAATGGTCAGCATTGCTATGCAGCATTCATAACACTATGAAATTACAGAAAGATTCTGCCAAAACGTTCTTCCTTAGAGGAAAAACAAATAAAAACAGGACAGAGGAATGTATAACCCAAGCAGAATTCTGGCTGTTGGCTTATTTTACGTTCCTATAAATCCCTTTCCAGGGGATCAGATCCATTAACATTCTGCTGTCAGCTGGTCCTTCTTCAGATCATCTGGCTAAGTACAAAATGAAAGATAGAATTACAGCCTATGGCTCATAAACTTCCAATACAGGAAGTGTGTAAAATACAAGAAAGGAGACAACGAACTTGAAGTCAACCCGTATTTTGCAGACTGTCATGAGTCCGGTGGAGGTGTGTTGTGGGGTGGGGTAGAGTGGGAGCAACTGAGGGAAGCTGGGACTGGAAGATCCTAGTCACTGATTGTGGTATCAGGGAGCAACTTAGCCCTCTTGCAGGTGGGCAGCTGGACACCAGGGAAGGCTCCAGTGGGCTGGCAGAAAAGTCCCCCCAGCTCTTCCCCCCTGTTGAATGTAATATATGAACAACTGTACATTTTTTACAAGAGGATGTGGAGTTATAGCTGCTATGAATGGTCACTATTGCTTGAGAAGTAATGTCACAGACATTATTGTGACATTTCATGGCCTTTTAGCTTCGTATTTGCCAACAAAGGAGGAAAGTTCACATATCTGACAAACCAAACCCCCAGTCTAGGGAAGCTTATGCCACAGTAAAACTCTTCTGGTTTAAAATGTTGTAGTGCTATTGTTGTTATCGTTTCACTGATAGTTTGGTTCATTTAGGGAGTGTCCAGTCATTTTAATATTAGAGCAGAGGTGCAGAGCAGGATTGGAGAACAGGATTAGGGAATCTTTATCATCCGAAGAGTCACTTTCCCTCCTGATCGGGCAGTTCCAGAGGTAAAAGTGGGTTAGAGCAGAACATGTAAATTCTACCTCTGAACAGTAGGGTAGTTTCTCCACAAACACACCACTGCCTACACTTCATCCAGAGGTTTTTGTAAGCATTAAACAGGGCAGGGGAGAACAGTGTACATCACCCTGGGCTCTTTGAAGGAAAGGTGATAAAGGTGATTTACAGGGAACCAGGCAGAGGGCCTTCTCGGTAGTGGCGCCCGCCCTGTGGAACACCCTCCCATCAGATGTCAAAGAAATAAACAACTATTGGAACTTTTAGAAGACATCTGAAGGCAGACCTGTTTAGGGAACCTTTTAATATTTGATGAATCATTGTATTTTAATATTCTGCTGGAAGCCACTCAGAGTGGCTGGGGAAACCCAGCCACGTGGGTGGGGTATAAATAAATTATTAATTATTATTATTACTACTATTTGTAATAATGAATACATAAATCAAAATGAGGATCCAACCTCCCCAGAACATCCCATGCAGGCTTGTCCTGATTATTCCTTACTTGGCAGGTCTGTCTCAAATGATATCCATTTCCAGTCCCTGCTTGGAGGTGCCATACATGTGACATTTCCCCTCCCATCTGCTACTTTGCCATCACATTTTAAAGATACTTTGGAAGATGCTAAAGTGCCCCCCCCCCAATACTCTTGCATAGTTTTCTAGATAACAAAAGTACACTTTGACTTCTACATTAGAAGTGGAGAACCTCTGGTCCCAGAAATTGCTTAGGCCCATCAGGCCTCCCCATTTGGTCTGGAGGACTGTTTTGGTCAAGCTACACCAACCTGCCCTACAAGTGATATTGGGTGTGAGCCAAAAGGGGATTTGCAGGCAATGGTGGAGCGGAGAGTAGGGGGGGCGGGGCTGGAATGCATCCTGGGGGCGTGGCATGCTGCCCGTAGAGGCGTGACACCCAGCACGGGTGGGGGGGCAGCCCCAATGGCACCCCACCGGGATCGCACTGCTGGGGGTGGTGCGCTCCCCCCGCACACCTCTTCCTCCGCCAGTGTTTGCAGGCATCCTGATCAGCAAAGCCCCGTGCAAAGTTCTGACCATCAATATATATTTTTATTGTTTATAGTCAATGGCCATCACAATACAATATAAGCACAAGTCACACATCTATAGAATGAAAGACATTACATGCACCAGACCAAGACAAATCTACACACACACACACACACACACACACACACACACATTCTTTACCATCAGAGGAGCTGCGGTGCTTTGTGGGGCCCATTTTTGGCATGGCTCTGGAATGACACCCTCATTCACCAATGGAATGAATACACAAGTACACACACACACAACCAGCTGTGCTCTGGCTGCCATTCAGCAGAAATTCATCCATTCTGCTCTCATGAATCTACAGAGAGGCTTCATCAGTACAATGTCCCAAGGCAATTTCAATTTATGTTCAACTGTTATAGATTAGAGGAGTCTGTTTCATGGCAGCTTCTAATGCAAATTGCCTTTGTGCAGTTCTGTTTCTTTTTTTTTTGTGTGTGTGTGGGGGGGGTGCAACTTTCTGGCTCGTTTCTCCTTCCCACATCTTCAAAGCCATCCTGTCCACCAAGGAAGGCTAGAATTTAACTCAATGGCTTTGCATGCACAAGAACAAGGGATGTCTAAGCTTTGTTTGAAACTCGACCACTTAAGAAGGGGGGGGGGGACAGTCCATCCTTCAAGTAGATGCTCCTTTTCATTTCTTACACAGATCTTACACTGTCTGTTAATATTATTCCCCAAGGTGGCATTCAGCCGTAAACTCAACACAATGAGAACTGCAGACAGATTAAAGGAATTTTAATAGTGCTGCGATGAAGTTTGGCCCCCAGTTTCTCCAAAGTTTTCTTCCCTACGGAAGAGGCTTCCACTTTCCCTCCAAATGTCTTAGCATTTCTCAGAACACATTCCTCAAGTTGCCCAGCTGATCTGAAAGAAGCCACAAAGGGGGAGAGTTATCTTGAGATGTCCTCCCCTGGGCTTTAATTGGAGCACATACAGCCATGCAGACACCAAATAATGATTTGTGCAGCGAAAGAAAAGATGCTCACAAGCACCCTTCAGCCACCTTCAAAGTAAGGCAAGCACAACAAAAACTGTGCAACCCACCCATGAGAATTTCAACAAAAAAAATCCTCTCCCCCTTTGATAATGTTCAAACGCAAAGTTTCTACCCTTGTTAATTGATGGAGAATGCTAGAAAAAAGTGAGTTAAATTTTTTTGGCATACCACTGATTAATTCATCATATGAGTTTTAGTCCCATCACTCAACCTGAGGCTCCCATCCCTGTTATAAGTGAATGTTTATTCATCTTCAGTACATAATAAATCATCACTACTTTACTTTATTTATATATAAAAAAGAGTGTGTCCAAGTGAATGGTGGATCCAAACTTTATTCCAGAAAGCATTTTCTATTCTCTGACCAACAGCAAGCAAGGGAGTGCTTAGGGGTTTGTGAACTTGGATCTTCGCCCACAATATTAACAAGCTGTTTTAAGTGTTCCGCATAAATGGAGCTGAAGAGCAAGGATCTGATGACCATTAATGGGTAGGTGGTGACTGATCTGTAAAATGAGGCATAATGCAGAACTCATTTAGGAGCAAAGGTTTGTGATGCATGCAACTCCGTTGCACAATATACAGGGGCCAAGAGTTCACTGGGCTGTGAGTTTTGTGAGAACTATACTGCAACTGCTCTATAAAGTAACATCATTGCACAAGATAGAGAGGACCCATTTCCAGATGGTTTGGTTTACGTCCAAACAGCAACCAGATTCCCAACGTCCTTCTGCAGAGGAACTCTTTAGGGTAAGAAATCAGTTGAAAGTACCCTGAATCCCAGCCAGCGAGCAGAGATGAATCTGGCTTGCACCCTTCAAATTGTTATGAAATGAGAGCAATAGCTCTAATCTTCTGGGCACTGGGACCAAGGAAGGAAGACTCTTCCCTCCCCACTGGAGGAGTCCAATCAGCACTGAATAGCCATTTGAAAACAAAATAATTGCACACCTGGCTGCCAAGAGCTACCAGGGTTAGAAAAGGAACCCTCATATCTGGAGATTCCTGTTCCATGTTGGCAACATGCCATAAAGGCTGTGGGTCCTGAGCTGCAGAAAAAAATTGGCCCTGCCAGCTTAACTATTGATTCCTGTTACTCAGAAAAGCTTATACTGGTGCACTCTGCCAATGCTTTTGAAGTACTTACTAAGTCTGGAGAACTTACCGTATATAGGTCAGGGGTGGGGAAGCAGCCATTCTCCAGATGCTGTTGGACTCCAACTCCCATAATCCCTGGGCAGGGGGGCCAATGGCCAAGGATGATGGGAGTTGTAATCTAGCAGCACCTGGAGGGCCACAGGTTCACCACCCTCAATATCAACATTTGACAGTGGCCTTATGTGCACTCTACATTTAAAGAAGCATCGTGCCCCTTTAAGCAGTCATGGCTTCTCCACTTGAAACTGTAGTTTGTTCAGGGTGCTGAGAATTGTTAGAAGAACCCTATTCCCATCACAGAGCTACAGTTCCCAGAGTTTCCTGGGAAGAGGGATTGACGATTAAACCATGCTGAGAACTGTAGCTCTGTGAGGGTCTCCTGACAGCTATAAGCAGCCTTAACAAGCTGCACCTCCCAGGAATCTTTGGAGGAATCCTTGACTGTTTAAAAGGGCATGATAATGCTTTAAATGTGTACTGCAAATGGGGCCTGTGACTATGTCAAGACACTGAGTCTTGTCTTTTAGAATGCTTAATTTGATCAAAATGCATTTGGCGTTTTAAATGAAGTTTAATTTTGGCAGCTCTACTGATAAGCTGATCTACTAGAGCGGACCAATTTGCAATTTCCCTTTGGAGATGTTGCATGACAGATAAGACAGGCCCAACTTGTTAATTTCACTAAACATATTGTGAGCAACGTATAGGAATTAATTGTTTTATGTGTTGTAAAAAGGGTCCGGGTGCTAATTGTTAGAGACCAATCATTTGTGGTTCATTTTATATACAAAAGGTATGTGAGAAGACTGTAGGGGTGAGCAACCAGTAGCCCTCCAAATATTGTGGAACTAGAACTCCCATCAGTCCCAGCCAGCATAGCCAATAGCCAGAAATGCTGGGAATTGTAGTTCAGAAACAAATGGTGGGCTACAGGGTAGCAACACCTGCCTTAACACTTGAAAGCATTCAAGGGGATTGTTTCATATCCAAAGGCCAAGTTACTAGGAATGCTGATACACTTTGCAAACATGGTAGATTAAGGAAAATCCCTTTGTTCAACAAATCTCACAGATATGCAATAGCATGGCACAACAAAGAGGAATAGACTCTAGCGGTTGTCTCCAATGGTGCCAATCATCCCTTGGTAGGGCTCTTATCCATAGAATGGAGAAAGAAGTACTTTTTGATGCAGCTCGCCTGCCCTCTAAATATCATTGGAGGCTGGTCAGTTTGCAAAAGTGGGGCACAGCCAGTCAGCCCTCAGCAGCCAGCCTTAGAACATGAGAATATAAGAGCATAATGAGTCTGCTAGATCAGGCCAATGACCCATCATCCTGTTCTCACAGTGGCCAGCCAGATGCTTGTGGGAAACCCACAAGCCGAAATCAAGCACAGGAGTGCTCTCTCCTCCTGTGGTTTCCAGCATCTGGCATTCAGAAGCATTACAGTCTCCAGCTGTAATTAGATGGTTCTGCTTGTCATTGGCTCTGTCTCGGCCAATCATAGGATTTGGTGCCACCTAACTGTTGGGCGGTGGCGGGACACGGGTGGCGCTGTGGGTTAAACCACAGAGCCTAGGATTTGCTGATCAGAAGGTCGGCGGTTCAAATCCCCGCGACGGGGTGAGCTCCCGTTGCTCGGTCCCTGCTCCTGCCAACCTAGCAGTTCGAAAGCACGTCAAAGTGCAAGTAGATAAATAGGGACCGCTCCAGCGGGAAGGTAAATGGCATTTCCGTGTGCTGCTCTGGTTCGCCAGAAGCGGCTTAGTCCTGCTGGCCACATGACCTGGAAGCTGTCTGCGGACAAACGCCGGCTCCCTCAGCCTATAGAGCGAGATGAGCGTGCAACCCCAGAGTCAGTCACAACTGGACTGACTGGTCAGGGGTCCCTTTACCTTTAACTGTTGGGCTCTTTGCCTTTTGTTCCACTGGTCCCAACAGGCACCAGTGACCCCTGCTAAATATGCTCTAGAGATTCCCAGTAACCTTCTGAAGCAAATTTTAGCAGAATGGCATGGTTACACAGGGGAGGCAGAAACACCAAAATTTGTTTCATTTCTCATCCTGCTAACTGAAGCCTCACCACCAGCTGAGTGAGACCATTGGATATAAGGCAGCATGTGGATTTAAATGCTTATTTGGGTCAATGGATGCTGGTTGAACATTCAGCTAAGTTCTGATATGTACATTAGTCTGAGAGGTGCAGATCAGTCCATTACATATTGGCATTATCAAAAGGGGGGCAAGTTAAAGGAGATATAACTTTGGGCAGTACCTCCTAGGGCTGTGCACAGCCCCCTCCTCAACCTGGATTTCACCCCAAATTAGTTTGGTGGGTGGGACTAATGTTTAATTAGTTTTTCATAAAACCCTAATTAAACATAGCTCAGTGTGAAGAGCATGAGACTCTTAATCTCTGGGTCGTGGGTTCAAGCCCCACATTGGGAAAGTACTGTAATTCCTGCACTGCATGGGGTTGGTCTAGATCAGGGATGTTCAACAGGTCAATCGCGATCTACTGGTATATCTCCGGGAGGTTTTGGTAGATCGCGGTCGATCGCTGTGTCCCTTTCCTTAGCGTTGGTGAAATCAAATCTGGCCCCGGCCCCTTACCCTGCTCTCCATTGTTGCACAATCTGCAGAATGGAAGATGGAGTTTATTCAGTGAGGCTGTTTGTTTCCCCAGTGATTTGTTGGTGAGTGGCTGTTTCTCCCCCCCCCCAATCCCTTAAAAATGGGGCTTTCCTCCTCCCTAAAAAAGCTCAATAACTTTGACTTGAAACCTCTTGGGAGTTGGCCACCCCTGGTCTAGATGATCCTCGTGGCCCCTTCCACTTCTATTACTCTATGAAGGGGAAGGAGGAGATAATGCATCTCCTTCCCCTGCTCTTTACCAAGAGCAGGAAGGTTCAATCCTGGCAGGTTCTGCTTTGCAAAGGCCTTTCCCCCTTTCCAAAGGGTGCCGTTTTGCAAGGATCTTTTCTGCAATGAAGAAAAGATGTTTGCAAAACAACCCCCTGCAGCCTTCTTGCCCAATGCCCAATGTCCCTCCCCCCGACAGCCCTGGATTATTCCAAGCAGCCCAACGCAGGACTTTCCTGACCCAATTCATCCCAAGCCCAGATCCCTGCAAATCAGCCTGCTTGGTTCAGGATCCGGCCAAATCTGGTGCACAACCCTAGTAACTGCAAAATCTTGGTTTGACACAACATTTGGGGTTTGTGGCACAAAATGGCACCAGGCAAGTACAAAACTTTGGCATCAGTTTGGAGGGAGTTACAAGTGTGAGAGTTTGTAACTAATAAGCCTATTAGAAAGGGTTCTTTTTGCAGCATAGGGTTACAGTAACTATCCCTTTAGCTGTAGATTTACACCAAAGCTAGTTTTTGTCCTCAAAGTTATAAAGAGAAGGAAAGAGATGTGCTGAAGGAACCAAACATTCACCTTGCCAAGTCTTTACTATTCTGTTCCAATTGTGCCCAGATTCAATTTCATCATTTAATCTTCAAGCACATAATTGGCTCACAGGCTGCAGATAAAATATTAAATGAAAGGTTGTACAAGTGGCCCATTTCTAAACACTCGGCCCATCTTACAATTTTGCAAGAGTGACAAGCATTTTCTATAGACAGACCTGCATTTATCTCCCCCTATTCCAGCACACAATATCACACCATTTTGAAAACCAAAAATTTAATAAAAATAGGAATTAAATTAGAGAGAGTGAGAGACAGAGAGCACTCAGAAGCTGCGGAAAAGGAAGCTAACAGGCACTTCTTAAGGGACTAAAAATGATGGTGTTTCATTTTGTTCCCTCAGGGTGAAATGCTTTACTGTATCACAATGCACTCCACTTATGCTATCATTTTTACGTTTGCTTATCACTTTATCCACATTTTTTGTATAATGCAAAAGCAGGAGAATACACTCAAAAGCTAACACATCAGCACATTAAAGAGGGTTGTCATGGTTTGCGTCAAGTGCAATTTCAAAAACTTCTATAGCACTGCCCCCAGCTTTGCCACTCGGTTCTAATCAAAGCTGGAATGAGGGCAACTTTCTTCAGTCCAACATCTTCAAAACACCAAAGAGTTAAGAATATGATTATATCTTTCCTTTCATCCTAGATCATCTCCTCAGCCAAGGAGGACCTCAGCATCAGGATATCGCTGCCTCCTCCATCACTCTCAGTAATTTCTTTTGGCCTTCTGTTCTGCAACCAACACCCTCCCACACAGCTACAAATACTGTTTGTGCACTGACTGGAAAACAAGAATTAAAAAGGTGAAGCGTCTTGGAAACTTCGGTAAGGGTCATATAAGAACAGCAGAGGTAAACTAGGCCACTATCAGGCACAACCCTTCTCAGAAAGAAAAGGAGAACTAGCACAGAGTAGATACACAGCCTACCCCTCCAAGGGGAAAAAAAGCAATTGTAAGGTTATGTGACACTGAGGTTGGTTCCATAGCTAATGTATTACAAGACTGAGGCTAGATGAATATTGGGTTTGCACACTCTTCCTCCTCCTTCTCTGGCACAAATACAAGAAGGGGTCATAATCAAAGAAGAATGCTTTATAAGGCAGTGCCCCATGTTCCTTGATTATTCAGGAATTTCCAGCTTTGGTCTTCTTCAGTCCCAAATTATTCTCTCCTGCTAGAAAAATTCCCTTTTCATGTACAGTGGTACCTCGGGTTAAGAACTTAATTTGTTCTGGAGGTCCGTTCTTAACCTGAAACTGTTCTTAACCTGAGATACCACTTTAGCTAATGGGGCCTCCCGCTGCCGCCGCACGATTTCCGTTCTCATCCTGAAGCAAAGTTCTTAACTTGAGGTACTATTTCTGGATTAGCAGAGTCTGTAACCTGAAGCATATGTAACCCGAGGTACCACTGTATTAACAAGAGAATTCTAGCTTGCCTGCTGATAAACTTGGGCTAGCCAATCTGGAGCCATTGAATTATTGGATGCCAAGCTGCCATCAGCCCTAGGTAGCAAGGACAATGGTCCAAGGATGATGCAAGTTATTGTTCTGCAACATTTGGAGGGCACCCCATTGGCAACCCTTGCCACAGAAGTGGCCTCATGTATGGAGCCCATCAATTTCAGGTCACTTCCAGCCCATTGATGGAGCCCATCAATTTCAGGTCACTTCCAGCCCTTTGGCAACACCTTTCATGGATGCAGACACTGTCTTCCCATTTTGGAATGGGAAGAGAATAGGTGATGTGATTGAGCAAGTGTATTTAATTTGCACATTTTCATGTGGGGAAATTTTCACCTACATATACCCCTTATATAGTACATACATTTCGTTCCAGGAGTCTATATTTGTAATTTTCAAGTTTGCAGTATTATTCAGTTTATTTCTTATTCTTTTTAAAGGCTTCAGTCATTTGATAGATCTGCACCTGTGCTCTGATAAAAAGAATCAGAAATCTAATTTCCAATCCCAGCTACTCTAAATTGTATGATTGGTCTGACGCAGAGATAGACCGCAAGCTTTACAAACACCGCAAGTCAATAGAAAGCCTTCAACGGTACACAAAACATTAAATTTTGAACAGCGCTGAAGAAATGGATTGGTTCTGATCACAGCGGAGAATGCCTTTTTGGACAGCTCTTGAAATGACTGCCTAGCTTAGACTCGTACTTGCTGTCATTTCAAGTGACAGTTAACGTTACCGGCATTCAGGACACAAATACATATTTGACAATTATGCCATCACGGTTAAGTGGTTTGGATGTTATTGTAAACATCTGAAAAAGCTATGCAGAGCATAGGTCATGATTGCTAGTGCTCTGGGCTGACAGGAATCCATCTCAAAAGATTTATTACACATGTAATTATGCGCAATTATATGGCACACGGAACTAGAGATGAAACAACGCTGCAAACAGAAAACTCGACCACATCTAACCCCCTGGGATGTGATACTGGTTTGGGTTTCAGGAACATGGCAGCAGCTTAATGTCTGCACTTCAGATAATTGCACACTCAAGCACAGATGTGCAGCCACTATCTTCTGCTGTGTCAACCAATGCTCAGGTTTTGGAACGCCTGACTTCATTCATTTTGCAAAGTAGGGAGAAACAGAGCTCAACCATGATACCTAGCAAGACTGGGGTTTTTTAAGGATCTCAGTTAGCAGCGCTGGTCTCTGCCCAAGACCTTGGAGAGTCGATACCAATCTGGATAGACAATGCTAGACTAGATGGACTAATGGTCTGATTCAGCATAAGATAGTGCTGTATGTTTATCTTCTTGTCTTTTGCTATTTGGGCTTTGTGGTGCTGTGATGGGCCACCTTGTCATTTCCTTCCAACCTGGAGATTCATCCTTAAAAGGAAGCAAGATAAAGGTGTAGAGCAGGGATGGGTAATCTAGGGCCCTAAGACCACATAACAGCCTAAACCTACTTGGCCTATGTTCACATAGGTGGAAAGAAGCAGGGAAATGGGGGAGGTCAGATAGATTAGAAAAGCTACTCTGGCCTCATCCACCCCCAATATTCAGCTCCCATGAACTTACTCCCAAGAGAATATAGCCCTTGATAGGAGGAGGAGGAGGAGGAGGAGGAGGAGGAGGAGGAGGAGAAGAAGAAGAAGAAGAAGAAGAAGAAGAAGAAGAAGAAGTTGTCCACCCCTGAAGTGAACTATTTTCTGCCTTTCTTTTAGACCACAGACATTGTGTGTGGCAGGAGGAGATAAAGTCTTGAATTTCCAACAGCCACCAGCACTCTCCCTCCGTCCAAGCAACTTGTCTATTTTGTGAAAGCCTCAATGGTGCTCTGGAACTCAACTTGTGTGACTCTGCCCCTTCAATTGATGATCAGGTCCTGGAACCAGACTGTGTGGCTATAGCTGTGCATGGGTAGGAGAGCTAGTAAAAGGATACATGGACTGGCAACTCTGCTCACATCATCTTCAGCTATTCTCCATCTGAGGTCAGGGGGAGCTTTCTTGGCTGTGATCCTGTTTACAGAAAGCTCTCCCCAGGAAAGGATCAGGGTCAAACTACATGTTACACCTAATGGCAGCCACAGCTTCATTTTTATTTACTTAATTACAAGCACAGGGTGGAACCATTTTTATTTAGACCACAACATATTTCCCCCTCCCTCCCTCTGAGCTGTGCCCCTTGAAAAAAAATCCATCTCAGTGCAACTGTTAGTATAAAAGAAATGATAAGAATGAAATTGTGATCTAGACGGAATTTTTGTACCTTGCCCTGAAATTGATGTGATATAGGAGGGTGGTCCAACACGCAGCCCAAGGGACACATACAGCCCTCCCTGCCCTCAGCTGAGAGAGCCTGGACCACGCTCCTGCTTGCACATGAGTAAGAGCGGGATCATGGCTGCTCAACTAGTGAGCACAATAAGACATGCCATATCAATAAATTATCCCATCTCAAGATAGTGAGGGACGCGGGTGGCGCTGTGGGTTAAACCACAGAACCTAGGACTTGCCGATCAGAAGGTCGGCGGTTCGAATCCCCGCGATGGGGTGAGCTCCTGTTGCTCGGTCCCTGCTCCTGCCCACCAAGCAGTTCGAAAGCACATCAAAGTGCAAGTAGATAAATAGGTACAGCTCCAGTGGGAAGGTAAACTGTGTTTCCGTGCGCTGCTCTGGTTCGCCAGAAGCAGCATAGTCATGCTGGCCACATGACCCAGAAGCTGTACGCCGGCTCCCTCGGCCAATAAAGCGAGATGACCGCCGCAACCCCAGAGTCGGCCACGACTGGACCTAATGGTCATGGGTCCCTTTACCTTTACCTTAAGATAGTGAACTGTCCTAACAATTCATATTAAAGCCTAGCAATAATCATAAAAAAAATACCAGCACAATTTTTTATATGCTAGGAGCAAATTGATTCTCCAAGTGCCTCTTCTTATGTAGCCAAAACATAACTATCAAGGCACAAGAGGAGATGGAACAGCAGGCTCAGGGTAAATTGCAGTCCTACAGACAGACTATGGAGGGATCTAAGAGAGGGACCCCCAAAACAGCCCAATGAGGACTGAGCATGCTCAGTGGCTCCAGAATACTGATTGAGTTGGAGAAAAATGAAACCAGACAGACTGAACAGAGGACATTATAAAAGAGCACGGCTGGCTGGAAGTATGGGCACTGAAATGTGTTGCAAGTCACATTGCTACAAAATAAGAGCAAAATAATAGGTCAACCCAAACTAAACAATATGACAATAATAGGAAGTAAAATATAAAGCCTGTGAAATCAGAATAGGATTTCCCTAAGCCATGTTTCCACGGTTGGCCTAACTGTACTCGTTTTAGGATTGCAGTAGCTTCATTCTTCTTACCCCTAGTTCAATGAGGTCAGCCTTGAGAAATTATGGGGCTGGGCAGTGGAAGGGAGAGAGATACCATGGTAGGTGTTCCATGTGTACATTTGCAAGGTTTCAACATTTAACATTAGAATGTCGTGTTGAAGGTTAAGGCACAGCCCCTCCCTAGGGTCTCTTGTGCTTAATTAACCTTGCAAATCTCATCTCAGGCTCTTTGTAAAAAAACAGATTTATTTATTTATTTTGGAACAACGCTGACCTTCATTCTCCTACATAGCACACGAACACACAAATGCAGTGCTGTGACTTTACAATTGATTCAATGTCGCAGCTGAAACCCTGATCGCATGGGAGAAATGCCCCCATTACTAGTATTATTACTATTTCTTCAGACATTTCAAAATATGCTCTCCAATGATTGGCTGGTGCTCCTGATTCCAGAAGAAGAAAATCTTTCATCAGATGTTTTTTTTGCTCAGCTGCAAAGTTTTCATGCTTCCTCTGGCACATGTTTGCAGCATTGGTGGTTCAGCGGTAGAATTTTTGCCTGACATGTGGGAGGCCCAGGTTTGATTCCCATCCAATGCAGCAACATGCCTTTGGTCTACTGGAACAGCTCAATTGGTTAGAGCAAGGTGCTGACAATGCCAAGGTTGCAGGTTCGATCTCCATAAGGGGCAGCTGCATATTCCTGCATTGCAGGGGATGGACTAGATGATCCTCAGGATCCCTTCCAACTCTATGATATGACAGGGTGGCTATAGGTTCAACTTAGAATCATAGAGTTGGAATAGACCACAAACTTAATAGAGGACACTTCTGTGTTTGAAGGGCTGTCAGATCTACGTCTTGTTTAAAGGCAAAGGGTCTTAGCCAGCCAACTTCTACTCAGACGCACTGAAATTAATGGGTCCTAAGCTAGCCATGTCTATTAATTTCAATGGATCTACTTTGAGTAGGACCAGCATTGGATACAACCCAAAGAACTCTAAGAAACATAAGCAGGGGCCTTGAACTGGATCAACATTTGGCACCAGAACAGTAGACTTAGCTGGTATACAGATCACCTAGTAACAGTCTTCATGACTAAGATGAGATGGATTGTATTTTTATTTTCCTATAGCAATTACTTCTAAATTTGGAATTGTAAATTGTCAAACACAGTTTTTTAAACAAAGAAATGTAAATTTGAACCTTCAATCCTCTTTTTCTAATGCGTAACAGGCAAACAAGCCACCTTGCAGTTTAAGGTAAGTGTAAGGGGACCCCTGACCATTAGGTCCAGTCGTGGCTGACTCTGGGATTGCGGCGTTCATCTCGCTTTATTGGATGAGGGAGCCGGCGTACAGCTTCCAGGTCATGTGGCCAGCAGGACTAAGCTGCTTCTGGCGAACCAGAGCAGCGCACGGAAACGCCGTTTACCTTCCCGCCAGAGCGGTACCTATTTATCTACTTGCACTTTGACGTGCTTTCGAACTGCTAGGTTGGCAGGAGCAGGGACCGAGCAACAGAAGCTCACCCTGTCACGGGGATTTGAACCGCCGACCTCCTGATCGGCAAACCCTAGGCTCTGTGGTTTAACCCACAGAGCCACCCGCATCCCTACCTTGCAGTTTAGGAATGGACAAAATCCAGACAAGCAAGGACAAAATTGAGGGCTTTCCCTTCACCCCCATCTGCCTAATGTGGCAAACTGGTTAGACTGTAGGTTTGTTCAAGGTGCTACAGGCATTGTACCCTGGTTCCCATGAACTAACCACATGTAAAAGGGTTCAAATTCTGTGCTGAACTGACCAACTGTAGTCAAATGAACAGCCAACAGCACAGGCCTGTCTGAAGCTCAACCTTCCTGGAAAGAATCCACATCAAGAAAATCTCAGCCTAATGAATTCAAGCAGTGTCTATTCATTTGAAGTGTTGTATTTTGTACCACCCACACCTGCAGTTAAGCACATATTGCACATATTGCACATATCCTGCCGTCAGCAGAACAAGTGGCATCGCTGGCGTGTTGACCTGGAAAATGATCTAGTGAAGATTCTCCATCAGCTCAAGAGAACATCCTGATGAAATATTCATTGCACTTAGTAATTTGCAAATCCTCAAATGTGTGTTGGACAAGTTATAGCAAAAATGTTCGGGGACCGAAGACATGGCACAGAAATGTCACAGATCCGTTACCAACTTCAGCCACCCTATATTTTGTACTTGCATTCATGTATTGCTCAGCCCAGCAGGAAGTGTCTTGGGTCCACCCTGAAAACACACGCTGCAGGTCAGATATGGTAGTCACATTTATACCCTAAATCAGGGGATGGGGAACTGGTGGACGTTGCTGGAATCCAACTCCCATCATTCCTGACCATTGGCCATGTTGGCCGATGGGGCTGATGGGAGCTGTCATCCAAGAACTGCTAGACAGCCTGCTAGTCATTCCAGGCGGTATATCACCATAATCTATAGGAGAAGGATTGTTTGCAGAGTTTCTGGAAATCTTTCTGGTTTTCATGCTATATTCACTGGGCACAGTTCAAGAGAAGTCCACATCACCACTGAGTCCTATCCACGCTGCATATATTGTTCCTTTTTAGAGGGCTGCAGGATTAACGCCAGGTTATCTTTGCAATCTCCTGCCAACCTAGAAATTTGAAAGCACGTCAAAGTGCCAGTAGATAAATAGGTACTGCTCCAGCGGGAAGGTAAATGGCGTTTCTGTATGCTGCTCTGGTTCGCCAGAAGCGGCTTAGTCATGCTGGCCACATGACCCAGAAGCTGTACACCGGCTCCCTCGGCCAGTAAAGCGAGATGAGCGCCGCAACCCCAGAGTCGGTCACGACTGGACCTAATGGTCAGGGGTCCCTTTACCTTTACTTTATCTTTGCAATGCAGCGGGATCCTGCAATAGATTCCACTGCCCCCATTAACTGTCAGAAACACTGCACTGCCCCCAACATGGTACCTTTCCACAGTCTAAGCCAGCCTTTCCCAAACTGGTGCCCCTCCAGATGTTCTGGATGGCAGCTTTGCTTCCTAGGGCCTGGTAGGAGCTGTAGTCCAAAAACATCTGGAGAGAACCAGGTTGGAGAAGGGTGATCTAAAGAGCATCTTTAGAGGGAAAGATGAGGAAACAGACTGGAAGAACGATAGAGACACAATGTCAACATGCCATGCCTAAGGAAAAATGTCAAGACTACTTCCACAACAACAAAAAATTGATGAAGTTACACCATCAATATATAGAGTTGTCTCTCTCTGTGGTGGTTTCTACAGAAACACAGCAGACTTTAATGTGCACACTGTTATGTGGGTGCTTTCATTTCCAGCTGTTTTTTCTTCTTCAAGATACGCTCTGGTGTAATACTTTTGATACTTATAAATTGACACTAGGTGGTGATGTAGTGCTATTCTCATAAGAAATATTAGCTCAAAGAAGAAACAGGGAAAGTTCTTATATTTAAAAAAGGGTTGCTATTCTTCACCCCACCTCCGGCCCTTTAGTACAGAGAAAAACTTATTTAGTTGAGTAACAGGACTGCACACAGTTGACAGAGCCTACTAAGGGAAGTATCATGTGATTCTGTCTGGGCACACTCAATGGTGCTGAGCAAGACTCAAGGATGGGAAGCGACTTCACAGAGGAAGGCACATCACTGTGAAATATTTGAGGCCCTTGTTCTCGACCTGACATTCAAACCCATAGGAGGGTCATGAAGCCATGACTGATTCAAGTGGCATGATACTGCTTTAATTGTACAGTGCGGATGGGATCTTGATCTTGCAGATAGAGAATTGCCATCTGAAAGCCAGTATGCTGCATCTCTCCAGAACATTAAAATCCCAGTTTTCGGTTTCAGTTCATAACTGAACAGTTCATAACATAACAATTGGCTTACTTGAAAATTGTCCTTTCTTGCACACATAGATTTATACTTCATCTGAAGCAAGCGTGTGGGTAAGAAGAAGAGAAGCAAGAATCTCATAGTGATGTGGGAAAGCGACGGCTTCTGTTGCTGACAGATATCACCTTATATTTGTAACGTAGGGAAGAAGTCTGCTGTCAAACATGCAAATTGTCTCACAAAGAAGTGCTTTCCCCAGAGGGCACAGTAAGAAAGCAGTAATTGGGAGTACCGCAAGTTTTGTTTCCTGCTAATATTAAAAAGAAAAAAGAAATCACAAAGCAACATCAAATCCAGTCACTGGTGAGGCTACTGTTAAGGGAGTCAAATGCAATGCAATCAAAGGATTTCCATTAGCTTTAGAATGTGCCAAAATCCTCAGAAGATCAACACAGAGACGCACTCCACAAAAAAACAGAAAGTCTAGAGTAATCGCTGCTAGTTTCAAGACCAAAGAGCCCAGGCACAAGGCAATCTCCTCACATGAAGTGCAGCTAAAAACAGCTACCGCATTTTTCGCTCCATAAGGCGCACCAGACCATAGGGCGCACCTAGTTTTTAGGGGGGGGGAATCAAGGGGAAAAAATCTTATTCCCACCCCCCAGCCCCAAAGAGCAAAGAAGCCAAGACAGCGAGCGGGCTCCATCCCGCTGGCTGTCTTGCCTTCCTCTTTAGCCGCGCGCAACCTCTCCAGCTGGGAGAGGCTGAGCACGGCTTTGGCAGAAACCAAGACAGTGAGCGGGATGGATCCCGCTCACTGTCTTGGCTTTGTTTTTAGCCGCGGGGCTGGGGCGGGGGAAGCCCGAGCTTCCCCCAACCCAGCCCCCAGAACAGGTCCCAGAGCTTGCGGGGCTGGCGGCAGCGGAAGCCCGAGCTTCCCCCGACCCCAGCCCCCAGAACAGGCAGCTACCCGCAAACCTTCTGAGCGCAGCGGGAACTTCTACTGCACTCCGAAGGCTTGCAGATAGCTGCCTGAAGCCCCCTGACCACAGCCTTTGATGCCTCTGCAGAGCAGCGGGGTGAAGGCACCCCGGCGCCCTGCGAAGGCTTTGCGCAGCCATCCCCAAGCTAAAACAGCGAGACGGAGCGCTGCGCGCACCCATGGGTAACAGTAAAGCTCTTAAGTAAACATTCTCTTTAAAATCCCCAGTGTATGAGATGGGTGTTTTTCTGCTCTTTTAAATATGACAGTCATTTTGTGTTATGCCACGTACTCCACAGCAACCATTTTGCATTGTGCCACATACCTTGCAACCTCCATTTTGCGACTGCCTTCCCCCCAAAAAAAAACTTCCTCAAAATGTGCCCATTACCCCAAAAACGTTGGTGACCCCTGCTTTAAAGAAGCTAACATCAAAAGGGGCTACTAGCTGAGATTGCACCAACCAGGCTGTAGTAATTTCCATGCAAAAAACCAGGACACTCCAAAAGTTGTTGAGCTTTTGTTAGACAAACCCCACAGTTTTAGAGCCTTTTTACAAAAACACCAAGAGAACGTGATATGATTGCCTTGCCTAAGATCCAGGACAATGCACCATCTTTGGGAAATTACCCCAAGACATCAATTTCGGTAATCCCGGTAATGTCTAGGAAAATCCAGACATATAGCAGCCCTAAACACAATCATTTTTCCCCTACTGCCTTTGGTATCCAGCCTACTATTCCATCCAAAGTCCTGTTCAGTCAAGCTTTAGCTCATTCCTATAGGCAAGGGAGTGCTGCTCTCAACAGTAATGTTTTTTCCTCATGTTACTAAAGCCTGACCCTCCCAGCCCTTCACCCCACAATTTCTCCTATGCAATGTTAAGATGCACACTGACGTCACGTCAAGCTGCCAGTGATTCAAAAGTGAACAGTGAAGTTATGTGGAAGCCCTGCTTGTGATGATAATACCATTTAACAGTTGTCAAGATAGATTTGAGGGAAGACAGGGGTTTAAACTCCTACAAAGTGTTTTTCATCTCTTTGTAGAATCCTAGAGAATCCATAAGATAAACTTATTCTTTTGAAGTTGCTGTTTTAAAAAGTCAAGATACCAAAATGTGACATTCATATTTCTGAATACAGATTATTAGTTGGCAGGATTATGAAGAATTTCTTAGCAGTGAAAGCATCCACAAAGCCTGGGGATTTCTGCCGGCCCTCCATGCATGAAAGGCCAACCTAGCTGGGTTCTAATGCAGACACTCCTAAGTGTAAAGACTATTTGGGTTACTGGCTTAGTTTCTCGGTTGGTGTTGAAATATTTCTTAATACTCCATTCTTAGCTTCTCTGAAGAGGGTTCTGAAACTTACAACCAGCACTGCTAAGTATGATTTTTCTTCATTCCAGAAATTTTGTGCTCTTTCTTTCAGTAAAGCATCATCATGGTAAAATTGAAATGCACAATTTGAACCCACGGTTTAGTTCAGCTCTGCCATCCAAATGCCCAGTATAATTGTCAGCAGCTCAGATAGGACCTGTTACAGAAATGACATGGGGGGGCACATCTTTAAGATCGGGTTTCCACCTCCCCCCTTTACTCTTAAGCCACGGGATGATGAGCCCAAGCTCTTCTCCCCATCAGTCGCACAAGCACAACACACACATCTTTTGATTGCCTAAGGTTGTTACAATGTTATAACTATTATGCCTGAATGTATCCTTTTGACTTGATAGCTCAGGGAAGATACCTAGCTTTATAAATTTGTAGAAAATCCATACTTTAACTGACTCTCCTCATTCCAATGCCATTTTAACCCTTAAAGAAAGATGAATTTGGGCTCCACCTCCCTCCATGAACCAAGAAGTGGGAAGTCACATAGGCAGCAGGAGCATGGCATCCCATCCCCAAGCGTGAGAATTCCCCCAAGGGAAATTCCCCAAGGGGGCAACAACAGACATCAGCAGAGGCAGTTTAGTAACTCAGGTGTTCTGAAAGCCCATCTTCTGGAAGGCTGGAGGGCAAGGATATGCATAGATAGTTTTATTGTTCTTTGGGTGGCAGGTACTTAAGGTGTCTGGGACTAAATCTGATAAGCAGAGCAAGCTGTTGAACTTGGGTAACCATAAAGAAGGCTGATCACCTACAAATTGATGCTTTTAAATTATGGTGCTGGAGGAGACTCTTGAGAGTCCCATGGACTCAAGAAGATCAAACCTCTCCATTCTTAAGGAAATCAGCCCCGAGTGCTCACTGGAAGGACAGATCCTGAAGCTGAGGCTCCAATACTTTGGCCACCTCATGAGAAGAGAAGACTCCCTGGAAAAGACCCTGATGTTGGGAAAGATGGAGGGCACAAGGAGAAGGGGACGACAGAGGACAAGATGGTTGGACAGTGTTCTCAAAGCTACCAACATGAGTCTGACCAAACTGCGGGAGGCAGTGAAAGACAGGAGTGCCTGGAGTGCTCTGGTCCATGGGGTCACGAAGAGTCGGACACGACTAAACAACCACAAACCTCAAGATCCCCCTCCCTCTTTATGACATGTTGATGATGTATCAGTGATTTATAATTGATGCTTCTGGAAAGATATTGTGGGGTTTAAAAGAGCTTGTAACCTATGTTCGGGGTTCTTACTCCATGTGGGAACCTGTTGCGCAACAATAAAGATTGTGGTCTACTGACCGCTGTTTTGCTCCAAATTACTTGGCTGGAACTTCCTTCTTTTACTGACCACATGGACCCGCAGGATGAGCTGGGCTGTTGAGTAGTCTCTCACCGCAGAAATTTTCTGTAACAGGACCTGATCTTTTTAATTGGAGATTCCAGAGATTTATCTGGGACCAGCTACATGCAGCTCTTGAGGTCTTTCACTAAATTCTGACCCCTCTACAGCTGAACCTACATGTGTTCTGTTGTACATATTCCCTTCCCAAGGGTTTCAACGTTTTCCTCAAAAAAGAAAGAAAGAAAGAAAGAAAACTAGTTCTGAGTTTGAACTTTCTGGGGAGTTCTATGCAATTTACCCATCAAATCTACCTTTTCAAATCTGCAGATTGGAAAAAAATATATTTCCATTTGCAAAGCACCATTACATTCTTTCTTTTTGGCTCCTGGGCAATCAAGTGTAGGATTTTTCCTGCCTTCCAGCTCCTGTTCTTGTAGCAGCAGATAAGAGCAGCAGCATTGTCACTGAAAGACAGTAAACCTAAAAATAGACTGTGGGCTGCAAATGGAAAGCAACCAGAATACATTGGTTCTTGCCAGAAGTTGTGACCAAATAAATGAGAAATATTCTGTCTTTGAAGAGAGGGGTGCTACATATTGGCATGTATTTATTTAAGACATTTCTATGCTGCCTTTCAGAGAAAAGCCCTCTCTGGGCAGCTTACAAGGATAACTAAATGTATCTTTGAAACGTAAAATATAAGGGTTGCATCCAATATAGTAATAAGTTGAAGTCACTTGGCGGCATACTTATTCTTGCAAAAGAGAAAGCATAAGCAGGTTGCTACTAACTTTGTTGCACAATTTATTGCTTTCCCACTAGCACAACTGTTGCACTAGACTCCTTTGTTGTGCAACATTAAAACTTACCCATCTGCTGCTGCGACAGCCCTTACACTAGCAGAGACTGTTGGATTCTGTTGTAAAACCCAACTCACAGCACTTGTAATAAAAAGTAGATTGAATGTCCATTTAAGAATGAGTAAGTATGGAGGTCACACAACTTTTTGGAGAAAGCTCCAGAGATATGGGGAAAATACTGAAAAGGCCCCGTTAGTGCTCCTGTTTGATAGATCTAGACACAGATATCAGAGCATCTGAACTACTCATTCATAGTTCTCTTTCTAATGGCTACTCTTAGGAGAACACAAACTGGATCTGAATCCATACTTCCATTTCTCCTTTCCTCAAAACCATCACCCTTCAGGCTTTGACTGGCTGGCTAAACCAGGTGAGAGTAGTCAATGGGTCTCAAACGCTCAGTATGTTATGGACTTCCCCTGCAGGCATAGACAGGCTCCGGTGGATTGAGCACATGAGACCTAGATGCAGAGATATCCTGTCCTTACTTCTTGGTCAGAACTCCTTCACACACACCTACGTTCACAAAGTCGCATTAAATTGTGCAATGCTGAAACAAGATAGGTAACATTTGCCACCTATCACTACTTCTGGAAGTTTTCATGTCACAGTTTCATGCTCCCACCCCTCTCAAATTTCCTCTCATAGTATCAAGGCCAGATTAAGACCTTTAGAAGAAGAAGAAGAAGAGTTTGGATTTGATATCCCGCCTTTCACTCCCTCTAAGGAGTCTCAAAGCGGCTAACATTCTCCTTTCCCTTCCTCCCCCACAACAAACACTCTGTGAGGTGAGTGGGGCTGAGAGACTTCAGAGAAGTGTGACTGGCCCAAGGTCACCCAGCAGCTGCATGTGGAGGAGCGGAGACGCAAACCCAGTTCACCAGATTATGAGTCTACCGCTCTTAACCACTACACCACACTGGCTCTCCATAAACACTGAAGCCATAAACACTGAAAAGATTACGTTGCCGCCGCCCCCCCCCCCAAATGTAATTCAAAATACAGTGGATGCTCGGGTGGCAAACGTGATCCATGCAGGATGCATGTTTGCAAGGTGCAGCGTTTGCAACCCGCAGTGACGCATCTGCACACATGTGGGTTGTGATTCTGCGCATGTGCAAAGCACAATTTAGTGCTTCTGCACATTTGCAACCGCCAAAACCTGGAAGTAACCCGTTCCAGTACTTCCAGATTTTGGTGGGTCCGTAACCCGAAAAAACACAATCTGAAGCGTCTGTAACCCAAGGTATGACTGTAAGTAGAAAGAGTACAGGAAAATGGGGTAGAGTAAAAGAACTCTAACAAAGTTCTGCTTTTTCCTATGACTACTTCAATGCTTTTTTAAAAATGCCAAAATGCTTTGCTGGTGCCCTAAACATATGCTTCATCTGCCTGTTGGGTAATTCAGCACTGCATAGCACAGGGATCTTTATTTCGTAGTTCAGAGGTATGAATATATTAGATATTAATCAAACATTGCTGTGGTTATGCTGCAACATTCCAAATATTCATTAATGGCACAGTGATTTTATGCCTTTTATCTCTGCCTCCCACAAACACACACACACACACACACACAAACAAACAAATACTGTATTGAAATAGCTTTCTTCTGGCTATACTTTCTTGGGTTGCATACTGTTCAGGCCTGTTCCCAGGGAAGCACTCTATTATCTCCAGCAAAAGATCTCACTCCTCTCTAGGTGGTGTGTTTCAGGGTGTTGTGTGTGTGCTGGATACACACAGAGGTGCAGACAGACACCATGTAACACCGTCTGAGACAAAGGGGCTTTCCGGTTCCAATCACTGGCATCGTGAGCTTCCAGTTCATTCGTGTCTGACACCAAAACAGGCCCCAAAATGTATACAAATACTTAAAAGTCACAACTTTCCTTGATTTTCTGGATAAATGATTTTCCAGGTTACAAAACAGAGGAGGGTTGTTTTTTCTCTGGTCTGGAGTAGGGAACCTCAAGCCTGGAGCGGGGTGGGGGGAGTGAAAGTGGTCCTCCAAGCTTCTCTGTCTGGTGCCCAAGACACAAACTCCGCTGCCACAACCTCTGATCTCCCGCTTTGTATGCTAGGGTTGCCATATTATGAAGTGCCCCCCCCCAAAAGAGTACACATTTAGGGATGGGCCGGGGGGGGAGGAAGAAAAACGGTAGTAATCGTTTTTGTGCAGTAAATTATAAAAAGGTGTACAGTGGTACCTCGGGTTAAGTATTTAATTCGTTCTGGAGGTCCGTTCTTAACCTGAAACTGTTCTTAACCTGAAGCACCACTTTAGCTAATGGGGCCTCCCGCTGCTGCTGCGCCGCCAGAGCACGATTTCCGTTCTCATCCTGAAGCAAAGTTCTTAACCTGAAGCACTATTTCTGGGTTAGCGGAGTCTGTAACCTGAAGCGTATGTAACCTGAGGTACCACTGTATTGATGAGAGGTGTGTTTTCCAAAAAGACTTTTTGGTTCCCGAAATTATTTGATTGCGCAGAAAAATGTAACTGATAGAATTCTACAGGATGCCTTTCTGGTGTGTGAAAGCAGTCAGGATCCAAGGATCCCCAGGCATGCACCTCCAGATGGTGGAGACACCAGGTGTGATCCTGGTGCCTGGCCATCTTCACTTGGTTGTAAGTGGCCAATATAAGGTAAAGGTACCCCTGCCCGTACAGGCCAGTCTTGACAGACTGTAGGGTTGTGCGCCCATCTCACTTAAGAGGCCGGGGGCCAGCGCTGTCCGGAGACACTTCCGGGTCACGTGGCCAGCGTGACAAAGCTGCATCTGGCGAGCCAGCGCAGCGCACGGAAACGCCGTTTATCTTCCCGCCAGTAAGCGGTCCCTATTTATCTACTTGCACCCGGGGGTGCTTTCAAACTGCTAGGTTGGCAGGCACTGGGACCGAGCAACGGGAGCGCACCCCGCCGCGGGGATTCGAACCGCCGACCTTTCGATCGGCAAGCCCTAGGCGCTGAGGCTTTTACCCACAGCGCCACCCGCGTCCCAAGTGGCCAATAGCCAGGTGCAAAATGTGGCTGGTGAATTCCTAACAGTGCTTGTCGAACACATGTGTAAGATCTAGTCTTGTCTACTTGTGGATTCCCACATGCCCATGAGCCTGTGTCTAACACAGATACTAATTTAAGGATCTTTACTGGAGACGATTGTTTGCTTTAGACGATAGTGTTTGCTATGGCGGGCACAGGAGGACTGATTCATTTTGCAAAGAGATGGTATTATTGTCATCATTACCTTCAGAAACACTAGCCATGACCAATAAATATCACTATAGTCTTGCTTGCTTAGGAGAATTAAGAGAGAACCACCCAGGTTACTATGCTTAAAATATTTATTTAAATAAAATAACTAATAGGGAGAGAAAATGGCTTATGCGCTTTGAACTGTCAATACAGGGAAAGAGCCAGCTGATTAGTTGTTGCACAAGCAAACCCCCCCCCCCCCAAATATTGCCTGGACTTTAGGGACTAGACTCTAGGCTAATTGAAATCCAAGGTTATCTGCATATTCATTCTAGGGGTTTTCCAGGCACAGTGTGACTGAAATCCACAGATATGCATGAACCTGAAGTTCATCTTATTTATTTAGATATGGATTTAGGAGTCTCTAAGAACATATTCAAGGCAACTAGCAATATTAACAAGCATGAAATATATATGAGATAAATAAATGCAGGCCTGCTGAGAACGCATTGATGTTTCAGAAAAGGGAAAAGGGAAATAAAATGTGTCAAAAGCAGCGAAGTCTTTGCAATTTTGTGAGCCTATTCAAACTACGAAGGTGCACATTAGAAAGATGAGTTAGCATAGGGTAAAGCATTCGAACCTTGCACAGAGTGATTTAACAAGGTTCTTTCTTGGCAGCTCTTGGAAGGAATAAAGACTTTTGATTTGGAGCCAGCAATGCACAATTAAGTGAGAGTTTAAAAAAATAAAAAATAAAATGAGGAGGCATCTGGTGAAATATTAATAGCCAGGCACATCGTGTGTCTGGTTTAAACACCCAGCAGCAGTATCATAAACTCAATGAAAAGTTTTCAGACAATTGTCCCCTCCCTCTGTTGCACATGCACACCAAAGATCAGATAGATTTGCCATGTATTTGGGGTCCAATGTGAATAGGGATTCTGTCTATTTCTAGTGCTTAGAATTCTTACATGTTTTAATCATAATTTCATTTCATTCTGCTGCACGAAACTACCGTATTTTTCGCTCCATAGGGCGTACCGGACCATAGGTAAAGGTAAAGGTACCCCTGCCCGTACGGGCCAGTCTTGACAGACTCTAGGGTTGTGCGCTCATCTCACTCTATAGGCTGGGAGCCAGCGCTGTCCGCAGACACTTCCAGGTCACGTGGCCAGCGTGACAAGCTGCATCTGGCGAGCCAGCGCAGCACACGGCACGCCGTTTACCTTCCCGCTGGTAAGTGGTCCCTATTTATCTACTTGCACCCGGGGGTGCTTTTGAAATGCTAGGTTGGCAGGCGCTGGGACCGAACGACGGGAGCGCACCCCACCGCGGGGATTCGAACCGCCGACCATGCGATCGGCAAGTCCTAGGCACTGAGGCTTTTACCCACAGCGCCACCCGCGTCCCTTTTATGGTGCCGGACCATAGGGCGCACCTAGTTTTTAGGGGGGTAAAGGGGGGGAATTATTATTTTTCCCCAGCCCCAAAGAGCAAAGAAGCCAAGACAGCGAGCGGGATCCATCCCGCTGGCTGTCTTGGCTTCCTCTTTAGCCGCACGCAACCTCCCCAGCCGGGAGAGGCTGCGCGCAGCTTTGGCAGAAGCCAAGACACCGAGCGGGATGGATCTCACTCGCTGTCTTGGCTTCGTTTTTAGCCACGGGTCTGGGGTGGGGGAAGCCTGAGCTTCCCCCAACCCCAGCCCCCAAAACAGGTCCAGGAGCGGCGGCAAGAATGCACGCAACCTCGCCGCCGCTCCCAGAGTTTGCGAATAGCTGCCTGAAGCCCAGGGAGCGCAGCGGGAGTTGGCGCTGCGCTCCCCGGGCTTCAGGCTGCAGGCTGCTATCCACAAGCCTTCGGGGTGCTCCGAAGGCTTGCGGATAGCTGCCAGAAGCCTGCATTCACTCCATAGGACGCACACACATTTCCCCTTCATTTTTGGAGGGGAAAAAGTGCGTCCTATAGAGTGAAAAGTACGGTATCAGAAGACGTCCTACGGAGCACCTGTTTCACATGCAGGAGGTCCCAAGTTCAATCCCCAGCACTTCCAGGTGGGGCTGGGAAAGACTTCTTGACTTAAACTTTGGAGATCTGCTGCCAACCAGTGTAAAAAACACTGAGATGGATAAACCAATGGTCTGTCTTGGTACAAGGCAGCTTTCCATGTTCCTACAGGTACACCTCTGGAAATATTTAAATGTGAAGTTCCCACACACCCACTAAGTATTTAGATTCATCATTTTCTGGAATGCATTTTAAAACCCCCCACAAAAGATGTGTGAATATTATTTTCATGAGGACTGTCACTGATGTACATAAATACTATCAGTAATGGTCGTGTCCAGCAGGTGACAATGGGTAGTCATGAGATTTGACCTAAGGTGTCCCACAAAACTCAATTTTTCCACCCTTGCTATTCATGAAGCCACGAGGAGATTTCTTCAGTATTCAGTATCCAGTACTCTGCTGAAAAGGGCAGATTCATAGCTCCCGAATCCAGAGCTATTGCTTGGAGTGCCTGTTTTCAATTACAGTGGTACCTCTGGATGCGAACAGATCCGTTCCGGAGCCCCGTTCACATCCAGAAGTGAACGCAACCCACGTCTGCGCGTGCACAGATTGCGATTCACCGCTTCCACCCATGTGACGTCATTCTGACAGTCTACGCATGCGCATGCAGCGAAACCCAGAACTAATGTGCTCTGTTACTTCTAGGTCACCGCAGCGCTCAATCTGAAAATACTTATCCCAAAGCTACTTCAACCCGAGGTATGACTGTATAGTTGGTTCACCACCTACAGTCCTTCCTGGAGAAAGAGTGACCTGGGAACAGTGATCCATTGCTCTGGCAACCTCCAGAGTGATCGGGGTAGGGGAGCAAGAAGCAAAAAGGTTTTTAAAAGTTGGTTGTGATATATAATATAGTGTGCACAGAGCTTTTTGGACTTCTATGCACAATTTTGTAACCCTTAAATATATATTTAGTTGTAGAACTCCCTGATGACTGACCTCAGAATTCCATAATGTTTTGAACATTACAAATTTTCCCCTACCTCTTTTTCCTGTGCTCCCTATGACCACCACCACCTGGGTTTCCCTCCCTCTCTCTCTTTTTGCTATACTAATCACCGAAGACAGCAGGATATAAAGGAGAGGGGTCAGCTTCCTGCTACACTTAGGAGCACCCACTGGAGAAGCTGGAGGAGGAGTCACCAGTCTAAACATTTGAAGTCATGCACCCCCAATCAAACAAGAAAGACATCTGGTGCCCGGAAGATGCGTCAGATTCGGTCTGCTCAAGCATGGTGCCTTAAAGGATTGTGTCTCTATAAGAGACCGTCTCAGAAAACAAACAAATGCACCAAGGTACTCCCGTTTCAGATTGCAGATGGCTAATTTACTAAGAGCCGCATACATGGGATTTCTCCTTAAATGCAGATTGAATTAGGTGAATAAGCAAATGGTGTGCTCTCCAGGCAATGGCTCAGGTATCACTCAGCAACTACTGCTAATGAACCTTTGCTCAAGTTTCCTCTAAGAGCCAAGGACACTGAGTAATTAACACAGGCTCCCAGACTGAACTGCTCCAGATTATGGCACTTTATAGATCTACGGCTTTCGGATTATTGGCTGTGTATCACACAGTTCTGGGGCCTAAAGGTCAAAGCAAATAAAATGTCTCCAAGGCATGTGTCTCCAACCATGGGCATAGCTAGGATTTTTGTTGGGGAGGGGCAGCCAAAGTTGTTGAGCTTTTCTTGGGAAATCACAGGTAAATAGGACATTGCAGGGGGCAGACTTCTGCTGGGCAGGCGGAACCTCAGATAATTGAGTACTTTCAACGATTTTCAATAATATTTGTGGATGTTGGGGGGACAGCTGCCCCCCTGGCTACACCCATGGCTCCCACCAGCCATTTGCTGGATGGCATCCTCACACTCGCAAGTTCCATGCATTCTGCAGTGATGGATTTGGGATAATTTAAAAAGAGAAACACTGAGGCAAACAAAGAATAACCTTTTGATGTGTTTCACTAATACCAAGAGTGTGGAACTTCATTTAGACCCATTTAGCCTTTATTCCCTCATGTGCAAACTTCTGAGGGCCACATGCCAATGGTGAGCAGGGCCAGAGGCAAAGGTGGCAAAGGATGAGGCTCTCACCTTTGTGCACTCCCACCCAGTGAAAGCCAGAGGTCTTTCACATCCATCTCACCATCCATATGGCATGCCATAGTTCATGGGTGCAGTACAGACAGGCAAAAAGACTCAAGGAGAGTGTACAGCAGGGCAAGTGATGGGTGTGGCCTAGTGGGGGTGTGGCCTAAGGAGAGTCCCGAGGGCCAGAGAAAGAGGTGTGGAGGACCACGTTCAAACCTGAGATCCCAACCCCTATTTTATGCATGTTGTTATTAAACTACTCTGTGGAATAAGAGATTGTCAGAGAACATTAAGGGTGCATTCATAGCGCTGCATCCCATAGCTACTGCAATTAGAAGTGTTGCAAGCTAGCAGAGGCAGGAGGCAGAACTGCATTACTATGCTGAGTCCAGGGGAGAGAGCTTGCATTCTCTGGCAGCTCACTTAGTTTCTGTGCTGGGTGCAAGGCCTGGGATCACTCCACCACTGACTCACCTGCTGCATGCAGTGACTACCAGGTTTGGGCCTGGATACAACCAGTAACCAGCACAGCCATCACAATATAGCTGCCATATGGTCACAAAAGTGGACAATGGCCAGCATCCCTGCTGATGCATTCTTGTTCAAATAAAGTTTCCAGAGACCCTTTGAGGGCAACCCATGTAGAACACTTTGCAATAATCTAATTGGGGTGTGACCGCTAATATATTTCATATGCCATATTATTACATTCTAGTAAAAACACACAGTGATCTTCGAATGAAGGGAGGTATAAAATTTTAATAATAATAATAATAATGATGATGATGATATACCTAAAGTTTTGTACCTAACAGACAAAAATAAGAAGTGCAGGCTTTACTTGCAAGCTTACAGACATAAGCATGGAAACTTCCAGGACACAATTCTGGAAATTATGCAGCCCAGATGACAATTGCTTCCAGGCAGGCTGAAGGCCTTGCTAACTCACCTTTTTCATTGCATGCAGCTAGGCTGAGTCAAAGTTACTTCTCTCCCTGCTGCAGCCAGCTGGGAAACCTGCTTAACTCCTCATTGCAATATCCTGGGATACGCAAATCCTTCCATGCTATTTCTGAAGCTGTTGCCACAGTCTCAAGAAGCACCACCACATGTCCAAGGCATTAATTCATAAAAGTATATATTTTGTGTGTGTGTGTGTTTGTCCTATCCTAACAGTGCAAACTGTACCCTGTAAGTTTAAAGACACATCTACTCTTTACTTCTTTGCAAAATGCATATGTGCAAATTCTTCCCTTAAGCCTAGAATGAGAGAGAAGTGGCTTAATTGCACATTGTTCCTCAAAGTGCTGACCAGCTTACTATGCTCATCTGGTTCCTCATTCAAATCCCCAGCTGACTGGCACACAATTATCTAGTTCCCCAGTCAAAGCACTGATCAGCTTGCTATTATTATTATTATTATGCAGGGAGCTGACTACTGCTCCAACAGACAAGGCTTATATGTGCAACACCTTCCACAAGAAGGCATCACTTTCCCTTTTTTGTGAGACACCTGGGATTTAACCTGGGGCATTCACATGCAAGGTGGTCTATCTCTGAGCTCATCAAGTGGCTTTTAATATATATATATATATTAAGTCCACCAAAATGTCAACAATACCAAGAACAAAAGGTTGGGAAGTTGGGAAAGGTTGGAAAAGTTGGAAAGCTATTCCATGATTTAGGTCCCGCAAATGAAAAGGCCCTCTTGCCTGTCCCCATCATGGATGAAGAGGGGAAAAAACTTTTCTTTTTCTGCACTTATTTCTTTTATTACATATTAAGGGGGAAATCCTATTGCACCTAGGAGGGTGGCTGAATGGTCACAGGATGCTACAGACCTCCATGGGGGTGGGGGAGAGCGGGAGGTCTGCAGGCACAGTGCGGTACCATAAACCCCCATTGCTCTACAGCTAAAATGCCCTCTCCCAGAATTTGCTATAATACATCACAGTGTGGAGGATGACACAGAATTTTCAGAGAGTGGATAAGTCAGACAGAATGGAAGAACAGCATGGGAAGAGTTGCTCCCCCCATTCTCTGTAGCCAGCCACTGCTCTGATTCAAGTGAGAGCTACTCGCTGCAACTTATTTTAAGTACAAAATAAAATAAAATCAATGGGAGATCCACTCTATCTATACATGGTCTTCCACATCACCTATGCATCAGACCCTAGAGTCTTGTTTGGGATGGTTAGCCTTCCCTTAGAGTGCACCGATCAGTTTCAAAAGCTATCATTTTGTAAACGCTACAGAATCTATTCCCCGATTAGATGAATGTGATATGATGGCACTGAAGAGGTTGTAGTAAGTGACTCATGGTTTTAAGGAATCTGTGTATCTCATGCCAAGGCCCAAAATAGTAACAGTGCTTAGGTAACCTCTATTCGTCTCTACCTCTTTTCTCAAGGGAGAAGAGAATGCTAGCAAATGCTTGTTCAGTAACAGAATACTATGTCAACACCCTTTCGGTGCCTAAGAATCTGATATGAATGTGCATACATAGGAAGCTGCCTTTGGGTCCATCTAGCTCAGTATTGTCTACACAATGACTAGCAGTGACTCTCCAGGTTTCCAGACACACCTGGAAATGTCAGGGATTTAACCTGGCACCTTCTGCATGCAAAGCAAACCTTTGAGCTATGGCCCTTCCCAGATGATATATAGATAGATATAGATATAGATATAGATATAGATATAGATATAGATATAGATATAGATAAGGTAAAGGTACCCCTGCCTGTACGGGCCAGTCTTGACAGACTCTAGGGTTGTGCGCCCATCTCACTCAAGAGGCCGGGAGCCAGCGCTGTCCGGAGACACTTCCAGGTCACGTGGCCAGCGTGACAAGCTGCATCTGGCGAGCCAGCGCAGCACACGGAAACGCCGTTTACCTTCCCGCTAGTAAGCAGTCCCTATTTATCTACTTGCACCCGGGGGTGCTTTCGAACTGCTAGGTTGGCAGGCGCTGGGACCGAGCAGCGGGAGCGCACCCCGCCACGGGGATTCGAACCGCCAACCTGACGATCGGCAAGTCCTAGGCGCTGAGGTTTTACCCACAGCGCCACCCGCGTCCCAGATATAGATATAGATATATGCAATTACTACAGTTGCATTTCCGGCACCAAAGGTGGCAGTGTTAAGTATTTAACACTTGTTACATCTTCATCTCACCCTTCTGCCAAGAAGCTAAGGGAGGCACTTTCCTCACTCATTTTATCTTCATAACAACCCTGTTATTAAGCTGCGAGATAGTGACCAGCCCATAGTCATTCAGTGAGCTTTGATCAGCATGGCCATTGGGCAAAGGGGGGCAACCACTTCAGACAACAGAAGTTGAGGGACAGAAGCACCACCTCCTTGACTGTTCCCCTCTGTTGGATGGCAGCTATCAAAGCCAGAGCTCGCTCAAGACATTTTGCTGCCTGAAGCAAAGGACAAGACGATGCTTCCTAATCTAGCCAGCAGCTTTCAGGTGTGCTGGAAGATGCTGCTATCCTGCTGCCAGCACTGAAGTTTGACTCAGCTCTCAGTCCAGTCACCTTTTGAACATGGAAGGGGAACAGCATCTTGCCCTTTGCTTCAGGCAGCAAAATGTCTTGAGCGAGCTCTGGCTTTGATAGCTACTTGCTAACTAGCTAGCTACCTACAGGAAGCTGTAAGAGGCCATGCAAGAAGTTACCTAGTTGGAAATATAGAAGTAATTGGATTGCTTCCGACTTACATGCCCTCTGTTGCTTTCTGTTTAGACTAGGAGCAAACAACCATGGCTGCTAAACAAACAGCAGGGCAGTGAATAACCCAGGCACAGTTTAATATAGGATGTCAGCTGTCTCTTATGGAAGGAAAAATATTATTGCATGGGAGCAGTAATGGTTTGCTACCTGACTGTAGCCTAGTGCTGTCTTTCCCCAGCATGGCAACCTCCAGGTAGACTCCAGTTCCCATCAGTTCCAGTCACCAGGGTCAATGGTCAGGGATGATGAAAGTTCTATAATCTACAACACCTGGAGGGCATCAGTTTGGGGGAGACAAGACCAATGGGTCAACCTAATTTTGATTTGATATTTGCATTCCACTTTTCCAACATTGAGATCAAAATAGCTCACAATAAGCACAATAGCAGCAGCAGCATCGACAACAATAGCAAACACAATAGCAAAAAAGCAACAAAAATTGCAACAAATTAATCAAAACAATTGATACCATTCAATGACGTCATCGTCTCCATGATTCCAGGCTCACCTGCCACCGAACATCTAATATGACTATTTGTGCTCAGCAAACTGTGGCTGCAACTTTCCCAACAGCCTGATCTGTTTTGTATGCTGTCATCTTAATGAGCGGCCAGACTTTATCCAGCCACTCCGGTTTAAATACTCTCCAGACTGTCTAGTGACATGCTAATCTAGCTGAAACAAGCATATTGAGGAGTTGACAACCTATCTTGCAACCAAGGCTCTTTTTAAAACACAGGTGTTTTAAAGAATTTAATTAATGGTTTCAGTTACCATATCCCAGGAAGCTACTGCAATAGTTGTGTGTACAATGAGATTTTGTGCAAATTCCAGGGTGTTCAATGCCATTGCATTAACATCATAAAATGGTTACTCTAATATTCAGACATACGGATAATTTAGAACCCCATATGATTAAAAAAAGAAATACTTCCACTGATCTTTTGTTATAAATCCTTCTACTTTACCATGAAAGGATCAGTTGGTGTGCATTTGTTGCTTAATGGAACACAGTCTAGTTTCGGAAAGCTTAAGGTTTATTGTAACCAGATGTTCTGATTTTCAAAAGATCTCTCAAATTATAATATAATCTCTTGAACATTATAAAGGTTCTGACCTCTTGCCTCCTCCTATCTATGGGAACATGAGCTGTTTTCCTGTTCATTCCAAAAGCTGTCGGGTGTCTTCCATAGGCATGTATTACCTTTCTATCCAACAACTTCTTGATAGTTCTATTCTTCCTAAGAAGAGTTTTGCTGGAACAGCCAAAGGCCCATCTAATCTATCTTCTTGTTTTTACAGTGCTCTGCCTTTGACAGAGGTGGAGGACCAGTTGTGACCTTCTACATGCAGCACAGATCCCTCATCACTGAACTCTGACCCATCACCTCATAGGAAGCTACCTTATGCCCAGTCATTGGTCCATCTAGCACACTGGTCTTTAACTGGTGGGTTGGGACCCACTAGTGGGTGGTGGCCTGATCCAAGGTGGGTCATAGCAGCAGCACTATCACCCTGCAAATATACGCTAAAAGATTAAGGGTCCCCAAATGCATGGTTTGGTTAGTGGGTCCTAGGTCTGAAAAGGTTGAAGATATCTGTTCTAGCTCATTAGAGTTTACTCCAGGGTTTCATTCCCACCTGTACCAGGAGATGCTACAGATTGGACCTGGGACCTTCTGCATGCAAAGAAGATGCTCAATTTTTGACCCATTCCTCTTGCCGCATAGACTCAACGTAATATACAGAGCAGGAGGCTGTGATTTTCCTTCTACTTCTAGAGATGCCCCTTCCCTCTCACCAGAGCTGAAGAGACTGTAATGATAAGCGACACTGGGAGGCAGAAATTCACTCAGGAATAGCTCTGCCAAGCTACTGATAGCTGTGATTTCATCCCTGAGGGTTATAGGTTGGCAAATTGCTAGCAAAGAGGATGGAGGCAGCCTCCCGAACCCTCTGCTCTGTGCATTCATTTGTAAGAATCTAAGTGAGCTTCAGGGAGGCACAGAAGTAAGAAAAAGTGGATGGCAAAGTTCATGCCACATTTGCAGAGGGGAAATTAAGTTTGGCCTTCAGAAGAAAGCGCTTGCCTCTCACCGTGGCAACTGCGTGTCCTTTCCCCAATGCAGAAAGCAGCCCAGAATATTTATGGCCTGTATTTTCATGAAGCCACTTTAGAAAGAAAGGACAGAGAGAGAGAGAGAGAGAGAGAGAGACAGAGAGAGAGAGAGAGAAATGTAAAAAGGTAGAGCCGTCTGTTTTGCTGCATTCTACTCTTTTGCTGAAGTTGCTATTGCCCTTTGAAAGTCTGAAAGCTCTTGGGCACTTTCATATTTTTTCAAAGGGTAAAAGGAGCTAAAGAACACTCTGAATTTCAAAACACATTGCACACTGGGAAGGCAGCGAGTGTCTGCAGAAGTTGCTTCCTTAGAAAATGCAAAAAGGAAAAAAACACAGCAAGAAGAAAAGTGTAGTACAGTGGTTAGGGTGTCAGACTGGGGCACAAGAAATATGGGTTCAAATCCCCACTCTGCCAAGAAGCTCAGTGGATGACCCTGGGCCACTCGCGGTCTTTCAGCCTAACCTACCTCACAAGGTTCTTGTGAGAGTAATATGGAGAAGGGGAGAACTCTGTTGTTGTTTAGTCGTGTCCAACTCTTCGTGACCCCATGGACCAGAGCACGCCAGGCACTTCTCTCTTCCACTGCCTCCCGCAGTTTGGTCAAACTCATGCTGGTAGCTTAGAGAACAGTAGCCAACCATCTCGTCCTCTGTCGTCCCCTTCTCCTTGTGCCCTCTATCTTTCCCAACATCAGGGTCTTTTCCAGGGAGTCTTCTCTTCTCATGAGGTGGCCAAAGTATTGGAGAACTCTACATGTCAGCTAAAGCTCATTGGAGGGAAGACAGGCTATAAATGAAGTACTGGATTTTAAAAACAACAACACACACCTCTGCTTACCTCGCCTCTTGGTAGCTTTGGACTCTAACTGCAGCATCAACTTTTGAAACTTCAGAAGCACCAGCCAGCTTTCAAAAACTTCCCAAGCTGAATACACGACCAATGGCTCATTCTATGAGGGAGAGACTAATCTGTGTTCTCTGCATGTAGAAGGTCCCAGGTTTAAATCCTAGGATCTTCAGTCTAAAAGGATCAGGCACCAGGTGATTGGAAGGGCACACCTATGCCCAAGAACAGGGGTCAGCAAACTTATGGCGCCTTGGGCCGGTGTCTCCAGCACTGATCGTACGACGGGCTGGAGGGCGGGGGAGCGCGTGCCCATATGCATGCGCACACACTATTTCCAGCACACTTCTGGGTCGGAGGAGCACCGGAAACAGCTTGTGCACACGTGCACGGGCCTCCTCTGACGCGAATGTGCACCGGAAAGAACTCTTGCACATGCACACAAGCTATTTCCGGTGCTCCTCCGACCCGGAAGTGGGCAGCCATGCAGCGCAACACCGGTAAGAGCGGGCGGCAGCAGGCGTCACCGTGGGCCAGATAAACGAGTCCCTCGGGCCTTATCCGGCCTGCGGGCCTTAGTTTGGAGACCTCTGCCCAAGATCCTGGACATATGCTGCCAGCCAGGGTAGGAAATGTAGGGCCAAATTGACATGACTGGGGTTCCTGTGTTTCAAGATAGGCCTATGTACACAGCAGGAGAAGAAGGTGGTTGAATCCTGAGGTAGTGGTGGACATTGCTGGGAGCAAATTGCTTCTGAATACCAGTTGCTATAAACCACCAGGGGGTGGGGTTGCTGGGGACCTGCTTGAAGGTTTCCTGAAGGCATCTGGTTGGCCATTGTGAGATCATGATGCTGGACTAAGTGGGCCATGGCCCTGATCCAGCAGACTCTTATGTTCTTGCAAGTAAGACAGGGATGAGGAATTTGCAATCATGCTCGTAAAACTGACTGTTTTCTTCCAGTCCTCAGAGTACACATGCAAAGCAGTGGGAGCAGGGAGGGGGAAGCATACAAGTGTAAGGAGGAGAAATCTATGGCTAATTGAGTTGCTAAACAGACTTTGGCAAAAAGTGGAACTTGTCCACTACTACCGCAACAAATTACAGCAAGAAGCAATAGAAGCAGCACTCAGAACATTAAACCAAGGCTATTCCTCTTTGAGCTAAAAGTAGGGGGCGAGAAACAAGAAAGGTGGCCTATTAACAAGCCCAGGGATTCAATTGGAATGGAGCAGGAATATTTAAATGATACACATAAATTAGATTCGTAACAGTCTTTATAGGAATAGGCAAGTCAAGTAGCAAAGTTATCTTTGGAAAAAATCTATTAGCGGTAATGGAATGATAATCCTCTTAGATTCATTGATGCTGACAGATTAAATTCGCTCAATTCATTTTTTATTTGGTTAGCTCATTTGACACAAGATAAGACCCAGATTCTCTCTTTCAGAGCTCAGCTATTCCTGCTGGAAACGATGGGAGCCAGCTGGAATTGCCAACATTAGGTGCGGCTGTCAAATGGCCACTGGGGAAGGGGAACTTTGTTTAAAACAGGGGTCAGCAAACTTTTTCAGCAGGGGGCCAATCCACTGTCCCTCAGACCTTGTAGGGGGCCAGACTATATTTTGGAGAGAGAAAATGAATGAATTCCTATGCCCCACAAATAACCCAGAGATGCATTTTAAATAAAAGCACACATTCTACTCATGTAAAAACACACTGATTCCTGGACCGTCTGGGGCCAGATTTAGAAGGCAATTGGGCCGGATCCAGCCCCCGGGCCTTAGTTTGCCTACCCATGGTTTAAAACAACAACACACACATATCCAGTACATCTAAGGCTGCATACACACAAGATTTTATTCTACAATCAATGGAGAATACCCCCTTCTCCCCCACTTTTTCTTCTTCTGAAAAGCACTTCTTGGAAAATTGGCTTCATTACAAAATTAAAAGTTCATTACAGATGCAGTGGCGTAGCGTGGGGGTGCAGGGGGGCGGGCGCACCGGGCGCAACATCTGGGGGGCGCGCTCCACGGGTTAGGGGGCGCAAAATCCACGGGTTAGGGGGCGCAAATTACTTGCCTTGCCCCGGGTGCTGACAACCCACGCTACGCCACTGTACAGATGTAGGTGGTCCCAGCAACACAGTTGTATCCACACCTGTCCAAATACATTGTAAGTGGCTGTATACCAAAATTGTGATTGCCACTTCCTTCTTCATTCACATGAGGCATGTGAAATGAGGGAAAGGTGTGGTTATCCTAATCAAGGGGAGGGTTTTCAAATATGCTTCAGGTAAAAAAAGCCCACCCTTGTGTAGAGCAGGACCTAGAATCAAGATCGATTAAAAGTTTGGGCCACCCAGCTATCAAAATCCCTTTCCCTCCAATCATAAAAGGGAAGCAGGGAAGAGACTCATAAAGGCTTTTGCAAGCCATCTCCTCCTCTAAGTTTCTGGTTACAGGTACATTGCAGAACAAGTTCTGCTCTACAGGTACATTGCAGAACAAGTTTGTGAATTTATTCACAAAACTGCAATAAACTGCCTGTTGTGGTATTGCTGCTAACTATATACCAGATAGGAGCAATACTTCAGAAGAAGAAAATAATTCACCACTGGAGGTTCAGAACCAACATGTGATGCTGCCTTCTATCAAGCGAGACCACCGATCCCATCTATCCCAGCTCAGATTAGCAGCACCTCTCCTTTATCTGGAGCAGAGGTCAGCAAACTTTTTCAGCAGGGGGCCGGTCCCCTATCCCTCAGACCTTGTGGGGGCCCGGACTCTATGGGGGGGGGGAATGAACGAATTCCTGTGCCCCACAAATAACCCAGAGATGCATTTTAAATAAAAGGACACATTCTACTCATGTAAAAACACACTGATTCCTGAACCGTCCGCAGACCGGATTTAGAAGGCAATTTAGCTGGATCCGGCCCCCGGGCCTTAGTTTGACTACCCATGATCTGGAGTCTACTTACATGCACAATATCTGCTCTTCCCTTGAGCTATAGCTTCTTGGAAACACTAAAACATGTGTAGGCAAACTAAGGCTCAGGGGCCAGATCCGTCCCAATCACCTTCTAAATCCGGCCCACGGACGTTCTGGGAATCTGCATGTTTTTGTATGAGTAGAATGTGTGCTTTTATTTAAAATGCATCTCTGGGTTATTTGTTAGGCATAGGAATTTGTTCTTTTTTCTTTCTTTTTTTCAAAATATAGTCTAGCCCCCCACAAGGTCTGAGGGACAGTAGACCTCCCACCTGCTGAAAAAGTTTGCTGACCCCTGCAGTAAAACACTTTATATAGGAGGGCATCTCTACACTAAAAAGGTCCATATGTGCATCTGCAGTGGATTCCACCCAAGAGCTTAATGAATTGTACTCATGGAAGAGAGGATGGCTTTTAAGTGGAGGGTTAGACAAACTGAGTGGGAGTAAGGCTTTCAGTGGCTACTAGCCATGATGGTTGTGTACGTCCTCCAGGATTTGAAGAACTACGCTCTGAATACCAGTTGCTGGAACTGATAAGCGGGAAGACTGCTTCTGAACGCAAGCCCTGGTTGTGGGCTTCCCATAGGCATATGTTTGGTCAGTGTGGGCTGGATGGACCATTGCTCTGATCTAGCAGGGCTGTTCTTGGGTTATGTTCTCATATTAACTGAGTGACAATATCGTCTGTTAAGTGGGGTGTGTCATCTCACAGTCCTCCTCAACACAGGAGCAATGGCAGGTAAGCCAGTTGGTTTGTTGCATCAACATGGCACAATCTGCAGAGACAGTTTGCACCGCCACCATGTTCATGTGCGTACAATGGGGTGCACACATGACATGCACAGGAAATTCACCCATCATAGGGAAGACAAGGAACAATTCTCATTGTGCACATCTGTACCTCCCAAGCGTGCAAAGGAACTGCTGCATCAGAAAAGAATCCTTAGAATTTAACTCACCCTGGCACAAATTCCCACTAGACTGGATTGCCAGAGCAAGCACTAAGGGACCACAAAACCAGCTAGCATGCTATGCAATGATGCAGACAGTATTAAATACTTGCTGGGGCATAATTCAGGTCTAGAATTAGACAGCCATCTGCTTACCATAAATCCATCCAGTAATGATGTACAGAATAGTATTTATTGCTGTACACAGAAGTAGTCAGAGTATCCCCTAAAGCGGAGGGTGGTTGCTCTTGGGAAGGGTAAAGGTAAGGTAAAGGGACCCCTGACCATTAGGTCCATTCATGGCAGACTCTGGGGTTGTGGTGCTCATCTCGCTTTATTGGCCGAGGGAGCCAGCGTACAGCTTCCGGGTCATGTGGCCAGCATGACTAAGATGCTTCTGGTGAACAAGAGCAGCACACGGAAATGCCATTTACCTTCCCGCCGGGGTGGTACCTATTTATCTACTTGCACTTTGACATGCTTTCAAACTGCTAGGTTGGCAGGAGCTTGGGAAGGGTACAAGGTACCTATATGCAAAGGAAGCCAAAGCCATAGAGCTCTCCCAAGAAACCATAAGCTGAAGTGAAAGAAAATGTGAGCACATTCACACATTATGCTAATTATATGCTAATCAGTGGTTGCTAGCTGAAGCTATGTTCCTGCTGCTCGAATCTCACCAGGTCCTCCTTACATGCATTCAGCTTGTTTTTAGTATACTGACAGCCACTGATGCTCAGAGAAATCTTGAATCTGTCATCTTAACTGGGAGCCCTTCTCTCTTAAACTGCCATTTGTGAAAGCTCGTTGACATTGCTGTTCTGAAAGTCTGTTGGAAGCATGCTCAGAAAAATTGTGCCAAAAAATAGAGATGGACTATTCTGTCAATTTTGGTTGCTCATTTTGCAAGCCTTTAATTCAGTTCTCCAAATTTCCAGATCAGTTTGTGATTTATTTTTTTAAGCTCCATAAAAATACACCGGGCTTTTAATTTTGCCTAATATATGCATTTTTGCAAAGTAATTTCCCCAAATATAATGCATTTTTGTACAAGTTGCTTGGCTGAAGAACTTCACTGCAAAATTCAGAGAAGTAAGAGTTTAAAATGTTGAACTTTATACACCTAAAATGGTGAAGATTATAAATAGCAGCAGCAACCAGCCATGGCTAGAATGCCACCATCACCATTGTGCAGCCTCCATTTCTCTACAATAATCACAAAAATAATCCTCCTCCCTATTTTTCTCCTATGAATGGGGTGATGAACAAGGGGTGACATTTCATGATAACCCTAAACATGACACTTGCTAAAGATAAACCACCTTCCATATGGTAATGGCTCTATGCAGTAGAGCAAATCATTTGCAGCACCTCAAGGGGATCAGGATCTGACCTGAAATACCTGCACCAACCACCTCCCTCACAATTGGGACAAATCACCTCGTAATCACCTTGCAAATCCAATGGCTCGGCTTGATGGAGTTCTTCCCGCCTGGACATATTTGTCAGTGGCAACCATCTGGGAGCTATAATAGCGTGAATCAACACCTCTGAAGGGTTAAATAGAGACTGCAAGCTGACAAGGAGAAACTTGATTGCTTTAGCTTCCCTGCAGCAGTGGAACCCTTCTTTATTGAGGGCAAAGACCCCTGCCAACTTGCCTTCTCTCCCTTCCTAAAATCCACATCATTTCCTCCCATGGCAGATACCGGTGCATTCCAAATAAATTCCAGGGCTTAAGCCTGCTTCACGTTAAGTTGAACAACTGGTGGAAGGTGGAGCAAGAAGGGCATTTGACTCAGGAATTTCTACTCTGGCTGTCAGGAAATTGATCATGCCTTTCTAGCTGTCCGCATTGCTTTCCCAAACCTCAAACAATTGGGTGGCAGAGGCACAGAGAATGATTACATGAATAAGATTGAGCTGTGACTCTGATGCCCTGCTCCCACCTGCAGAGAAACTAGACTAAAACTCCATTTGGCTTCTCTTCTTTCGGAACTGATTCTATTCCAGATGGTCACCTTAAGAATAATCGCATAACTTTAAAAATCACCGCCCGGGTGTGTTTGTTGTCCTCTTCCCTGCTCATCCCATTTTCCTTTCATGTTGCATCTTCTATAATGCCATATGGCCGACTGCACACTGCTCTGGGAGCATTTTCAGCTGAAGTGTTGGCTAAAAATGGTTTTAAATGAATAAATAGAAAACTTTCAGAGACATCAGTACCATCTTTGTGGACATGTTGCTGTTTGATCATTATTTTGAAGAAATGAATCCAGAAGAGGATTTATTTTCTATTGTTATTATTATAAATTATTATTAATTGAATTTAAATTCTGCCCTATACCCACAGGTCTCAGGAACATTGAAAACTGTCTTACACCGAGTTGGACCATTGGTCCATCTAGTTCAGCTTTGCCTACACTGGCAGCAGCTCTCTGGATTTCATAATAATAATATTATAATTTATTATTTATACCCCGCCCATCTGGCTGGGTTTCCCCAGCCACTCTGGGCAGCTCCCAACAGAATATTATTAATAATAACAATAATAATAAAGAGATAAAGCATCAAACATTGAAAACTTCCCTAAACGAGGTTGCCTTCAGATGTCTTCTAAAAGTCAGATAGTGTTTATTTCCCTGACGTCTGACGGGAGGGCCTTCCACAGGGCGGGTGCCACTACCAAGAAGGCCCTCTGCCTGGTTCCCTGTAACTTGGCTTCTCGAAGTGAGGGAACCGCCAGAAGGCCCTCGGAGGTGGACCTCAGTGTCTGGGCTAAACAATAGGGGTGGAGACGCACCTTTCAGGCAGGCTTCTATCCCAGCCCTACCTGGAGATGCCAGGGAAGGAACCAGGGAGCTTCTGTACACAAGGAAGATTCTCTACCACTGAGCTGCAGCCCTTCCCTGTCACTTCCAGAGATAGCCTCTCTCGTTGTAAATAAAGCCCACATTCAGACTAACAGCCAAACAGAGCTTAGCCTGCACTTTCTCCATTTCAAAAGGAGTTTTGCTCCAAGTGTTTTATGGATTGCGAAAATGCCCCAGGATATGGGAGGTGATAAGCACTAGAGAATAGGTGGATTTGTGTTGTATCACAAAGACTTCTTGTCAAGAACAAGTTGGAAGACTTTAATCTCTTGCTATGATAATATCCTGAAAAAAACTGATAATATCAAAATTTCAGTAGCAAAATATGATGATGATGATGATGATGATAAGGTATAAAGCACACTAATAATTATTTTAAAGGAAACTATTCCCCCCACTTTAACAGCTTGTCATTGAAAAACAAATGCTTTGATATTTCTCTTTTGTCAGTCATGACCCTGCTTATTTCTCTTGCGATTCCACATGACAAGATAGATTGCATTTTTTAAGTTGATGAAAGACTGGGGCATTATTCGCTTTTTTGCAGGTTATATTTGAATGAAGAAAAACAACTAGTTTCTCTGAACACTATATTTTGCAACCATTCATTTTGACAGAAGCTTTTGAATGAAAGGTTCATCAGTACATTAGCTACAGAACTGTAAGATTAAGACTGTGCATTTCAAAAAACAAAACAAAAAAAACATGAATCTTGGGTTCTTTCTTCACTGAATACTGAGCAACCATTTGCATGGAGGTTTGCTTGATTTTTTCAGATGTAGGAAAGGATTAAAAAATGTGGTCCTTCACCAGAACTCTGACATGGTCCATTCTACCAGCTCAGAGCTCTACTGTCTCACTGTTTTTTTATGGACCAGGTCCTAGAGACCACTCCCTTTCCTCTGTTTCATGAGAGAATGGGCTCAAGAAGGGATGGGGAACATCTGGCCCCCCAGATGTTGTTGAACTCTCATCTCCCATCATCCACGAGTCTGTGACAATGCCAAATGTGGTTGATGGGAGTTAGAATCCAACTACATCAGGAGGGCAACTTAGCGGCTACCAAGATATACAGCTGAGGCAGGGAACCTCAAAGCCTGGGCGCCAGATGTGGCCTTCCACCCCTCTCTAAATGGTCATTGAGACACTCTCTCTAGCCAGGGATAGTCAAACTTCTTTCAAAGAGGGCCAGATTTGATGCACGAGGACCAACCAAAGTTGTTGACCTTTTTTATTATTTATTAAAGATTTTCTTGTTTTACAGAAGTATGTGTAATATCTCTCGTATTTTTTCTGTGTAACATCTTTACAAATCAGTTTCATTTGTTGAGACAATGGGGGGAGGGGGGGAAGATGGGGGGGTCGGGTGGCGATGTTTCTATTTTGCTTAATGCATGTAGGGCTTGGTGTCAGCGTTGCTCGTGCTGTTCATTTGTGTTTCTTTGGTGGTGAGAGAGGTTGGGGTTGGCCTAGGGTGTGGTTATTCATTTGTGGTTGGCTGTGGTGGTCTTTGTTTTCATGTGTGAGTGGGGTGGGTGGGTGTTTTGGATCAGGTTAGCCAGATTGAATTGTATGCTGTTGGTGGATTATTGTCATTGTCTTGTTGGGCTGTGTATGTGATAAAGGGGAGCCATACCGGGGTAAAGACTTCTTCTGTTTGTCCCCATGTCGGTTTCAGTTTATTGGTTAATTTTTCTAGTAGGGCTGTTTCCCATACTATTTGGTACAATTGGTCCATGCTTACTCCTGACAGGTCTCTCCAGTATCTGGATATGGTGTTTCTGGCTACTGAAGGTAGATGGGTTACCTTTTTAAGGATTGAAGTTGTTGAGCTTTTTAAAAGGATTTTTACCCCAGGAAATAAACTGCCACAGGGGCCAGATTAGGCCCCTGAAGCAGACTTTGGACATGCCTGCTCTAGGCCATGCCTCCTCCCTAAGCCACACCTAGTGAGTCCTGATCCTTAAGTGCTTTTGCCTTCCTGGAATTGACCTTGAACTGTACTGCCTCTCTTTTTTTCTCTGCCTCTGGCTGGTGGGATTTGGTATTCAAGAACACCTCAAGAGCATCAAGTTGGCTATCCTTGATGTAGCACCTAAAGGTCTCCAGGACAACTGAGATTCACCTGTTGCAAAACAATTTCCCCCAAAATTCACCTACAAACATTTGGATGTTTAAATATTCTGCTGCCAAACTCAAATTATTTGCAGAATACTTTGACATTTGATCTCTTTATGTGCCATCCAACAGCACTTGATTTCAACATTTGACAGTTGGTACTTGACAGCTGACATGCAGCAGCGTTTAGTATTGACAGTCTTTTATGGCTGATGGCTTATGAGATTTCACATCTGAAGCCTGCCAGAAACCAATCAGGATATGCCGGTGAGTATAAGGCACTCAATTTTTAAGGTAACGTTTTCTCACTCAAACTGAAGCATAATCACAGAGATATCAAGATCAGTAGAAATAAAAACTAACACTAATAACAGGGGGAGAAATAGAACAGCTCCTTCTAAGTGTCTATCTTCCTCCAAGTTTCCTCACAGATTTCCATGGAGAAGTTGACTAATAACAGGAGAAGCAAACATTGTTGAGCCTTAGGGTCACATTTCTTTCTGGGGAACCTTTTGGACAGCAGGAGGTGTGGCCAAAGGCAACAGTGAGTGGAGCTATGAATATTAATTTTAACTTTGTACAGTAGCTAGTTTTTGCACAAGCTGACACGCAACCATCCTACCTGCAAAGATTTCCAAGGGCCAAATACCAAGGCCTAGAGGGCCAAATTATAGTGAAGTATGTGATGAAGGAAACTGGCAACCACAACATCTCCACCTTCTATGGAAGATGGAAACATGCCATCATTAACTTTGTTTGATAGGATACTCTACCAAGTGTCACTACAGCTTGCCCTTGTGGTCCCTGGTTCTCTCACTTGCAAATAATTTGCATTGCAGGTGCTTTTAGTGCTATCACACATCAGTCACTTGGACATCCAACACCCATGGAAAGCCTGCGGGGGAACCACCTCTCATTGCTTCTAAAACAGTAAGTCAGCAAATTTACACTTTTTATATAGCAAAGGAAGCAAGCTCCCCACTCAGTTTGAGATCGCCATTAAGCTTGCCAAGTCAGGCAGTCAAAAGAAAACAAAAACATATTGGTGCATCCTTCCTCCTACTTTCTATGTCCAGGTTGTGAGTACTGTTCCTCACACAGACCTCAGGGAAATGGCAAGCTTTGCTGAGGTGCCAAAAAGGAGAGCGGAGGAGGCAAGGTGTTGGTTAGAACACAGAAACCCTCACCTATCCCCCAAGCAAAAGAACTGGACATTGAATGCAATTTGACTACTGGGAAGGGAAACAGAAATGGGGAGAGAGTGGGTGGGATCCTAATCAGCAGCCTGGCACATGGCCAGATGGTGTTGCAGGCCATGCAATTCCCATTTGTTTTTAGTGAAAGTGTGTCCTTTAATTAGTCCTACCCAACCAAATGTCTAAGATCACTCAAGCCTTTCAGGACACAGGTACCTTTCTGGCGAAGATAAAATCTACCCCTTTATGTTTTGACCCTTGGCAAGATCAATGCCTCCATTATGATCACACGTTCTTCCCTTCCTCACCCCCAGTTAAAGTATTTTTGAAAATTTTGAAAACACTGATATGGCTTTGTTCATTAGATGGCCTCAACTGGAGAGTGACACTCTCTATGCAGTATGGAGGATCCCCTTGGTGACACGTCACAGAGGTTATAAAGCCATGCAGAAATGGACTGTTGGTGGCCTTTCATCTAGAGCCGAGTACTGCTTCATAAACTGTGCCATTTGATTCTCTTGTTCAATTTTCTCTGTCAACAACTTTGTGTTCTGATAAAGAGCCATATATATAAACACCTGGAATATTAGAATGATTGCTACCGCTAGCCAGAGGGCTTTAAAATGGAATTTAAAAAACATACCACCAACAACACACTCACTTTCATGCTTACGGACTTCCAAAAGGCATTTGTTTGGCCACTCTGGGACACAGGGCACAGGAACTAAAAGCTGTGTGTATGTATGGGACTGCATCTGTACTGGACTTGAAATTGTTCTTATTTAAGAATGTAAAGGCCCTTGGCCCATCTGTTCCAGCATCCTCTTCTCACAGTGGACAACCAGATGTCCATGGGAAGCCTCAAAGCAGTACCTGATCGCAACAACACTCAGTTTTCTTGCGGCTTCCAAATACCAGTATTCCGAAGCATCCCTGTCTCCGGCAGTGGACATACAGGATACCCATCAAGGTTGGTAGCCACTGATGGCTTCAGCCTCCACAAATTTGTCTATTCCTCTTTTAAAGCCATCCAACACTGTTTTAAAGCCATACAAAAATGCTGATGTTGTTATTCTTAAATGTCAGTGGAATGTTTTATGGGAAGCAATTCATAACTGAAACCAATTAAATAAACGATAACCTTTGGAGTGATCAAGGAGGGCTCTTCTCATGTTCTTTTAAGCAGGTCTTGTTTTTAAAGTCACCTCCAAATCGATTTCTACCAAATAAACATCAATGCCTCCATCAATGCCTTCTTCTCAAGGAGTTCAAAGAAGCATACACGCGTCTCCCAAACTCCACAACAACCCTGTGAGATTTACTAGCCCAGGGACACTCAGTGAGATGCATTGACTGAGTGGGGATGTGAACCCTGGTCTCCCAGTTCCGGGTCTGATACTTTAACCACTATACTAGACTGGCCCTAAACATGGGAGGGATGGCAGGAGTGATTGTTTGTAAAGGAATAAACTCATATATATGCGTATCATAATCATTAGGTAAGGCTACATTACGCCATATACAATATGCTGATGTTCTAACTGGGTACTCTGCTCATGTGGAAAACCTATATGCAGGGCTCTAAGTTGCACAAGGAGATTCCACGAGAAGAACAGCCCCCCACCTTCAGCCTTCAAAGGTTGGAAGGTGGCAAGGACGTGTCAGAGATTAGCCCAGCACACAACACAAAGCTCTCCACATTCATGTGTCGATATTACATGCGATCAGAACACTCAACAGGGCTTTAAAGAGCTTTAAAAGTTGAAATGGGGTGGGAAAGAATGAAATAAATTCCTATTTGCTATAAATGAATCTGGCCATCTGCTCCACTAAAAGTAGTGACAGTCGGCAAAGCAAAAGAAACAGCAGCCTCTGGTGTCAAGATTCAACTCTTAAGCTCAAACCCCACACTTCCTCAGCAAGCCAGGCTAAAAATACAGAGGGGAGGAGGGAAGAGAGGGGGAGAGGACAGCATCAAGTTTCCTCAAGGGAACCCTTGTACCACAAGTAATTTTCCATCTTAGTGTACGACAGAATGGAGAGGGGGGTTTTTTTGCTTGCATGCTGCAGTTAGCTATGAAAGTTATTATATTAGCCAACATTCTGCCAGTTGAACATTAATCCTGGGAAGAATCCTTGCCTTTACCCTCCCTCTAGGAAACCAGGAATATAAAAAAGCTGACTTACACCAGACCAGTTGGTTCATCTAGTTCAGAACTGTCTACTCTGGCTGGCAGTGATGCTCCTAAGTTAAAGGCAGCCATCTTTCCCAGCCCTACACTGTGGTCTCATGGATAACCCAGCAGTTGATGTCATACTTCACCAATATTATAAGCCCAGCCACAGCAGAAGGTGATTGAGCACTATGATACAAGGTTGTCACCTCATGCTTTTCTTGAACAGTAATTGTTCGGGGACAACATCACAAAGGGAAGAAAATTCAAAGCTGCTATGAAGCCAGCCATGCGCTGGCTTCAAAACTTTGCCATTTCTATTCACAAACAAAAAAGGGCAAGATCCAAGCATGTCTGAACCTATGAACCTCCTGCAACCCACATCCAAAATCCAATCTGTCTCTGAAGAAGAAAAATATATGTGGGGAGAAACGTTAACAATATCACCCATTCAATGGTTCTGTCAGCAGTTAAAAGTGATGAGGATCATGAGGTTCGCACCCTGCCAACACAGGACAGCAAACCTGTGTCCAGTTTCCCTGTGTTGCTACTTAAACACAATGTCTATTTCCCTTTCTGAATGTCACACAGAGAGAAAGTAGAACTGGATGCCAGGCTGCTGTTTTCAGTAGCAGCCCAATGGTCCAACATGACTTTCCCTTCCAAGAATGACAGGCATTGTAAGCTTGCAAGACAGCAATACCTTTCCATCTGCTTGGCATGTGGACCATCTTATTTTCTCTTCTTCTTAAGACTCTCTAACAAATTCACAAAGGAATCCCATCTGCAGCAGAGAGCCAGACACATTGACTGGTTTCCAACAGCCTGTGTTATTGCTCGTTGTTCCTTTAAGCAAAGTAACCACAGATAATATCACGCCTGATGAGAAACAATGAAAAGCAAATAAAACTGGCATGTTGGAACATGTGCAAACTTGACATTAATTCCAGCGACAGGCTCCAGTCCCTTCAAGACCTTCATGGTGGGCAAATCTTTATATTTGTAACTATGTACTACTGTTCAGCATACAAATACCTTTAGCATTTTAACCCATTCAGTTTTACAATAGGACTGTGAGCTAAAATAGATTGATCACTCACATATACAAAAACTGACTTATTCAAGGCTTCCCAGCAAAGATTTGGTTGAGCTGGAATGATTTCCTTAAGCATGTTATTCCCAGATAGACACATCTGAGTCTGCTATGTCACATCTAATCATATGGATACCACCTACCCCAAGGGGAGACCCTCTGAGGACCCCATTCAAGGCAGGTTTTGTGTATAGTGGTCCAATTTAGATTTATGGGGTGTGGTAGGCAGGTCAGCATTTTTCACCCCTCATTCTGTTTGTGAATGGAAACAAAAGTTGCATACCTCAAGATCAGTGCAGGGCCAAACCAACTAGAAGTCACAAAGCACTTTTTCACAAAGTGTGAAGGAGATATTAAATAGCTCTGTCTGCCCTTGGTACTATTTAATCAGGACTTTGAGAGAGAGAAAAGAAATTGCACTCCAGTACCTGGTTGGCCTCACAGACCCTGACATATGCCACTGAATGAGTTTGTTGGGTGTGTATAATCATAAATCAGAAGCCATGCAAAGGACTATCAGGCAGTGTTGTGGATACAAAGGCGCCGTGCAAAGTCAGAGAAAAAAATCTTTTAGCTGTTACTTAGAACTAAGGCTGTCACCTGATAAAAGATCTTAAGTTGATGAATCATATGAATATTAATGGAGTGAATTGTCATAAGTTTGCATATGAATAAAGTAGTTATAGAGAAAAAAGCACACAGGTTTTAAGGATGTTCTAGCCTAACATCCTAATGTTTCTTAGATCATTAAAAACCCATTGTGCATGTGTGCTTAACTGTTTTATTTCTTTTTCAAGCATGCAATGATTTTGATAAAGGAAAACATTGCAACAATCACAATCAGCTACAGCATTTGCTTAAACTAGAAAAAAAAACAAAAACAAAATCAACCTACCCTAAAATGACACCCCTTTTCATCCGAAAATTTCATAGAGAAAGGAGAACACAGAGGAGGCCTAGGACATTTGCAGAAGACCAGGTGCATGGAGGGGCATTGTTTTCTGCTTGTCTTCCTTTCCTTACCCTGGTGCCACTTTCAGCCAGCAAAACAAATCCAACACAGGTCCCTCCCTTGAGTGCTAAATGAGGATTTGAATGGGGTGGGGAGATGAGCCACATGTAAGGGAATGGCATGCTAAGGACTTGACTGGGTGTGAGGAGAGAAAAATCATAGCTCAGTGGTACAGTTTATACTTTGCATGTAAAATGCCGCAGGTTCAATCTGTAGCTTCTCCAGGTGAAAAGGGAACAGGTAGCAGATCATGGGAAAGTCTCTGGGCTGAACAGACTAGTTATCTGACCTGGTTTAAAGGCCTTATGAACTGGTGACACTTAAGGTGTTGGTTAACCCTGTTTGGGGAAGCTTTTAATATCTGAAGCACTACTGTATTTTAATATTTTGTTGGAAGCTGCCCAGAGTGGCTGGGGAAACCCAGCCAGATGGATGGGGTATAAATTATTATTATTATTATTATTATTATTATTCTATAATCAGATGAATTGGTTAATCTGGCCCATCAAACCAACTTAAGGCTGTAGCCCAAGTTAGAACAAGACACACTTGAAACCCCATTCTAATCTTGGGGCCGGCAAGGGGGTGGGGATGGAGGAAGAGAAAAGAGGAAAAAAGAAAAGAAAACATAATTTTCACATGGCAAGAGAACTTAGGAATGTCACAAACAGTCCTTCAAGATTGGTTTCGCTGCCATCAATAAGTTTTTTTTTAAAAAAAACACCTCAGGTCAAATTATTAGCTTCCTAAGTTCTATATTCAATTTATTTTAGATTGCCTATAAAAGGTGTGTTGTAGGAAAGAAGGCAAATCTTGTGTACACATGCATACTAATAGGCTAAGATGCAGCCTGGCAATGATTTTTTAAAAACCAAACAAAAACTTCATATCACCCTTCCCATTCTGTTACATACACTCTTTTGAACACTCCATAAAGAACTGTGATGGGAATGCAATCTCTCTTCAAGGTGGCCCCCAGACAACTTCCCAAACTGTAGCATTATCACTCAGTGGGTAGCTTCTGGGGTTAAGTGCTCCAGCTATAGCTACATCTAAACACTATGCAGGATCAAAACAAGGAAAACAAAGGAAAAGACCACAACAAAGCTAAAAATACTATTCTCTCCCATTAATGCCTAAGAACAAACCCACAGCAAATCAGGTACCTAAGCATCCAGTAGGATCATAAACAGAAATGGGTTGGGGGTGATTTCAGATGCTAACTATGGCCCATCCTGCTGCATTCATCTCCAAGTGTTCTTGATGTGTAGAGGAGGGTCAAAACCCTTAGCCCTCCCATGAACCACATTTTGCTTTGCGGTATATTTAATATGCACAGCTGCTTTCCATAAACCCAATATAAAGAGCCACCCTATTGGCTGGGAAGGAGGAAACGGAGGCTGCCCTCTGCTCCCTTGATACAGTCAAAGTTCACATTTCATGGAGCAAAGCTGCTGTCCAAGGTACCTAGAAATAACAGCTCTGTTGTAATTAGACGGATCCCGGAATGTCTTGTGCCTCCTGCAAGCATTTCTTTCCCATAAACCAGGCAAGCAAGTGGGTTTTATTGTGAAAACACAGACAGGGGTGGTGGTCAGACAAGGAGAGTCTCAGAAGCTGACAAGACTTTACAATCAGCTACCTGCTGAAGGTTTAATTTTAGACATTGAAAGTGTAATCCTGAATTGACTGAAGATAAGGGTGAAGCCCTGGGGTGGGAAGGGGCGGATACACTGTGATGTTACCAATTTTAAAAATGCTGGGGCTCACAGATGTATGCAAGGGTGAAAACGATTCTTGCTAAAAGATGGCAAATACTTTGATGACATATTTTTAACCGTTTCCCTCCATATTTACTTAACTACAGACAATGGAGATGGCTAGCAAGTCAGCTCCCTTCAGGACGGAGGCAGAAGCATACATCCAACACACCCAAGCCCAGTGGTCTGGGAGAACTCCACCAAAGAGTCCAAAAGGTCGCTGTAGTCAGTGGGGAGACTGTGGCATCTCAGAACCGAGAGCGGCCGTACGGGGAAAGCAACGGAAATAAGAAACGGACCAGCGCAACAAGAAACTGACTCGCACAATTACAACGAGAAGCTTGCAGCAGAATCCGATGCATGTTTACCCAGGAGCTCAACGGGGCTTACTCCGGAGCTCGGCGTGCGCAGAGGATTGCAGCTTCAAGCTGCGATCAACGGGACTTGCTCCCAAGTACGAAGAGGCACAGGATTGCACTGGCAAGCACTTTTGCCAAGTCCCGAGGATCCAGCCACTGTTCTAGGACTGATGGCCGACCGAAGCCGTTTGGAGAGCATCTTGCACGCACATGCACACCCTCGAAAAGATGCTCACTCTCAAGCGAGCACACGCATGCACACGACCTTCCACGCCTCAAGCCAGCCCAGCTCCGTCTGAACCCGTTCCCTAGCACTCCGCGTCTCTCCAAGCGCCGATGCTCTCTGCTGCAGAACCCAATCCGTCCAGAAACCCGTATTTGAAAACCGGATAGGCCCCATAAAGCAGCCCAACAGAGAGAGAAGGCGAGGGAGTCTCGAGGGCAGGGGAGTTCCGGAGAGGATGCCTCCCCCTTTCCCTTCACCGAGCAGAGAAGAAGAGGGTGGGAGGGAGGCGGCGTGCATTGCACCAGCTCTTCTCTCCTTAGCAAACTCGCTTCCACATGCAAAGAGACAAAAAAATAAAATTGGGGGTGGGAAGGTATCCATTCCCCTACTCCAGCAGAAGACAACCTGTGGACTCCGATCAATGCTTGATGGGAGCAGAAAAGAAGGAAGGGGCAAGGGGGGCTGACCAGGCAAAGTTGCCAGCCCTGGAGCGCCCCTCCCCATTCCTTTCTATGGAGAGGGGGGGGGAGGATAGAGGTTGATCCCACTCACCTCGCAGCGCCCCAGTCCCGGCGAGCAGATCCGGCAGGAGCAAGAGCATCAGCGCCAGCCCGAAGAAGGGCGGGGTCTCCATGCTGCAGGATCCTCAGGGCCACGAAAGGAGGCTCAACTCCGCGCGGCTACTCCAGCCGAGGCAGCGCGGGGCTGCTGCCTGAACCCTCGGCTCGCTGGCTGGCTGGCTGGCTGGCTTTCCCACGCTCCCGCAGCAGCAGCGCCTCCCCGCCCGCCGCCCGGCTCCAGACTAAAGGCGAGCAGCCCCGCGCCTGCATCCCAATCAGACCCCCTCCTCCCCGGCAGCCAATTAGGCGAGGGCGGGGCGGGGCCAGCGGCAGAAAGGGGCGGGGCAAGGCGCCCGGGATTCCGTCGGAGAGCCGCGGGGCGGGGCTTCTGCTGCTGCTGCCGAGAGCCAAGTGGGCGCGCTCGGCCCGGGCAGCTCCTGCTCCGGATGGTGCCGATCGGAGGTGCGGGTGGTGCTGAGCCCGGCGCGGAGCGGAGGAGCCGCGGCTGCCTTGGCTCGCAGGTCCCGGCCGGGCTTTGCTTGGGAACTAACCGGGCGATGCTGAGCCTTAGTCCCATGGAAGCTCGTGGGATTTACTCCCAGGCAGGCGGGGTTGGGATGAAGCCTGCACTCCTAGCAGCGTTGACCTAGGAGCAGGGCCGGATCTACCTATAAGCTAAACAAGCTGTAGTTTAGGGCCCCACTCTCTTAGGGCCCCCCCCAAAAAAAATCACTATTAATATACTTATTAATTGTATTTCAGTTCAAAATTTACTTTGATAAAATACATATTTTGTTATGTGCACATGGCTTTAGAATAGATACCTATTAGGTCCATAAATTACCATATAGCATATATTCAACACACGCAAAACAGCAACAATTTGTTGTTGACAAAAGACAGCTGGACATATAAAGGGCCCCATTACCTTCAGGAGCTTAGGGGATGGGTAGGCAAACTGAGGGCCCGGATCCGGCCCAATTGTCTTCTAAATCCGGCCCACTGACTGTCCGGGAATCAGCATGTTTTTACATGAGTAGAATGTGTCCTTTTATTTAAAATGCATCTCTGGGTTATTTGTGGGGCATAGGAATTTGTTCTTCTTTTTTTCAAAATATAGTCCAGCCCCCCACAAGGTCTGAGAGACAGTAGACCGGCCCCCTGCTGAAAAGGTTTGTTGACCCCTGGCTTAGGGCCTCATCAAACCTAAATCCAGCCCTGCCTAGGACCATATACCCCATCAACTCTATAGGATTTACTGTACTTTTCAGTAGTCAGGATTAGAGGGCAACTTCACTGACTTTGGAGTAAATATGCACAAGGTTCTTCTGTAAGTCCCCTTAATGGAATTTACATCTGAGTAAAAAAGGGGGAGGGACGTGGGTGGCGCTGTGGGTAAAACCTCAGCGCCTAGGACTTGCCGATCGCATGGTCGGCAGTTTGAATCCCCGCGGCGGGGTACGCTCCCGCCTTTCGGTCCCAGCTCCTGCCCACCTAGCAGTTCGAAAGCACCCCCGGGTGCAAGTAGATAAATAGGTACCGCTTTATAGCGGGAAGGTAAACAGCATTTCCGTGTGCTGTGCTGGTGCTGGCTCGCCAGAGCAGCTTCGTCACGCTGGCCACGTGACCCGGAAGTGTCTCCGAACAGCGCTGGCCCCCGGCCTATAGAGTGAGATGGGTGCACAACCCTAGAGTCAGACACGACTGGCCCGTACGGGCAGGGGTACCTTTACCTTTAAAAAAGGGGGGTTCAGGCTTCTAGGCTGCCTTCTTAGGCCACCTCCCTGAAAGGAAGCACCATTGAACCCAATGGGAATCGATTATTCTTTTAGCAGTGTGCTGTTTGGGGACTGACTGAACATATGGTCTTCAGTTTGGGACCCCTCCAGACTCCCGCCCACCCTTGTATTCTCCAGCATGTCATTGATACAAAAACAGTGTGTTAGTGGTCGGTTTCCTGTTTATTTCATTAAAAAACATATACAGCTTGATTGGAAAAAAACCACACACACCTCAAAGTGGTTTACAAAAGAACAAAACAATAAAATTATTGATAAGAACTATCAAAACAACAATTAAAAACATTCAAGAAATTAAAACCAGCACTAAATTTAAAGCATCTGCATTTTAGGTATCTGCATAGGCTTATCTAAACAGAAATGTTTTTAGCAGCTGCTGAAAAGAGAGGTACCTGCCTGGTATTAATAGGCAGGGAGTTCCAATGTGTGGGTGCTGCTGCACTAAAAAAATGATTTCTTACAAATGTGGAATGTGGCACCTGCAACACTCAGTTCCACACTTCTACACCTCATGAGTTGTTTTTTAGTTGTTCGGGAATGCTTTCCCAAAGTTGCCGCAATATTGCTTTCTGGAGTGCAACCAAAGTGGGACAAAAAACCATATTGGAACATTTGTGGTATAAAAAGTTGCAGAATTCCAGTGGAAAGAGTATGTGTATGAATACAGTATGTGCAGCCTAGAACTTTTGCAGGCACAAGGAGTATTGAAAGTAGATTTGCTCATTACTGCCCTGATAGCATCATGAACAAAAATCATGAATGCACAATGAAAAGGAAATATTGTGCGGGGGGGGGGGGAGGCTTATTTATTCCCCTTCTTCCCCCACAGTTTTCTCTCTTTCCCTTATTCATTTATTTCCTCTTCTGCTGTTTACCTTTCTTGCCTCTCTTTCCCAGTTGAATTTACCTTTGATGCTTCCCCCACCCTTTGTTAGTGATTCCTTTTTCCTCTCTTTCATCCCTCCCTTTCATTTATTTTCTTTCCTATTCACATCCTTACTTATATGATGGACTGACTGGCCCAGAGTTGCCCAGTGCATTTACTAGCTGTGTGGAGTTTGAACCCTGTTCCCCTCAGCTCTAGTCCAATACTCTAACCACGACCTCACTCTTTCAATTCAGACTACAGTCATATTATGTTTTTCACCTTGTCCTTTGAACATAAAACTTTTGAAGCTGCCTTATACCACACATCTGACTCAGTACTTTCTATTCTGACTTAGGGTGTGTGCACACCTTGCGTTTAAAACTCATCCAACATTTAGTTTAGGGGGAAGATGAGCAATAGAAATTTTTGTATGGCATGGAGAAAGTGGATAGAAAAAAAAGCTTTCTCTCATATACAATAAAGCTGAATGTTGGAAGATTCAGTACACATTTTTAAAAAGTACCTTTTCATGCAGTACATAGTTAAACTACAGAACTCACTCCCACAATAAGAAGTGATGGCCACCAACTTAAAAGTAAAGGGGCCCCTGACAATTAGGTCCAGTCATGACCAACTCTGGGGTTGCGGCGCTCATCTTGCTTTACTGGCTGAGGGAGCTGGCGTACAGCTTCCAGGTCATGTGGCCAGCATGACTAAGCCACTTATGGCGAACCAGAGCAGCGAACAGAAACGCCGTTTACTTTCCCACCAGAGTGGTACCTATTTATCTACTTGCACTTTGATGTGTTTTCGAAGTGCTAGGTGGGCAGGAGCTGGGACCAAGCAACGGGAGCTCACCCCGTCGCAGAGATTCGAACCGCAACCTTCTGATCGGCAAGTCCTAGGCTCTGTGGTTTAGACCACAGCGCCACCCGCGTCCCGGCCACCAACTTAGATGGCTTTAAAAGAGGATTGGAGAAATTCTGATCTTCAATCAGGTTCTCCCTCAAAGAATTATGAGCACTGTAGTTTGGGTGGCTGGGAATTGTAACTCTGTGGGGGAAAACTACAATGCCCAGAATCCATTGTCAAAAATCATGTGTTTCAAATATGCTTTAAATCGGTATGCACAGCCAAGCTCTCAGGTAGAGGCTTTTCCCAGCAATGCTCCTAATGCCATTTGAATGATGTTTGCGGCCCAAGCATGCGTATAACCTGCAAATATATATCCAATGTCATTCCCCCCCAAACATTTTTCTATTGTTGAAGGAGGAAGCCCCACCTATTTGTTTTCTGGCACAGAACCACTTCATTTGTTACGTTAATGACCCATACTTAGGGGTCATTCATTACCAAGAAACTTGTCTGGCTCCTCCAGCACTTACAAGGGACTCAGACATACAGCCTATACCCCCCAGACTCACAGCAATATATTTTAAGTAAGGTTAAATATAAATTAAATAAAAGTTAGTTTTTATACCATTTTCATGTATGGAGTTTGGTAGTTACTTCTGAGTATGTTACATGGAAAAGCAGGGAGCGAAAGTATTGAATTTAATCAATCAGTTAATTTTTTTTGTCATTGTTGTTTGATTTATAATGGCCTTTCTATGTATATTATGTTCAAAGTGATATGCATCAATAAAATTACAGAAATGATAGCAATAAAACAAATACACCCATAGCAATATATCCAGTTCATAAAAGTGATCTAAAATGACTTTTAGTTGTATCCAACTAAGCTCTATCAGACACACTGAAATTAATGAACCTATATTAGACATATCCATTAACTTCATTGGGTCTACTCTGAGTAGAAGTAACATTGGATGCAAGCCACTGTGTCTGTGGACAATTCCCACACTTCTGAATGTACACAAGAATAATCTGTCTGTGTTTTTTTGTTTTTTTTTCATCCTAGAGAGGTAAAAGTAAGTTGGTCGGGTCAATTATATGCCACAGCCCTAAGGTAACTCAGAAGTAAATTCCATTGGATTTACTTCTACATAAATATGCTTAGAATTGGGAGTGAGGATTCAATCAAAAGGCTGAAGACAGCAGCTTCCCATAATATTGGCTGAGTGTAATTTAGTTACTAAAGCACCAAAGGAGGAAAAAAAGTCTTAAGGTTATGTGGGATTTTGTGCAATGATCTCTTCAAAGTCCCTCGTTCAGGTTGTGCCAATTGTACTGAACCACTAACTCCTTGATCTTCAGTCTGAACTCGCAGGGATTAGCACAGCCTTATGTGTGGGTCTGCTGAATTAGTTCCCATGTAAGCACACGATGTGTAGTACGTTATGTTATGATTTATTTATATACCACTGTTTGGCCCAAAGGTCTCCCAAAGCAGTGGACAGAATATTAATACAAAACAAAAATGCGACAGAAGTATAACGAATAAATCAAAACAATAGAAAATTGAGGGGAAATTACATTGGAAATATATTTGGGAGCTACACTCATGCTTGGGCCGCAAACACAGTTTCCAGGCATCCCTCCTCTCACTTGGAATCCAGGTTAGTATGCCAAATCAGTGCTGCTAACACCCAAGAAAGGCAGACATAGACATGCAGGAGCCATTTCTTCTGTGATTGAATTCCACAAAAGCTACATTCAGATGTAAGGTTTGTTGCATTCGTTGTCCTGGATTTAATGCCAGCACTTCGTATGCAATTTCTATTATTATTATTATTATTATTATTATTATTATTATTATTATTATTCCCATCTTTCCCAGATGGGAGGCAGTGGAGAGGTCTTTGCATGCAAACCAGTGTATTGGAAGAAGCAAAGATCACCAGTGGTGAAGCAATGATTCTTCAACATCAACTTCGTTGGACTGGTCAATGTTGTGCAGATGACTGATTATCGTCTTCCAAAGCAATTACTCTATTCCGAACTTAAAAATGGAAAGCATAATGCTGGTGGTCAACACAAGAGGTTTAAAGCTTTAAAAGCTTTTAAAAATGTAGTATAAACACCAACAATTGGGAAACACTTGCCTGCGAGCGCTCCAATTGGAGAACAGCCTTTACCAAAGGTGTCATGGGCTTTGAAGACACTTGAACTCAGGACACAAGGGAGAAACGTGCTAAGAGGAAGGCACGCTTGGCAAATACACACTGTTATCAACTCCCGCCTGGTAACCAATGTCCCCACTGTGGAAAGACGTGTGGATGCAGAATTGGCCTCCACAGTCACTTACGGACTCATTGTTAAAACCGTCCTTGTGGAAGACAATCTTACTTGGCTGCAAGAGATCGCCAAGAAGAAGAAGAAAATACAGAACTGTCCCATATTTCAAGGTAAAATACTACCTCCTGTATTGATACAGTTTACTGCTGTATTTCAGGCCTTCTCTCTCTCTCTCTCTCTCTCTCTCTGTCTCTCTCTCTGCCAAGGAAGCATGCCAACTTGTGCCCCAGGTTATGCGTACCCCACCAAACTCCTCGCGGCCTCAGAAGTGGGATCAGAAGTCAGGTTCCGAGACCTCACAAGGCCGCAGACAGCATCTGCAAGGTCTCGTGAAGCCTTGGGCGTGACTTCCGGTGTTTCACGAGGCACCAGAAGTTGTATTGGGGGCCCTGTGGTGTGGGTGCTGAGCACGCACAAAAAATTTTTTGCAGGTGCTCAGGCCCCCCTAGAGATGGCGCCCCTGGTGCAAAGTTAGGGATCTTCTCCAAATGCAGGTGTTTGAAACGTCTGTGAAAGGTCATATATTTAAGTTCTGGGTAGCCAAGTACAGATAGATTTACACGTGTGTGTGTGTGTGTGTGTGTGTGTGTGTGACAAATTCCAGAGGGGGCCTCCTGTTAGGCTGCAATAGATTGTAATAGATTGCTCTGAAGTCACTTCAGCACAGATTGGGGGGGGGGAATAACCCCCCAGCCACTCTGCCCCATCCCACCTTGTCCTATATTTTGCTAAAACAAATGTGGCAATCCTAAATGGGAGTGTCAGCTTGGCTCTGCTGTGGCACCGACAATGTGCAGATTGCCTTGTCCCTTTCCCATTCAGTAACCAGCTGCAATGTGCAGCATTGAAAAACCAGGACAGCGACTTCATATCCTCCAACATTCCACAGATGAAAATAGGGACATTCTATTCTACATCAGGAATCTTCTCCCACGTTTGATCTCCAACACAGATATATGTCATATAGACATATCCACCCTGTATAGGGAAGCTTTTTAATGTTTAATGTTTTATTGTGTTTTTATATTATGTTGGAAGCCACCCAGAGTTTCTGGGGCATCTCATTCACATGGGTGGGGTACAAATAATAAGCTATTATTAGTATATGAGCCAATTACAACCTCTCGACCTAACCTACCTCACAGGTTTGCTGTAAACAAAAAATGATCAAGGGAAGGGCATGTGTAACACCTTCGCCTTCAAGATAAATGGAATGAAATAAAATTTTAGCTCTAAGCTTCCTTGTGTCCCTGTCAAGAAAAAAGTAGATAATAATAATAATAATAATAATAATAATAATAATAATAATAATAGAAACGGAGAATGATCAGGAACATACCAGAGGGTGCTTTTTTCTGAGGATACGCAGGGGAATGCATACCCCTAAACATTTTGTGAATCTAAGTTTGGCCTCATTGAGGGGCAGTGTTTCAATATGAATAGGAAATTGAGAGTACCCCTAAACATTTTTTTAAAGAAAAAAAGCACTGGTAAATCCTATTGAACTCAGTGGGACTGAGTAAAAATGCTTAGGACACTGCACAGTCTTTACCCAGTTACCTGAGAGTAAGCTCCAGACACCTCGACTTCTAAAGGAGTGAAGCTTTGGAGTCAGACTTGAAAGAAACCTTCAATTACAGTCAGTAGGAGGCTTCTTTAAAGCCTAGTTGCATTTTGATGTGGAACAGTCCTCCCCACTCCCTTGGGACTCTACTACCACATTCCTGTGCATGGGAAGACTAGGCCTGACATTTCTTTATTCATAAGATGATCCAAGTTTGCATAACATGAAGAAATAATCCAAGTGGCACTTGATGTCCCAGGAAGTCTGTATCACATCTTTTATTATCTGTCTATACAGTGGTACCTCGGGTTACATAAGCTTCAGGTTACATACACTTCAGGTTACACACTCCGCTAACCCAGAAATAGTGCTTCAGGATAAGAACAGAAATCATGCTCCGGCGGCATGGCAGCAGCAGGAGGCCCCATGAGCTAAAGTGGTGCTTCAGGTTAAGAACAGTTTCAGGTTAAGAACGGACCTCCGGAACGAATTAAGTACTTAACCTGAGGTACCACTGTACAGGTCAAATACTTGGAAGGGGAATTGCTACTTAGCCCCCCACCCTCCATCTTCCAGCCTGCTCATTGTGTGCTTATGAAATTTCAGTGGCCTAGAGTAGGCCTGATGCAAGGAATTTTCAAGGGATAAAATTCAACCTGCCCTTTCTCTAAGGAACAGAGGTCACCTACACTGCAAGCTCATTCCAAAATTTTCAGCGTGGAGCAGAGTGCCAGCCCTGCTTTAAACAAACAAACAAAAAAGTCTGCTTTGCTGAGGCAGTTGGATGAAATTTAAAAACTCACCCCAAGCACTTTTTTTTTTGTAATAGACATGGGCGCATCACCACGGCTAGCCAATTGTCTACATAAGGAAGCAAACTTTGCTGCAAGATATTACACGTCAGCAGAAACAGGGAAAGGAACAGAGATGGTGCTTAGAATTCTGCCTTCAGAGCCTTGGGGTCCTGACACTGCAGCACTTTCTCTCTCTCGATCTACATACTCAACTAGATTTGCAGTGAGCCCACCTAATTATGCACTCTTGGATAGGTCTCTGAGTGAATATTTTATCCGAGACATCAAAGTACTACCCAGCTCCTTGTTGTTCATATAGTTATGGCAGAGGAAGGAAAGGGAAACAACATTTGAAAGGGAGGGAAAGGAGGAACAGCTGGTGGCTGTAATCAATGCACCAGGAGCATGGAGTATTCAGAAGTAGCCAATGGGGTATGGGAAAGGAGCGGCAATTCCCACAAAAATCTGATTCCACTGCTTAATCTGACCCAAGACTGAACCAAAGAATCTATGCAGGATTTCTTATAATACATGAATGGAGACATTTTCCCCACCAAGGAGGCTGGAGTGGGGCCAATTGCTCTTCTCATTTCTGATGTTACACATGAAAGATAAGAAACTAGGGATTCCTTTGCATGGCAGGAAAATAAAAGAGCCAAGGGGAAAATGGGTTGGGATCTTCTGTTTGTGGCAGAAAGGTCTACAGATGGAGGCTAGACTCTTCAAAAGTGTTATGGATGGCATGCATGTACACAGAGAGAGAGAGGGGAGGGAGGGAGGGAGGGAGAGTGGGAGGGATGGAGAATTGAAGAAGGAAGGCTCAGGTTTGGGACAGGGAATGCAAACCATACTCAACCAGCATCCCCATTTCACAGGTGTGGGGAATATTTGGCCCTCCTGATGTTGCTGAACTACAACTCCCATCATGCCGTGGTTGGCAGGGGTGATTGGAGTTGTCGTTCAGCAACATCTGGAGGTCCCATACCTGCCATACTATCTCGCAAAGGTACCAAACATCCACCAAGTATGGCACATAGTCCCCCTGTCAACCATCTCTACATAGAAGGTCTACCATCTCTGCATAGAAAGGAGGCCCCCAAACCACAGGAGATAGCAAGCAAAAGTGGAAGTCAGAGTAACATTACTCTAAATTAGGCATAGGCAAACTCAGCCCTCCAGATGTTTTGAGACTACATTTCCCATCATCCCTGACCACTGGTCCTGTTAGCTAGGGACGATGGGCGTTGTAGTCCCAAAACTTCTGGAGGGCCAAGTTTCCTGATGCCTGCTCTAAATGATAACCATAGTTGCCTTAAACAGAGGTCTGGCAGCAGTAGGAAATTCATTAGAAGCTATACAGGTGGCACAAGAATTCAGAACGTCGAAGCCCAACTCCAGCTGATTAGTGGACATTCAGTCATGAGTGGGGAACTTCCAACCCAAACCTCAACTTAGGAGGAGGTGGATAGCTCAGCTGGTTAGAGTGTGGTGCTGACAACAGCAAGGTTGCAGGTTCAATCCCTGTAAGGGACAACTGCATATGCCTGCATTGCAGATAATTTAATTAGATGATCCCCAGCATAGCTGTCAACTTTTCCCTTTTCTTGTGAGGAATCCTATTCGGAATAAGGGAATTTACCTTAAAAAAAGGGAAATGTTGACAGCTATGATCCCCAGGGTCCCTTCCAACTCTCTGATTATATGAGAAGCATATTTCTATGAGAAGCCTGCCAGTTTGGTCAACTTAGCCTGCATGACTAGGTTGCACCCATCTTCCACTCACCTGACATCAAGTATGGGTACAGGACAAGTAATGCCAGGAAAGATTTATGTGAATTGAGAAAAGGGAGCAAACAAACCCCCAGGGGCCACCCCAGTGCTTCTAGGAAGCCCTCCAAGCAAGCTATGAATGACAGAGTAAAGGTAAAGGTAAAGGGACCCCTGACCATTAGGTTCAATCGTGGCCGACTCTGGGGTTGCGGCACTCATCTCACTTTACTGGCCGAGGGAGCTTCCAGGTCATGTGGCCAGCTTGACTAAGCTGCTTCTGGTGAACCAGAGCAGTGCACGGAAACACTGTTTACCTTCCTGCTGGAGCGGTACCTATTTATCTACTTGCACTTTGAGGTGCTTTCAAACTGCTAGGTTGGCAGGAGCAGGGACCAAGCAACGGGAGCTCACCCCATCGCAGGGATTCGAACCGCCGACCATCTAATCGGCAAGTCCTAGGCTCTGTGGTTTAACCCACAGTGCCACCCGCATCCCTGAATGGCAGAGTAGACCTATCCTAATGTGTGTCCCATCAACTGGCATTCCGTGGCAAATGGTTGTCTAATTACAGATTTGCAGTCATGTTGCATCTAAAAGTGCAGCAGCAGATGTTGTGATATACTTGAGATAAATACTGATAAATAGGAACAGTTGGATCCTACTTAATGTCTGTCTCATGCTGGGACCCAAGGAGGCAGAATGAGGGTCTTTGTGATCAGAGACATCTCTTGGGGAGGGATCATATTTCAGCGTCAGAACACATGCCTTGCATGCAGAAAGTCTCAGGTTCAATCCTTGAGAACTCTGGTTAAAAAGAATCAGAGAGTACTGGTAAGTATTGAGAAAGACCTTTGATGGAGACCCCAGAGAGCCACTACTACTCCAATTAGAGAATGATGGTCTTTGTCACAGCTTTCCAAACTGTGTGTTGTGACTGCAGTGAGTCGGCTGCAGTGTGTATGAGTGTCGCATGAACGCTCCCCACACTCCCCCCCGGGGCTAGAAAAGGGTTAGTTTAACCTCCAGTTTGCCAGTAAAACTGAATTGCTGTGTCATGAAATGATGCAAAACTGAATTACTGTGTAGCAAAATGATGCGCATCTACAAAGTGTGTCACCAACATGAAAAGTTTGGAAAGCTCTAGTCTAGGTGGATGAAGAGATGAGAAATCTGGTGTATTAGGCAGAGACCCATGTGCTATGAAGCTTGCCCAATCTGCTCTGTTAATGTGTTGCTTCTATGTGTTAGGTATAAAGGTGTTTCCAGCCTATCAAAGTCCATGTCACCTTTTGTATATATGCCCACCTTGGGGGAAACGCTGTGGGAGTTGAAGAAAAATTAATTAGCTCCTGAAAGTGCATTGGTGATACTTCCCTTGTCTGTCATACAGGTGTTGCAAGGTGTTATTTGTTACAAATCATACTGGGGTCTTTCCGGTTGATATTTGAAATAAACAAGATTTAATTGCCTCGCTGCAAACTTTATCTGATTTGTACAGGGACGGGAAAGGGTAGAAGGAAGAGAGACTTAAGCAGCATTCAGACAGCACTTTCTTCTGCTTCCCCAACATTTCCTCACCTCAATCAATAGGGAAGTCACACTTGGGTCTGATCCAAGCATATAGAAAGGAGACCTGCTGACATGAATGGAGGTGTGCAGCGAATGCTGGATAGAGTAATACTCCCCATCTAACCATTACTATAATGTGCTTTTGGTGAGGATGATGAGGAAAAAAGAAAAGAGGTGCAGTAAAAGCTGTGACAAGAGTCACTAAAATGCTAGGCCTGTGGATGTTCTTTCCAATGTCTGTCAGGGACCCTCCTCTTTTCTCTCACTGAAATTAGGCTAGAAACCAGCATTCGATCATAGACAACAAAATAGGCTGTAGTGTTTGCTTGGTTGCAGTGCAGTACCCACAAAAAAATTCCCCGGGCCCCAGAAGATTGGTGGCTCTTGGAATAATGACCGCGGGAAAGAAAGTGGATGCCTGGGGAGTCTGCAGTCCTGCCCCACCTGACCATAGCTGTCAACTTACAGATTTGAAAATAAGGGACCAGCAGCCTCAAAAATAAGGGATCAGCAGCCAAAATAAGGGATTTTCTGGGCACAGGTATGTTCAAATTCTGAGCCCCTCTGAGCCAAAGGCAGAAAGCCCAGCCAGCAGCCAAACGAAGCCTCAAGTGGTGGTTCCCACAGCACAGCAACCCGGCAAAGGGGATGCAGCAAGGAAAACCTCCATCACCTCTCTGCTGGGAAGCGCTGAGCAAAGGCGAGTCCCCAGGCAACACGGCCAATTTGATCGGCACAAGGCATGCAAGCTCCACCCCCAGTCGTTCTTAGACTCCTTACTGGGTGAGCAACGCAGCCAAGCAACACAGTTGGAGCCTCCCTCCTCCCTGGCCAGCAGGGAGGGAGGGAGAGGAGCTGCTTCCTTTGAAACCTGGGAAATTTAAGGGACATCATCACTAAGGGACAGCAGTGAGATACGGTGCTGGGATAAGGGAGTTTCCTGCCAAATAAGGGACGGTTGACAGCTATGCACCTGACCCCTTTCGTAGTTAGATTTGGAGACCTCTGTCTCTTCTTTCTGATTGAGTGGATCAGACCCTTGTTCAAACCCCTGTCACCCCAAAAGCTAATGTGGCCCTCAGAAGGCTGGCACTCTATGTCTATATGAAACTATTTACCTGGCTATCTTTCATGATCTAGAGTCAATGCAGTTTGTTTATCTCTGAACGGCCTCAAACTCCAATTATTTTCAATGCACAAAAAGCATTTAAAACAAAGTCTGGGTAAAATGATAGACAGATTCTGTCTCTCTCTCCCCCCCCCCCTTGCCTCCACTTTATGCTGCCTCCTTAATATCTTACACAAAGATGAAATGCAACTCTTAGGTTTCTGGGTTATTATGCTTCACAGTCATCAAAACTGATGCAAAACCTTTTATCTAAAGATCCAGATCTAACATCATCTGTGATGGTGAAAATATGGGTTGAGTTTTTGAAAAGAAAAAGAATGAAAAAAAGTTCTAAACGATTCCACATCACTCACTTGAAACTAAAGTCACCATATGGGCAGTCATAAGCCATCACTTTTGATGAGATGAAAATCTATATTATTTTCAAGCTGATTAACCCAAGATGAATCACAACACAACTGTTTGCAATTTCCCCCTTGTGTTTACACTTCCTACAATTGACAAACACCATAAGGCAAAGTTAATATGATAAAAGAGAGAAAGATTTTTTTTAAAAAAAGTGGTTGGATTTACACAAGCAATGAAATCTGAGGGATTAAAGTAGCAATTGAATGCCCATGCTTTAAATTCCACTGATCCATTTAAAAATTAGGATGCACCAGCAGTTGGAAACAGTAAAATCATTTAACATATCATTAAGGCCTTTGATGGTCACTGATGCCAACTCCAGGGGGCTGTGGGGGCTTCGACCCCCACAATAATATATTTTAGGGGGCTGTGCCCCCCCAAGCCAATAGGCACCATCAGACCTGGCTCTGTCCCTGGTTCCCCCGCCTCTGCCTCCTCCTGGTCCGTGAAAGATGAGGAGGAGCCACTTCCGCTGCTGGCTACCATGTAGGTCTCTGCCCCTGGCTTTCAAACTGCTAGGTTGGCAGGAGCTGGGACCGAGCAACAGGATCTCATCCCATCCTGGGGATTCAAACCGCCGACCTTCCAATTAGCAAGTCCTGGGCTCAGTGGTTTAGACCACAGCGCCACCCACGTCCCATTATCCTGCCATAAAGGTAAAAGGTAAAGGGACCCCTGACCATTAGGTCCAGTCGTGGCTGACTCTGGGGTTGTGGCGCTCATCTCGCTTTATTGGCTGAGGGAGCTGGCGTACAGCTTCCAGGTCATGTGGCCAGCATGACTAAGCCGCTTCTGGTGAACCAGAGCAGCGCACAGAAACACCATTTACCTTCCCGCTGGAGCTGTACCTACGGTATCTATCTACTTGCACTTTGACGTGCTTTCGAACTGCTAGGTTGGCAGGAGCTGGGACTGAGCAACAGGAGCTCACCTTGTCGCGGGGATTTGAACTGCCGACCTTCCGATTGCCAAGCCCTAGGCTCAGTGGTTTAGACCACAGCGCCACCCGCGTCCCATTATCCTGCTATAGCTTCATGCGAATCCAGGGTTGTAATTTGTGGCACTACAAGTCCTCCAATGGGGACTGCGTGATGACAGCCTTGCATTTCTATGTATATGGGAAGACGAAGACACACACACCCTTCTCGATACTCCAGGCAAGCAAGAGATACTATCATAGTTCAATGACTCATCACGCAAACACATTCATGAACCATTTAGAGCTGTGAGGTGTGCAGCCTGGGGAGTCTCAGGGGCCATATAGAGAGAGCCTTGGAGGGCCACATTTTGCTTTGAGGTTTCCCACACCTGCTGTAGACAGATACACTCCCCTTCCTGTAAGGGGCAAAGAGGATATTTTGAATTTTCAACCTAGACAAATAAAAAGAAAAACACCATTTCCTATTTCACTTTATTGGTGTTCATTTGTCTTTAATCCGTCCATTCCTTTGCTGTTGCTACTGGTGAGTTAAAGACACAAGACAGCCATTCACTTTATTGAAACTGCTGCATAAAAGGCAGAGAGAGACAGAGAAAGATGACAGAAATGTATAAAATATCCATCAGGAGGTGTCAGTATTTTCTTTTTTCCTAGTTAATATTACTTCTTTAGAGTTCCTGATATCTGAACGTACCAGGAGGGGGAGATGGTTAACAAGCACCAGATATGAAACAAGGGAGCATGTATGGTGCTATTCATTAAGGGACAAGAGTGGGAATGGAGGGCAGAAGGAATCTGATGACTGCACAGTAGTGGGAATAAGACTCCACCTTCCAGCAAAAGGGGAATTATTGTGGAGTTTCTTCGAACACATCCTGCACACAGCATGTGCAGCACAGAACATCTGTGTTAACAAAGTCACTTTAGTAACACAGATAGAGTCTGAAGAGAAAAATCATCATGACACTTTACCGAGAAAACTGAACAAAAACAGTGTATAATTAGAGGAGAAATGAATACGTAGAGCAGTTTTGTCTTTTTTAGTTCAGGCTTTCTACAAACCAGGGAAACATAAAATTTAAACATACAGAGGAAAGGTTCCCACGGTGCCACACAGCCAATCAAGGTAACCTCAGTAAAGATCAAGCCACTCTGCCTGGTTGCTAAGCAACACCTACACACATCCCCCTTATGGCTAGTTGACTTTGACATGAACAGAATTAACCCTTACATTACAACATGAATGATCCCTGCTGTTGGACTTCAAATACTCTAAGCTGACAGGGGGCTGTTTCTGCCTGTGAGCAAGAGGAACAGTTAAACAGCATGTGAGGGAAGAGGCACCACCACAGACAAATAGTTCTCCCTCTCTCTCAGACGAAGGTCATATAATTCAGTGCTATTTTCATCCTAGGCAGGTTTGCTAGTTGTCCTCAGAAGGCTGCTGCTGAACAATTTCAAATCCTTCTCGTCATCAAAGGGGAATTTACTCACCTTTGCTCCTCTGAAGTCAAACCACCTGGGACCTAAGGAACACCTGAGTAAAAGGCTTCCTTCAGCAAATTAAAAATATCCAGTTTTAACCACCCCTGAATGCTATAAAGAAAGAAGGGAAAATTCTCTCTCTCTCTGTGCATACAATTAATTTTACTGAAAGAATATTTTGATGCAAGGAGGCCTTAGATATCTAACACACCACCACCTCTGGGCTAGATTTCAGCCACATCCACAATATCAACTGAAAGCACTATGACCCCACTTTAAGAGTCATAAAAATGTAAAGGGACCCCTGACCATTAGGTCCAGTTGTGGCCGACTCTGGGGTTGCGGCACTCATCTCGCTTTATTGGCCAAGGGAGCCAGCATACAGCTTCCGGGTCATGTGGCCAGCATGACTAAGCCGCTTCTGGCGAACCAGAGCAGCGCACGGAAATGCCGTTTACCTTCCCGCCGGAGCAGTACCTATTTATCTACTTGCACTTTGATGTGCTTTCGAATTGCTAGGTTGGCAAGAGCAGGGACCGAGCAACGGGAGCTCACCCCGTCGCGGGGATTCGAACCGCCGACCTTCTGATCAACAAGTCTTAGGCTCTGTGTTTTAACCCACAGCGCCACCCCCGTCCCTTAAGAGTCATAGTTTCCCCTAAATAATCCTGGGTAGATGTTTTGTTATGGGTACTGTGTGTGGAGTGGGGAACCCTGCAGCCCCCACCTGTTTGCTGGGCCATGACTTGCCAAGCACTACAACTCTTCCAAGACCACCAGGGGGGCCAGGAATCCCCTGGCCCTGATTTTTAGGAATGTCTGGACTGCAATAGCAGCAGCTCCCCTTCCTGTTTGGATGAGCATGTTTTTTTTCTTCGCAATCCAGTTACCATTGGTTAGAGTATGTTCCTCTGTTGGTGTAGCAAAGCCCAAGCTGTTAAGTTGTTTCGTGGGTAAATTGTTTCCCTCTTCTTTTTATCTGAGCATCATATGTACGTATGTATCATATGCATGTGCAACTTAAGTTCCAAAACAATATGATGCATACATCTAAAGCCCTACTTATTGATTTCATGTATTACCCCAATTTCCAAGTGGTGAGAAACTTCAGGGGTGCCTGTATGTTACTCAGGCTTCAGCTTCCTTGGAATGAAGGTCAGTTGAGATTGTGGTGTCTTTAGGATACAGTGGTACCTCGGGTTAAGTACTTAATTCGTTCCAGAGGTCTGTTCTTAACCTGAAACTGTTCTTAACCTGAAGCACCACTTTAGCTAATGGGGCCTCCTGCTGCCGCCGCGCCGCCGGAGCACGATTTCTCTTCTTATCCTGAAGCAAAGTTCTTATCCTGAAGTACTATTTCTGGGTTAGTGGAGTGTGTAACCTGAAGCATATGTAACCCGAGGTACCACTGTATATGATTTTATTTACACACACGTACAACTTTGAATTACAGAATGATAAAATTGTAGCGTTGTAGAGTGTAAAATTTATTTACACATACGTACAACTTTGAATTACAGAATGATAAAATTGTAGACCTGAAGGTCTTGTAGTCCAACCCCCTACAATGCAGGAATCTCAACTAAAGCATCCATGACAAATGGTCATCTGAACATAGGATGGAGGAAGAAGAAGACGAAGAAGAAGAAGAAGAAGAAGAGTAGTTTGGATTTGATATCCTGCTTTATCACTACCCGAAGGAGTCTCAAAGCGGCTAACAATCTCCTTTCCCTTCCTCCCCCACAACAAACACTCTGTGAGGTGAGTGAGGCTGAGGGACTTCAAAGAAGTGTGACTGGCCCAAGGTCACCCAGCAGCTGCATGTGGAGGAGCGGGGAATCGGACCCAGTTCACCAGATTACGAGTCCACCGCTCTGAATCACTACACCACATTGGCTCGCAGCATTAGCACCCCAACAGATTTTCCTATCTCCAGCTTTCAGCATCAGCCCAACTCATCAGCTCTCTCATACCCAGCCCCACCCATTGTTAGTCATACTAAGATGACATGGCATCCAACCAGGTGAGGTGGGAAAACCCACTTGTCCCTATGGAGCTCAGCATTTGTCAGGCTTCAGGGAATATGCTTCCTTCCCCCCCCCCCCGGCAGTAGATAAGCAGAACAAAGGAAAATGAGCCCTCTTACCAGTTAGAAACTTTAATAATCACAGCAAGGGAACAAAGAACACATCTAAAAATAGTGGTGCTCCCAATTAAGGAATCTACCCTCTGCCCTCCCTATTAATCTACATTACTTCTGTGTTTGTAATCTGAGTTTGTACCCCTCTGTGCTTTTTGTTCTGCCACTTTCTGAGCTCTCTGTGACTTTGGAGAAAGGGTGTGTGTGTGTGTGTGTGTGTGTGTGTGTGAATGCTGTCCAGAGACTGTGAATCTGTTAACACTCTCTCTTCCAGTGTTTCTTCTCCTAGCTGTTCCCCATCCAGTATTTCCCAGCTTCTGCCTTCTGAAGTATGTCCCTCTGCAAACCACTGTTCTAAATCTATACTGTCCTCCTGCTCTGGGAAGATTCAGGAGCAGGGAGGAGGGGGAGGCTCCCACCATTCCTCCTCAGAATTGTATCTGACATCCTTTCAGATGATGATGAAAGCACTTAACTGGGCAACTAAGGCCATTACTAACACAAAGAAACTGGTCTGACAAGTGTTCCTCTTGTAGATTCTACTGCAGGGGTTGGCAACGTTTTTTGAGGCCGGGCCAGTCCACTCCCTGACAGACCTCTCGGTGGGCTGGAGTGTGCATGCCCGCACACGCATGCCCATGCCCGTGCATGTGTTCAAGCTATTTCCGGCACTCTTCTGGGTTGGAAGAGTGCTGGAAATAGCATGTGCACATGCACACAGGTGCTCCTCTGTCCCAGAAGTCAGTCCCCGTGGTGAGAAAAAAACATGGCGCCATGAAAAAAAGCATGAAAACTCCACACCAATCCATGGAACGGCTGTGGGCCGGTTCCAGGAAGCTCATGGGCCAGAACTGGCCCATGGGCCTTACGTTGCTGACCTCTGTTCTACTGGCACAAACACAGGATCATGGGATTGGAGGGTATCCCTGGGTGTCATCCAGACTGACCCCCCAAAATTAATAGCATTACAGTAAACCAAGTAACAGAAAAAGTTTTATATTTTCTGGTACTGTGTCAGCCCAATACAAAATAAACATACTCCTCTATGAGCACATTGTTCTGTCTCCTAGCCTCTCTCACCATTAATGCATTAATTAATTTAACCATATATTCTATACCCTGAAGTTTCATAGTCCATTCTTTAGTAGTTGGAGTTTCTGATTTCTTCCAATTTGTTGAAATCGGCATTCAAGTTGATGCGCCACTATTTCTATATGCACAGACAGAATTAATTCCTTTACAAATCCAGATAGTAGCATTAGAGAATCAAATGATAATCTATAATCCATAATATGAAACTGAAACAATCCCTTTCCAATAATTCCTTATAATGGGGGCAAGACCAAAAGTCTTGGGCCATGTCAGTGTTTTCCATTTTATTTCCCCACCACAAATTATTGGTATCATTTTAAATATGGTTAAATTGCTTATGGCGTTCCTAAACAAAGAAGGTTTCTGAAGCTACTCTGACTCTTCCTGGGTCTTGGTATTAGGGCAGGTAGACTGGAAGATCATCTCTCCCTCTGTGCCTACAGAAATAAAAGAGGCAATGCAACCTATATTCCAGCCATTGTCTCGGCAAGTGCCTCCTTATCAGTAAGTTTCAGGCAGTGCAAGACAGTGCAGGGGGGGCTGTCTTTGGCAGCAACGCCACAGAGTGGAATTAAATTCAACCCAAAATTCTGGAGGGATGAGACCTGGCTAATAATTGTATGCCATTTTCAGATCAGGTCCTGTTTCTCTGCAATGATGCCTCTGGCTTTTATACAAAACTCGACTGTATATCATAGAAGCAAATCCTACACATTTACCATTTCTCAGAAACTGCTACAAAGAAAATGTTTAAAATGCAGGAAGAAGGCTAGGATCTCTAAATTAATCCATAGATTAATCATCTCTCTTTGGGGGGGCATTTTTCAGCCCTTCTGGACAATTTTCTGGGGGGCCACATGCTAAAATGTGGATGGAGGCAAAAGCAAAATAATAATAATAATAATAATAATAATAATAATAATAATAATAATAACAACAACAACAACAATAACAATTTATTATTTATACCCCGCCACTCTGGGTGACTTCCAACAAAAGATTAAAAATACATTAGAACATCAGGATAAACACACCAAAGGATAAATGGAACTAAATCTGATATCAGGAATCACAAGACAGAGAAACCAGTAGGAGAACACTTCAGTCTCCCAGGACATTCTATACAAGATCTCAAAGCAGCTGTCTTATTACAAAAGAATTTCAGAAATAGACTGGAAAGAGAAGTTGCTGAATTGCAACTTATTACCAAACTTAAAACCATGGAGAGACTTGGTCTGAATAGAGACATTGGATTCTTATCTCATTATACATGATAAGCTATTTTTAGCCATCTCACCCCTTGCTTTTTCCTGTAAGACCAATTGCAGTCGTTAACAGTCGTCAACAGGTTTACCACACCTATCAGCCAATCACCCATTCCCATTACTTCTGAGTAATACCCCTCCCCACCATCTCACTATATATAAGGTGATTTCTGTTTCAGTGTATCTGAAGAAGTGTGCATGCACACGAGAGCTCATACCAATAACAAACTTAGCTGGTCTCTAAGATGCTACTGGAAGGATTGTTTTTATTTTGTTTTGACTACAGCAGGCCAGCACAGCTAAAGGTAAAGGTAAAGGTACCCCTGCCCGTATGGGCCAGTCTTGACAGACTCTGGGGTTGGTGCGCCCATCTCACTCTATAGGCCGGGGGCCAGTGCTGTCCGGAGACACTTCCGGGTCACGTGGCCAGCGTGACATCGCTGCTCTGGCGAGCCAGAGCCGCACACGGAAACGCCGTTTACCTTCCCGCTAGTAAGCGGTCCCTATTTATCTACTTGCACCCGGGGGTGCTTTCGAACTGCTAGGTTGGCAGGCGCTGGGACCGAGCAACGGGAGCGCACCCCGCTGCGGGGATTCGAACCGCCGACCTTTCGATCGGCAAGCCCTAGGAGCTGAGGCTTTAACCCACAGCGCCACCCGCGTCCCTGCCAGCACAGCTACCTACCTGTAATTAGAACATCAGTCATTAAAAACTTTCCTAAACAGGGCTGCCTTCAGATGTCTTCTAAAAGTCAGATAGTTGTTTGTTTCTTTGACATCTGATAGGAGGGCGTTCCACAGGGCGGGCGCCACTACCGAGAAGGCCCTCCGCCTGGTTCCCTGTAACTTCGCTTCTCGTGAAGTGGGCGGAGAAATGAAGGGAAATGTCACCTTTGGACGTTTGTATCCTCTCTATCCTCTGCCCAGGAAAGCAAGAAGCATGATCAGAGTTCAAGAACACATTCCAGCCAGGAAGTCACACTCAAGGAGGGTGCAAAGCAGGGCCAGTGAGGTCTGTGTCCTAGGGAGAGCCTGATGGAGAGATCCTGAGAGCTTCATTTGGCCTCTGGGCCTAAAGTTCCCCACCTCTGACTTAGGAGCTCCCCTTCAGTTCTGCAATTTATGACAACAGGTGAAAGGACAAGGCACTATTTCTCATCATCCAATCGTCATAACACATAGCTCAGTTGGTTAGAGCGGGGTGCTGATAACGCCAAAGTCATGGGTTCAATCCCTGTATGGGACAGCTGCGTATTCCTGCATCTCAGGGGGTTGGACTAGATGATCCTTAGGGTCCCTTCCAACTCTACAGTTCTGTGATTCATGGCATAATCTGGGAGAGGGTCTGGTTGGTTAAGTGTGGAATTCCAAAGGGTCTGTCAAAGTAGCAGAAACTGTAGTAGCAGGCAGCTTTCTCTGAGGGGCACCCTACGCCTATAGTTTCTGAAACAGCGGTGGCAGAAACCCTGGTCCTCAGAAAGTGTTGGCAAATCTATGCAGACCTGCTCCCCAAGGAAAGTTACTGGAAAGCTGTGGGGCTGATTCTGCCAGCTTACCTGTTCCGGTGCAGCCTAAGGGGCACGCCACACATTTCTGTCAGCAAATCTTCAAAAGCCAGGGAACACGCACACCTCAGGATCAAAGCAAATATGCAGAAAGACAAGAAGCTCAAATTAAATCCCTAGATATATATAAAAAAATCAAATTGCATATTCAGCTGGTTACTTTCTCATCTTTCACAAGCAAAGCCAGCATTCACATCTCCTTCGCAGTACAAGTAATACATGTTTGTTCCATCAATAGCTCTATGATTCATATAGGGGGATTGTCAAGTTTTGCAGACAAAACAAGACACTAATGCCATCTATTGTAACCATGTTGGTATACGGTGAAGAACTGTCAGAGTTGGAAAAACACAGAACATTCTAATAGGTTGTTATAATATTTTCATGAGGAATTTTTTTTTTTAAAAAAATATCTTTCAGTAGAAATTTGCAAGTCAATTTTAGGCTGAAATGAAGAATTCCCAGTGTTTTTAAGCTGGGACTAAGCCTGCTTAGACTAAGCCTGTTCCTATGGGACAGCAAATTTGCACTTCCTGAAGCAACACACGAAGCAAAATGAAACAAGCCTTCCAAATTTACAGCTTCCAATTTTGTGAAATGGTGCTCTAACCGTGCACCCCCAAAATGTGCATATATTTGAGGGACACATACATGAAGGGTCATACCAATGTTAGTCCTACTCTGAGTAGACTCATTGAAATCAGTGGAAATTAGTTAGCCCTGTCTATTCATTTCATTGGGTCCACTCTGCATGGGACTAGCATTGGATGCAACCCATAAATGCATATATTTCTGAAAATAACATACCAAAAAAACCAAAACCCACCTAGTATTAGGGAAATTTCCTTGCCAAAAGAAATAGTATATATTAAGCAAACCCACACACAGAGATACATAGACTGGCAAATGAAAATACATATGTATTTTCATGTGGACTGAATCAGAAGCAGATGTAGAAATGGGACTAAGTGAAACCTGGAAAAATGACAACCTGGAACTGACAAATTTGCTTATCTCCGATTTCTAGCAGAATTTCTGCTTGATCAAACATGCTGCCAGTATTCTCATCAGCACAGCATCAGGGATTGCTTTACGAACATAATCTAATAAGAGCCTGCTGGATCAGGCCAATGGCCCATCTAGTCCAGTATCCTGTTCTTGCAGTGGCTACTGGAATCCACAAGCAGGATCTAGTGCAAGAGGACTCTTCCCCCCCAGTGATTTCTAGCAATTAATATTCAGAAAGATTACTGCCATCAGCTGTGGAAGCAGAGCATAACCACCATGGCCAGTAGCTACAATAGTCCTCTTCTCCATAAATTTGTCCAATCCACTTTTAAAGCCATCTAAATGAGTGGCCTTCACAGTCTTCTGTGGGAATGAGTTCCATATTTTAAGTATGTGCTGCTGTCAGGGACTGGGCAGAAGAGGAATGGTGGAGACCACCTCCCCAGCCTGACCCTTCCGGAGAAGAAGAAGACAGTTTAGAATTACAACAAGGGATTGAAGGGAGGTCACAGGTCATAGGCAGGTGAGGGGGAAAGCTGGGGAATAATGGGAGAGAGGGAGGAGGAAGAAGAACCAGGAGGGCAACAGCTGATGGACTCAGTGTCTTTAGAAAGCATTCCAGACCCCCCCTCCCAGAAACCAGTGAGCATTGAAAGTAGGAGAGCAAAGGGCTCAGAAGCAAAAGACCTTCAGCACCACCTGTAGGGGAGAAGGTGACAAATGAGGAAGTGGAAGAAAAGGGGGTGGAGAGTCACTCGGGGCAACACCATTATTCCAAGAAGCTGCATTTCCAATTCTCTCTGTGTATATTGAATAAAAAGCAGTTGGTAAGGACTATAAAGAAGGCTGATCGCTGAAGAATTGATGCTTTTGAATTATGGTGCTGGAGGAGACTCTTGAGAGTTCCATGGACTGCAAGAAGATCAAACCTCTCCATTCTGAAGGAAATCAGCCCTGAGTGCTCACCGGAAGGACAGATCATGAAGCTGAGGCTCCAATACTTTGGCCACCTCATGAGAAGAGAAGACTCTCTGGAAAAGACCCTGATGTTGGGAAAGATTGAGGGCACAAGGAGAAGGGGATGACAGAGCACGAGATGGTTGGACAGTGTTCTTGAAGCTTCTAACATGAGTTTGACCAAACTGCGGCAGGCAGTGGAAGACAGGAGTGCCTGGCGTGCTGTGGTCCATGGGGTCACGAAGAGTCGGACACGGCTAAACGACAACAAGGAATTTTCCTTGTCTTATCCATTCCTGGCAACCTGCTGTAGAAGGTTGGCTTCTTTGCCACCTGACAGCTGCATGGTTTATTATTTCCTGTATGCACACTCCACTAATTCCGTCCGCAGAAGTGGCACAGTTATGAGTGCCACATAATTCCACACTTATAAGAATTCAATATTTTAGTGTGGCAGCACCTACAATTTGGAACTCCTTGGCTTGTGTCTTCACTTCTTAGTGTCTTCTAAAAACATTTTTTGTTTAGGCAAGCCTATCCAGGCATGTGGAAGCTGTTGCGTGCTTTAATCTGTTCTAAATTCAACTGTTCCTTTTAGTTATATCTTAATATTATTTTATTTTATTTTATTTTAAAAAACCAATTACTTATTTATAAATAAAGCCTCTAAGTGGTTTACAAAAACATAGAAAACAAAGATTGAAATTGTCAATAAAAGGCTATCAAGAAGTATATCGATTTTGTCAAATAGAAATAAACGTAACAAAACTACTTCAGAGTACTGCAAATAGCATATAGAAAATCCTTTTCACATACTGTATAAGATGGTGGTAGGGTTGCAATGAACAGCCTAATTCCACCCTTCATTGGTGCTAAATCATTTTGAGTTTTTGAAGGAGACACACACACACACCTGTATTTAAATTGTATTAAAACACAATACACACTTTTCAATGCATTCTTCCATAAAATATGCATTTTTCATGCAGCTGTTATGTAAAATGTCTACTTCTGTATGCACTTTAACTGCATCTGGAGAAGTGCAATACAACTGGGAGTTGTATTTTGATTCCACAAGCAGGTTTGGGACTTCCGGAACAGGTCAATCTGCTGCAAAAACCCCCGAAAGTAAACTAATTCCTCCCTGTTCCTTCCTAGATAGTGTTCTGCTCGAGTTGGGATCAGACATGATGATTATTGGTAAATGATTATTTATTATTTATTATTGGTAAATGATTATTTATCCCCCTATGCATGCACTTTCTCAGCGTAGATAAAAAGTAGAGAAGAAAAGACTTTCTTTTTCAGAAGTTAGTTTGCAAATTGTTTATTACATGCTAATAAGCCAGAAATGCATCAAAATATTGCGGTGGGGATAAGAGCATCCCTATTCAGTTTTTAAAGCCAGCCAGTCATTCTTTCCACTGGTATATTCCATTCCATTCTCCCTCCCACTCAGCATGAGAACTGGAAATAAAAGGAAGGTTGTATGATGTTCAGAGGGCAATGCTCTGTTTCCACTTACGCAGCACCCCCCCCCCTTAAAACAAGGATCACCACAGGTGATTTACAAGTTCTAGTGAAAATGTCTGTGAAACTCTGCTCCCTTTGCCCCAGCCGTAATTGTGATACGCTTTTGGGTTCAAAGAATTGGAATTGTTTCATAATGGTGACAAAGGTGATGCTGTTCAAATATTCTCAACCACGACGTTTTTTTCGCTTTCCATTTTTGACAAGAAATCCTGTGTCAGCCTCTTTTCTCATTAAATACTCCATTCCCTTCCAGATTACTGGAAAATGGTTTAGAACAGAGCAGCCTGTTAAAGAAACATAAAGGGAAGTCTCAGAAATGACAAGAGAGGGTTTATCTAGCCTGCAACGGGGTGTTTTGACTTGTCCCATTTATTCCAGACTTCCTTTTTGCCTCTGCACCTTGCTCACAACATTGGAAGCATAAGACAGAGCACACAGTGATACTGCTAGCAGACCCATCCATGGCTTGGCAGCCTAATTTGTCATGGGTCCACTTTACTTGATTTGGGCAATTTAGCTTGAGCGAAGATCAATCCTGGCAGAGCTGGCTCATGCTACATTGCTGACCAAAGGGGAAATGAATTTAGCACCCTCCTCCCTGCCTTTTGTTGTAGACAGAGAAGGCAAGGGGGGCAATTACATATCTTCTCCAAGTGTTTGCTTTATTACAGCCCCTTCCCCCTTGTTTCTTACAAGTAAATGGAGCAAAGGGAGGGGAATTTAGCTCCACTTTCTTGTATGAAACATGAATAAGTGAGATGAAATGATAGATATGCTTCATTGGCTTTCACAAACAAGAGCACCTTGCCCTACAAATCTGGTATGGAAGGGACTTATTAAAACATCTGCACTGTTCTATTTGATTGTATTCTCTTGGTTGAACAGGTTTTCTAAGATATTGAGAAGGAAGACAGATTCAAGATAACATGTGTGTGTGAGTGTAAAATGGCACTGATGCTAGTAAAATGTATCATTTAGTCAAGCACCATAGCAAAATGAATGAACCAGGTTAAAGGTGTTTATTTTATTTTATTTTAATTTTATTAAAGTTTTCTTGGTTCACAAAGGTATGCGCAATGTCTCTTTTTTCAAGTTACATTTTCCATAGGTCAGTTTCATTTGTTGAGACATTAGGGTGTTTATTTGTTGGTGAAAGGTCATCAGAAAAGAGGTGAAAATGGGGCCTCCTTTGGAGAAGTTGCTGCTAAATGCATCTCAGATAGGGGAACAGAGATCACTTCTCCATACATGAATATCTTTCACAGATGGATCTATCAACTTTTTATTTAAATCAACAGACTTCCCTAAAACTTAACACTTTTAAACCTTTGTGTTGGTTTTAATTATATGTGCTATTTCAGCCCCACCCTAAGTTGCTTTGAGTTACTTTTTTTTATTTAAAAAATAAGTGACTAAAAAGTGGAAATATAATCATTGTCACCATCAACAACAATCCAATCCCCTTTTCCTTCCAAAACTGGCCAGCCCCCGACCTCAATGTAAATTATGAAGGGGGTGGGAAACTGCTGCCAGAAAAAAAATAAAATAGTTAAAGAATGATCATTAGTAATTATTTAAGTCATCATTCTTCAACCTGGTACCCTCCATATATTGCTGAACCGCAGCTTCCATATCATTTGACTATTGCACCCCATGAGGCGCAGTCAGGTGTTTGTGTTGCAATCCAATGAGGTAAACTGCTTACTCAGGGGAGCAGTGTCCAAGGTGCAATGTGGTCTCCACAAGCCATGGTCGAGCACAGATGATCAGACTAGGTATAAAACATGATTGTGCTGGTCCCTGGGGGGGGGGGGAGGTACTATTACCGTAGCCTAAGTTCAGTCCAGAGTCATAAGCCGGATAGACGATCACCAGATGAGACGCGAGGTCCGAAACAGGGAGCCGGGCGGAGAACAGGGACGCTGGTAGGGCAGAAGCAGGAAGCTGGGCAAGGAACAGGAACACCGGAGAGCAGGGAGCCGGGCGAGGAACAGGAACACCGGAGAGTCAGGAGCAGGAAGCCAGGTGAGGAACAGGCACACTGGAAGTGCAGATCTAGGACTGGGTAAGAGAAGGTACTCCACAACGACGTTGCTCCCGCAACCTGGGACCGGGCTGACTGACCTTTATCTTCTTCTAAGGCCAGGGGCGGTCCCGGCCCCCAGAAGCCCCGCCTCTCCTGGCCTTAAGGCGAGCACTCCTCCTGGGAGAAACCAGTTCCCTTCGCCTCTCTGCCCTAAGCCTCTGCAGTTCAGGAGAGGCCGAAGGGTTACTGGGCCCCAGGGGAGGCTCACCTGTAGACACTGAGTCCTCAAGCACCTCTGGGGCCAGAATGGTTTCACCTGGTACCTGCTCCTGAGGATCTGTCACAGGTGCAGGCTCCTCAGAATCTAGGCTTTGCCCCAGTTCAGCCGGCCCTGGAGGCGGGGACTCCTGTGCCGGCTGGGATTCCTCCGGTTCACTCTCAGACTCGGAATCCCAGGCCATCACAATGATCCAGAAACAAGTTCAAAATCACAGTGCTAAATAAGAACAAACGGTAATCCACGGAAACCTGATTGCTGTTTGTTCCAATTCAGCACTAAAGAACGGGTTTTCCTGTGGGAAAGCCTTGGGACAAACAGAGGTGTGGATAAGCCCTTAGTCTCAGTGTTGTCTCTTGTGGAGGAGGATGGGACTGAATGAGCATTCGTTAACTGCTTGTCATTGGCTCTGGCTTAACCTACTCTTGGGTTCCCTGACTTTCACCCTGTGCATCCCAATGGGCAGCAGCCACCATTGCTTATCCCTGCCTTATTTTGGTAGCATTTGCCCCTGATTTGGGAGTTTAGGGTTATTAAAAAGCTATTGTAGTCTCTCTAGTGTTACCTAGTTTGTGCTGTAACCCACACCAGTGAACACAGCCAGCTTCTACTTCAGGCTGGTATTAAATTCCAAAGCAGAAAATTCCTGGTGATTTTGTGAATGATTTTGTAAACATTCCAACATGTTGCTTCACTGAGAGATCTGAGTCAATTAGCTTGATTTTCGCAAATGAGATCAACTATCTAAGGCACACAGTTTCCAAGAAAGTGCCATTCATAGTCAAACCCTGAGCGTGATACATATCAGACCCTGAAGAGTCCTGTGGCACCTTGAAAACTAACTGATGGATTGTGGCACAAGCTTTCATGGACTGGAATGTGCTTCATCAAATGCATGGGATGTTATCCTGAGCTGCCAGGTGTGAACACATGGGTGGAGGGGGGGAGAAATGTTAGTGGTGAGGTTGTAGGGAAATGAAGTGCAATAATTTTGCATTGTGAAAACTGTGTTGCTGCTTAAATGTATGCAAAGTAATCTAAGTGCTGATGATAACGCAAACATTCTGGCATTGGTAAGTACAAGCTGTACTGGCTGTGCCCATAAAGGCCATCATGTTTGGAGATAAATCCATTGTGGTCGTGTTTCATGTGATTTGTAGCTGAAAAGCAAGAAACATATCTTTGGTGACCTTGGTTCATGGCCAGCACCAGCTGTCAGCCAGGTTAGGCACTGGCCAAAGGCCCAAGAGCTCAGAAAGGACCCCTCAGTGGCCTAACCTGATAATGAAGTCATTCACTGCCAAGCCTGGGTGTCAGTGTGCCGGCACCTCCAGGGAGCTGAACTCAGCATTCATCTGCAGTGGTCAGCTATTTGCCTCCACCTATTCCCTCCTGGGTGCCCTGCCTGGGCTTTGAGAAAGGGCCAAGGGGGTCCTTTGCAGAGCCAGGTGTGCTGGCCAGGAAAATGCTCTGTCACCATGGCTATAGAGGCCTTTTAAAATCATGTTCAGGCAGTGACCAATGATGCTTGCCTAATATGTGTACAACTGTGCATGTATGCATTGCTGCAACCCAGAAGTGGACAAAAAAGGGGGGGGGCAGTGCAGGGTGGGGGCATAATGTGGTGTGATGGGCTTCTGTGCAAAACAGTGGTTGCCTGTATTGATAAATGCATGTTGGGTGTCATGACAAAATTCCTGGCATCATGTAAGTAGCATTAAAGGTAAAGGTAAAGGGACCCCTGACCATTAGGTCCAGTCGTGACCGACTCTGGGGTTGAGGCGCTCATCTCGCTTTATTGGCCGAGGGAGCCAGCGTACAGCTTCTGGGTCATGTGGCCAGCATGACTAAGCCGCTTTTGGCTAACCAGAGCAGCACACGGAAACGCCGTTTACCTTCCCGCCAGAGTGGTACCTATTTATCTACTTGCACTTTGATGTGCTTTCGAACTGCTAGGTTGGCAGGAGCAGGGACCGAGCAACGGGAGCTCACCCTGTTGAGAGGATTCGAACTGCCAACCTAGGCAAGTCCTAGGCTCTGTGGTTTAACCCACAGTGCCCCCCGTGCCCCCCTAATGCTAGTAAGTAGCATTACTAGACACCAAAGCAAATAGCCCAGTGCAGCGCCAACACACGTTGGGGAGGGGGGAGGTCTAATTTGATGTCCTCTCCCAAAGCTGGCTAAGTGAGGCGCTGGGCTTTGGAAAGAAGTCAAAAGGCTCTGGCAGGGTCCTAGAGCCCTTCCCCCTTCATTTCCAAAGGAAGGAAAGTGCTAACTAGGCTCTGGGGAAAAGGTAGGGGGACTTTAGGACAGTGCCAGAGTCCTCACACCTCCTTCCCAAAGCCCAGTGCCTCACTTACCCTGCTTTGGCCATGCACTGGACCACCCTGTCCTACCCTCTTCATCCAGCATGCCTGGCACTGAGGAATAACCCTTTCAACACTGAAAGCCTGCTGAGAGGACAGAGATAGCAGCAAAGTCTTTTTTTTAAGGTGAGAGAGTTTCCATGGGGTCAGAGGAGGATGGTTCTGCTATTGACACAAAGAGGAGGATGGGAGATGGGGAGTCCAGGGGGGCGTGTATGAAAGGGCGTATGAAAGGGTCCTCCATTACTCTGGTTCCAGCTTTTTCTTGAGTGGCTGGAAATTTCCCCTTGCCCAAGGTCACGCTGGGCAGGTGAGTTCTTCAGGACACATTCTGCTATCATATGCTAAATATTCATGTTGCCATTATTGTGCAGCATTGTTTATCACACAATAGTAGATCATCTCAAATGATTCTCCCCACAACATAGTATGAATGTGCCCCGCTGTTACCATTTGCCATAAACCATGCTTTGAATCCGCCTTCTCTTGTATTTCAGACTCTTATTGAGAATCGCTTTGTTACAGGTAGATTCTGTAGTGCTCTGTATTCCTTGAACTCACTGAAAGCAAACTTGCTTTCAGTTTTTCATAAGACTCTATTTCAATACCTGGATGGTTAATATGCACATAACTTAATCCTCCTCAATTTCCTTCCCTCCCCCCTGTACCAACTGAAAGCTATTTCTCCCCTCATACTTTACAGAGTGATGTTTCAGAGATGCAAGGCCAACAGAATATAACCTTAGCTGTTTGATATTGCCATTTTAATTAAAGCCCTATCCTAACACCCACCCACCCACCCCAAAAAAGATGAAGGAGGAGGAGGGAGGAAAATCTCTGTGCTACTGAGCGGCTTGATAAGATCCTATTATCTGGAAGGAGCACATTTGTGATGTTATCTGGGCCCACGATTACCTGCCAGAACAAAAGGAATGTTATTAAAGGCAACGCTGTTTGAGCACAGTGAGAAGCCAGCAGAAATGTGTGGCTTTGTGACACACACACACACCACAACCACTGGTTAAACTTAAGAGCCAGGGATGCTCCTGGATTTTTTCTCTTCTGAATGTCTCCTTAGACTTTGGACTTATAAATTACTTGGTCATCACTCTGCTGTGAAAGTGATGCTATCCATTATTCAATGTAAAATAATTCAATGAGTCTTCTTTAAGTAGCGCTGGCATTGGCTGGCAGGTATATAAAATAGAAAATTGGAAGGTGGGAGATCAGTGGCAATGAAATGCAAAAAATTACAGTCGGTGATAACAGGAGCCTAAGTTATGTTAGATAGGCATGCCTTTTACAGTAACAGACTGGTGATGACATACTCATCATTGATGACATGATTGTATTTATATCTGCAGTGGTGCAGGGAACCATTCACAAGAAAGAAGAGACAGCGCAGATATCTGGCATTGGGAAGTTAATTAGCATATATAGTGTGGTTAAAAACCTCTACCTCAATTTAACTCACAAATGATGACACAACTAAATTCTACTCAGAGCAGACCCGATGAAATTAATGAACCTAAGTTAGTCAGGTTCATTAATTTCAATGGCTCTGCTTCAAGTAGGACTAGCATTGGATATAACCCCAAAGGTTGACGCTACAGCTTTCAAGTCATTATTTGTGTTTCCCACCTTTCTGCACATTGACAAACCACTCGACAAAAGCAATCTCATTGAGAACATCAGGCATGCAATTGCATCAAGATTATTATTTTTTATAGCATTTTTTTATCAATGCCCATGTGCACCGCGGTGTATTGTGTGCTCAAAAGCAAATCAGATCTGATGGAAAATTCAGCTGTATCAATATTCTTTGCGGGGTGGTATCTTTCTAAGGTGCAGAATTGGGGACTATATGCTGGCCTACCACCCCAAATTTCATAAATGCAAGATTTCAGCAATTTTCCAAGTTAATGGGATTGCAAGCTTTTTTATTTGCTGGGGGGAAATAACAAGGGAACGACCGCTAAACTTCTGCTAGATTGCACTAGATTCCCAGAAGTGGCTTTTACTGTATGTTGTGTGAAAGGTAAAATGTGATAATGAACAGGCAAGGAAATGTGAAGGTGGTGTCTGAATACAGCCCCAATTCAACAGGGACAAAGGAAGGGTGGAATGCAGGGAAGATTGAAGCAGTGGAATGGGGCAACTCCTATCATCCAAAGGTGGAGTATGAAGGTAGGAATTAGAAATTGTAGAGCTGGTGAGAAGAGATGGAGGATGTTCTGTTGTGTTTCAGAAAGGTGTGTATGTGCTTCTTCCTCTTTCCTGCCATTTGTCATAGGCTTGGTGAAGAGATATTGACTAGCCTGAATTAATTTCTACAGAGTAGAAGAAGATGGCTGAGGTGTTCTTCCCACACAAAGCTGTTGAAGTAGATTAGGACAGAACACAGAGAATAGGAAGCTGCCTTACACCAAGTCAGGCCATGGGTTGACAGAAATTGTGGGGAACTGTTGGTCCTCAGCTGTTGCAGAACTACAACTCCCACCAACCCATGGTCATTGGCCATGCTTGCTGGAACTGATGAGAGTTGTAGATTAGCAACATATGGTGGTCCAAACATTTTCATGCTCGGTCTGCAGGATTGTCTACACTGACTGGTAAAAGCTCTCCAAGATTTCAGACTAGGCCTCTGCCAGTGTTACTTAGAGATGTCAAACAGTGAACCTTGGGACCGTCTGCAAGACAGATGTTCTGCCACTGAATTATGGTTCTTCTTCCTAAATATGCTAGTTGGTTTTCTTAGTGAAAACAATGACCCTTCCCTCCTCTCTCTTTCTTCCGTTCGCATCTAAAAGCAGGAAATGTGTGAGGATGTCTATGCTTTTTGGTGACTTCCTGGGAAACATGAGGAGGGAGACGGAAAACATCCCTTCCCTCTCTACTTCTTTTCACTTCTCAGCCAAATAGCATGTCAGCCTCCTTGAGGCAACTGCTGGTATTTCTCTTACTCCCCCTCCTCTCTGCAACCAAATGAATGAAGAAATAAACAACTGGACTGTAAAAAATGCTTCTAGAGCAACTGCCAAAAAGAGTATAAGGAAAAAATGGGCTGAACTCTAAGGGAGAAAAACTGTCTATTCAAGCTTGCATTCAGACCATTCCCACAATCTCCTCCTTCTGGTCCAGGTTCTCAGATCTTTTCATGTCCATTGCTATGTGAGAGGCTCTCCACCTTTGTGAAGTGTTGAACACAATGGATTGAATCCAGCAAAGTCATTGCATGAGCAGAACAACTTCCACTCATGAAATGGGACTTCCTCTCTCCACCCACCCTGCCCTCCATGTGCCTCCACACCCCACATTTATGGAAATGTGAAATGGTTGCTTGCGAACCCCAGTTGTCATGGCTGTCTTGCTGAGGCACAGTGATGGATTTGAGCAAGCATTGGTTCTGCTCAACTAATCTGTTCTCTTGAGAGATCAGATTATTTTGCAAACCTTATATGCATATTCCAAGAACACACATATATCCAAGGGGAATATGTTTAGAAATGAAGGACCACCAAGGAATGTTTCTTACTGAATAGCATCTCTTCTAATCTGATAAGCATTTCATTTGCAAAGGATTCCAGGGTGCTTTTAAAAGATGGATGCATGCATGAAATTTATATATTTATTAAGATTCCACCTTTCTTCTATTAAGATACTCAAGGTGGCATACATGGGATTGCCATCCAGCTCTCCCATCCAGGCACTGTCCAGACCTGCTTAATTTTCACAAGGCCACTGTATCATGTCCCTTCAGACCACAGCCCTCTCCACCCCCATCGTTCAGCCCAGACACTGAAGTCCAGCTCTGAGGGCCTTCTGGCGGTTCCCTCACTGCAAGAAGTGAGGTTACAGGGAACAAGGAAGAGGGTCTTCTCAGTAGTGGCACCCACCCTGTGGAATGCCCTCCCATCAGATGTCAAGGAAATAAACAACTACCTGACTTTTAGAAAACTGAAGACAGCCCTGTTTAGGGAAGTTTTTAATATTTGATGTTTTATTGTGTTTTTAATATTCTATTGGGAGCCGCCCAGAGTGGCTGGGGAAACCCAGTCAGATGGGCGGGGTAGAAATAATTGATGATGATGATTGATGTTCGTACCTGATGCAAGATCCCACAGAGAAACTGCAGGACCACGGACAGCTCTGAATGAGCAACTTACCATACTTTAACATAGGTTTAGAGCAGACAGAACCTTTTCAAACATCTGTCCCCAAATTACCTCTTCCAGGCTATGTACCTTTTTATTCTCTGACATAAAGACAGGCACTCTGTTGCAGAGCTTCTGTACTGCTGGGATCCTTAAGTCAGGTATTTGGTCCCCCAGGCTCAGAGGAAGGTCCCTGTGAATGTCTGTCTCTGGTTCTGACCTTACAAAACCTGATGGTGGGGGGCGGGTGCTGTATGTTCCATGGTCTTATCAGCCAGAGGCTCAGTGGTCTCCTGATCTGACTTCATAGCTGTAGACTCCACTACCTCTTACTCTGAATCTTGATCGCTGATAGATCTTGAGTCTTCACAATAGGTACACAATCCAGGAGGTATACATTACTGTGGAGGAAATGGCAATAGGCAGACATGTCAAACATCTCATCATGAGATCCACTCTGTACAATATAAGTTCAGTCTTTAATGTGTCAGCAACCACACTTTGAGACTTCCTCCCACTATGTATCAGACACCATTTCTATTGTCTTTTCAGTGTCTTTTGAAAATCTTTTTTCAACATGCTTTTTAAGTGAAGAGCTTTATCCTAATCTGTATCTGCATTGGGTTAGATTTATAAATTATTATTATTATTATTATTATTATTATACATATGAAAGCATTTTGACTTTTTATTGTTATTTTATTGTTGTAATTGTTTTTATAGATGCTGTATTTGTCTACATTGCTGACATTTGTTTTGTAGAATCTCTTTGAGCTATTTTATGCAGAGTGATTCATGAATGGAATAAGGTTAAAAATAAATAAAATGAATCCAGTTGAACCAGTTGAGCTGCCGATGTCACGTTGCTGTAACAAAATTCTGTACAAGGGCCATAAGGTTTTGTTTTTGTTTGGTTGTGTATTTTGTGTTCTCATTTTTGTATTTTTATGCTATGAACCACCCTGTGATCTTTGGTTGAAGGGAGATATACATATTAATTAAATAAATGAAAATCATACTGGGTCAGAACATTGACTCATCTAGCTCAGTGCTGTCCACAGTGACTAGCAACAGTTCTCAAGGGGGTTAAATTTCTGCTCTGCCAGGAGATGCCAGGATTTGAACCCGATACCTTTTGCAAGCAAAGCAGATGTTCTACCACTGAGCTACAGCCTTTCCAAACCAATCTGCTCCCCAGAACTTGCCTTTCCACAGCTTCACTTATTCTTTCTGCTTAGCAAATGTGACACTGCCGCCATTGCTAAGGAGCCGGCAAGCAGCCAGTTTAATTTCTGAGACTTGATTTCTATAACTTGATTATATCACAGTCTCTTACTGCTTCAGGGACAACTGGCGGAACTGCAAGATGGTCATTGGCTAGCCTTGAGAAACATCACTATCTCTCAGCCTAATATTATCTCAGAAGGTTGTTGCAGTGCAAGTGAGATAAGAATGGTAAAGCACTTGTACTGGAGGAATAAATAACAAGAATAATAGAGGAAAGCACTTGAGAAGTAAATAACGGTTCGGCAAACATGCCATGCTTTGAATTGAATTCCATATGACTTTGGTTGCTTCCACGCTAACCCTTTCATCTGGAATTCTTATCTTTAATTAATTCTCTTTTTACAGAGAATCCATATGGTGTTTTTGCCAACCTCTTGTGTTCATTTTCTGTGAAATCTCTCCCCCATCCTGGCACCAGACCTCATTTGTGGCACACACACACACACACCCTTTCAAATTCAGTTGCAGAAGCAGCCTGTCCAGTGTGGACTGGCAACATTATCATTGTCATTGTTTAATTAAATTTATATCTTATCCTTCCTTTCAAAGGATTCCAGGGCGGCAAACACACAGTTGATAGATTGGTTAAAAATCTAAAAATTCAATTCAGTGTAGATGCAGGCCGGAAAGATCTCTACTTTGTAGGCTCACTGAAAGAAGAAGGTATTCAGCAGTCATGAAAAAGATGATAGACAGAACCTGTCTAATATTTAATGGGGAGAAATGGCAAGGGGTAGGTAAAGGCCTCATTCTAAATTGTGTGACATGAACCTCGTGGGATAAGCAGGAGGTTGTCTCCAGCAGAATACTTGGCCTTTAGTTAGCAGCTTCTTTCTTTTAGGTTTCTGTCTCCTTTTCAACTGACTGCAGAGCAGGGCAGGGGATTCATGATTATTGGTCCTTAATTGGACATTAATTAGTCAGGTGCAGCTTCCTACTTGTGGACGAGGCTTTACTAGCTAGTTTCTTGTCAATTTTAATTTTGGTTTTGGTTTTTTTGTCATGCTATAGCTACATCTTTCCTAAGTAAGTAGAAATTTCAGGTAGCTGTGTGGCCCCATTAGAAATATATATATATATATATATATAGAGAGAGAGAGAGAGAGAGAGAGAGAGACAAACACAACGGTAGTGTAGTAAGTTTAACAGGAAAATCTGAAATGCTACAAAGCTTTCAGATTCACCACAATTCTTATTTGAGCTACACGTTAAGCAAAAAGGAAGGGAGAGGGAAGAGACAAAACATATTGGAAGATATCATGGGAAAGCCTCTGTCCACAGTTCATAACCATCTTAAGAGTGAACGGAAGTGGTTTTTGCAATCATGTAGCACAACCAAGTTGTTTGGAATTGGACAATATTTACAGCTCTTTCTATGCCAAGGTTAGAATCCTCTGAGCCAAGATGGGGAGTTGGAATGGCTGGCTTTAGAGATGTAATCAGCATTCTGGAAACCTGGTGGAATGGAGAGAACCACTGGAGTATAGTTATCCATAGATATAAACTCTGTATGAAGGGCAAGGAATGACATACTGAGAGTGGTGTTGCTATATACATCAAAGAAGGCACAGAGTCAAACAAGCCAGAAATCTCAAATGGGGCAGACATCTTTACAGAATCGTCATGAGTGGCTATACCAGGTCCATTTTTTAAATATATATTTTTTAAGTTTTGAGGATATGTTATTCTTCCCTTCCTGGACCAAATTCTAAGGGTGATGTTGAGATAAAGAATGAAATCATGAAGTACCCAAAAGAGAGTGTAGTAATAGGTGTCTTTGAATAAAAGGTAAAGGGACCCCTGACCATTAGGTTCAGTTGTGAGAGACTCTGGGGTTGCGGCGCTCATCTTGCTTTATTGGCCAGCTTCCAGATCATGTGGCCAGCATGACTAAGCCGCTTCTGGCGAAACCAGAGCAGTGCATGGAAATGCCATTTACCTTCCCGCCAGAGCGGTACCTATTTATCTACTTGCACTTTGACGTGCTTTTGAACTGCTAGGTTGGCAGGAGCCGGGACTGAGCAACAGGAGCTCACCCTGTCGTGGGGCTTCGAACTGCTGACCTTCTGATTGACAAGCCCTAGGCTCTGTGGTTTAACCCACAGTGCTACCCGTGCCTTTGAATAGACACACATATATTGGAAAAATGTGTGTTCTGCTAAAGAGGTAAAAATTCTAGACATACAAAAGGACTGTGCCCTAGAATAGATGGGGATGGAACAGACCAGAGTGGAGGCAATCCTGGATTTAATCTTAAGTGGTACCCAGAACCTGTAAGCAAGGCCTAAGTGTTGATGAAACGACTGGAAATAGTGACCACAATGCCATGAAATCCAGTCTATCTGTAGGTGAACAAATGCCAAAGAAATCTTGTTCAGTTACATTTGACTTCAAAAGAGGGCATTTCTCAAAAATGAGAGGGCTGGCATAAAGGAAGTTGAAATGGAAAGCTAAAAAGAGAGACAGATCTCTACAAAGCTTGGGGATTATTCTGAACCACAATAACAGAAGTTCAGCTAGAATATATAGTGCATATCAGGAAAGGTACCACCAAGTCCAAGAAGATGCCACCGTGATTAATGAGTAGAGCCAAGAAAGCTATTAGAGGCAAGAAGGTTTCCTTCAAAAAAATAAAAATAGGAGAACAAAAAGGAACACAAACTTTCCCCCTGAAAAGCAAACAGAAAATAAGCTGCTTTTTTTGGTTGAGGAGCAATAATTTTTCAAAAAAACAACAATAAAAAACAACACCTGAAGTAGGAAAACAGCTAGGGAGGTAGTTGGACTGTTAGATGATGGGGAGCTAATGGAGTATAAGGAGACTGAATAATAATGTAAGACGATTTAGTACAATATCCTGTTCTCACAGTGGCTGGCTAGATGCCTGTGGGAAGCCAAGCGGGACATGAACACAAGAGCACAAAAACACTGTGTGAATTATTTGTGTCTGCGTTCACTGCATAAATGGAATATCTTTTAGACACACCTATACTCAGACATAGGGACGCGGATGATGCTGTGGGTTAAACTACAGAGCCTAGGACTTGCCAATCGGAAGGTTGGTGGTTCGAATCCCCGCGACGGGGTGAGCTCCCGTTGCTTGGTCCCTGCTCCTGCCAACCTAGCAGTTCAAAAGCACGTCAAAGTGCAAGCAGATAAATAGGTACCGCTCTGGTGGGAAGGTAAATGGCGTTTCCGTGCGCTGCTCTGGTTCGCCAGAAGTGGCTTAGTCATGCTGGCCACATGACCCGGAAGCTGTACACCGGCTCCTTCGGCCAATAAAGCGAGATGAGCGCCGCAACCCCAGAGTCGGTCATGACTGGACCTAACGGTCAGGGGTCCCTTTACCTTTATACTCAGACATAGGAATGAGGAATCAGTTTTATTCCGTTCATGTATCAAAGTGTACCTACGTACTTCATTGGCATGTTTTGAAACAATGCAGGAATTGAAACACAGCTTTTGTCAAAATTTTCACTTCTCCTAAATTTTGTGATGCAGTTCTCTGGCCGAGTAATGTGTGCCAAACTGCATACACACTGGGGTAAAGTGTACACAGTACATTATATTAGTGAAAATAACATACAAACATGCATTATATTAGAGGAAATTGCCTTGCAGAAATGTTTGGGCTGGGCAAAATAGTGTAAGCAAATGTGTATGGTAGGAGGAATGTACTCTAAAATGCTAATGCAAATTTCAGGAGGGCTTTAAAAAACAGACATGGGAATGCGCAGAACTGAAATTGTTACAATCCTTATTCAGAAGCAGTCTACTCAGACCTATTCAGGTCTGTTACATTCTATGAGGTCTATTTCCAGGAAAAATATTGAAAGAATTGCTGTCTTGATTGTTAGGCCAAATGTGATTTAAATGTCTTGACATTCTAGTGTGAAGTTGCAATGCTTGTTTTCCTTTTGACATTATAAAAGCCAACAGTTACTTGGCTTTCTCTTTCTGAAGATCTGTTGATGATCTTCATATTGAAGGCTGCAATTCTATACCCCCTACCTAGGAGTAAATTCCATTTGAAAGCCCATGCTATCTCTAGTTCACTTTAGGCAGGGGTCAGCAAACTTTTCAGCAGGGGGCCGGTCCACTGTCCCTTGTGGGGGCTGGAATATATTTTGGGGAAAGAAATGAATGAATTCATATGCTCCACAAAAAACCCACAGATGCGTTTTAAATAAAAGGACACATTCTACTCATGTAAAAACATGCTGATTCCTGGACTGTCCACGGGCTGGATTTAGAAGGCGATTGGCCCAGATCTGGCCCCCGGCCTTAGTTTGCCTACCCATGACTTAAGGTAAAAGCTTAACTGCCCCACAGCAGCTGTGGAGTAGCCCTATTAGCACCATTGAGATATCCCTGACAGGATGCCAGCATGTGGACTGCAACCTGAAAACAATAGCAGCTGGCTCCCAAACTCCCCAGTGCTATTCTTTTGCCAGGAAGAAAATGGACCAGTCCTTTCTAGTATTTGTTTTGTCTCCTGGTGCAGCTTTGTTAGTTGTTGACATTCCTCTGCTTCCTGGCCATTTAGCTACATTGGAAGCCTCTCCTGTGATTCAGTTCATTTGAAGCAAGCAACAGTACCCATAACTGGGATTTCCTAACGGAAGAGTTCCATCCTTCTTTGAAATGCAGCCAGTGGTCTGGACAGAATCTCAACACTACCTTTGTGTACCAGCGGTGCAGTGGGCTGCACAGTGGTTAAGAAAAATACAATTTCTCAGTTTTAAGAAGCGCAGTTCTGTCTAACGTAATTAGCCAATGCAATTAGCCAACATTCTGATTGAGCCAAGATAGCAGGGCTAATCCCCAAATGCTAGGCAGGATAAAAAACACATCAGAGTTTCATGGGATATCCTTGCAACATCTTTACCATCTGCTGCTGGTGGTGGTAAGTTTCACACCTGGTAGGAAAGGTAAGCATCATCTGAACATCCTGCCACTGCATCCCTAGAGAACAGATAAAAAAAGACAGGAGAGATCGAGATGGAGATAACAAGCGATGATTGGGGAATGTTTTGCCCCCTTTCTTACAGTTACTGAGGATAAGTGAGCTGATGTAGTTATTTAGAGGCAGGTGTTTCAAAAGACAAAATTCCTCCATCAGAAGATGCCAGTGTAGCTCACTCTCAATCATAGGTAGTAGGAAATATCATCACCCAGTGGTGTGTTGTATCTTCAAAAATCTATTTTCTACTGGCTTGTCTTTCTTTTGCCTGTGATAGCATTCAACTGAGAGGAAACCATATTCTTATAGGATGGCTTAGTTGAAGAGATGACATTTTCTAATGCAGGGAGACATAAGATATTCAATCATAGTGATAGTCAACCAGTTACACCAAGGGTAAGGAACATTTTGGCTCAAGGGCCAGTGTGGTGTAGTGGTTAAGAGCGGCAGTCTCGTAATCTGGGGAACCGGGTTTGTGTCTCCGCTCCTCCACATGCAGCTGCTGGGTGACTGTGGGCCAGTCACACTTCTTTGAAGTCTCTCAGCCCCACTCACCTCACAGAGTGTTTGTTGTGGGGGAGGAAGGGAAAGGAGAATGTTAGCCGCTTTCAGACTCCGTAAAGGGAGTGAAAGGCGGTATATCAAATCCAAACTCCTCCTCCTCCTCCTCCTCCTCCTCCTTCTCCTCTTCTTCTTCTTCCTTCTGAGAAACATTCTGAGGGCCACATGACAGTGGTGGGCAGTGTCAAATCAAAACTAAGCAGAGCAACACACATATATTTTACCTTTGTACTGTATGCTAGTTTTGACATACACTTAAACACCCCATTCTGCTTCCAGGCAACCAAGAGTAATTATCAGACAAATTCCAGCCAGGAGAAAATAACCAGGGTGCAAGGTGGGACATAAGGAGAGCTTTGAGGGCCAGAAAGAGAATCCTGAAGGGCTACATTTGGCCCCCCAGGTCTGAAGTTTTCAACTCCTGAGATACACTGTAGAAATTGAGGGAGTTTATCTTGGCTTATTGTCTTGGCTATCATGGCAGGTTTTGTTCACGTCAGGAACAAAAAAATTAAACTGGGGCACTCTGAGCCTGATTCGTTAACACAGAGAAATCACCAGTCCATTTGAAAGACTTGAAAACAAATAAGACTTCGGATGAATTATTTAAAGTTGACTGAATTTGGATGCAGTGTGGGCAAATTGCAATGATACATTTAGTAAGCCAGTGCAAAAACTTCACTGTTTTGTTTGGCTTTCTGAACAACTAAATCAACATCTGTTGGAATCAGTGAGAAGTGACTCTAAAAACCACAGCACACAAGTAAAGCAGCACAGGATAGGCAAAACCAAAAAAGAGGTCCGGAGGGTGTCAACATGAGAACAGGTCTTTCTGTGATGGCGCCCCTTTGTGGAATGCTCTCCCCAGGAAGGCTCGCCTGGCACAATCTTTATATATCTTTAGGTGCCAGGCAAAAATTTTATAACGAGGCCTTTGGCCTTTATATCTGTCACCTTTTAGAATTGGGTGGGATGTTTTTAATGAATTTCTCTTTCCTTTTGGCTTTGATGTACCTCTGTAGGGTTTATTGTCTCTCAGTTAGTTTGCTAAGTCATTTTGGCTTGCCCTGGGCTAGACAAAGTAGTTTTGGTTTTATAGAAAGGACAAGTCCTGTTCTACCACACTGTGAGAGCCAGCGTGGTGTAGTGGTTAATAGTGGTAGATTCATAATCTGGTGAACCGGGTTTGCGTCTCCGCTCTTCCACATGCAGCTGCTGGGAGACCTTGGGCTAGTCACACTTCTCTGAAGTCTCTCAGCCCCACTCACCTCACAGAGTGTTTGTTGTGGGGGAGGAAGGGAAAAGAGAATGTTAGCCGCTTTGAGACTCCTTCGGGTAGTGATAAAGCGGGATATCAAATACAAATCCAAACCCCACTGAAAGATGAGTGCCATAAATGGGGCAAGTTTAGCTACCAAAGACTTCAGTAAATAAAAATATCTTGGACTGGTGTCTATAACGATGGTACCAACTTTTAGCTGCAAGGGGCACCACTGAGCACTGATGTCCACTTTCTTTCTATGGCAGAAAGTAGCTTCTGTTTGAGATGGCAACAGGCTTTTTAATTATTTCTTTTAAAAAAGAAAAAATTTCAAACTGATGTGGAGAACTGAACTAAAGATTTTTTTAAAAAATGAGAAATTGAGAAAAATCAAAATTGACAGTTTTGTCTTTTCCTAACTTATTTCTAGTTTGGGCATGTAAAATAATCCATTCTTTTTAAAAACAATGTCTACTTCTTCAGTGCAATTGAATACGTTAAGTGATCGTTACAAGTGCTCTCAGCCAACACAAGGTCTGGAACACATCATCACAAACCACTGACAGCTGTTTGCAGTATATCTGCGCAACCCAAGAGCTAATTATGCTTTTAAAACACCGGCACATAAAGCAAAAAGAGGGGGAAAGAGGCCATTTAAGCAACTCTAAGTAATAGCAAGTCATAGTTTGAAGAAACATGGAAAATGAAGGCAATGGATAAGAAATGATTGCTGCACTTCATATTATTACACCCTTCCCCATGTTCAAAGATGTTTGGCAAATAGGAACAGATGTTGAGGAAAGTACTAATTCTACTCGCTAATTTAAATATAAGTCTCTCTGGAAAGAAATGCACCAAGGGGCAATTAAAGTAATGCATGTTTGCCTCCATGTGAGTAATTGGGACTTTCACTGAGTATATGGAAAAATCAGAATTGTAGAGTGGGAAGGGATCATAAAGGCAATCTTGTCTACCCCCCTGCAGGAAATCCACTGCTGCAGCAACCCTGACAGGTATACAGCCTGCATTTGCTTAAAAACCTCTAGCAAAGAAAAAGGGTAGTTTTGGACAATTTAAGGAAGTGTGATGACGTAGCCACTAAGCCGGCAGACAAAGGAGTTTTCACAGTGGTTAGATATGGCAGAGGCATATAGACAACTGGAAACTAGAGTGCGTTTTGCTTTGTGTAAAATTGATCCGTCATAAGAAATGAAAAACTACATAGGGTTGCAAAACCTCATTTTGCAGA
>JAXCMG010000018.1:34864712-34924931 GCA_034642415.1 Podarcis siculus | reverse complement strand
ATGTGTGCATCCTATGGAGCGAATGCAGGTTCCTTGGCTTCAGCGATAGCAACGTGAAACCTCCGAAGCGCAGAGGGAGAGCTCCCCCCGCACTCCTTGGCTTTGTGTTGCTTTCGCTGAAGCCGCCTGAAGCCCCCAGAGCGCAGCGGGAACTCCCGCTGCGCTCCGGAGGCTTCAGGCAGCTATCCACAAGCCTTCGGAGCGCAGCAGGAGTTCTCGCTGCGCTCCAAAGGCTTGCGGATAGCCACCTGAAGCTTGGAGAGCGAGAGGGGTCAGTGCACACCGATCCCTCTTGCTCTCCAGGCTTCACTTCGCTGGACAGGCGCCGCACAGTTTTCCCTCTCTGCGCAGCGCCCCTTCAGTGAAGCAGGAGGAGAAATGGGAGGGGCTCTGTTTCTCCTGCCGCTTCGCTGAAGGGGCGCTGAGCAGAGAGGAAGAGAATTTTTTTCCCTGTTCTCCCCCTCCTATCGTCCGGTGTGTCCTATGGTCCGGTGCGTCCTATAGAGCGAAAAATACGGTAAATCATGTGACTTTCCCCAAAGAATCCTGGAGGCAGTAGTTTCCTCCCACAGACCTGAATCTGATGGGTCCTGAGTGTGTCAGAGTCTTGGCTGAGGACCCCGGAGAGGACTCCAGTGGCATTGGGAGGTTGCTGCCTGAATGGGTGGGGGCACAATGATGAGGATTCTGGGAAGGATCCAAGAAGGGGGTGATTTCTCACAACCTGCTCTCACACCCCACCAGTCAACATGATGAGAACTGTGAGCCCCACCTTCCTCTCCACAGCTGTTGGAATCCGTCTCCGTTGTTTCCACTGTACCTATCACACCACCCCCTCTGTATCTAGAGTTTGCAGACAGCATGCCAAGCCCTGTCTTGCTAGAGGAAGATCCAGCCCCATCTGCTCCATGTGCCTCTGAAGAGGCAGTAACTCTTCCCCTGTCTCAGATATGTCAACAGAGGTATGAACAGATGGAGCAGGTCCACTGTTCTTCCAGACTGAGTGCTAGATTGCTTGCCTGGTCTAGGGAACAGGACCACTTGCATTGCTGACTCGTGGCCACCCCATTCCTTTACAATAGAATTGCAAGGGGCATTGTCACATTGTCATACCACACCTGCGGTCCTGTGTCCAGTTCTGGGCACCACAATTTATGAAGGGTATTGACAATCTAGAACGTGTGCAAAGGAGGGCAACCAAGATGATCAACGGACTGGAAACCAAGCTTTATGAGGAATGGTTGAGGGAGTTGGTTATATTTAGCGTGGATGAGAGGAAACAGAGAGGAGAGATTCTAGCCATCTTCGAATATCTAAAGGGCTGTCACATGAAAGATGGAGCAAGCTTGTTTCCTCCAGCTCCATAGGATAGGACCCAAACCAATGGCTTCAAGTTACAAGAAAGGTGATAGTAATATCTATTCAACAGTGGAGCAGACGCCCATGAGAAGAGGTGGACTCTCCTTCCTTGGAGGTTTGATGGCCATCTGTCAGGGATGATTTAGTAGAGATTCCTGCATTGCAGGGGGTTGGACTACATGACCCTCGGGATCCCTTCCAACTCTACAATTCTATGATTCTCTGTCATTGTTGGATCAATGTCTTTGCTTGAGTAGCCATACAGTCTGCTGTGCCTTTGTTTAGGTATGCATATTACCTTCTGTGCCTTCGAATAACATTTTACATAACTACTGCACTGATCTGAGCATTAAAGCTTTTTTTTTTTTTGTTTCCTGGGTTCAAGTTGATCATTAAATGGGAGCCAGGACACTGAAGATCAGTGGTGTAGCGTGGGGGGTGCAGGGGGGGCCGGCCACACCGGGCGCAACATCTGGGGTTAGGGCAAATCCATGGGTTAGGGGGCGGAAATCCACAGGTTAGGGGGCGCAAATCCATGGATTAGGGGGCGCAAATTACTTGCCTTGCCCCGGGTGCTGACAACCCACGCTACGCCACTGCTGAAGATCTCTGTATCCTTAACAAACTACAGTTCGCAGGTGCTTACAATGTGCTGTAAATGTATGGGATGGATCTGTCCACAGTGTTTGAGTGGAGAGGGTACAATAATAATGGTTGGTATCCATGCATGTGGTATCCTTGCGTACTAGGATGCCTCAAGGACAAGGTGGAAGTGAGAAAATATACATTAAATGAGAGAGGGGATTTGTTACGTCCAATGACAAGGTTTATATGTTCTTTAGCTGAAGTGATTTTAAAAACAAACAAACTTCTCCTGCTTTCAGGACCAGATATCCAGCACAACTATGTGTTGTAAACGTTCTTCCAAATTGGCAAATTAATGTGTTCTGAATGAAAATAATTTTTTTCCCTCAGATATGTTGGAAGAGATATTTAAATGACATCTTTATGATTTTGAAGGGGCCTCCGGCAACTTTCCAGATTACATTAATAGTAAATATGGCACCATTAATTCTGACATCAATTATGACATGTGAAATATATATTTGTTGATATTGTAGTTTTGAAGAATTGGAATCCCATTAACATGAATGTCTTCATGAAATCAAAAGTTTCAATTCTTTTTTTTTTTTTTTGGTGTATGACAGCTTTTATTCTAGATATATGAAGAAATAAACTTGCCCTATTCTCAAATGATAAGTCTGAAAGATGGCTGTAATGTATCTGACTTTTGTAGGCTGCCAAAAATATTGATGAGACAACTTCAAATCAGGGAATATCTTAAAATAGTTCTGTTGCAAGCTATGTCTAATGCCAAAAAGATGGAATGGAATAATTTTAGAGCTAAAATGAATTAGAAGTAAAAATAAGTTTTATTCTGTTTTTAGTGTTCTGTTGGGAGCCATCAATAATATATTATTATATTGGGGTGATAATAATAATAATAATAATAATAATAATAATAATAATAATAGAAGCAAAGAGAGGACTAATAGAGGTAATTGGTCTCTTTTTATGTTGCGAACTGCCCTGTAATCTTTGGATGAAGGGTGATATACAAATTTAACAAATAATAATAATAATGGTTAAATTTATGCAATATTGGGTATTGCTGGTTTATAATTTATGGATCATATTACATAAATATTTGTATTTATGTAAAAATGTTGTATATGATTGCTACATATTAATATTTGTATGAATTAGGTACATTATAAAACAAATGTTTTAAAACTTAAATGAAGGGAGGATGAAAAGTGAAAATAGAGTAATAGTTCCTCTCACATTTGATGGATACAATGGGTAGTATCAATAGGTGATACTGAAATATTTGTATTTGTTACCAGTAAAAGCCCCGTGAGCTTAAATGTGGCTCTAACTCAAAAGGGATTTGTTGTTTTATAGCAGTGTTGGAATGAATATTAGTACATATTGGTACATGAATGCGGACTCATTTAACAAAATCATGAGTAACATTTCTTGTAACTGGGGCAGTTTGTATTAACTGTTCAGCTGAAGGAATGTGTAAATTCTGTGGATAGAAAGAAACATGCCCTGAGGGAATTTTTCAGTTGCAATACATTAGATATAATATGCACTGCACAATGTCCATGTAATCTCATTTATGTTTGAAAGACAATGAGAAAGGTCAAGATAATCTGCAAATCTCCTGCATCAAGAGCAGGAGATTGTAAGGACTAGTAGTGAAATATGTTGTGTATCTGAAGAGAGAGAGAGAGAGAGAGAGAGAGAGAGAGAGAGAGAGAGATAGATATGAAGTTTTGGATTCTGGAAAAAGTTAACTGGCTTTGGAGCTTATTTAAAGGTATATTTCAGAAGAGAGGTATTCTGCATATAATAATACAGTGAAAAGGCAGACAGTGTCAATATCAGGTTTTCATTTTTCCAGTCTTTTGGTTCATCCCATTTCCATATGTTTACATGAAAATCTGCATGCAAATTTGTATGCAATTTGCACTTCTCTCTCTCTGAATATATGTACTTTAGCACACTTTCTTCCACTTTTTCACAAGCCATTTTCCCTTGAGGGAATACACACATGTACATGATTCCCACGAATAAACATATTATGGACACACTTTTCACCAATAAATGCATGTTTGTGGCAATTTTTTGTTTTGAAAATTGCATCACAAAATTTGGAGGTGTGCAAATTTCAAGCAGGAGCTTATTATGGGAAAGTTTGCATTGATGACTATATTGATGAATAACTACCTGGTAAGTTAAGTTTGTGTTTTGGGTTTGACCAAGATATACACTTATTTGATTTCAGTTAGTGAATGTGTCAGTTTATCCATGTTGGTGGTCATTAAAGAGGTCTGAATGGACTTTGAAGTCTCATACATAAGAGCCAAAGTCTGTTGGTGAGCATTAGTTCGTGGTGTGCTGAAATGTTTTTATTTTATTCTATTACTGACCCCCTGCAATACAGGAATCTCCTCTAAATCACCCCTAACAGATGGGCATCAAACCTCTGCTTAAAAACTTCTGAGGAAGCAGAGTCTGTTCCACGGCTGAACAGCTATTACTGTCAGACAGTTCTTCCTGATTTTTAGTCAGAATCTCCTTATAACTTGAATCCATGGTGCAGGTCCTAGCCTCTGGAGCGGGAGAAAACAAGCTGGCCATACAACCTTTTATATATTTGGAGATGGTTATATTAGACCTTTGATGAATTGCTCAGTGTCAAAATGTATTGGGCTTCTGTTTTAAGATGCTGTGGATTTATTACTGAAGTATTTATTTATTTGATAGTTATTTCATAGTAATACAAATGTACCTTTTAAAAACACTCCTCCCCTTAACTCTAGCTTTTGTTGCTGTTTTTGTGTTAAGGGTTATTTTAGAGCCCCAGCTGCCCACCCTGCCATATCCAATAACTAAAGGAAAGCATGCTTCCTTCAAATACTGTAGTCCTGGCAAGATTTTCACTTCTGTGTGAACCACTTAGAGGCTTTTGTTCATTAAGCAGTTTTGTTGATTAAGCAGTATTGCTCCAGAAAGGCCTCATTATTTTACTCTTAGTGGCAGCATGGTCAACCAAAGCAGGAAGCTGGAAAACATCATCTGACTCCTCACTTACCAATTAGTATAAAGGTAAAAAGTAGAGGACCCCTGGAGGGTTAAGTTCAGTCAAAGGCGACTATAGGGTTGCAGTGCTCATCTTGTTCAGGCCGAGGGAGCGGGCGTTTGTCCACAGACAGCTTTTCTGGGTCATGTGGTCAGCATGACTAAACTGCTACTAGCACACGGAAGACCGTGAGGAGTGCCAGAGTGCATGGAAATGGAGTTTACCTTCCCAACACAGCAGTACCTATTTATCTACTTGCACTGGTGTGCTTTCGAACTGCTAGGTTGGCAGAAGCTGGGACAGAGTAATGGGAACTCACCCTGTTGCGGGGATTTGAATCGCCAACCTTCCAATGAGCAAGCCCAAGAGTGGTTTAGACCACAGCGCCACCTGTGTCCCTAACCAATTAGTATAGGTCGTTGCTCGGTCCCTGCTCCTACCAACCTAGCAGTTCAAAAGCATGTCAAAGTGCAAGTAGATAAATAGGTACCGCTCCAGCGGGAAGGTAAACGGCGTTTCCACACACTGCTCTGGTTCTTCCAGAAGCGGCTTAGTCATGTTGGCCACATGACCCGAAAAAACTGTCTGCGGACAAACGTCGGCTCCCTCAGCCAGTAAAGCGAGATGAGCGCTGCAACCTCAGAGTCGTCTGCGACTGGACTTAACTGTCAGGGGTCCTTAACCTTTCTTACCATACCCCTTTAATAGTCGTGGCTTCTCCCAAATAATCCTAGGGAATGTAGTTTCTTAAGAGTGCTGAGAGTTGTTAGGAGACTCCATTCCCCTCCCAGAGCTACAACTCCCAGAGTGGTATATCAATCCCTCTTCCCAAGGAACTTTGGGAGGGCAGCTCTGTGAGGGGAATAGAGATCTCCCAGTATATCTCAGCACCCTTAGCAAATGACACTTCTGAAGATTCTTTGGGGGAAGGCATGACTGTCAAAGCGGTATAATAGTGCTGGAAATGTAATGTGCTGATGTGGCCTTAGTGTTCATGTGCATGCATGAGTCTGCATGTGAACTAGAGGTAAGGTGCATCTATGTTTCACCTCCCCACTGTCGCCAAGAGGCTGAACAACGCACACTGGCAAAACCCTAGCATGGCACCCACAAAAGGCAAAGACAAGGCTCAAATTGGGACAGTGATTTACTAGGTACCCAAAAAGAAGGGCTGCCTTGGTAAATACAGACTACTGAGATGTATGCAATTGTCATCTTTTAGGACTGTTGCATTTCTGAATGAGAAAAAAGGCTGCAGCCTGCTATCCGTATTATCAATATATACAGTGGTACCTCAGGTTACGTACTTAATTCATTCTGATGGTCTGTTCTTAACCTGAAACTGTCCTTAACCTGAAGCACCACTTTAGCTAATGGGGCCTCCTGCTGCTGCTGCGCCGCTGGAGCACGATTTCTGTTCTCATCCTGAAGCAAAGTTCTTAACCTGAAGCACTATTTCTGGGTTAGCGGAGTCTGTAACCTGAAGCGTAGATAACCTGAAGCGTATGTAACCTGAGGTACCACTGTATATGGCAAAACAGTGCAGTATATCATATCTTTATTGCTGTATCCATAATAGACTGGGAAACACATGATTCTTCCTTGCTTCTGCTAAAATCAATGGGGAGACTGTCAGTGCTGACTATCATGGGGCTTCAAACCCAGTCATTTTTCATTAGGCCATAGGAGTGCGATGCATTATAGAAATGCAGCAAGCAAGACCAGTTCAGCCTCTGCTCATGACCTGATTTTGCCTCTACTCGCAAGTAATTATTTCCCCTCCAATGAGATTTATCATGTTTGTCTTCCGAGCCACCGGGATGTACGATGGGTGTAAGCAGAGGAGACATTTCATATGCTAACACATTACCTCAGAGTAGTTATTTCATTAAACTTTGATAATAACAGCTTGTTGACATGGTTAGCCACTCTGAGGGATGAGAATTCTGCTATCAAGCAGTGTGGTTGTCCTTTCCATAGCAAGAAGGTGGGTGAGGAAATCACATATGAGCAAGAACAGGGCTTTGGGGAGTGTTAAGTCCTCAGTTAACACATGAATATGAGATTTGAGGAAAGCAAAGAGAGTAGAATATTGCAAAGGTAGAGGATCCTGCTTTAAAAAGGGTGCCTTTGGATACATTTGCTTCAGGGATGGGGAACTTGTGGCTCTTCTGATGTTGTTGGACCACAGCTCCCACCTTCTTTGGGTATTGGGCATACTGACCAGGGCTTATGGGAGTTGTAGTTCAACAACATCTGCAGAGCCACATGTTCCTGTTCCTGCTCTATTCTTCAACAGGGGCCTAAAATGTTGTACCCCGCAATAATCCAAGGCTACCAGTTCTAATATGCATGCATATTATAAAGACGAAAAACCAAACAAATTTTCAGGCCAGTTTGCACTGTGATTTTCACGAGACTTTCAGATAAAAGTCTGGAATGATGCTCCTATAACAGAGCCAAATTTGAGTTAGGGATGATTGCACCTTGAGTGTTTTACGTAGATCAGCAGAATGTGGCACTACCACTACTTGGTCCTATTTTTCTGATATCATCCAGCAGTGGAGACACATGAAGGGACTCCACAGATTCTGAACATAGTAATGTGTTTGTTTATCTGTCTATTATTGTTTACTTATTTAATGCATATGTGTACTGCCTTTCTGCCAAGGTGGTTTACAAATTATTTATTTTTTAAATACAAAAGATATTGTTTGTATATTTCCCAGTCACCTAACCCATAAAATTGATTAATATAAAAGTGATCGGTCATAATATATAACTATTTGTGTATCTGCACACTGCCGCAATCTCCAAAAGCGGTGAGAGTTTCTGGGGTGCCTACACTTACCCAGGTTTTAGTCTCCTAGGAATGAAGGTCATAGAAGACTCTGTTGCCTTTAGGATATATGGTTTTATTTACACATATGTAACATGAGCATAGGATGGAGGGGCCCACAACATTAGCACCCCAAAAGATCTGGCTTCTGCATTCATTTTCCAGAGGAGCCCCAAGTCCAGACCAAAGCAGACACGTCTCTATGCCCCAGCTTCCAGCATCAGCCCAACTTGCTCAAATCCAGGCTTCCTTGGACTATTGTTCTTCATTTTAGGATGACATGACATTCAGCCAGGTGAGGTTGGAAAAGGCCTATTTCTCTCTATGGCAATAGAGAAGTAATTATCTAGCCAGCCAAATACATTGTCTTAACAAAGGAACAGGTTGTGCTGGTTCTGAAGTCTCTAACAGAAGAGACTTCAGAACCAGCACAGCCTGTTCCTTTGTTAAGTATGCCTTGAAGGGACACATGATACCATCTCAGATGGACTCCTCCAAACTCATAACACTATATACACACCTATCACTATATAAACATGCATTTGATTATATAAAATGAAAATGCCATTATAGTTCCCTCCATGGCTTACTAGAAGCAAATGAAAACATTTTTTGTAATAATTAAGACTTAATCCATTGTTTACTTTTCATCACAAGATTCCCAATGAAATACATGGTTCAACATTATCTCTTGTTTTATCATTCTAATACATAATAAAATACTCCACTTTTCAATGTATTTGCCATCAAGCTGTCTTCCTTCTCTTAACTACAATATCCTGGATCTTAATTAGTTATGTCAGGGGTGAGGAACCTTTGTCAAAGCAGGGCCACATTCCCTCCTGGGAAACCGTCTGGGAGCCACATCCCATTGGTGGGCGAGGTCAGAGGTAAAAATGGGTGAAGCAAGGAATATAGACTCTAGCTACTGCTGGCTCCAAGATAGTCTTCCCCTTCCCACCTGCCTGCCTCTCTCTCTCTCTCTCTCTCCTCTCTCCTCTCTCCTCTCTCTGTCCTCCCTCCCTCCATCTCCTGGGACCCTTCCCACAGGGCAGTTGGTGGTACTTGTTCTAACTATAGAACAATGTTCTTTGAGGCAGACTGATGATCCCTCCAAGGAACTGATGGCACAAACTCCATGGGAAGGGTTGTTTCAGTTTTGCCATCCCCAAAGACACACAGGTCTGAAGCAGGGGTGAACGGATCATTCTCTTTCTATTCCACGTCACTTTTTCATGCAAAGAACCATAGACCCATTTTCTATTATTTCTTTTTGTGTTTTTTAAAAAATGCACAGAAACTTGCATTTAATTTGTACACATTTCATATGCATTTTCACATACTCTTCCCCTAAAATATTCATTTTTGTTTCCCTCTTAATGCATTTCTTCCTTACGACACATATTTTTCTATTCATTTTTAATAAAATATGTATTTTGTGTGTTGTTTTTGGGAACTGAAGCTGCATCACTACATTTAAAGAAGTTTGCTGTCAAACTGACAGCTGTGTCCTGATCTGCATGCCAATCCTGAATAGACCAGATCGTTTATAAAAGGAGACCAAATGAATTTCTCCTTCACTTCTAGTTTTCACTGGACCCAGAGAAGGTGCAAGGAGGGTCTGCCTCAACAATTGTTGGGCTGCTGCCAGCAACTCCCACGGCCGGTTGCCCAGGAATGTACAAAGTCAAGGAATGTTCTGCTTTTTATTCAGTGTTTACAGAGAGAGGCTTTAGAACCCAGCCTCTTGGAAAATGGCACTGTCCTGAGTGGATCTCCACCCCTTCCATCTCTCCCACATTCTCATTCATCATCCTCATCACCTCTATGGGTGCTGACAAGTGCCCTCTGCCTTTGAGCTCTTTGCTCTCCTACTTTCAATGCTCGCTGGGTTCTGGGGGCGGGACTGGAATGCTTTCTAAAGACACTGTGTCTGCCAGCTATCACCCTCCTTGTGCTTCCTCTTCCTCTTCCTCTCCCAATATTTCCCAGCTTTCCCCCTCATCTGTCTCTGAACTGTGATCTCCCTCAACCCCCTGTTGTAAATCTAAACTGTCTTCCTCTTTTCTGGAAGGGTCAGGCTGGGGAGGCAGTCTCCACCATTCCTCCTCTGTGCAGTCCCTGACAACAATACTGGTAGCAATGATATTAATTGAGGGGAAGTCAGGGAGATCAAGGGCTTATCCACAATCTTACCAGGCATGGTCTGCACTTTTAAGCTCCATGTCCAAGCAGTTTTCTTTTTGCCTGGAAGCTTTCCCCACAAAAACCTACTCTTTAACGCTCAATCAGAGCAAACATCAATCCGTGGAAAACCCAAATTGACATTTGCTCTGATTGAGCGCTAAAGAGCAAGTTTTCATGGGGAAAGCTACTGGGCAAAAAGAAAACTGGACATGGAGATTAAAGGCATGGAGCTGAGCTGAAAAGAGCAGGGCAAAGGGTAAGTATGGATAAGCCCCAATGGTAGGTGGAGCCAAGGAGCCAACTAATTCTTGTTTTGCCACCTTCCTTCTCCCTACAAGGGCGACACTGAGACTAACATGAAGGAAGCTGAGAGGCTGTGCCATACCTTGAGCTGGTTGTAAGGAGGAAGGCAGGCAAGGTGGAAGCTGAATGGGAGCGAACTGTGGTGCTGAGTTCTTAATTTTTTAATTCTAAGAGTCCAGCCCTGGGTGGCAGATCTCAGGATTCCTAGTAAAAAATGAAGTAGATCTCAGAATCCTGAAGTTCATTGATCATTGGCCTACACTACCAAGTGAAATCCTCACACCCTCCACAACCTAATTTCAGGTACCCGGAGTCACATTTCTATATGGTAGCTTTTATATACGTTTTTGCATATTTGCCATGCAAACGTACATGAACTTCTCTGTGGACTACTTTTGCAGCTATTTGCAAATTAAGTGAATTCCTCCCCATCCATTAAATTATTATAAACTAAGAATGACACCACAGAGCCTTCCCTCACATCACTGAAATTGGTATTTAGACCAATCTGAACATCTGTGACATATTAAAAATATTATACAAGAGCATTAGCACCTAATAGCCTGTGAGAGCCATTTCTCCCTAGATGATAAATGTGGACTATCAGAGAAACTTACATGCAATGAACTCCAGGAGATATCTGTAGATAGCACAGAATGAGCAATGGGTCTATGGATTACAGCAATGCTGTCATCAATGGCTACATTCTTCACAGCAAGAGCATCTTCAGATGTGGCAGAGAACCATTCCTTTCAGAGCAGGGCAGGTATCTGTCAGGGTTGCTTCTGATAAAGGTTATTTTGAGTGGTTAATATAGGAAGGGGTATGCTGGGTCCAAAATATTTGTTAGGAAGTGCTGAATGGTGGAAAGCAGAAATTGGCTGCCATCTCATGAGGTTCCCCTCCCCACGAGTGCTCCAACAAGGGGTTGAATCATTGTTTTGTAATGGGATGATAGGGTCGCGGGTGGCGCTGTGGGTAAAACCTCAGTGCCTAGGACTTGCTGATCATAAGGTCGGCGGTTTGAATCCCCGCGGCGGGGTGAGCTCCTGTCGTTCGGTCCCAGCTCCTGCCAACCTAGCAGTTCGAAAGCACCCCTAAGTGCAAGTAGATAAATAGGGACCGCTTTATAGCGGGAAGGTAAACGGCGTTTCCTTGTGTGGCGCTGGTGCTGGCTTGCCAGATGCAGCTTCGTCACGCTGGCCACGTGACCCGGAAGTGTCTTCGGACAGCGCTGGCTCCCGGCCTCTTGAGCGAGATGAGCGCGCAACCCTAGAGTCGGTCACGACTGGCCCTGTTGGGCAGGGGTACCTTTACCCTTTACCTTAATGGGATGATGATGAACATTCAAACTTCTATGCTCCACAGACTAGCCATATAATTTATCGTATAGGTGCTTTGGGGAAAATGGAAGGCCAGTTTGCCTGAGGTTAAAAAATTTCCACGTTCATATCATGGTGTTGACAGGAATATGTTGCAGGTGTGCAGTCAGGTGCTAGAGAGGCAGTGGGCACTCAGGACAGAACTCAGGAGGTAATGCAGTTGGAGGAACAAGTAGTGACAGAAGGATAGAGTTGAGTGAAGGAGGTGGCAATGAGGCTCGGGGAAAACATCTGCTAAGCTTCAGAGGAGAGGCGGGGATCCTCTGAACTGTGGGCCAGATGTAGTCTGTGAGGCAACCCAATCCAGCTCACAGCTGCCCCTCCTACCTTGCAGCAACATAGCTCTAAAAAGCCTCCTATTGTATCCCTTTGGGATGTTTTTGCCAAACCTGCTTGCAGTGTGGGGTGTGGATTGGGGTGAAAACCACAGCTAAGGAGGGATGGGAAGGGAAGAGTTGTGATAAGCTTCCATGTGCTGAACCCCTTGTATAAAAACAGGCACAATTAACCCTGATAAAAGCCTCCTATTAACTCCATTAGGAAACTCCCTGCCCCCCCAAGCCTAACTGCAGTGCAGAGGGCAGTTATCATGGTGTGTGCATTTTTGTGTTTACAGATGTGTGTGTGTTTGTGTGGTGTACATGTCTGCCTATATGTGTGCTTGTATGCCCACCTGCCTGCAAACCTGCATGTGAGTGTGTGTGAGAGAGAGAGAGAGGGAGGGAGGGAGAGAGAGAGAGATTGTAGGGTGGCCCTGCCCACTGCCAACCCCAGCCCCATCCACTTTGGCTTGGCCACAATCATGTCTGTTTGAGTCCAGCCCCACTGGCATCCTTCTTGGGATGTATTCTTTCCTTCACCCTTGGTTTAGAGGAGCTCCTTGCTTCATTTGAACTAAGACACATCATGTCATGAGTCCTGTGGGATGGTCTTGGCAGGGCCGGTCAGAGTGGGGAGGAGGAACGGGATGTGAGTAAAGAACTGGATTCTGGGAAGAGACCCAGTGGTCTGTGAAGTGCTGGTCTACATACTGCGGAGCTGAGTGGTAGTCAGGAGAAACTCTTGTCTCAGTGCATCAGATGTTCTGGCCCTGAGATAGAGCCACTCAACTTGACTCCTGTGCCACCTCCTGTCAGTGAAGTGCCCCCTGTCTCTGGGGAGACACCTGTGACTGTGCCTTAGCTTACACCCAGTCGTATGTCTTAGGCCTCCTCTGTGAACTTCTGAACAGTGCATCTTGTAGTCTGATTTATGAATATGCATCCGAATGCTAGTTGCTTAGAATCACAAGCGGGGAAGGCACTGTTTATTAATGTAAAAAATTACATGTACCTTAACTACAACAATCTCTAAGCTGTTTACAAATAAAGTGGTACCTCTGGTTGCGAACGGGATCCATTCTGGAGCCCTGTTCGCAACCTGAGAGGAATGCAACCCGCGTCTGTGCGTCTGCACGTGCGCGGGTCGCAATTTTCTGCTTCTGCGCATGCGCGTGATATCATTTTGAGCGCCTGCACATGCGCAAGCAGTGAAACCCAGAAGTAACCCATTCTGTTACTTCTGGGTCGCCATGGGACGCAACCTGAAAAGATTTAACCCAAAGTGTCTTTAACCCGGGGTATGACTGTTCTGTATATGATACGAAAAAATGAAAAAAATAACTCAAAACTATAAAAACATACTGGGACGCAGGTGGCGCTGTGGGTTAAACCACAGAGCCTAGGACTTGCCAATCAGTAGGTCGGCGGTTTGAATCCCCATGATGGGGTGAGCTCCCGTTGCTCGGTCCCTGCTCCTGCCAACCTAGCAGTTCAAAAGCATGTCAAAGTGCAAGTAGATAAATAGGTATTGCTCTGGCAGGAAGGTAAACGGTGTTTCCGTGCACTGCTCTGGTTCGCCATGTGCTGGCCACATGACCCGGAAGCTGTACGCTGGCTCCCTTCGCCAATAAAGTGAGATGAGCACCGCAACCCCAGAGTCGTCCCTGACTGGACCTAAGGGTCAGGGGTCCCTTTACCTAGAAAATCATACTATAATGAAAAGACCTGTTGGAATTAAAAATGTCTCCAGCAGGTACTAGAAGTTCAGCAGGGAGCGGACTTGACTGACTTCAACTGGAAGGAAGTTCCATATAAGTTGGCCCATAGCACTAAATGTTTCTGGTAAATATGAGCCATGGTCCCTACCATGAGGGACCACTAACAGTGACTCACTCAAGTACCAGGATTAGGAAGTCCTTAAGGTACCCTGGACCCAGATTGTTAAAGGCCTTGTAAATGAATACAAGAACCTTGAGCGTGGCCTGGTAGCCTATGGGCAGGAAGTGCAGACTTTGGAATGCTGGCCATAGACTGTCACCATCAGGGGTCTAGCCACGGCTGAAGCCTCTGGATCATGCCCCAAAGCAGCCACACATGGAGCAGATTGCAATCCTTCAATCTTGTTCCACTCAAGTTCTGCTTGAGGGCTTCTTGGGGGCATCTGGCTCTCTACTGTGAAAATGGGGTTCAACCAGGCTCTTCTCAAGTTCTTGTGACCCTTTGATATTGATGTAATAAGGGTGGCTGGAGTTGAGTCAAGGGCAGTGGGACAACGGAGGAATAAAAAGCCATATTAAACACTAGCCAAACCTTTACCTACGAGGGACCAAGACTTTGGGGGAGATCAGGGCATATTCCCAGCTCCCTGAAATCTTGTGATTATATTCTTGTTGGCTTTCCTTCAATAGCTTTTAAGCTCCCTAAAAGAACATAAAGTTAAAATTTTAATGGCATTTCTGCAGAGCCTTTCTGAATTTTGTATTAGATCTCAATTTAGCCCCGGGTAAAGCTGTTAGAAGAAAAAAAAATCTGATGCTTGAAAACGTAATAATCATACAGGAACCTTCCAAAGCCAGCATCAAATAGAATAAGATATATTTTATTAATGATACAATTCACAAAATTACCACTCCTGCCACTCTGTGCCAGCCAGAGACACCGACTCCCCCCACCTTTTATTTCATGTGTTATCAGCCAGTAGAGATTCTTCTGTTTGATTTAACCTTATGATTGCCTGGAATGCTTAATGAACTGGCAATTCACTAATGATTAGGCAGACAGTGACCATTATAAGGACACTCCTATCAGAAACCTGTGCTGTGGGTATTGAAGAAGCTAGCAAGATTAAAAGGACTGGCATGTTTCACTGCAGAAGGCTCTGTATTAAATATAGTCAGAAGGGTTGTAGCTCAGTAGTAGGGCATCTGATTTGCATGCAGAAGGTCCCAGGTTCATCTCCTGGTAGGGCTGGAGAAAATCCCTGTCTCAAAATCTTGGAGAGGCACTGACCAACAGTGTAGACAGTACTGAGATAGATGAGCTTTCTTCCTACATGTCCTTTGCAACAGTAACAGCAATGGCCATGGTATGAGATCAAGCCATGGTGACACGAAAGATATGATGCTAGGGATGGTGTCAGGGGCTGGCATCTGTGGACACTTGTTGCAGACCCCACCTTATTAGGTCCCCCACATCACCCTGGTCCTGCTGATCTTCCCTTTTCATTATTGAATCCTTGACAGTGCTCTGCTCTGGCCTAGACGGAGAGCATGGGTGAACAGAAGCAAAGAGAAGGATCATGGACAACAGCTGGTGCTTGCTTACTGGCTTTCCCTTCCCTCCAAATCAACAATGCAAATTTGACCTAGAAACTGGTGCAGAGTGAATGGGTGGTGGCAGTAAGAGGAACAGCAGGGCCAGCACCGTCATGAGGTGGGTGTTTGTGTTACCGAAACTTGGATCTGCTCTACTTTACTCAACCCTGCTGTCTCTCCTGATTTTGTCAGTGGAAACCTGAACTCTTTGTCCATAAACTCTTGGATCAGAACCCTCTTTCTACAGGAGCCACCACTTGGAGCAGAACATCTGCTTCATCAGGGGAGTGGTGGTGGTGAAGAATGCACACAGTACAGTTTTGTATTTTTATCTCCTCTGGTTTCTAACCCACCCTGCCCCAAAATTAAAACAACAATGAAATGAAGATAACACACGGTCTAGCTATATCTCATAACAGATTAACTTTAACTGTTAAAAGCTAGCACTTCCTGGAAATGTTCAAGCTCAGATCCACAATTAAAAACAAGGGGACTGAAGTTCCTTTTGAGTAATCTATTGATATGATGCGGGTGGCGCTGTGGGTAAAAGCCTCAGCTCCTAGGGCTTGCCGATCGAAAGGTCGGCGGTTCGAATCCCCGCGGCGGGGTGCGCTCCCGTTGCTCGGTCCCAGCGCCTGCCAACCTAGCAGTTCGAAAGCACCCCCGGGGGCAAGTAGATAAATAGGGACCGCTTACTGGCAGGAAGGTAAACGGCGTTTCCGTGTGCGGCTCTGGCTCGCCAGAGCAGCGATGTCACGCTGGCCACGTGACCCGGAAGTGTCTCCGGACAGCGCTGGCCCCCGGCCTATAGAGTGAGATGGGCGCACCAACCCCAGAGTCTGTCAAGACTGGCCCGTACGGGCAGGGGTACCTTTACCTTTACTATTGATATGATTATCAATGCCAAAGCTGGAGGTTCTCAAAGATTTGATGAATGGAAGTATAGCCAAAGGAGGAGAATCATCATATTGGTCTGCAAAAGGGATGGATTACCTTCCAAAAATTCAAATAAAATGCATTGCATTTCTGGCTCTTTATCTTCTGCCTACTCCTTTCAAGTCTCTTTCTCCTGCCCATCACTTCTGGCTGGTCAGTTGCTGCTGCTGCCACTGTTCACATACCCATGTTTTTCACATACACGCTATAGATCAACTGAATTAAGCTACTAGATCACAGCTTGGGAACCCCTCCCTAATATACACATGTTTTTCATTGGTAAGCTACCTGCAGAATTCAAAGAATTGCAAATGTTGAAGGACAGTTGTATTTCAGTTCATGTACTGTTTCAGGGAATAAAAATTAAGTAGGTTCACATTAAAATTAAAACCAAATATTCAACCAAAATTCAAACCCTATCTCTATTCTGTAATATTTCAAGCAGTAGTTCATGATGGGTAAGAGGTCCAGCCCGGATGGGGCACAATTGAACCCTACTTCCAAAGCAGCAAAATATTGATCACATCCAGTGGTCCAGTGATCAGATATATGGCAGGGTCAAATTTCAGAAAGGAAAGTAATCAAACAGGTGTCAGGTTCTAATATGCATAGTCAGGTATCCCAGAGGGTCAGCGTCAAAGGTGACCAGCAAGAGAAAGGCTTCAGAAGCATGGTCAGACAAAGCAAAAGTGCAGTGGTGTGGTAATCATAGATTTCCAATTAGAGGTGAAAGCTAGACAACTTGTAGACTCTGACTGAGCCTTAAACAAGTGTTTTGGTTTCCAATGGGCCATTATACACCCCCCCAGTGAATGAAATTTCCACCCTTAAAGGGGTCTCATTTCCTTTTGGAGGCTTTGACTGCAGTGATGTGGATGTGGCTGCAATGTGGCAGTGACTTTGCAGATGGAAACTGAGGTTGATAGTGCTACACCCTCAAGGCGGGGCTGCCCACATGGTCCTTCCTGGTGATGGTTGTTCTGCTGTGGTTGGGATGACCAGAACAACGCCAATTTCTCAGCACATTCTGAGAGACTGTTTCTATACGTGGTCTATTCCCCCAAGAGAGATAATTCTATTTCTGCTTGCCCAATAGAATGATCTCCCATCTTCTCCCTTGCATGCGGTTCTGGAGGTTTTTCCGATCCACCAGAGTAAATTTGGAGAGGGTTGAGTAGCACCTGAGGAGGAGGAGAAGGGAGGAGGAGATTCTCTTTGTGACAATGAGAATTATTTATTTGGTTTCAGATGGTGACAGCAGCCATGAAATTAAAGACGCCTGCTTCTTGGGAGAAAAGCAATGACAAACCTAGACAGCATCTTAAAAAGCAGCAACATCGCCTTGCCAACAAAGGTCTGTATAGTTAAAGCTATGGTTTTCCCAGTAGTGATGTATGGAAGTGAGAGCTAGACAATAAAGAAGGCTGATTACCGAAGAATTGATGCTTTTGAATTATTTTGCTGGAGGAGACTCTTGAGAGTCCCATGGACTGCAAGAAGATCAAACCTATCCATTCTGAAGGAAATCAGCCCTGAGTGCTCACTGGAAGGAAAGATCCTGAAGCTGAGGCTCCAATACTTTGGCCACCTGATGAGAAGAGAAGACTCCCTGGAAAAGACCCTGATGTTGGGAAAGGAGAAGGGGACGACAGAGGACAAGATGGTTGGATACTGTTCTTGAAGCTACTAGTATGAGTTTGACCAAACTACGGGAGGCAGTGGAAGACAGGAGTGCTTGGCGTGCTCTGGTCCATGGGGTCACGAAGAGTCGGACACGAGTAAACGACTAAACAACAACAAATGCAGCAATCTGGTTGAAAGTGGCCAACAATATGCTCATCATTAAAACTGTGTGATAAGCTAGGGTGTGTTCTTTCTCCTTTCCCTCTTCATCATGGTGGCTCTCAAACAGAAACTGGACAGGCATATGTTGGAGATGTTTTAGCTTCAAGCAAGGTGGATGACCTAGATGGCTGACATGGTCACTTTCAGTTCTGCGATTCTATTATTCTTCAGGGATTTAGGAGGATGTTAAGCAAGAGGCAAGATGTTGGCTCGGAGAAGGCCATGCCCTAAATCTTCCAGTTGAAAACAAGCTTCCTCCAATGTACACCACAAAGCAAAGTGAAACTGTTCTATAATGTTTGTTTACAAAAATGCTCCCAGCACACAAGCATTGTCTACTTATGAGGAGAAGAAATACAAACACACTTACTTATCACAACATATTATATATAACAACATAATGTGGCTTCTGGCATAATAGTAAAACACACTGGAAGGAATGTGCATACAGATCTAATGGTACCATAATGATATGCTTACAGTAATATCAGCAGCTTAAGTTATGACAACCAAATGACTAGTAACAACTAACCATAACAGCAAGTAACTCACTTTAGCAGTATTAATAATTGTAACTGAATAGCTGATGCCTGTCAGTAATTAGAGACAGGGAAGACCTTCAGTGCAGTTCACATTTTATGTGTGAGCCTACCTCATTCACACTTCCAGAAATAGCAAGCCAACAGATATGCAGCTATTTCTGGAAATTCACATTTCCCCAAACTTTCTGATGCAGTTCTCCAACTAAACAACACACACACACACGTATATGTGTAGGAGACAGTGTACATAAAAATGCATGTACCAGTGAAAGTAACATACAAAGAATGTGTATATTCTTTGCATACCAAAGAATATTTTTTGCATGTGTATATTTTGCATACCAAAAATAATGTGCATCGGGAGAAAGGCATACTAAAATGGTGATGGGTTTTGGTGAGGGCTTTTTAAAAAGTGGAAACGTGGTGAACTGAGAAACTGAAATTGACTGATTCATCCATCCCTACTGATGACAATATTGACGATACCACCACCTCGACACAGAAACATTGCTGATGGCAGCCAAGTGAGATGCTGGAGTAATTCCTTCGGTATTAACAGGAATTTCCCCACAAAGCCACTTGTCCTTCAGTGGATCTTTAACAGTATCCCAGTGATGAATCTGCCAGTAAATAGGCCCAGATTGGGTGATTGCCCTCTTTTATTTACTGACCCACTTCAAAACCATTTAAAAAGAAAACTATGAAAGGTACAGAAATTCTGGGTTTTTTTAGAATGGTAAAACATTCTTACTTAGCGAAAGAAACTCAGAGCACCTCCCCCCAGTAATCTCTATGAGAATTATTTTTTTATTTCAATTTTAATTAAAAGGAAATGTTTTTTGGGGTGGGGTGGAGGCAAGGGTTTCTTGGCTGCCTGTCCTTTTATCCTTTCATCTCGCAGTAACCTTTTCCGCAAAGAGCAGACCTCTCTATATTCTAACTTCCATATTTCATTGCCAGCCGGCTGTCAAAATTTAGATTTTCTCCTTGTTCTTCTCCTTAAGTTCTATTCTGATTTCCATGTTTGATTTATTGCTTAGCAACTCTATGAGAAAAAGATTTCACAAAAGGAGAAAAAAAAATGTCAAAATGTGCTGTTATTTAAATGGGAGGTAGAAACCTAAATGTGACAGATAAAGCTTTGACTACTTGCTTGCTGGCATAATCCACCATTAGTAAAATGTCACTTTAATTGAGTGACTCCCCACCCCCCTTCTTACAGCAGAGAAAGGAGGAGTGCAAAGAGAACTGAAGCAATTCCATTCTGCAAGAATAACTCCACCATTGTATATGCAGCTGGGAATTGTAAGTGGAAACTAGAAACCTCCCATAAATCTTCCCACTGTACAGTCACAGTCTGTGCGAGATAATTAGGATCCAAGGGTTTGGAAGCAGGGCCTGTACCATTCCTCTTCAGAGAAACATGTATATGAGAGGAAATGCAGAGAAGGCTAGAATTTGTGGAAGTTTATGGAAGGCTCAAGATGGAGGAAACAGGTTTAATTTGGAGCAGGCTTAGGCAAACTCGGCCCTCCAGATGTTTTGGGACTACAACTCCCACCATCCCTAGATAACAGGACCAGTGGTTAGCTAGGGATGATGGGAGTTGTAGTCCTAAAACATCTGGAGGGCCGAGTTTGCCTATGCCTGATTTGAAGCAAAACACTATGTATTGTACAAACAAGATGGAAATATTTTATTATGAAGATCTTAATCTGAGGCATACTGTATATATTTTGCACTTTAGTTGATAAACTATTAATACATGTGGGGCAACAATGTTTCTTGTTCAATCTTAGAATGAACAGGTTTTTCATTTCTAGGTTAAGCTTCCATTGACTGCAAATGGTACACAGGACAACAGTTTCTGCTGATGATAAAGAGGCTTGCAGACTCACACCCAGCCTAGGGGTCCCAGCCTTTTACTGTCAAGCGTCAACTCGCTTTGACAACCTGCAAACTACAGAAGGCAGGAGAATGGAGGAACATCATGGAATATTGCATTTGGCAAAAGGTTGCTTTATACATTGTGCAACAGTGAGGTAGTCTGTTAGAGAACAGCTTCCAGGGTTGAACTTTGGCTGTACTGAGACTTTGGTGTCTGCTATTTATTTATTTTTAATGGAATATTGCCAGGCATATACTCAAAAGCACATTTTTTGTAACTCATTCACAAGAATGTTCCAATAATATATCTGCTGCTCTATATGTTCTTTGAAAGCAGCTGGAACTGTGATCCTATTAATGGTCAAGAGAGGCTGGTATTCTCACTGCCAGCTCCTTCCCCTTCCTGATCACCTGCTGGGTCACTGTTTCCAGTTGAACGTTCTCCAAATTCTCCTTCCTCCAGAGTAGATCCTTCTTCCAAGGAGCCTCCCCTGGTAAACCAGCCAAATACCGGTAAGTGTTCCTATGATGACTCTGGGCTTCCCACTGCTTCCATCTGCTTCCACCTTTGTTCTTGAGGTTTGAGAGACAAAGCAGGAAAACTGGGGGACAGGGGGAGGAGGTCAAAGCAAGGTTTGTGAACTTCCCTAGTCCAAAATTCTGCTCTCACAGTGGCCAGCCAGATGTCTATGGGAAACCCACAACCAGGAGCTAAGTGCAACAGTACTCACCCCTCCTGTGGTTCCCAGCATTCTGCTTCAACAGTGGAGATACAGCATTGGACGCTGCCTTATACTGAGTCAAGTCATCGGTGCAGCTAGCTCAGAATTGTCCACACTGACTGGCAGAGGCTCTCCAAGGTTTCAGGTAGTGGTGTTTAGTGTAAGGTTACCAGATTTTTTTTCCCAATGAATCCGGGGACACTTTAATTAGTTAATTAATTAATCAATTACTACACGTTCAAGACATTGATGCTTCAGTGATGGTGGTGGCAGAGTGGTGGTGGCTGCTTTGACTTCAACTGCCACGTTTCCCCTTCCTCTGAGGCTTCTATCTCCTTTCTCCATGAGCCTGGGCAGTCCCTGAGTGGTTGGTTCTTCGGTGGTGGTGGTGGTGGTGGTGGGGAAGCGGTGCGTGGTGGGTCAAACATGGAAGGCAGAGATGGAGGGCTGAGAGTGGTGGCAGCAGCGAGGCTCGGACAGCACGATGCCTCCCTTCCCATCGGAGCAGCCCCAATCCCATTCCTACTTGCGTGCAAGCAGGAGGGGGCAGGTATCCCTTGGCTGGGAAGAGAGGCTTCACAGTGCCTTTTCAGAGCAGCCGCATCCCAACTCCTACTTCCGTGCAAGCAGAAGGGGGCAGGGATCTCTCAGGCAGCGCAATGCCTTCCTTCCCATCAGAGCAGCCCCAATCCCGTTTCTACTTGTGTGCAAGCAGGAGGGGGCGGGGATCCCTCAGCTGGGAAGGGAGGCTTCCTGTTGCTTAACTGAGAGATTCCTGCCCCCTCCTGCTTGCACGCAAGCTCTGATAGGCAGCGTGAAGCCTCCCTTCACAGCTTAGTTGCTGGGGTCAGGGAAGGTGGAGGCAGCCCAGAAGCTGCATCTTAGAGCCCCTGCACCACCATCATATGGGGACTTCCAAGCAGCTCCTGAAGCCAGCCAGAGCCAACTGCTGAGACTGCTGCTGCTGCGTTTCCCAGGGACATTAGATGAAATCTGGGGACATTCCGGGGATGGAATTTGTCCGGGGACTTATTTGCAAATCCGGGGACTGTCCCTGGGAAATGGGACATCTGGTAACCCTAGTTTAGTGGTCTTCCCTAGTCCTACCTGGAGATGCAAGGGGTTGAACTTGGGACCTTCTGCATGCAAAGCAGTTGCTCTGCCACTGATCTACAGCCCTTCTCCAAATGCATTGAGCACAGACTTGTGCAGCTATATCACATAGCCACCAAGTGTGCCCATTTTCCAGGGACATTCCTTGAATTACAAAAGCTATCTTAGTTTCTGATTTGATTCCCTATTTCCCCCACCAGCACCAAGCTTGGGGAGGAGTGATGGCTGTGAGGGAACACCCTGTTGCCTCTCAATGGCCGCCGCTGCCTGCCTCCTCCCTTGGGCAGCTTGTAGCAGCTGATGGAGAGCAATGAGAAAGAGGAGAGGCTGCTACTACCAAGGCCCAGCTTCATGGGATGTGCTTGCTCAGGGTCTCCCCAGGCGGGAAGAAAGGGGGAGTGGAGCGAAGCACAAGGAGCCTTGATTTTTTAAAAAAATACTTTGTGTGTCCACGTCTAATTTTGCCCCTTACTAAAATTGGTGTGTGATTTTCTTTTTTTTATCTACCAAAGAATAAATTAATAAAATAAAATAAGGCACCCACATTTTGGCATTTTCTGTTTCATCACCCCAAACACTGAATCATTTTGTGTTTTGATTTTATGGTTTTGTTGTCTATGAGATTATGAGCTTATCTGGAGAACTTCATCAGCCCCAGCTAGCATGGCCCATGGTCACTGGTAATGGGATTTGTAATCTGACAACATTTGACAAGGCATCATGTTTGCTACCACTGCCCCCTCCATCGTCTGGGATTAGTGAGGGGAGGACAAAGGTTTGGTGACTGTGACATTGCAACGGTTTGAGAATACAATTTTTAAAGGTAAAGGGACCCCTGACCATTAGGTCCAGTCGTGGCCGACTCTGGGGTTGTGGTGCTCATCTCGCTTTATTGGCCGAGGGAGCCGGTGTACATGTGGCCAGCATGACTAAGCCGCTTCTGGCGAACCAGAGCAGTGCACAGAAACGCAGTTTACCTTCCCGCCAGAGCGGTACCTATTTATCTACTTGCACTTTGACATGCTTTCAAACTGCTAGGTTAGCAGGAGCAGGGACCGAGTAACGGGAGCTCACCCCGTCGCGGGGATTCGAACCACTGACCTTCTGATCGGCAAGTCCTAGGCTCTGTGGTTTAACCCACAACACTACCTATTAACAAATTTACTTCCATTTACTTACTTCTTGTAGGTCTTCCAACAGACCTACAAGAAAGTGACAAAATCAGTGTCTCACTGGCCAGCACTGAGAAACTGCTACAAAACATTTTGCTCCCAATTCAGTGTGTGTGTGGGGGGGGGGTGTATTCCCATCCCATATATCCTACAAACCTTTTTTTTTTTTTTTGTAATGCTAAAACATTCTGGAAAGAGACTATTTCTTCTCACATCCCACTTCCAAATGAAGCTCAGTGAAGACACACTGATTTAAATAACAAAGGCTGATGAATTGAAACATAGGAGTTAGGACAATTATCGTAACATCTTTTGTCTGGTGGGAGTGTCTGTCTGGCTGCTTTGATATGCAGTGGAAAACTGACCCAGGCTGAGGGGAAAAAACCCAAATATGCAATTCAAACTCAGAATCATCTTACGTATTTAAAATTGTTTTCATATGCCACCCCCTCCTTTTGATCTGGGAGAGCTCTGCCCTATTGCCCATAGTGCTTGCTAATGCTGCAGGTACTAGGTCTTAAGCTAGGGATGCCACACATCAACAACTTGTGTGTCTGGATTTTCACTTTTTGAACTATGGCAACCCTATCTTAAGCAGGGATGGAAAACATCAGACTTCGGGTTCAAACGTGGCCCTCCAATCCCTTGGAACTCCCTATAGGCCACACTTCCTTTCCTTGGGCTTCACCATAACTGGCCGTGTTCTGTGTCCTCCTGGGACACATCTTAGTAATGTCTGGATTGAGAGGGGGGAGACATGCATTTGGGTAGAAACCTCTCACTTTTGTGTGGTTGGAATGTGGCCTACAACACAGAAGTATCCATTACTTTGTCTACCCACTTTTTTTCTTTACCCCCTGCCCATGTGGCCCCCAGAAGCCCCATGGCCCCCATGAGAGGATGTGCACTTCCCTGGGCCCAAAGGTAGCTCATGAGCAATCAGTCATGATGCCCAGAGAGAAGGTGGGGCACCCTCTCATTGACCCCTTCCTCCTCAATAACTGCAACCTTCTTGTCTTCTAGACCAGGAGTGGGGAACATGTGGCCCTCCATATATTGCTGGACTACAGTACCCATCATCCCTGACTGTAGGCCATGCTGTGCTGGGGCTGATGGGAGTTGGAGTCGAACAGCATCTGGAAGACCATAGATTCCCTATAACCTTCGGCATTTCACAGGTTGCATAATGGGAAGGAAACAATACAATCTGGAAGAGAAATGGCAAGATGATAAAGTCCTGAGATAAGCCTGGCCAATATAACATGGACAACAATAGTCCCCATGTAGGCAACAACTGAGCTTTCTATTCAAAACAAAGCTGCTTCTCTCTCTCCTTTTAACCTATTTATTTTCCATTTCTGAGATATAAAATAAAGCCTCTTTGTTTTCCAGCTAATCCTTACATTGTCTTGGCTAAGAGATATGTTATTGTCACATCCTCGGGCTGATAGGAGTTGTATCAAGGTTGCAGGGGGAAGGAATCACCATTTTTCAATTTAAGTGACTGCTCATATCAGCCGGAGTCTCAGTTAAACAAATCCCCAGCGAAAGCAGTGATAAGGCACAATCTATTAGGATATTAAATCGAAAATTTGTTTCCCCACATTCTGTGCACCAGAAAAGGATTTCTCCTGGTGTTTCCTGATAATTACTTACTAACTGGTGCAATTAATATGCTCTCCAGTCAATTACCTTGACACAAATATTTGCTCTGGCTTACATTTATTGCATTGATGATGAACAGAGAGAGATGTCTCAAACACCCTGGTCTCAATGGTGGCTTCCTGATCTTCCACCCAGACAACACATACTAACATTTTTTTCACATAATAAGTATGTGTAGACAATGAACAGTTGGAAATCTAGCATGGTGTAATGCTCAGAGTGTTGGACCAGCTTTTAATACCCCATTCAGACAAGGTCACTGGGTGACCTTGGCCAAGTCACCAAGACTAACCTACTTTACTGGAATGTTGTGAGGATAAAATGGGGATGGGGGAGAACCACACACTAGTTTTTTTGGAGGAAATATGGACTATTAATGAAATAATAAACAAACCTACAAAACTGTAGATGTGTGCAGCCTTTTCCACACCACCAGGAACCCTGTTTTGGGATTCTAGAGTGTGTGGTGGGAGCCCTACACAGGTGAAGCTGTATGTCTGTGGGCTCTGTTCCAACATTCAAATGAAGATTGTTTCAGATGAAAGTAAGAGAAATAGTGTGGTGCAATGGTTAGACAGCTGGACTAGGACCTGGGAGACCAGGATTCTGTCATGGAATTCTACTCAGTATTGATCCAGAGCGGATTCCAACGTATAGTTACAGAGTAAAAACTTAAACACGTTGCAGGATTCACCCCCAAAAAGACAAGAGGCGATTAATACTTCATCCAGCAGAGATTTACTGCTACTGAAGGCAAATGAGCCTAATGGTCACAAATCCAATACATTCAGGATTGGCACTGTCCATAAGAAATCCAGTTGCAGCAGACTTAACCAGTGGCGTAGCGTGGGGGGTGCAGGGGGGGCGGGCCGCACCGGGCGCAACAGCTGGGGTTAGGGCAAATCCATGGGTTAGGGGGCGCAAATCCACAGGTTAGGGGACACAAATCCATGGGTTAGGGGGCGCAAATTACTTGCCTTGCCCCGGGTGCTGACAACCCACGCTACGCCACTGGACTTAACTTAAACTTACAATAACTTATAATAAGTCTAAACCTTAACACTAAGCATACTATGTACAGAACACAACACCAGAAGGAAAAGGGATAGAAAGAGAAAGTAAAACCTTACTATTACAGTGGTACCTCTAGTTACAAACTTAATTTGTTCTGGAGGTCCGTTCTAAACCTGAAACTGTTCTTAACTAGAGCCGTACTTTCGCTAATGGGGCCTCTTGCTGCTGCTGCGCTGCCGGCACACGATTTCCGTTCTCATCCTGGCACAAAGTTCTCAACTCGAGGTAACTCTTCCTGGTTAGCGGAGTTTGTAACCTGAAGCGTTTGTAACCTGAGGCGTTTGTAACTCGAGGTACCACTGTATAGTCGGCATTACCTTGACAGAAGAGATAGCAGAACCAGTTTAAGTCAGTGGAACTCAGCTTCTCTGAAGGAATAACCCAAACATCAGGAACCTTCTGCTTGTTTCTTTCACACGGAGAAGCTTCCAGAACCCTCTTGAATTAATTAGAATAGGAAAGACCTCTACACATCAGACCAATATTTTCTGCACTAAGAAATGCAAACTGACAGGTTCAGCTCCACCCGCAGCCACAAAGCCACTGCATGGGATCCTGGGTCAGTCACGACTTCTCATTCCAACCTATCTCACAGCATTGTTGCAATGATAGCATGGGGAGTTGGTGAACCATATGCATCACTTTGAGCTCCTTGGAGGAAAAGGTGGTATAGAAATGTAATAAATAAATAGAGATGCAACATCTGTTTTGTTTCCGTAAAGCCAATGTATGTGGTTATATATGCACAAACAAGTTTCATTAAGGACTCTTTCCCTAAAATGTTGCTTCTCCCTTTCATGTTAAGAGGCAGTATGCCACTGAATAGCAGCAGTTAGGAGGCAACTGTCTCAAGGTGGCTGTTGCCTTTATGTCTTGCTGGTGGCCTTTCTGAAAGTATCTGGTTGTCCACTGTAAGAAGAGAATGCCGAATTGGATGGACCTTTAGTTTGATCCAGCGGGTCTCTTCTTAAGTTCATATGCTATTCAAGCTGCAGGAAAAATTGGGGATTCCAAGTACATCCTGTATCAGTACTGCATCTGGTACTTGGAAACAAAGGCTCAAAATAAAGACCTAGGATTAAACCTATAAAGTCATTTTCGTTGGCTCTCAAATACAAGGCTTTGGAAGCTGTTTTAAGTGTTAAGTGTTTTAAGTGTTGCCCACAGCCACAGGCAAATCAGCATTATGTTTCAGAAGATAAACATTACAATTTCTGCCTTGGGTTGGCACACAGGGCTTGATTACCATCATTAATCCAGGCCAGAATGCAAGGATCACTGCAGCTTGGCAACCGAAACTGCAGGAATAGCAAACTGCTGAGGATGCTATGATGGAAGGTAGAGATCCCTATGGAGAAAAAGAGCCAGAATCTGGCCAGAATGGTTTGCATGCCTCATTAGTAGGTCCACAGCCAACTCTGCCTACTTAACCCAGGAACATTTGAAGCTGCCTTATACCATGTAGTTCTGTTTTGCTTACTCTTCACATTCAGCAGGTTCCTAATTGTCACAGGCAGAGATGTTTCCTATTAGCTGCTGCCTGTTTTATTTTATTTTTAAATACATGTATTTAACCCCCAGGGGTTTAAAACTGGGACAATGTGCATGCATGTGTTCTACCACTAAGTGACAGTCCCTTGCCATCAGTAAGACAGGGGTGGGGAACCCATGGCCCACCAGATATTGTTGGACTCCAACTCCCATCAGCCCCAGTTTGCATGGACAATGGTCAGGGATGATGGGAGTTATAGTCCAAAGCATCTGAAGGGCCACAAGTCACATACATACATCATTTCCATTATATGCCGCCTTTCCTTAGTTAAAATTATGCTCAAGGCGGCTTACAACATGAAAATATTTACGTAATTACAAAGATAGTCGTGAGCAATAAACAAAGCACATCAAAAGTACACAGCCCAATTATCAATGCCCACATCAAATCATAATGAAATCTAAAAATAAAGATATAAAAAACTGACATCACTAACAGCAACAACCCCCCTCAATAAAACCCCCTAAACAATATTCAATGCAACCCTGACAATGCCATAATATTCATTATGCTGTTTCTGTCATATGCTGAAGATGCACTTCGTTACCCTGTCTATCAGTCTCCTCCTCATTAGTCTTAGTGGTGCCTTTGTGGAAATCAGCAGGGAGGAGGAGGGACCAAAAGAAGAATTAGTTGGCCCTGCCTGCCATTGGCTTTGCCTACTGCTGGCCTCCCTGCCTCTTGCCCTATCAGTCTCATGTGCCTCCCCAAGCTATTCCTTGGGGGGGGGGGACGTTGGTGGCTGATAAAATACCTTCTGTGGTTCTTCACCCAGGCAAGCTACTTGCCCCACTTTAATAATCCTTACCGCACTCTACTTTCTGTCTCCTACATTTTGGGTTAAAAGCAAGGAGTGGAGATTAGGGACTGCACTGGCTCTTGGACTTGTCTCGAGAGCCCTTCAAATCTCTATTGTTTTTATTAATTTATATAAATTAAACTGATTCCTATATGCATATATTTAAAAGGATTTCTAAGTGGTATACATAAATGCAATAAAGAGTCTACTAAAAACTACAGTTAAAACTAGTAGCGTAGGAAGAGTTCAGTAATAACAGGGTCTAATATTATGGGTCGGGGGAAGTTTGCGGGGGAAAGTGGTGTCTTTGCAAGGCAAGCGAAGTGGCTGGCAGATGGTGCTTCATGTATCACAGGTGAAAGGACATTCTGCAATGGAGGAGCAATGGCTAAAATTCCCATATCCAGGTCGCCACCTCTTGATATTCTGCAGGGTCACGAGTAACATTCCCATGGGCCCTGAGCAGCTGCCTCACTTTGCCACATGCCATGAACTGCCTCTGGTTAGCCTAGCGTGAAGCCAGTTGATCTGCTCTCCTGGATTTAGCGCTGCGCATTCATCTGGGTAAAGGCGCTCTGATGATCCTCGTGGAATGGGAAATCAAAAGCATTCAATTTCACACTTGTGAAACCAAACACAGAGGCTGCTATCTTCCTTTCGAAATTGGGAAGTTAAGTGTTTCCACTGGGAAGTGTGTGGGTGTATGTGTGTGTGTAGTCTGAGAGAAATGAAAGATTTTGGGGGTGGGGTGGAGGCGTTGAAAAGAAATTTTCATGTTACTTGCTTCCTAGATGGCTTTATAAAAATGGAAGGGATGTAATTGCCAAATAAAAGGGGTGCTGAGATTTCCAATCATGAAGTTGATGAATGATTTAACATCCTCTTAAGCTTTCAGCTTCCAGTCTTCCTCCTACTTTCTTGGCTTTGCCCTTTGCTCTATGCATGAGATTCAGGTTGCCCTATGCATGAGATTCAGGGGTGCACTGTATCCATATTGCCACATCCATGAAGCAGGACAAAGTTTTTTGGGAAAAGGGAGTGCTGCAAATCTGCAGTTCTGGCATACAGGAGAGCCTTGATGGGATCAAAATAAATGAGTCACCCTCCTTAATAGCTAGCAGCTGGCCAAGCTGCCACCAGGCACTCTTTTTTTAAAATGTATTTTTATTAAAGATTTTCTTGATTTACAAAAGTATGTGCAATGTCTCTCTCTTGTATTTTTTCCATGTAACATTTTTACAAATCAGTTTCATTTGTTGAGACACAGGAAGAAAAGGGGGAAGGGGGGGAGATGGGGGGTGGGGTGGCGGCGATGTTTCTATTTTACTTAATATATGTAGGGTTTGGTGTCAGCATCTCTCGTGCAGGTTTTCTGCTGTTCGCTTGTGTTCCTTTGGTGGTGAGAGAGGTTGGGGTTGGCCTAGGGTGTGGTTGTTCATTTGTGATTGGCTGTGGTGGTCTTTGTTTTCATGTGTGAGTGGGGTGGGTGGGTGTTTTGGTTCAGGTTAGCCATATTGATTTGTATTCTGTTGGTGGATTTTTGTCACTGTCTTGTTGGGCTGTGTATGTCATAAAGGGGAGTCATACCGGGGTGAAGGTGTCTTCCTCTATTTGCCCCTGTGTCAGTTTCAGTTTATTGGTTAATTTTTCTAGTAAGGCTGTTTCCCATACTATTTGGTACCATTGGTCCATGCTTACTCCTGACAGGTCTCTCCAGTGTGTGGTTATGATGTTTCTGGCTGCTGAAAGTAGGTGGGTTATGAGTTCTTTGTGGTGTAAGTGGGCATTATTGTCTTGGAAGATGTTTAGTAAAGCCAATTCCGGGGTGATTTCTAATACTTGCTTGGTTATTTTACATATTTCTCGTATGGTTATTGTCCAGAATAATTGGATTTTGGGGCACTCCCACCACATGTGGAGGCATGTGCCTGTGGAGGTGCACCCTCTCCAGCATTTTGGTGAGGTTCCTGGTTGTATTAGTGCTAGTTCTCTTGGTGTTAGGTACCACCTGTAGGTGAGTTTCAGAGTGAGTTATTTTCTTTTTGTTGATATGGATTTAAATGTGCCAGGCACATTTTGTGTTCGGAAGAGGACAACAGATAGGAAATACTGGGGGGGGGACCCCCTTTACAATTTAACCTCCTTTAAAATTTGGAGAAGAGCAGATTTCGAAGGGTGGTTGTGCTTTCTTCATGTATGTTTCAGGAAGTGAGAATTAGATGTAACTTTAAAAGAGGACTGAGTCAAATTTCTCCCCCATCCCTCGTCTCCAGTTACCTCTCCTTCCAAAGGGAACTAATCCAGGGTAAGCACTGCCCCTGGAACCATATAATACAAAAATACTCCCCCTGAAAACCCAGCTTTTTGCTACATGCTGAAAAACTAGCAGAGAGATGTCTTTTGGGGGGTTATATATTGTGATTATTAGATTCTTAGAGTGCTTCTTTTCTTACATTGATGCTCCATCATCTAGGTCAGAAATCCGGAGGACCCTTTTCAGATCGTGGACTGCATTCCCTTCTGGACAATCTGCTGGGGCCACATGCCAGATATGGGCAGGGCCAGATGCAAAAGTGGGCATAGAAATTGATGCTAATTTTTCCTTTGTACTGTAGGCTGATTTACACATAACCACACCTCACCACCCTCTACCCAGGCATGAAAGAGTGGTTGCCAGATTCCAAGCCAGGAGGGTCTGTAGCCATGCTGCTGCTGCCTCTCCACCCCCACCGAAGCATCCCTTACCTGTTTGCACAGCAGTGGAGTGGTTGGGTTCTGGTGATATCTCACCAGAAATCAGTACTGCTGCTGGTGGCACATTTCTGCCAGCAGCAGAGGTGGCAGGGCAGGTGAGATGCACACAGGGGTGCCATCTCAGGAGATTCTGCCACCTGAGGCGGTTACTTCATCCCGCCTCATGGGTGGGCCAGCTCTGGGCCAGCAAACACCAGAGTAGAGGTTGGTTGTGACTGGTAGGTCGAACTTGCGATTAGAGGGAATTATTTCATCTGGAAAGTGAATCCCTTATAGTTCTTCCCATTAAATCAACTTTAGTGTTGTTGTTGTTGTTTTTTAAAAAATTAAGTTTATTTAAGATTTGACAATAACAATAAATCAACAGTAACTAATAGATCAAGGGACGCGGGTGGCGCTGTGGGTAAAACCTCAGTGCCTAGGACTTGCCGATCGTATGGTCGGCGGTTCGAATCCCCGTGGCGGGGTGAGCTCCCGCCATTCGGTCCCAGCTCCTGCCAACCTAGCAGTTCGAAAGCACCCCTAAGTGCAAGTAGATAAATAGGGACCGCTTTATAGCGGGAAGGTAAACGGCGTTTCCGTGCGCTGCGCTGGTGCTGGCTCGCCAGAGCAGCTTCGTCACGCTGGCCACGTGACCCAGAAGTGTCTTTGGACAGCGCTGGCTCCCGGCCTCTTAAGCGAGATGAGCACGCAACCCCAGAGTCGGTCACGACTGGCCCGTACAGGCAGGGGTACCTTTACCTTTTTACCTTTAACTAATAGATCAATTCACTACAATTGACCATCTTTAACAATAGCTAACAAACTACAAAACATCACTTTGAGTTAGTCAACTTTTCCTATTTAACTTTATCTCTTTCTTAGCAGATCAGGAAAAAAGGAGACTAAGGAAAGAGAGAAGAGAGAAAAAAAAAATAAGAAAGAAAGAAAAGAAAAGAAAAAAAAGAAGAGGAAAGAGTAGAAAGAAAATAATAAAGAATTAAAAAAGAAAATCAACTTTAAAAGGGCCTAGCACAAAATCCCCTAAATTTCGTTGACTGCACTTACTCTGATTTCATACCAAGGGACACTTTTCTCTCTTGAGTGCAATTTTCAACAGAATTGCCCACAAAACACTAGAAGCTGTTTTTTTAGTCACCCCCCCAAACTGCGATGGCTGCCCTTGTGGGAAAACCGCTGCAACGATCTTTCTAAAATTTGGCAGGATTCACATTCTCAGGGTGGGCAATAGCACCTACAAAAATCAATTCTGCCCTGAAATGTATAAAAAGTTAGACATTTCCTTTTTAAAAAAGAAAATAATTTTGATGGGACCTTGGAGAAAAGCCTCTCAACCTATGCTTGCAAATTTCATGTGCCTCTTTCTGAAAGGGTAGGGATGGGGAGGGGGTTACAGAATTTTTTTTAAAAAATTCCCAATAGTGAAGAGGGGAAGAAAAACAAAGCTGACTTGAATGGGGAGCCTATGAAGTGCCTCATATGGACAAGAACTGCTTCTGAAGTACCAAATTGGGACCTTTAAGGCAGTGCCTGCACACTCCTAATTTTTATGCTTTACAAACAGAGTTTTTGCAACTGCACAACTGTTGTGCACTTTATTTATTTATTTATTTATTTATTTATTTATTTGTGCTGTCTATTTATTTACTGTGTCCTTCCCCCCCCCCTCAGCCTGAGAGCCTAGGCAGCCCCTTTCCTCAATCCCCAGGGAAAGTCCTCTGTGGCTAATGGCCATGGCAGGGGTCCCATCCATTGCAGTAAAATGTCAACGAAAGTACTTCCAAAGCAGTAATGCACACTGAAGAATGTAGCTTTTCATTATTCTTTGGAGAAAGAGAAGGGAAAAAATTAAAGACACGTCTGTCAAACCCATGCATTTAAATGCCATTCTTGTCTATTTCCTGGAAGTTTATGTCAGAGTGGAAGTAACAAGGCTTCAGCTTATATGAGCTAATCGAGCCAGTTTGGCAACTGAATACTACTTTTAAGGAATGATGAGGAAATCTGGACAACATCTCTGTGGAGTTCATGCGACTGTGTTATTTTTTACATAATTTGTTCATTTCCCCTAGGCAAATGCTCTTGGGCACTTCAAATGTAATTGCATAGAAGGTCAAGTAGCACCATGACAAGTTGCAGCAGCAACACACAGACACACCCATAACACAATGAGTCCTCTTGCCTGTACGGCGGTACCTCGGGTTAAGAACATAATTCTTTCTGGAGGTCCATTCTTAACCTGGAACTGTTCTTAATCTGAGGTACCACTTTAGCTAATGGGGCCTCCCACTGCCGCCACCGCACAATTTCTGTTCTCACCCTGAAGCAAAGTTCTTAACCCAAGGTACTATTTCCGGGTTAGCAGAGTCTGTAACCTGAAGTGTCTGTAACCCAAGGTACCACCGTAATGATAATGTTGTTGTCGTCGTCATCATCAACCTCAACAACAACATGTCACAGAACTACAATTCCCAGCACCCTTAACAAACTACAGTTCTCAGGGTTCAGGGGAGGGGAGAGATATGCTTTAAATGTACAATGTGTAGGCACATTCAAATTAATGACCCTAAGTTAGCTGAGCCGCCGCCGCGCAATTTCCGTTCTCATCCTGAAGCAAAGTTCTTAACCCAAGGTACTATTTCTGGGTTAGCGGAGTCTATAACCTGAAGCGTCTGTAACCTGAAGCGTCTGTAACCCGAGGTACCACTGTATGTATACTACTCAAAGTCATGTGGATACATACAGACTGAAACACATACTTAAGGATTGATTTACATCACGGGTAGGCAAACTAAGGCACGCAAATGGTCCGGGAATCAGTGTGTTTTTACATGAGTAGAATGTGTGCTTTTATTCAAAATATATCTCTGGGTTATTTGTGGGGCATAGGAATTCATTCTCCCCCCCAAAAAATATAGTCCAGCCCCCAACAAAGTCTGAGGGACACTGGACTGGCCCCCTGCTGAAAAAGTTTGCTGCCCCCTGATTTACATGTTAAATGTGCTGTGGATGAATGGCCCCTCAGTCCAGCTAATTGGTCCATTACCTGCTTTGGATGGGATTACGCTCCCCTTGATGGAGCAGATGCAAGGTCTGAAGATCCATCTCCTGCTCTCCTGCTCCTGGATCCATCTTTTTCTCTAGAGCCCCAAATAATAATAATAATAATAATAATAATAATAATAATAATAATTTATTATTTATACCCTGCCCATCTGGCTGGGTTTCCTCAGCCACTCTGGGCGGCTTCCAACTGAATATTAAAAACAGTACAGTACTCGGTGCTGGATCTCAGTGTCCGGGCTGAACGATGGGGGTGGAGACGCTCCTTCAGGTATACAGGACCGAGGCCGTTTAGGGCTTTAAAGGTCAGCACCAACACTTTGAATTGTGCTCGGAAACGTACTGGGAGCCAATGCAGATCTCTCAGAACCGGTGTTATGTGGTCCCGGCGGCCACTCCCAGTCACCAGTCTAGCTGCCTCATTCTGGATTAATTGCAGTTTCCGGGTCACCTTCAAAGGTAGCCCCACGTAGAGCGCGTTGCAGTAGTCCAAGCGGGAGATAACTAGAGCATGCACCACTCTGGCAAGACAGTCCATGGGCAGGTAGGGTCTTAGCCTGCGTACCAGATGGAGCTGGTAGACAGCTGCCCTGGACACAGAATTAACCTGTGCCTCCATGGACAGCTGTGAGTCCAAAATGACTCCTAGGCTGTGCACCTGGTCCTTCAGGGGCACAGTTACCCCATTCAGGACCAGGGAATCCCCCACACCCGCCCGCCCCCTGTCCCCCAAAAACAGTACTTCTGTCTTGTCAGGATTCAACCTCAATCTGTTAGCCGCCATCCATCCTCCAACAGCCTCCAGGCACTCAGTGGCTAAGGGTTTCTTTTACCAGCTTCAATTGTCAACACAGCTGTGGCTGTTTCTGGACAAGGATCTGCTGACCACTGTCACCCATGTGCTACTAACCTCTAGAAAGGATTACTACAATATGCTCAGTGTTGTACTACCCTTGAGGTTGACCCAGAAGCTGCAGAAGGTAGCTGGGGCAGAATATTACACTGGCTGCCAATTAGCTCCCAGGCTATGTTCAAGGTTCATCTGTTATATATTTTTTAAAAGTTGCTCGCTTTCTATTGGGACACCTCTTCAGATATCGTAACCAAATTTTGCATAATGGTTCCCGAGACCAAGGAACGGGCTTTCGTCTATGTTTAGATACAACTGGCATTTTGAATAATGATGGCAGATTTAATCTTTCAAAAGTATGCTAATTTTAGCCACTGATTGCAAAACTGCGCTGGTGTTTTGGTTTCTTAGAATTCCCGAACAATTCTGGAATCAAGGCTGCTAATCCCTTCTATACTCTGCTGATCACTGGACTTTGTGGGAGAGGGCCTCCTGCAGGAGGTGTCTTATCAGGAAGCCCATTCTGTCTGATCTCGGAATTGGGCCGTTAGTGTGGTGCCACCCACCCCTGGGAACCAGCTCCAGGCAGTTGCCGTCTGTATTGCTTTTTTGATGCCTGTAAAAGACTTTCGTCTTTCAGTAAGACTTCTAAGGGCACATTTTTCTCCCGGCCAGCCTCTGTATTAGATCTGAAATTGTTTTTATGCTTGTAATTATTTAAGCCAGGGTTTGTTTGTTTTTAATGCACTTGTTTTACATATGTTTTTATTGTATTGTGAAATTGCTTGGAGGGGCTTCAAAGGAAAAGATTCATTAAATTAACAAACAGATACATATCATAATGATGGCACATGTGGAACTTTGCTGCCTGCTTTAGTGGCTAGCATGCAGCACACTGCCACTCTTCTGGAGGTAAATACTTTCAGTGATCCTTTACCCATTTTGTGCAAGTCTGCAGGGAGTTCAGCCTTACCACCAGCCTGACGAAGACCAACATCCTGGGTCAGGACATTGCCAACACTCCACACACCAGCAATTAGCAGCACAGGTTTATTCATGGTGCTAGCTGCGGGGGTATCCCTAGAAGAAGAAGAAGAGTTTGGATTTGATATCCCGCTTTATCACTACCCGAAGGAGTCTCAAAGCGGCTAACAATCTCCTTTCCCTTCCTCCCCCACAACAAACACTCTGTGAGGTGAGTGAGGCTGAGAGACTTCAGAGAAGTGTGACTAGCCCAAGGTCACCCAGCAGCTGCATGTGGAGGAGCGGAGACGCGAACCCGGTTCACCAGATTACGAGTCTACCACTCTTAACCACTACACCACACTGGCTCTCCCTAGATTTCACTGCATGTGTTGACCTCTGGAATACAAGCAGCAGAAAGCTTGACTTTGTGCATTATAAGCCAACGTGATTCACCAGGTTGGCTTATAATGAGGTGGAACTGCTACATTAGCTTCTTGGCAGATGGGTCACTCCTGTTTCCTGGGAAGGAGCAGCAAAGTGGCCAGGAGGTCAGCATGGTAGAAATGCACTGGCAGGGGCTACAGCTTGGCTCTGCCAATGTCCTTGCCCTGTACCAACCTTTCACCACCTCTCCCTTCTCCTTTTCGTAAGCAGCAATGAATCATTGCTGCCAAACTAGCAGAGCAGCTCCACGCTATCAAGCAAGCAGTTTCTGGTTATAAAGGTAACATGAAGTAGCTCTTACTCTCCCAGAAGCAAAAACTCATTTGTTATGACAAGATCAAATGTTTAGATGTCGCACTTCAGTTGCAAAATCATGGGAGATGAGAACAAGGATGTAGCTGGACTGTAGGTGGGAAAAGCTTTAGGATGACTCCAACTAAACACAGGTTATACCCTTTTGGAAGGCCTATTATTTGGTTTTGATGGCAGCAGAGAGATCTTGCTTTTGTGCCATTGTGCAGTGCCATCCAGCAGAGCTCCTCTAAGCAGTTAATGGCCTTTTAAACCTGACCACAGTTAAGCCTCTAACTGTGGAACCATTGGAGTCCCACTGTGACTCCAATGAAGCAGTCTCTGGATAAAATGGGAACTTATGCTGAGGAGTGGCTCATAAATATATTTAAATGAATGCAAAAACTTGCCTCTGCTTCGGCATGCACACCACACTGAACGCAGAACTAATGTAGGGATGCCCATGCCCTGCATGGATTGAACTAGCTTAGACAATCAGGCACTCATCCCAAAAGCCCACCTGGCTTTTCAAGCATTCCTGTCCCTGCAAGTGTGTTGACTGCAGTACATTGTCCATGGGGCTTCCAGCAAAAAGTAATGAGCAAAGCTCAGATGGTTCAGATGGTGGCAACAAAGTTCTTCACAGCATTCACCATAGTGATACTATTTTGGAACAATGGCGTTATGACCAGAGGATTGTCACTTGGAGACAACACAGAAGCAGGACTTCTCAGTAATCAAACCCATCCTCTGAAATTCCTTCCACAGTATGTGAGACAGAGTCAGCAGTGACTTTTAAACATCTCTTTAAAAACATACATGTTTACTCAGGCTTTCCCGGACGTTATTTCAATTCATCTGCGATATACAGTCATGTTTAGTTTTAATCTGGTTTTTAGGAAATTGCATTTTATTGTTTTTATGTGAACCACTTAAAGATTTTATTATATTAAAATCGTATAAAATGGTATAAATAAAAATCTAAGTTGGATGCCAATTTGTTCCAAATGCATTGTTTGACCCAAGGATGAGAAACCTGTGGCCATCCAGATGTTGATGAGCCCATCATCCATGGCTGGCTGAGGCTGATGGGAATGGTAATCCAAGAACAGATAAAGGACAAAGAGTCCCTGCGCTTGGTTTAACCTATAAAGCAGGAGAAAATGTGGTTCACCTCCAGATGTTGCACTACCATTTACATAACCCGTGACCATTAACCATTTTTGAGACCTACATGTTTCCCCTCACTGCTATAAAACCCTAAATTCTCCTCTCCAGTCAGTGGATTGTATTCAATGCTAGTCCTACTCAGAGCAGATTCATCAAAATTAATGGACATGACTAAAACTTTGCTGGCTATATCCCATTGCTTACTGTTCATGGGATGGCTCAAGAAGCATTTATTTTTGAGAAAGGGAGGGTTCCGATCCCGTATGCAAGTCTGCGCACCTCTCAACTCTGTTTAGGAGTTGGGAGGTGGTAAATAACCTGCCTTGCATAGAGTCAATTTAAGAAATCAGTTCAAGAGCGGGGATATACACAGTGGTTTGAAAGGTAGAACAGCTAAGGTCAAGTTATTTTTAAGGAAAGAGAAATACCAAAGTCTGTTTTCATCACTGGTGAAAACACAGTCCTGAGAGCAAGTGTTTGATTTCACACAGCCCGACTTACTAGCAGTTAGAGCATCCTTCTTGATTAAAGGTGCCATTTTTTATTTTTTTAAAGCTTTTACCTTTGTGCCTGGTTTTGGATGGGGCTATACTCCACCTTCGAGAGGGACATGGGTGGTGCTGTGGTCTAAACCACAGAGCCTAGGGCTTGGCAATCAGAAGGTCGGCAGTTCGAATCCCTGCAACTGGATGAGCTTGGTCCCTGCTCCTGCCAACCTAGCAGTTCAAAAGCATGTCAAAGTGCAAGTAGATAAATAGGTACCGCTCTGGTGGGAAGGTAAACAGCGTTTCCGTGCGCTGCTCTGGTTCGGCAGAAGAGGCTTAGTCATGCTGGCCACATGACCTGGAAGCTGTACACCGGCTCCCTCGGCCAATAAAGCGAGATGAGCGCCACAACCCCAGAGTCGGTCACGACTGGACCTAAAGGTCAGGGGTCCCTTTACCTTTGTGCCTTTAACTGCAACTTGATCAGCAAACATTAGCAAACAAAGCATTAAATGACAGGGCAAGGAGCATTAACAGCACCTGCTATTATCTACAGATCACTCTGTTCTCTAACAAGCACATAAGAACAGGAGTTATAAAAAGTTGGCCACCCTCTCCTATCAAAGCTACTGTGCTTTTGAAACCAGAGCATTCCTTAAGAATGGAATTCCATTTTCTGACTTAAACAAATACATACTCAGTGTTTTCAAAAGCCCTATTCACTCATTCCCCTCTCTTGCAATTGCATAAGTAGAGAGAGTGTACAAATGCTTGTGGGTCCCACTCTGTGCATTCACAGTGACTCAGCCCTGAAGTTTTCCAGGTGAACTTTTGCAGAAGAGCATGTTCTATCGTATTACAGGCTTCCCCCACAATTTAGTCCAACATTGTGTAGAGCTTTGAATCCTACCAGAAACCTAGCACTGCAAGAATCTGCCTTATGCCAAGTCAGGCTGTTGCTCACCTGGCTCACTATTGTCTACACTGACCTGTGGCAGCTCTCCAGGATTTCAGACTGGGGTCTCTCCCAGCCCTACCTGGAGATGCCAAGGATTGAACCTGGGATCTCCTGCATGCAGGATAGATGCTCCACCACTGAGGTATGGCCCTCCTTCACATTGTTTACCCATATAACAACTTCTGCATGCAAAGCTGTTGCATGACCACTGAGCAGCGGCTTTTCCTCAACCTGTTTGATTACAACAGATGACCCACTGCAGATGTTCAGCCCAAATGCATCTGTGTCTCCATTTTTGTGTGAGGGGGATCAAGTGATATAGGCTAATGCACTTCAATGAAGCATAATACACTTTCAGTGGTACACCACTAAAAAAAAAGCTTGGTGTTAAATACCATCTATAAAACATCCTTAACAAATTTTCCTTATTGCTTCATAAGCTGTAGCTTCCTTATTGAAACTCTTCCTTGGCTTGGGGTCAAGAGGTGATGAGCTGGTCAGCTTTCAACAGTCCTACACCTTACAAAGGTGGCAGTCCAACAGCAATTCCTTTCCACCTAAGAGGCTGTGGCAGACCCTGCCGTGGTTCATGAGTGAACGAAACCCAGGGTGGTAGAAGCCTGAAAAGATGAGCTAGCTTTTCCCTCAAGTGTGCTGGGCTTGATCTGTAGAAATCATCAGAGTGAGTTGGCCAATGGGAAGCAAATGGAAGCTGGCCAGTCTGGGGAACAGGAAACTAGGCTGGCTCAGCTTAGAGTACCGAGCTATCATGCACCATCCTTTTATGGTGCAATGAGAAAGCAAGAGGAAACATTGGCTAAGAAATGGAAACAAGAAGAATTACCGACAAAAGAAGAATGGCAGATGAAGTTAATGGACTATGCAGAATTAGATAAGATGACAGGAAAGATTCGAAACCTGCGGGACCAGAGATTCTCAGAGGACTGGAATAAATATGTGAACTATTTGAAAAGCAATTGTAATCAACAGATTACGCTAGTAGGATTACAAGAAGTTTTGCAAGGAGGAATATATGAACTATTGCAAGGAAGATTATGAAGAGAGTTATTAGTTAAGAAAATTAAAAGTAATAGGGAAATTAAGAAATGTAAATTAAGTGAAAAAGATTGGAAAATTTTCAGATATGATTGATGGAAATCAAAAAATTGTATAAGATATGAAATTGTGTTAATTGATTGCTGAAAATGATATGTTTAATATATATATAGAGAGAGAGAGAGAACGCAAGAGGAAACAAAACTTTGATAAAGAAAAAAGGAGCATTCAGTGTTTCAAAGCATGATCAAAGTTTATAAAATTATACATGATATAGAGAAAATGGATAGCCCCCCACCCTCTGGCTCTCATAATCCCAGAATTCAGAGCCATTCAATTAAGCTGAATGTTGAAAGTTTCAGGACAGGCAAGCCACAATGGTGTTGTTCCATATCCACTGATGGAGACAGTGTGCCTCTAAATACTAGTTGATAGGACTCGCAGATGGACCAAGTGCTGATGTGCTCATGTCCTGCTTGCAGACTTTCTGCAGGCATCTGGCTGGCCACTGGGAGAACAGGATGCTGAAAGACATGGGTCTTTGGCCTGGTCCAGAAGGGTTTTTCTTATGCCCTTAAAGGAGGAAGAGAGTTCTAGACCTGGAGAGCTCTTGCAAATTATGAAGCAGGCATGTTCCTGCACAGTGACCCTCTAAATGTTAGCAACATTTCCAGACAGGATCCAAATCAAATATGTTTTAGTTCCACAGCCTGAAGCAGCCGACTTAGAACAGGAGGGCTGCTCTGATCACTAGGTCACTAGAGGACAGAAACAAGTGGCGGGGGACGTGTGCTGTTGACCCTGAAACCATCCCTTTCTCTAACAAGAAGAATTATCAATACCATTTCATCTGCAGTTGTTTTTTTTTTTTTTTGTGAGGGATTGTTAAAAACAACAGCCTACCTCTATATTTTCCAACTTGTGGTCCTCCAGAGTCAAACTACATCCTAGGAGTTAGGTAGTAATTAAATGCCTTGGCATTGCATTGAAGTCTAATGTGTTAATAAAAAAGTAATTGTACCTCCATTGTTTCAGCAGGTTTACTTTAATTACATAGCAGTTATATTTCTCTCCGTGCTTATTCACTCCCAGCAAGGGCTCCCCTTACCATCTGCTGTGATTTAATTAATATATGTTAAATGTCCTCCTACATTATTAAACCTCATTAGAAACCTTCTTCAGATCTACATCCAGGACTCCCTACATGTATGGTGACTGAATGAAGAGAAACATAGTCCCTTGTGAGATATTTTCAAAGGTGCCTGACTGATTAAAATGAAAGAGAGGGATGCTGCTACCTCAGTGGTTAGCACAATGAATGCACCAGGAAAAGAGACAGAGAGACAAGAGTTTCTCAGCACTTCTTCCTCCTCTGAATGCATGCATTTTCAAGAATAATGACAGAGTCTGATTTTCTGTTTTAAAAAAAGGATTTGCAAAGTTGCTGTCGCATAAGGTGGAAGATCTCCACACATACCAGTTTTGGCTTGTGGGCTTACACCCTGGCAGAAAGAATGTGTTAGATTTGGCAGCCCCAGTTCCCACAGCGTCGTAATGCTTAGCATTTTTGTTTGTTCATTTGTTTAGGGGAATTGTGTGCTTTTAAAGATATTTTTACACCATCTTTCACAGCAATCGCCAGGCAGGTGAGTGTCTTTCAAATTTACAATATGTAAAATTACAGTATGTGAGATGCAGCTGGAATTAAGGCTTAGGGTTAAAATCAAATTAACTCATTGGAAATTAAGCATCAACAAATGCCTGGGAGTGTAGATGTGTTTTTAATAAGCCTGGAAAGCTATCAATGTTGGTTCTCATCTGAGCTCAGGAGGGAAGTGGTTCCATAGGGAGGGCACCACTATGGAAAAAAACCATTCCTCTTATTGCAGCAAACCAGCCAATCTTTAGTGATTGAGTGAGACAATAAGGGAAAATGTGTTTTTTTCAGGCCATCTGGGCCCAAATTGTCCAGGTCATAAGTTAAAACCAGAAACTTAAACCTCTTCCCATAGCTTACTGGCAGTCAATGCAGAATGTTTTTAAGAGTGGTGTAATATGTGTCCAATAAAGCACCTAGCATCTGTGTTTGGCAATAGCTGCAACTTCCAGACAAACCTTAAGGGAAGCCCCACATAAAGTCACTACAGTGGTCAAACCAATGTGTGAGTCACAGTGGCAAAGTTATCCCTTTCCAGGAAATCTTCTGTAGATGGTGAACCAGCCCAAGATGGTTAGGAGTGTTCCTTGCTACCCCAGCCGCCTGGACTCCTAGTGTCAAATGTCTATCCAGTAGCACATGATCTTGAAGGAGGATCATATGTAAAGGGACCCCTGACCATTAGGTCCAGTTGCGGCCGACTCTGGGGTTGCGGTGCTCATCTCGCTTTACTGGCCGAGGGAGCCAGTGTACAGCTTCCGGGTCATGTGGCCAGCATGACTAAGCCGCTTCTGGTGAACCAGAGCAGCGCACGGAAACGCCGTTTACCTTCCTGCCAGAGCTTGCACTTTGACGTGCTTTCGAACTGTAGGTTGGCAGGAGCAGGGACCGAGCAACGGGAGCTAACCCCATCACGGGGATTCGAACTGCCAACCTTCTGATCGGCAAGCCCTAGGCTCTGTGGTTTAACCCACAGCGCCACTCACGTCCCTCTCGAAGGAGGAGTATAGCCCCATGGAAAACCAGGGTAGTATCAAATTGCCAGACTCAAGAGCTGCCCACCCACAGGACTTCCATCTTGTCAGGATTCTGATTCTGTTGATTGGCCTTATTGGCCCTCGTCCAGCCTATCACAGCATCCAAACACCAGTTCACAACCTGCACTTCCTAACCTGATTCAGACAGAGAAACAGAACTATGTTTGGTCAGTGTAATTCTGTGCAAACTTCCAAATTTCATGAATCTCCCTCTCCTCTCTCTGCAAAAGCAGAAAGCATTTTCTTTCCACTTCAAGGGGTAGAATACTTTTGTGAGAAACATGTTATGGGTGGGATAGTTTGGCCTTTTGGGATACATAATGGCTCAGTGGTCTGTATATGTAGAAAATGGTTTTAATCTCCCAAGATGGGAAAGGAGATTGGAATTTGACTATTGATGTTATTTCATAAGTACCATTATGTGTCTGCTTTCTTTTGCATCTACATAAAGCTTACTCAACCCATGAAATTGTAAGTAAAATACTTGTATAGGATTTTGTGCTGTTTATAGTTTTAGGGGTTCCACCCACCCTTTTTAATTATGTATGTTTTTATGGATTTAATGGTGCCATTTCTGAGACATAAGACAACATGTTCTGTGAAAATGGTAAAGGTTAATCAATCATTTAATACAAATACACTCTTCCCAGCACTCCTTTTATTTCATGTGACCTGACTGTGTAAGGTGGAGAAAGCTAACTGGAAACACTTCCCAGCCAGCATGGTCAATTGTCAGAGATGGTAGAAGTTGGAGTCCATCAAGTTGTGGGGGGCCACAGGGTCTCCAATCCTGATTTAAAATAGACATTGGGAACCTGTGGCTCTCCAGATGTTGATGGACTCCAACCCAGTTAGCTTGGTCAGTTGTCATGGATGATGGGAGTTAGGAGCCCACATCTGGGGGGCTCCGTGTTGGCTCCACTTGCTAGAAGGGCTACTCTGAACTACCAAACCCACAAGCTCAGAAATAGATTCCACTGCTTTTGAGGGAGAAGAGTAATAATAATAATAATAATAATAATAATAATAATAATAATAATAATAATTTATTTCTTATTATTATTTATTATTTATTTCTACCCCACCCATCTGGCTGGGTTTCCCCAGCCACTCTGGGCGGCTTCCAACAAAAGATTAAAAATACATTAAAACATCAGTCATTAAAACCTTCCTTAAACAGGGAACAGGGGAAACCTGTTCTAGCCCAGCCCCAGCCTCACCTCCTCTCCTTTCTGGCCCAAGGTCTGTAATGCTTGTGTAGTGTTAGAATTATCCACGCTGTTCTTGGAGAACTGCAACAAAAAATTCAGAGGAAGATGAGGTGGAATCATCACCCACCATCCCCTTGCCTTTTGCTCCTCGGTCCCTTGTAGGCTTGTGGACTGTTACTGGATTATCTGTAGCACGACCGCTTTTCTATGATTTTTCACACACTCCTCCTACTTGGAGTCATTGTTCCAAGCTCTTTGCTTCTGTTTTATGCTAAGTCTTAAGGACTGCAGGGAGGACCTGAAAGAAACGGTTGCAGCACAATGCATCAAGATTCCAGCCACCCCATCCAATTCTGCCTCTGCCCTGATTTTCTATCAATATTTTGTCTGCATTCCATGGCTTTGCTCACTCTACACTGGACTGTTTTTCTTCTTTACTCCCCCCCTTTTTTTCTAAAGACAACACTTTATGCTTGGTGATTGCTTAATTTTTTTCCAATAAAGTTTGTAATAAAAAAATTAAAAAGACACTTTGCACTTCCGCAAACTTGGGATTTCTCCAGACCTGCTGATACACTCCCTCAGGGTGTGCTGTTTTGGCTAAATAAGTAACAGCACTCCCAGTCTGATCATAAGAAATAGAGGGAGTGATGGTTCAACCTATCACCTGAATCCATTTACGGCTATGGCATGCCTCTTTGGTGTTGATGAACTGATATGACAGCTTTGACTCATCACTTGGCAATGCCAGTAGCCCTAATATTCAAGCTAATTTTGCCTGAGTCTACCTTGACAGCTATGGAAGAGGGGTGTGCGTGTGTGTGTGCTCAGGTAGCTTAAATAAAAGTAGACTCTTGGTTGTTAGAGCATATGATGGATAGAGTTGATCATCAACACCTTGAGGTTGATTGGGTAATCATAACCTTCAGGGGCACCAGTCTTCGAACTGTAATGGACACGAGCAATATTCAGAGGATAGCAGTTCCTCTCACCTATCATTCAATCCAATGCTGAATTGCCTTTTTGTGTGTGTGTTTTTCTGATGAGTCTGCTGTGTAGCCTGAGCGTTGTACGACTAGGAAGGTCATTATTATGCCTTCTCCAGCACTGAAAAAGGAGATATATTAAGCCAGCAGTGACTTGACAAGAACTGTGATTGTGAAGTGGAGAACTCTTCCCAACTCTCCAGCTAAAGTTAATGAAAAATAAAGGATGATTCACAGCAGACTTTGCCTGGGTTTCCCTTTAATCTCCTTTATTCTCCAGTTACTCTTTTCCATTTGCATCTGGTAAAAGCTGTCTTGTGCATCCAAAAAGAACTCTCTGAAGTTCCATTCTGTATGTTTTCCCATTAGCAAAAGAGCATATATATCAGATCTGGTCTACTTCAGAACAAAAAGTGCCTCTTCCCACAGTCAGCTAAGAATTTCTATCAGTGCATAACGGGGAAGGACAGTAGCTCTGTAGCAGAACAGTTGCTTTGCATGCAGAAGTCCCAGGTTGAATCCCCATCATCTGCAGGGAGGACTGGAAATATCTGAATCCTGGAGAGATGCTGCCAGTCAGTGTAGAAAGTACTGGGCTGGATAGACCAGTGGTCTGACTCAATGAATGGTGGTATCCTAAGGGACACGGGTGGCACTGTGGGTTAAACCACAGAGCCTAGGGCTTGCCGATCGGAAGGTTGGCGGTTCGAATCCCTGTGACAGGGTGAGCTCCTGTTGCTCAGTCCCTGCTCCTGCCAACCAAGCAGTTCGAAAGCACGTCAAAGTGCAAGTAGATAAATAGGTACCGCTCTGGCGGGAAGGTAAACGGCATTTCTGTGCACTGCTCTGGTTTGCCAGAAGCGGCTTAGTCATGCTGGCCACATGACCCGGAAACTGTACGCCAGCTCCCTTGGCCAATAAAGCGAGATGAGCGCCACAACCCCAGAGTCGGTCACGACTGGACCTAATGGTCAGGGGTCCCTTTACCAATTCCTAACAAGACCAAGGTGGAAATGCTTCACAACCCCCATGAGTCCAAATTTTATTGGTATGGTGACCCATCAATTTCTTGTCACATGAATTTTGGATGTTAGGTATTTGCTGGGGCTCACTTAGGCATTCCTTTTCCTCTGAAGGCTGTTCAGCTCTCCTCCTTTTCATGAAGCAGCCCAGAAAAGTAGCTCCCGTGTTGCCAAGGCAAATGTAAAATCCAATCCAGGCAGAATTGACAGGCAGTTCCTTGCAAATCCAAACAGGTATAATTACACGACAATAGCTCTCAGTCACTTTACACATAATAATCGAAGCTGAGCTGTTGACGAACTTCAAGCTGTATAGCGTTTCCCCTGAAGAGTTTCCCTTCTAATGCGCAGAGACTCTCCTCGGGTTGTAAAATTGCACATTAATGCAGCGAAAGCACCAGTTCTTTGGTACCGCTTAATTCATGGCTTTTGTTGATGTTCCCACAAATGTTATGTGAAAATTGCCGTCATAAATCGCAAACGAGTAACCACTAATGTAATCAGCAAGGATGTTTGAATGTTTGCTAGACTGAGACGTATGGCTATGATCCAGAATATCATGAATTTATGAATAAGTCCCAATGGTTTTCAAAAGTAATGCATTGATGTATATGTAGGAGCCAAGCTGACAGGAGGCAACCCGATTGATGATACAAGCTGAGGTCTAAACATAGAGGAGGTTGGCGGGAGTAGTTCACCATCTGGCAATGCTGATTGGCTGTGTTTTTGTGCATGCCTCTGATTCGCCTGGTCTGTGCAGTCTGCCGTGTCATGCATTTGTTTGCAGCTGACTGCATCCGTAAAATGCATGAATCAGTGTACATTGTCTACCATGCTGGGAAATGGAAACGGCTTGCAGAGGAGCAAATGTCCCTGCTTTAACTTATTGCATTCTAAAAAGGAGGGGCTGTAGATCCATGATCAAGAGCAGAATGCAATTCCAGGGAAATGTGGTCTGATTCAGTGCTGTGATTCTTAGATGTTTGCATCATCTTCTTTTCAAACCAACTCTTAGCTTTGCTTCTTTCAGAAATGTTTTAAATTACTGCAGCCCCCACCCTAGTTGGTTCTCATACTGCCAATGTAATTGCCAATAGATGACCACCCCAAAAAACTTATGTAGAACTACAATCTCCAGCCAAGGACTCTTTCTTCTCTGATCCAATGGGAAGCCAGTAAACTGAGGTCAGCACTTCTAACTTCCTGACTCACTCAGATCGCTGTCTTAAATGCATATTAAAATGAGGGGGAGAATATTATTACACTGCTTTGCATTCCCATAACTTTAATCTAAAATGCTGCTTTTTTTTTTTTTTTTTTGCTTTGCTCAGCTCTAAGTTCTAATTAGTTTGCAATGCACATTTTAAGTTAATTAATGGCATGTCTTAATTATGTTGATCAAGTTAACATGTAAATTACAGTGCGGTGCTGAAACAGAAATGTAGCAGATGCTTAAGGCTACCATTATGGATCACATGTGAAGCTTAGACCCTAAAGAAAAAGGGTGTGCGTTGTGTATGTGTGTGTGTGTGGCTTGGACTAGCCCACAGTTGAGCCTCCCTTAGGCACTCTCTTCCAGGAGTCATTTGTGCTTCTCAAACTTCTGCCGCAGTCCCTAATCAGTATCCCCATTTAAGAACATAGGAAGTTGCCTTACAATGAGTCAGACCATTTGTCCAGTGCGACTGGCAGTAGCTCAGTCTGAAGGGCTTCAAGCAGGGGACTCTCCCAGAGAATGAACCTGGGACTCTCTGCATGCAAAGTAGATGCTCCACACCTGAGCTATTATCCTCCTGCTTGCATCCTGATAGGCAAATAAAAAGGCAGACACATAGGTCAGGGTCGAGCTGAGCCCCTTTCATTTAGACCTTAACTTAAAACTGGCAGAGGGGGATGACTATGGGGCAGGAGCTAACTTAACTGGATAACTACAGTCATACCTCGGGTTATAGATGCTTCAGGTTGCGGGGGTTTTTTTGGGTTACGGACCGCCGAAACCTGGAAGTACCAGAATGGGTTACTTCCAGGTTTCGGTGGTCATGCATGCACAGAAGCACTAAATCGCGCTTTGTGCATGCGCAGAAGCGCTGAATTGCAGCCCGTGCGTGCGCAGATGCACAGACGCGGGTTGCGAATGCTGTGGGTTACGAACGTGCCTCCCACATGGATCACTTTCGCAACCTGAGCATCCACTGTGGGTGACCTGTCCTTGTCTAAGGAATTAGGACATGGCTCCCTAACCTGCCCTGATTCCCAGTCCACACCCTGAAGGTGAGAAGGGAGGCCTTGCCTCATCTAGGGTTGCCATACGTCCGGATATTCCTGGGATTCAAATGGCGTGTAACCCAAAATTAGCTGAAATATGGCAATCCTACTCATCACCGCCCCCTGGGACAGCAGAACCCCAGGTGGTTGAGGGAGTTTGGGCTTAAAGGAGGGCCCTATCCCACCCCCTGAACTTGAGAGTTCGAGAAGTGACCCTGGGGGCCGACCCATCGCCTGAAAGTTGCCTAAAATACACCACCAGGCTAAACCAAACAGTTTCTTTTGCCACACCTAAACTGCCCAAAGTGGCCAAATCAAGAAGATTAATCCATTTAAACAACACGGCAGACCATGTAGCACTCAGTTCTGCTATTCAGTGTGAAGTAGTAAAAAAAAACCCAACCTGTGATCCAAAATGCAGATTGGGGGAAAATTCCTACATGGCCTCCTAGTGGCAACCCTGAAGCACACTGGGAGCTGTTGCAAATGAAGAGGCTGGAGGGAAGGCAAATTGCCTCTTAAATAGGGATTAAGCCCTCCCTCCCTCCCTCCTCAGACCACCTTAGGAACGTGCCAAGGATTTTCTCATGCTGCCTCTCTTTCCCCAACAGTGCACAAAGGATCCCAGTTGTCTCAGCAAAAAAAAGCCAGGGCTTTTTCAGTGATGGCTCTGACCTGGTGGAATGCTCTGTCCCATGAGACTAGGGCCCTTCAGGATTTAGCCTCCTTCCATTGTGCCTGTAAGGCAGAGCTATTCCGCCTGGCCTTTAATTTGAATTCAGCCTGATCTTTTATTTTCCTTCCCTCCCCCTCCCCTTTTATGAAGATCACCCACTCTGAGACCCCACAGCTAATTCTCACCTGGTCTCCTCGCTGGCCCAAGTAGGACCAATTCGGCCAGCTAGCCCTGGGGATTATCTAATGCTTATTTCCCCTAAACTGATTTTTGAATGTTATTGTTATTCGTGTTTTTATATTGTATTTTATGCTGCTTTTATAATTAAGTGTTTTAAATTTGTTGTTAGCTGCCCTGAGCCCAATTTTTGAACCGGTTAGGGTGGGGTTTAAATAAATAAATAAATAAATAAATTATTATTATTATTATTATTATTATTATTATTATTATTATTAGCACCATCTAGGTAGGCTGTTTGGCTGAGCATTCTAATAGAGATATGGGAAGATGGCTTATACCAGTTCAGAACATTGATCCATCTATTGTCACTGACTAGCAGTAGCTCTCTAGGGTCTCAGACAGAGTTCTTTACCAACCCTACCCAGGGATGCTGAAGATTGATCCTGGGACCTTTTGCATGGAAAGGAGACTTTCCACCACTGAACTATGGGCCCTGGTTCATGTTGCCAATTTATTTTAACCTGTTCCTTTGTTTCCACAACTAGTTGTCTCTACATGCTCCCCTACTGCTTTGTAAGTGATGCAGAACACCTGATCTCGTATCTTCAGTTCCTCAGATTGAATATCTCCATGTCTGTGTTAATGAAAATGTAGATTTTTCAGGGTTTTGTAGGTCTTCGTTAATGTGTGTGCACGCACGTATGCATGTGTGTGGGGGAGAGAGAGCACATATATGATACCTGTATCACATCACAGGCACTCTCCTTCAAAGCATCACATCATTGAAGTGAACACTTAAAAAAAATCTTGATTCAATTATCTAATAGTAAGGTAGAGAGGAGGATTAGCAGCTGATTAAAATGCTTACAGAAAATAGATATGATTAAGTGGAATAATCCTCAAGAAACCAATGGCTGCATTAGATAAATTCTGTCATGCAGATTATACTCCTTTTAGCAGGAAAAGTTTCTGTATTTATTTTTTTTGTCAAAACTCTAGGACTTTACTGGTGTACCTGAATCTGACTTGGCTTCTTCTTCTGCTCCAGACCTATAAGATAGGGACAAAGCACCAAACAGCTGTCCGGCAATGTTTTCTTTTGCTGCTGTTTAACGAGAGAAGCAGGCATTTCAGGGCTTATGCAGCTGTGTTTATGATGCAGAACTTTCCAGGAGGTGTTTTATTAATTAATCTTATTTATCGAACCACTGAGCTGCTGCCCTACAGGTCATTCTCTTCGCATTTTAATGAGCGGCTTGTGATGTGAACGTTTTCTCCTCGGTGTCTAAATATTCCCCCCTCCCATTGGCGCAAGGGGCAGCACTGGTGTCTTGACCATAGCTTGGTGGTAAAGCACGTGTCTTGCATGGGAAATGTTCCAGGTTCAATTCCTGGCATCTCCATAATTTAATTTAATTTTTATTTTTTTCAATTAAAGATAGCAGGTGATATGAATGACCTCTGCCACAGACCCTGCAGAGATGTTATTAGGCAGAGTAGATATTTCTAAATGGTCCAAGGATCTGATCTGGTATAAGACAGCCTCTTAACATTAATTAGAGAAGTTTTGTTGAAGTGCAAAACTAGATGATAACCTCAGTGTGTTTGGATTGCTTTTTAATGTTGTTCTCCTTCCTTGCTACCTTCTTCTCTTCTCTGCCCCTTCCCTACCCCTTGCTGCTGCAGATGCCCACTCCCAACAAAGCAGAGATGATATGGGCACTCCATCCTGGTTTTGAGGACTGTGAGGCATTACGGGTGACATATAAATCTCCCCAGTAACAGCCAGCCCCTGTTAAAGATGGCCAAACTCTTTCCCGCCCAGCAACAGTGGGGTGTCTTGTTAGCCCCCACCGCAACACGTGCTCTCCATGAGGAAGAACACGCTTTCTGGTTATCTTGCCCTCCCTGGAAGTATTCTTACCCCCAGATCAGTCCTGGGAGCAGAATGGTCAGGCCAGGAAGACTTGCCAACTCCTGCCACACAGGTTGCACACAAACCATACCTTTAAAGCACAACACACACACACACACACACACACACACACACACACACACACAAATCCTGGAATTGTTGTTTGTGATGGGTGCTAGGAACTGTAGTTCTGTGAGGGGTAAACTACAACTCCCAGGATTGCTGGGTGGGGGGAGTCCCTCAGACAGCTGACCGTGACTGAAGTTTCTTTTCTGGGTTTTTGTTCTGCCCCACCCACCTTTTAAAACTTCTTAATGAACTCAAGGCATTGCAGTGCAGAGGCAATCTGTAATACGCAACAGATGTCCAAAGCAGAAATCTGTAATATGCAACAGATGTCCAAGGCAGACAAGTGGAAAGAGCTTCACAATTTCTCCGCCGCCACAGCTAGCCACTAATGGAATCCCCACCAGAGTTTTAAAAGGTCTCTATAAAGTAGGGCTGAATACTTGATCAAATTCCTCATTATATAATGTTAGCCATTTGAGATTAAAATACAATTACAAACATCTCTGGAAATAAAACGAATTGATTTCCCTACCTCTGTGGGCTACTTGACACATAATGGATTGAGAGCAAGAATCTATTCACTGTTCCAAAGCAGCTAGGCATTACAGGAAGGGTCAGGGACCTGTTGGAGCCTGCGGGCCACATTCGTGAATAGCTTTCTCATGAATAACCTTCCAGGGACCACATGCCTCTGGCAGGCCAAGAAGCAACACGTGCAGGCTTTTCACGTACCAAAATAATCTTGTGAAGAAGACTCAGAGATCCAGGGATGATGGGGAGGACGAGGTAGCTAGAACTGCCACTGGCATTGGCAAGAAGTTGCCAGCTTTCCTAGTGCTCCTCCAGATGATTGGTTTATTGTGCACTCACCCTGATCTGCTTGCACAAAGCAATACAGTGGTACCTCTGGATGCGAACAGGATCCGTTCTGGAGCCCTGTTCACATCCTGAAGCGGATGCAACCCGTGTCTGCCGGTTGCGATTCGCCGCTTCCGCGCATGCACGTGACGTCATTTTGAGCGTCTGCACATGCATGAACGGTGAAACCTGGAAGTAACGTGTTCCGTTATTTCTGGGTCGCCGCGGAGTGCAACCCGAAAATATTCATCCCGAAGCTACTTCAACCCGAGGTATGACTGTACTATACTATACTTGGTCTTTATTGATGATTTGTTGATTCATTTGCAGGGGGCAAATACAACAATTAGTTTTTATCTGTTTGCGCAGTGTTAAGGCACCTTCCAGTTATGATGGGGGTGGATCAGGGCCGGATTTAGGTTTGATGAGGTTCTAAGTTACTGAAGGTAATGGGGCCCTTTATACGTTCAGCTGTCCTTTGTCAACAACAAATTGTTGCTGTTTTTTGTTTTGAATATATGCTAAATGGTAATTTATGGAACTAATAGGTATCTAAAGCCATTTGCACACAACAAAATATGTATTTTATCAAAGTAATTCTTGAACTGAAATACAATTAAGAAGAAGTATATTAATAGTGAATTTTTTTGGGGGGGGGCCAATGGAGTGGGGCCCTAAGCTATAGCTTGTTTAGCTTATACGTAAATCCAGCACTGGTGTGGATGCTTCACAGATAGAGAAAACCCTTCTCACCTGTACATTGTTAAGTTTTCACAGATAAACCAAAAATAGTTCAGTGTCTTGTTCATCAGAACCTCTGGTGCGACCTTTAAAATAATAATAATAATAGCAGCAGTAGGCAAATGAGCAATTACAAGCAAAATGGATAAAAGGCATTTTAGATGATTCACAACTATCTCTCAAATGTCATTTATATTTGTGACATTTGTACCTTTTTATTTTCTAGTTGGCCATCTTGGAGCATTGATATGCCTAGCAAGTCTTTTCCACTCTTACTTTGTCATGTAAATAACTCTTCACTTGGGCAAGCGACAAAATAAAACGGCCCAAGTGCCATATCGATGCCACCATGCAGCTGCTGAGCCTTTGATTTTTTTTTTTGGCCAAGAATTCTACAACAGAGTTTAAAAACAAGGTAGATATTTTAAAGAAAAGGTTTGGCATCAGCCTGCTACATTTGGAGCATTATTGATAGTTCTGAGTTGTTATGTTAGGGAATGATTTCTCCCAGAAAACCTTCACCCACCTGCTGAGAGCACTTACTTTGTTTTCCCCACAACAAGTGGTTGAAAGGTTTCAAAATGGAGGCCCAGAACATTAAATCTCTCCATCTGTCTGGCTGCCAGAAGTCTCTTGGTGGCTTCTTTCTCTTTCTGTGTGTGTCACTAAGAACATAAGAAGAGCCTGCTGGATCAGGCCAGTTCCAGAATCCTCTTCTCACAATGGCCAACCAGATACCTGTGGGAAAACATCAAGCAGGATTCAAGCATAAGAGCGCACACCTCTCCAGTGGTTTCTAGCAATGGGTATTCAGAAGCCTTACTGCTTCTCACCAGGGAAACAGAGAAGAGACATCCTGGCTAGTAGAAGAAGAAGAAAAAGAGTTTGGATTTGCTATCCCGCTTTATCACTACCCTAAGGAGTCTCAAAGTGGCTAACAATCTCCTTTTCCCTTCCTCCCCCACAACAAACACTCTTATGAGGTGAGTGGGGCTGAGAGACTTCAGAGAAGTGTGACTGGCCCAAGGTCACCCAGCAGCTGCATGTGGAGGAGCGGGGAAGCGAACCCGGTTCACCAGATTATGAGTCCACCGCTCTTAACCACTACACCACACTGGCTCTCTAGTAGTAGCCATTGATGGACCTCTCCTCCATGAATTTGCCTAATCCTCTTTTAAAAGCATCATGTGGGATAGAGTTTCATAGTTTGTAGCTATGCGATGCATGCATGAAGAACTACTGCTAGGTGCTAACTACATTCCAAGTTGCATACAAGGGTGCTGGGACAGAAACAAGCATGGCCGATCACGCACAAACGCTGACATTTTTTTAAAAGCAAGATCTATTAGTTACTTAAATCCCTCTTCAGCTACCAGTGGATCCTTGTGAAGCTGAACTGAAATAAGGGGGGGGGGGGGAGAGAGAGAGAGATGATAGTTTTCATATTAGCAAGCCTGGAGATTATTTCTGGACGGTGCGGAAGGTAAAATGAAGCTAGCTGCTTCCGGGGAAGTGGTGAGCCAAAGTGCCTCTCATTATACAAATGGATTACTACCATTACACTTCCCGCATTTATGGAACCATCCACCCACTTGAGTCTTAATTTGAAGATAGCTCCTGCTGTGGAAAAAGAAGAGGTATCATTTAGGGATGGGCAAATCTGTCAGTTTCTCTTTCTGTTTTTCATTTTTCCAATCGTACTTCGAGTTCAACACATTTCTACATCAGTTTGCATTTTTTTAAAAAAAATTATCCTGACAATTCATCATCATTTCAGTGCATGTTTCTCCTATATCATACACATTGTCGCAAGTAATTCTCCTGAATATAATGCATTTTTCCTATGCCATTTCCCCTATGCATATTTTTGCACAATATTGTTTGGATAATCACATCACAAAATTTGGTGATGGGCAAGTTTCAAAGAAAAGCAGAGACTCGCTTCACATACAGCAGAAGAAGAAGAGTTTGGATTTGATATCCTGCTTTATCACTCCCTTTTAAGGAGTCTCAAAGCGGCTAACATTCTCCTTTCCCTTCCTCCCCCACAACAAACACTCTGCGAGGTGAGTGGGGCTGAGAGACTTCAAAGAAGTGTGACTAGCCCAAGGTCACCCAGCAGCTGCATGTGGAGGAGCGGGGAAGCGAACCCGGTTCCCCAGATTATGAGTCTATCGCTCTTAACCACTACACCACACTGGCCACTACACCACACAGGTTCAGGAAGTGCAAATTAGGCCGCATCTGCACTCAACATTTAAAGCAGTATGCTATCATTTGAAACAATCATGGCTCTCTCTCCCCCATAGCTGTCAACCTTCCCCCTTTTTTGTGGGAAATTCCCTTATTCCAGCGCCATTTCCCACTGCTTCCTGCTGCTATCCCAGATTGTTATGTAGCACCCTGCTTGTGGTTAACGCTTAGCTGGAATGAAATATTCAACGCAGCAATAGAGAAATTAAAATAATAATTTATTTGTCAGACAAATAAATGAGAGGCACAGTGGTATATGGTTACCAAGCTCTGGCCTGCCCTCCTGCCATTATGGCCAGCACTTATATTCCCTCAGCCCAGCTCCCTTGCTCCTCCTTTGGCTGCCTCTGTCCAATCAGCCTGGTTGAATTTCCTATTGGCTGATTGCTATAACCAATCCTAAAAGATACACCCATTTCCTATTGCCTTTTATGGGATACAAAAAGCTATATATTCTTCTATCTATAAATGACAAATAAGTAGTCATATATCTTACATTTGTCTCAACAAGGATCCTTAATTACCAGCTCACCTCTTGCCCTCCTTGCCCTATTGCCCTCCAAAACAGATGGTTAATAATTTTAAATTTTTATCTTGAACAGATGTCAGAGACCTTGGGTTCACATTCTCATGCATCATCAATGAAAGATCTCCTTTTTGGAGGTCTTTAAACAAAGGCCTGACAACCATTTGTCATGAGTGCTCGATGGCGTCTCCTGTCTGGCAGGGGCTGGGCTCGTTTTGCCCCTCTGGTCTCCTACAGCAATATGACTCTATGAAATAAGAATTTAACATTTCTTTCTTTCTAGATCCTTTGCATAATTACATTTAAGCCAGCATATTTCATACATTATCATAGATAGCTTTTTAGAAGAATAAACCTCCTTAAAGTAAAAGGAAGGAACAGCCTCAAAATAAAATAGGAAAAAAGCCTCTTCCCCTTCTCCAGCCAGTTGCTTTCTTTTCCATTTGCTCTTGGCCTTTAACCTTAGGAAGATATGGCTCAAGTTTAATGGTTTTATTTTACTATTTACCAACTCTTAATTATGTAGGGTCTGTGTAACCTTGCTCTCAGCCTGTAATTCCCTTTTTACGACTTTGAGAATTGTTTTCTGCTATAAATCAGGGGGGCCCCTTGTCCAGGAGGATAAACATCTTGCCAAAGTACTTAGGTAGCTGGTCTTCTGCCTGGCATAAAACATTTGTGAATTTAAGCCCATTTTTAGAATTTAGGAACCTGATCAAAATATAAGCCAATATAAGCCTTGATTAAAATGCAGTCTATATTCAGATAATAATAATAATAATAATAAATTTTATTTATATCCCGCCCTCCCCAGCCGAAGCCGGGCTCAGGGCGGCTAACAACAATAAAACAGTACAAAAATACAGTACAAACAACACTCTAAAATCATTCATTATAAACTTGATTCAAATCAAGCCACTGGCAATCATTGTGCCAGAGCTCCACGAAGATTGCCGAGGGAGGGAGTCAGGCTGTGCCCTGGCCAAAGGCCTGGTGGAACAGCTCTGTCTTGCAGGCCCTGCGGAAAGATGTCAAGTCCCGCAGGGCCCTAGTCTCTAGCGACAGAGCGTTCCACCAGATCGGAGCCACAGCCGAAAAAGCCCTGGCTCTAGTTGAGGCCAGCCTAACTTCTCTATGGCCTGGGACCTTCAAGATGTTTTTATTTGAAGACCGTAAGTTTCTCTGTGGGGCATACCAGGAGAGGCGGTCCCGTAGGTACGAGGGTCCTAGGCCGTGTAGGGCTTTAAAGGTTAAAACCAGCACCTTAAACCTGATCCTGTACTCCACCGGGAGCCAGTGCAGCTGGTATAGCACCGGGTGAATGTGGTCTCGCAGCGAAGACCCCGTAAGGAGTCTCGCTGCAGCATTCTGCACCCGCTGGAGTTTCTGGGTCAGTCTCAAGGGCAGCCCCACGTAGAGCGAGTTACAATAATCCAGTCTGGAGGTGACCGTCGCGTGCATCACAGTGGCTAGGTCAGGGCGAGAGAGGTAAGGAGCCAACTGCTTAGCTTGGCGGAGATGGAAAAATGCCGCCTTTGTTATAGCTGCAATCTGCGCCTCCATGGAAAGGGAGGTGTCGAAGATTACACCCAAACTCTTAACGGACGGTGCTGGCACTAATTGCACCCCCGCAAGAGATGGGAGTTGCCCTCCCAATCCCATATCGTCCCGTCCCAGCCACAGGACCTCTGTCTTCGAAGGATTTAGCTTCAACCGGCTCCCACGTAACCATCCAGCCACAGCTTCCAAACATCTGGTCAGTGTGTCTGGGGCCGAGTCAGGATGGCCATCCATCAACAGATAGAGTTGGGTGTCATCAGCATACTGATGGCAACCCAGCCCAAAACTCCGGACAAGCTGGGCAAGGGGGCGCATAAAGATGTTGAAAAGCATCGGGGAGAGTATCGCACCCTGAGGTACTCCACACACCAAGGAGTGGCGTGATGACAATTCTCCCCCAAGCGCCACCCTCTGTCCCCGACCAGAGAGAAACGAGCGCAGCCATTGAAGGACTGTGCCCTGGATCCCCACGTCGGCAAGGCGGTGGTCCAGGAGTTCGTGATCGACCATGTCGAAAGCTGCTGACAGATCTAGGAGAATCAGCAGCCCCGACCCGCCTCGATCCAGCTGTCTACGAAGATCATCTGTTAGGGCAACCAGAGCCGTCTCGGTCCCATGACCCGCGCGGAAGCCGGACTGGAATGGATCCAGAGCCGATGTTTCATCCAGAAACCTACCAAGCTGTTCAGCAACCGCTCTCTCAATCACCTTACCCAGGAACGGAAGATTCGAAACCGGGCGGTAATTGGATAGATCTAAAGGATCTAATGATGTTTTCTTTAAGAGCGGACGCACCACTGCCTCCTTCAGTTCCACAGGGAATGTCCCCGTGCCAAGGGACAAATTGATGATATCCCCCAGGAGGGCCCGGACCTCGTCTGGACACGCTCTAATCAGCCAAGACGGGCACGGGTCGAGAGGACAGGTGGTGGGCTTTCCAGCTCGGAGGAGTCTGTCCACATCGGCTGGGGATATCCGGTCGAAGTGGTCCAGTACTGGACCCGAGGACAGTCGAGGGGCCTCCAGTTCCTTTATTGTATCCAAATTGGCAGGGAGGTCATGGCGGAGCAACAAGACCTTCTCCGCAAAAAAGCTCGCAAATGCCTCACAGCTATGTGCCAAATTGTTATTTAAATTTGGCTGTCCCTCAAGGGACGTTAAAGACCTGATTATACTAAATAATTGCGCCGGGCGAGAGCTAGCGGATGCAATGGAGGCCGAGAAGTAAGACTTCTTAGCAGCCTTCACCGCCATCTCATAGGTTTTCATAAAAGCCCTATAAGATGTTCTTGAGGCTCCGTCACGAGCACCCCGCCATACTCGCTCTAGCCGTCTGAGGTCCCGCTTCATTTTCCGGAGCTCCTCGGTAAACCAGGGAGCCCGGTTTCTGTGGGGTCGCAGAGGGCGCTTAGGTGCGATCTCATCGATGGCTGCCAGGAGCTGGATATTCCAGCCCTCAACAAGCTCAGTCAATGAGTCGCCAGGGGGAGCAAGGTCCCGCAAGGCTTGACGGAATCTATCAGGGTCCATCAGCCTCTGCGGGCGAGCCCAAATCGGCTCGCCACCTAAGCAGGGAGGGGGTGGAAAGTCAATCCTGGCTTTCAGAGCGTAGTGATCAGACCATGGCACTTTCATCGAAGGAGACATGATCACATCTATACCTACGCCAAAGATCAAATCCAGCGTGTGGCCTGCTTGATGTGTGGGGCCCGAAACAAACTGGGAGAACCCTAGTGTCGCCATGGAAGACACCAGGTCCAGAGCCTGTGAGGAGGGAGTGGCATCAGCATGGATGTTGAAGTCCCCCAATACCAATAGGTTAGGGAACTCCAAGGCCCAGCCAGCCACCGCCTCCAATAGGCCTGACAGGGTGGCTGCTGGTGCGCTAGGTGGCCGGTACACCAGCCAAACAGCCAAGCTCTCCTCGGAGCCCCACACTAGGCCAACACATTCAATGCCGGGGATTGATGGCGATGGTAGAGCCCTGAAAGGACAATCTTCCCGGATTAATAATGCCACCCCTCCCCCCCGGCCCACAGTCCGCGACTGGTGGAGGACGGAGAAACCCGGGGGCGCCATCTCTCGTAAGGTAACTGTTGCCCCTTCACGCACCCAGGTCTCTGTCACACAAGCCAGGTCGACACCCTGCGAGGTAAAGAAATCTCGCAGGGTGGCGGTTTTGTTGCCTATAGACCTGGCATTGCACAACACCAGTGACGGAGGTGAGTAATCCTTGCTCACCCTACCCTCGTCTCTCGGGATGGGGCGCAGATTGGAAGGGGTACGAGCATATCCATATCTCGATCCCCTTCGCCTATTACATCTGCCCCCACCGCCATACCTCCCTCGCCCCTCCACGGTAGGAATCCCAAGCCTCATAGTGGCCTCCATGGATGGCAATTAATGTTATTCTTTCGCAGCCTAAAACAATAAAAACAAAAACAACCCAGAAAAACAATAAGACAATACAAACAAAACTACAAAAGTTACAATTTCATCAAAATCTAACAAATTCCCAAGCCCACCCACACATCCATCCCACCCCATATAAAAAAAAAAAAAA
>JAXCMG010000018.1:34844577-34864164 GCA_034642415.1 Podarcis siculus | reverse complement strand
AGGGCCCTCAGACACCCACTCAGGAGAGTCCTCCTGGGCAGCAGAGCACAGCAGTCCTTGTCTGAGATGCCTCAGTTAGATATCACGTAGGCTGTCCCTGGGACAGGTGAGGCTGCTGATCCCTTATTTTTGAGGCTGCTGATCCCTTATTTTCAAATCTGAAAGCTGACAACTATACTCTCCCCTACCAAGAATCCTGGGAACTGTAGTCCATTAAGTGGGAAAATATTTGTTTGGAGACTACAATTAAAAGAGTTTGGATTTGATATCCCGCTTTATCACTACCCGAAGGAGTCTCAAAGCGGCTAACATTCTCCTTTCCCTTCCTCCCCCACAACAAACACTCTGTGAGGTGAGTGGGGCTGGGAGACTTCAGAGAAGTGTGACTAGAACAAGGTCACCCAGCAGCTGCATGTGGAGGAGCAGGGAATCAGACCCAGTTCACCAGATTACGAGTCCACTGCTCTTAACCACTACCCCACACTGGCTATGATTCCCAAAATTCCTTGGGAAGAGGAATTCATTGATAAACCGCTGTAGCACTCAGAGGGGAATAGGGATCTCCTAGCAACTCTTAGCACCTAGCTATAGTTCCCAGGGGGGAGCCATGACTATGTAAGGTAGTATGATACTGCTCTAAATGCAGAGTGCAGACGGAGCTTTGGATAGATTTGCATTCTAATGCAAACCAAACATATTTTCTTTCCCTTCCTGGTAGTGTTTCTAATGTGTGGGTACCAGCCACCAACCAAGAGTCATATGGGGGTTCGGCGGCGGCGGCAGCACGAATAGAGATCAGCAGCCTCTTTGTTTCTGGCCCAGCCCAGCAGCTGCCTTGGTGCCAGCTGCTTTTCTTCAAGCGTCTAACATGGCAGATTGGCTGCCAGGCTGGTGGTGTCCTTTAGAGGCCTGCTATTGCTCAAGTGAATCTAATTCTGCAGGCTCCTTTGATAAACCGTGCATAAGCCAAGCTGGTGGAACAACAGTTCATCTTATGCTCCTCAAGCAGGGTTCGCCGTTGGCAAGAATCACCACTACACCTCAGGGAGGAAGCGAGCAAGCGAGCTGCAATAATGGGAGAGTTAAAGACTCTGGGGGAGGGGAGAAGTAGCCAGGTAATCCTTCATGCAAAGGAGAAAGATAGGATGTACAAAGAGAAAACAGACCATGTGGTAGAGCCAGAGAATTCTCTTTAAAAATATATCAAAACTTTACTGTGAAGTTAGAATAACAGTCCAGCAAGAAATATAGAATAACATAAAAAAAATTTAAAACCTGCACCAAAAACAGATACCCTCCATCATTTCTCCAATGAAAATAGGGACATCCTGTTCCATGAGGAGGGGGATAAAAATAATACTTATAACCCATCTGACTGGGTTGCCCTGGCCACTCTGGGTGGCTTCCAACATATATAAAAACATAACAAAACATTAAACATCAAAAACTTCCCTATAGCAGGCTGCCTTCAGATTTCTTTTAAAGGTTGTATTGTTACTTATCGCCTTGGCTCAGGGGTTGCGTGCTGAGGTCCCCAAAACACCCTAACCCAATAACTCACACACCACACATAATTTTGTTTAAGGTTTTTGGCATAATTTTGGCCACAACTTTATTAACGTACAAATTGTGAGTGGTTGCTTAGGCATTGGTTCCGACTATCTGTTCCCCCCCCCCCCCCCCTTGGGGGCAGCACTGGCTCCCGGATTCCAGCGGAAGCCAGTGTGGAGGAACAAGTTCAGGGATAAGCGGAGCTGCGACACAGACCCTCAGCTTCTCCCCGCATGCTCCTAGGGGCTTACGCGGCCCAAACCCGATTCCAGGGGTTTGGACGAAAGGATGGTAAGCCCCTGAATTCCTTTAACGGAATTCCCGTGCAGCAACCTTATTGGAGGGGCAGGCACAGCCAATCCATACCCCTCCACCAACCAATTTAAACCAATGCCTAACCGCCAACCTTACAAGTTGTGACGATTTGCTAAGCAGTAGGCAAAACCCAAAAGGCACACACTAATCAGCCAATTGGTAAAATTCCTACTGTGCCCCCGCACCAATGCGGACGACCCCATGACAGGCAAAGCAAGGTCAAAGCGCAAGCCCAACAAGGGAGGGCGGGCGGGAGATCCGATGTCCACAGCGAAAGAGAAAGTAGCCTGCTGTGGACCCTGCTTAAATAACCTCTGATCCCACCCCTTAAATTTGCAACATCAAATTTGCCCCAGCAACACCAACTCCAGCCAAAAGTAGGCCCCTCAAACCAATCCGCCTATTTACTACAGGGTGCTTTGTCATGACCCATCCGCAACACGTGCTCTCTTTTAGTGAGAACACGCTTTGTATAACTCCATACCCTCTAATGAAAACAGGGGTGTCCTACTATACCCCCCAACATTTCTCTGATGAAAATAGGGACGTCCCAAGGAAAACTGGGACATTCCAGGATCAAATCAGAAACCAAGACAGCTTCTGTAAATCTGGGACTGTCCCTGGAAAATAGGGACACTTGGAAGGTCTGATAAAAGTCTGAATTCACAGCCATTACCACATAAAATCATGCACATTTTCAAGAGACTACACAACAAATTAGATGTTACAACGAAACCTGATCTGATATAAAGAGAGTATGAAACCAATAAGTGTCATTCTATTCTGGTTTCTTTTTTTTCAGCCAGAGGACACTATTCCTGTCTGGACAACCTTCTGTGGCACAGTGGTGGGTGGAGCCAGAGGCAAAAGTGGGTGGAGCAAAAAATGCAAATTTTACCTTTGTACAATAGGCTGAAAACACACCACTCTATCCTCCATTAAGACAACTGAGAGGTATTATTATAGTCCAAAAGCTCATTCCAGCTTCTCCTAAACATTCAAGGAAGGTGTGATGCAAGGCCAGAGAGGCGTATGGTTTGGGGAGCAGTAGTGTGCTATAGTGTTCTGAGGGCCAGATAGACAGTCTTGGAGGGCCACATTTGAATTTGAGATTTCTCACTCCCTACTTAGCCCTTCCTTTTCAGAGTATATTTCTGCTGCATTTTTCAGCATCCATCTTTATCTCCAGGCTTGTGTTTTCAAAAGAGAAGGCAGAGGTTTGCAGACCCTCCAGGTGTCCTTATTTTCCAGGAATGTCCCTGATTTAGAGAAGCCATCCCAGTTTCTGATTTCATCCTGGAATGTCCCGCTTTTCCTTAGGATGTCCCTAGTTTCATCGGAGAAATGTTGAAGGGTAATGTTTAATGTTTTATTATGTTTTTATATATGTTGGAAGCCAGCCAGAGTGGCTGGGGCAACCCAGTAAGATGTGTGGGATATAAATAGTAAAATTATCATTATGGGATGTCCCTATTTTCATTGGAGAACTGTTGGAAGGTATGAGTTTGTTCAGATGCATACTAAAGCCTTTTATGGGGGCAGTGGTGGAATGAGGAATTCCATCTACAACCAGCTTTTCACTTACTATGTGTTATGCTATACAAAACCTGAGTGTATCCATAACAACAGCAAATGGATAGCAAACTAAACATGAGCTTTGGTCTACCGATCACAGGTCAGTTCTCAGTCTGCTGAAGGTTTTGCGGAAATCTGGTGAATTCTCATCAGACTCATCTTTGTGAAGGAGTCGGAAAAGCTAACTGACCTTTTTCAACCAGACATGAACAGAAACACATTATGTATAATCCGCTCTTATTCTTCAATGCTTTCTTCCCCAGTTTTTCTAACTGTCCTTGTTATTATTCATGCTTCCCACAAGAGGGAGTCAAGCAGGCTTAGACAGATTCCAGGGCTTTCAAGACCTCTTCTCTTTCATTATTTGCTGTGGTCATTGTCATTCATAATACATGTATGCACACAACTGCTTTCCCAACTGCACACAGTACTGTCTCATCCCCCCTAAAACTGTGAACTATGGGCTTTGGAATAGAATGGGTTGGAATAAGATGAGGGGTGGCTCTGTCCTGCCCTGCCCTGCCCTGTCACATTTCTGGATGGGGATAGTTTAAAGTCTGTCCAGTGCAGGTTTCTCAGGATAATTCTGGCCAAAAAAACACTGCCCACCATTGCAGAAATGCAACACACACACACATATAATTATGACGTGGTCTGAGGGCTCCTTTCCAACCCCCCCCCCCTTTGTTAACAGTGTTAAAAGCTGCTCAGAGCAGGATTAAGGTGTCTGATGCTTTGCACCATGCTGGGTAAAATGATTTTTAAGAAATTTCTGCAGGCAGCTGCATGCTACTTCCTGTGTCATGGCACAAACAATGGTATTTTAAGGAGGAACCTTATGCAGGAAAAAATAGAGCTGACCCACCAGTATATGTGTGCGAATGTTTTTTTTTTTTTTAAATACCTCTGAATGGAAATAAACAACACTAGCCCTTGAGACTGACCCAGAAACTCCAGCGGGTGCAGAATGCTGCAGCGAGACTCCTCATGGGGTCCTCGCTGCGAGATCACATTCACCCAGTGCTATACCAGCTGCACTGGCTCCCGGTGGAGTACAGGATCAGGTTTAAGGTGCTGGTTTTAACCTTTAAAGCCCTGTACAGCCTAGGACCCTCGGAGGACCTTACGATCTTCAAACAAAAACATCTTGGAGGTCCCAGGCCACAGAGAGGTTAGGTTGGCCTCAACTAGAGCCAGGGCTTTTTCGGCTGTGGCTCCGATCTGGTGGAATTCTCTGCCACAAGAGACTAGGGCCCTGCGGGATTTGACATCTTTCCGCAGGGCCTGCAAGACAGAGCTGTTCCACCAGGCCTTTGGCCAGGGCACAGCCTGACTCCCTCCTTTGGCAATCTTCACAGAACTCTAGCCCAATGGTTGCCATCAATTTGATTTGAATTAATTTTATAATTAAATGATTTTAGAATGTTGAATTATTTTATTGTTGTTAGCCGCCCTGAGCCCGGCTTTGGCTGGGGAGGGTGGGATATAAATAAAAATTTATTATTATTATTATTATTATTATTATTATTATGTGAGAGGGGGCAGAAAGTGAAGGGGAGCAGTGAATATAAGTGAAGCCCTGCTGCATCAGACCAAAGACCAGATGCCCGGTGCTCTGTCCATGCAACACAGGAAAGAGAGGCAGGGGGCGGCACAAGAGGGTGGAGTGGTAATGGGGGTGGGGGCAGGAGGGGGACAGCATGTTCTCATTTTGCCTTAAGCAGCAAAATGGGATGCACTGCCCCATGTATGGTGCCCCTCAATGGTGCCCAGGGCAGGTGGCAAGCAGCCTCTGTGGGGTGGGGCATGCCATGGAGGTGAGGCACACAGCCAGAGTGTGCCTTCAGCCCACTAGAGCTACACAGGGCCACGCTGTGCCACCTGGCTGGCCAACGCTGCCCTGCTTTGAGAGGCACGCTCATGGCGTCCTGCAAGCCCAGCACCGCTTTGCAAGACACAGAAGCTGGGCTGGGCTGGCAGGGCACATGCCTGTTGCATCCTTCTCAAACTGCCCTCCTGCTGATGAGAAGGGCACAGCAGCTCACGGTGGGCATCGTGAGGAATGTGTCTCCCCCCAAACTGTGCCCAGGGCGACGGCCTCCCCATGCTACTTGAAATTTACTCAGAGTCTAGAGTGAATTTCATGCTCTTTATTCAGCTCATAGTGGTGAGGAGGAATGAAAAACTTCCCCACAGTATCTGCTTTATATACATTATTTACACAATGGGCTGCACGTGATTGGCTAATTCTGGAATTCTCCTGTAAGCCAATCAGGTTGTGGATTCCCTTCCATCTGGAGCTGGATTGGGTGGCTCCTGCAGACCAATCATACTGCTGCATTGTTCTAGGACCAATCAGACTGCTGCATTTTGGATCCTATTGTTCTAGGACCAATCAGACTGCTGCATTTTGGATCCTATTCAACTCAGTACATAACACTACTCCTCTGCACTGCCCCTGGGAAAACTTGGAAACAGGACCTGAGCACTAGAGCACTCTCCTGTCCTGAAATTTCCAGCAGCTGGTATTCAGAAGCCTCTGACTATGGAAGCAGAACTAGTACAATGGCTCATAGCCATGGATAGCCTCATCCTCTGTGAATCTGTCCAATCCTCTTTTAAAGCAACCCAAGTTAGTGGAAATCACTGCCTTCTGAGAGAGCAAGCTCCACAGTTTACTATGTGCTGCGTAAAGAAGCACTGACTTTTATTTGTCCTGAATTTTCCAATGTTGACCTTCAACTGATGCCCATGAGTTATTGCAAACGCTTGCAAAGGAGGACCGGAGGTCGGTAGCAGCTGAACAAGAAAGACTGCTGGAATCGAGGCTGAGATGACCAGAGTGTAACTGGCTCCTCCATGATCAGCTCAGCTATAATCACGAAGCTGGTATTTCAGTTCAGTTCCTCTGCTGCAAATCGAAAAGGACAGGTGATGCTACCACAGTGCAGGAAAGCTGAGTGAACATTCCCCCCCCCCTCTGGATTTATTTGTTAAAAATATATATATTTGGTTGCATCTATTCCTACTCATGGTTGACACACTAAAGTTAATGGACATAACTAACTTCAGTTCATTAATTTCCCACACTCGGAATAGGTCTTAGTTGGATAAATCTTTTAAAAACCTCACTAACAGAGACATACCCAGGCTCCCTTCTGCCCTTGACAAGGAGATTTATCTGTGTTCTCGTCCCTTGCCAAAGATATCCCTTGGTACCTCTGAAGTTGGGAGAGACCATGGACCAGAAGCTCAAAAAGTTTGCTTTCATATGTGGTGGACATGTAAAAGGGTAAAAGGGTATTGGGAAATAATTTATAATGAGTTGAAAAAAATGTTTAAAAGTACTTTCCCCCAAAAAACCAGAGTCCTTCTATTGGGGATAATTCAGAATGAAATTCCCAGGTGTCAGAAAAGGTTATTTATGTATGCAACAACTGCGGCCCCTGTTTTGTTAGACCCCAAATGGAAAATGATTGAGGTTCCAATGAAACAAGATTGACAGAATATGCACAACTTGCAGACTTATCATATAGAATAAGAGAACAAGAAGAACATACGTTTAGAGCATATTGGAAAACGTTTATTGAATATTTGGGAAATAATTGTGTACAGCTGAAAACACTGGCAAGCATTAAGATAAATTCAAATAAGTTTTGATGGATGTAAGAAAGGAATACTGAATGGTATAGTTTTTGTAAAATATGCAGGGATATAAGCTACGTATAATGAACCATGAAAAGAGAAGGGAAGTCATTGATATCTTAAGGATGTAAAATGTTTATTTGAAATTGTAAAACAGAAAATTTATTTAAAACTATATTTTTTAAAAAAATAAGTTGTTTTTTGTCACCTTTTGTACTCCACCAGTGACTTCCTCCAAGGTCATTGGGGTGGGGTCTGCTCTGCTCCACATCCCCCTCCTCCATCTGCCTCCCTGCCTCCTGCTTTCCTCCCCACCCCTTTCACTTGCTGCGTTGCCTCCTGACTTTATTCATCCATTCTTTCGTTTTCCTTCCTCCTGCAATTCTTGCCTGCTTTCTCCACCTTCCTCCCCTCTGAGCTCCACCCCCTGGCCCCCCAGAGCAGCTGAGGAGCAGCCAGGGGAACACATGGGTGGGTGGGCTCTTAGCCGTTCCAAGCCAAAGTGGAAAGCTAACCAACTCCTAGGTTAACCAAGCTAACCAACTCCTAGGTTAACTCACATGGAAGACATGGAAGTCTTATACATACACCAAATAATGTTGTTGGCATCCATATGTCTCAAGAGACAATGGAGTGTGCCTCGGGGGATGAAGTCAAACTGCTGTGTTAGCAGCACTGAAGTGATCTCCCAGGGGTGCAAACCTGGGCAATGTGTATAGAAGCCCTGGGCTTCCCAGACAGCAAGACCTCCCTCTCAGCCTCAGTGATGTGGTCCAAAGGAAAGCAAAGCAATATGTATGGCACCCGCTTGACTGCAGGAGATGCTGGGAGGAGGCATACAAGGCACCATCCAACCGTATTAGGGACTCCAGATTTGTGTAGGATTTACTCCTTAGCCCAGGCATAGGCAAACTCAGCCCTCCAGATGTTTTGAGACTACAAATCCCATCATCCCTGACTACTGCTTCGGTTAGCTAGGGATGATGGGAGTTGTAGTCCCAAAACATCTGGAGGGCCAAGTCTGCCTATGCCTGCTTAGCCCTTTCTTCTCCTGAAGATAACCCACAAGACAGCAGAGGTTTAGCATTAGAGTTTTCCTTCTCCTACCTGTAGCTGGCTACTCAAAGCCATTTCCCAGTGTTTGGCCACTGTCTCATGTTGACAATTTCTCGGAGTCACAGGTGAGGGATGAGTGCAGAGTGGGGACCAAAGGTGGAAAAGCTACCCCTGAAGGAGCATGATGTGTCCCCCGCCAGAAGTACTACCCCTCCCCTAACACCCCATACACAGCAAATATAAAATCACAACAAATTTAATAAATTGTCACAAGGAACTGGCCAACCATATCATATTCACCAAACTTGAGGAGGTCTGTTGAGACGAGGAATTCTTCCAAAGACATCTAAAAATAATAAGAAGTGAGGATGCTTGTCAGATTGTCACTGGGAAGAAATTAGTGGACTGGCCACACTAAAATGCTGAAATTCTTTTAGATATCAAGTATATTGGGACGCGGGTGGTGCTGTGGTCTAAACCACTGAGCCTCTTGGGCTTGCTGATCAGAAGGTTGGCGGTTCAGATCCCCGCAACAGGATGAGCTCCCATTGTTCGGTCCCTGCTCCTGCCAACCTAGCAGTTCGAAAGCACATTAAAGTGCAAGTAGATAAATAGGTACCACTCCGGCGGGAAGGTAAACAGCGTTTCTGTGCGCTGCTCTGGTTTCGGTGTTCTGTTGAGCCAGAAGCGGCTTAGTCATGCTGGCCACATGACTTGGAAAAACTGTCTGCAGACAAATGCTGGCTCCCTTGGCCTGTAAAGCAAGATGAGTGCCGCAACCCCAGAGTTGTTCACGACTGGACTTAACTGTCAGGGGTCCTTCACCTTCACCTTTAGGCCTCATTTATAGGGGGTGGGGCAACTAGCAGCAGTTTCCCAGAGTATCTCAGTGATTCAGCTACAATATAAGGGCTCAGGCTCCTACATACACAGCCAAATATCAGCCACTATCTCCCCAGAACATTGCCTGACAAAAGAATAATGGGAAAAAGAGATGGCAATGACCAGGGCTGGGGAGCAGAAATCCGATCAGGGAGGGGAGGGGAGAGAGAAGAAAGATGCTCACATAATTCCTCTGTGGTTTCATTTACAAGCTGTTTACTAAAATAAAATAAAAACCTAACATCTCTCTCACGCTTGGCTGATTGGCATTATCTGCAATGTGGATGCACCAGCTGGGCTGAGAGGGTGTTCTCATTTCCCCCCTCGCATATCTGTTTTCTTTTAGATGGCAACCAACTGTCTTGCCTTTCAAAAGGTGTTAAAAAAACTGTCAATGGATGGGAGCAGACAGCCTAGCAGGCTGGCCATTCAGATCCCTATGAATCATCCTGCAATTTCTTAGTTTGACAATTGCGCCTCCTATATTTTAAATATCAATTTCCAAAGGGGAAAAGAAGAGTCAATTCATTCCTTTACGGCCCTCTGTAATTTTACCTTGCTTGTTACTTATGTAGGGGGAATTGATTGGGGCGGGAAACGGTGGAGGACTGAATGAGCTTAAACTTTTTTTCCACAGCCAGGGAAAGGCCAGTCAAACATGCAATCATTTTACTGGCTCAGTGGCAAAGAGTTTCAATGGCTATTTGCATGCATGGTGTAAAACAGCACCTCATTTATATTTGCTTTTGTTGGCATCCATCTATCTTGAGAGACAATGGAGTGTGTCTCTGGGGATGAAGCCAAACCATGTTAGCAGCACTGTGACCTCCCCAGGACACAATCCTGGGCTGTGTATAGAGAGGTTCAGGGCTGCTCAGCCTCACTGATGTGTTCCAAAGGAAAACAGAGCAATACGTTTGGCACCAGTTTGGCTGCAGGGGTTGCCGGAAGGAGGCATGCAAGGAACTATTTTTGGGACTCTACTCCAGATTTGTGTAGGATTTACTCCTGAGCCTTATCTTCTCCTGAAGATACCTTGCAAGGCAGCAGAGGTTTAGGATCAGAGTTTTCCTTCTCCTAGATGGGCTGCCTTCCCAGGTTGATAATAATAATAATAATAATAATTTTAAAAAAACATTATTTATACCCCGCCCTCCCCAGCCAAGACTGGGCTCAGGGCAGCTAATAACCAATAAAAAACAAGTTGATTGAAATGCAACTTAAAAACAAGATTAAAATACATTAAAAACATTAAAATGCACGGAGGAGAAAGGAAAAAGAAAGAGGGGGAGGGAATCAAATTGACTCCAAGCCAAAGGCCAGGCGGAACAACTCTGTCTTACAGGCCCTGTGGAAAGAAATCAGATCCTGCAGGGCCCTGGTCTCATGAGACAGAGCGTTCCACCAGGCCGGAGCCAGTGTTGAAAAGGCCCTGGCTCTGGTTGAGGCTAATCTAACTTCCTTAGGGCCCGGGACCACTAGGGTGTTGCTATTTATGGACCTTGAGGCTCTCCGTGGGGCATACCAGGAGAGGCGGTCCCGTAGGTACGATACGTAGGTATGATGAGCCTCACCTGCCCCTCACTTTCCTCTGCCGCACATGCAGAAACTGCCTTCTTAACCATTGGACTCACTATTGGTCTCATCTGCTCAGTCTTGCCAGAGCCTGTCTTTGCATGCAGGAGAAGTCTCATTTATGTAATATCACTAAAATATAACATTACACCCCATGTGGTGGCATGATCATAGATACTAGAGACACTAGTAGGAATTTGGGGGAGGGGGGTCAATGCTATTTGTATTTAAAGACAAAGGGTTGTAGTAAACTAACCTCTACTCAGAGTAGGCCCATTGAAATTAAGGAACCTAACTCATATCCATTAACTTCAATTGGTCTACTTTGCGCAGGTCTAGCATTGAACACCAAACAAACCTACTCAATTTGCACTTTCTGAAATAATACAGACACGCTTAAAAATCCAGACTTCTCCAAATTTTGCAATGCAGTTCTCTGGCCAAGTAAATGTGTGCAAAAATGTTAGGGTAAAGTTGAGCAGGGGAATGCATTCTGCATGGTGCAAGGTGCTCCTTTCTTTGCAAGAAAGCTGCTTTTTGAAACAGGATCCCCCAGTATTGATGCTTCCTCTCAGCAGCTGTTGAGTAGAGACTTCAATCCTGAGGGATGCAGGATGTACCCAACAGAGAAGCCGCTTGAAAAAGAGAACCTCACAGAACTGACCCGTCCCTGATCTCAGGTGGGAGGACTGGAGAAGAGACACAGTGACTCCTTCCCCCACCTCCCTCCCAGTCATTAGTTTGATTAGTTAACCCCCCTCCCATTTAACCTTAGCTCATTTGGAACTGGATCTGGGGTGAGGTTGGTGGTTCCTAGACTGACCCTGGGCAGATAGGCCTGATCACATCAGAGCCATGGAGAGGATACATCCAGAGGCAGATTTAAAGGTAAAGGTAAAGGTACCCCTGACCATTAGGTCCAGTCGCGGACGACTCTGGGGAGAAATGTAAAGTATTGCACTTGGGCAAAAAAAATGAGAGGCACAAATACAAGATGGGTGACACCTGGCTTGAGAGCAGTACATGTGAAAAGGATCTAGGAGTCTTGGTTGACCACAAACTTGACATGAGCCAACAGTGTGACGCGGCAGCTAAAAAAGCCAATGCAATTCTGGGCTGCATCAATAGGAGTATAGCATCTAGATCAAGGGAAGTAATAGTGCCACTGTATTCTGCTCTGGTCAGACCTCACCTGGAGTACTGTGTCCAGTTCTGGGCGCCACAGTTCAAGAAGGACACTGACAAACTGGAACGTGTCCAGAGGAGGGCAACCAAAATGGTCAAAGGCCTGGAAACGATGCCTTAAGAGGAACGGCTAAGGGAGCTGGGCATGTTCAGCCTGGAGAAGAGGAGGTTAAGGGGTGATATGATAGCCATGTTCAAATATATAAAAGGATGTCACATAGAGGAGGGAGAAAGGTTGTTTTCTGCTGCTCCAGAGAAGCGGACACGGAGCAATGGATCCAAACTGCAGGAAAGAAGATTCCACCTAAACATTAGGAAGAACTTCCTGACAGTAAGAGCTGTTCGACAGTGGAATTTGCTGCCAAGGAGTGTGGTGGAGTCTCCTTCTTTGGAGGTCTTTAAGCAGCGGCTTGACAACCATATGTCAGGAGTGCTCTGATGGTGTTTTCTGCTTGGCAGGGGGTTGGACTCGATGGCCCTTGTGGTGTCTTCCAACTCTATGATTCTATGATTCTATGATTCTATGACCGCACCTGGTTCCGCTGCACTGGGAGCCAAGCCTAGGGGTCGTTGCAGGGTGTCACATATGACATAGGTCAACTGAGCAGAACAGAAGGCAAGAAGTAGATGGGCATGGAATTTTGGCCTTGAATTTTGAAAGACCTGTGTCCATCCCTGATACAACCCAGTATGTCACTGAATATAAACATACGGAGAATTAATAGTGGGAGAGCCTTCTGGGCTTCCTGGAGGCATCTAGGTTATTACTGCAGGAAACAAGATGCTGGACTAGATTAACTTTTCAATATGATCCAGCAAGGACATTCATATGTTCTTTGCCAGCTCCCACCAAGGGCACCTCCAGAGATCTTTAAAAAAATAATAATAATTGTGCATTAATCATGATTTGAGCTAATGATGGTATTGGGGAGGTAATACGCAATCCTGCTTCCAATACAATTTGCACTTGCAAAAGGTATGGGTGGAAATACTGCTTCATTTCCAGTTGGTGCAGGTCCTGTAGCTTCCTGCGGAAATCCTATAACTTTTCATACCACAAGTGTAGGTGTACTGTTTTATATCTTATAGCCATAGGGCAGGGACGCGGGTGGCGCTGTGGGTTAAACCACAGAGCCTAGGGCTTGCTGATCAGAATATCAGCAGTTTGAATCCCCGCGACGGGGTGAGCTCCCGTTGCTCGGTCCCTGCTCCTGCCAACCTAGCAGTTCAAAAGCACGTCAAAGTGCAAGTAGATAAATAGGTACCACTCCGGTGGGAAGGTAAATGGCATTTCCGTGCGCTGCTCTGGTTTGCCAGAAGTGGCTTAGTCATGCTGGCCACATGATTTGGAAGCTGTATGCCGGCTCCCTCGGCCAATAAAGCAAGATGAGCGCTGCAACCCCAGAGTCAGCCACAACTGGACCTAATGGTCAGGGGTCCCTTTACCTTTACCTAGCCATAGGGCAATAATGGGGTAACATTGAGAAAGCATCACAGAACAACTAATAAAGTGAATTAAGTCCAGTCCAGTATAAATCTATCACTAATGCATTATTATTTCATCAATGGTCACATCCACACTATATATTCAAAGCACTATGATGACACCACAGAAGCTCATGGCTTCCCCCACAGAATCCTTGGAACTGTGGTTTGTTAAGGGTGCTTAGAGTTGTCAGGAGACCCCTATACCTCCACAGAGCTATGATCCCCAGGGTGGTTTAGCAGTCAATCGTTGTCTCCAGGGAATTCTAGGAACTGTAGCTCAGTGAGGGGAATAGGGCCCTCATAGCAACTCTCAACAAACTACAGTTCCCACGATTCTTTGGGGGAAACCATGAGTGTTTAAAATGGCATCATAGTGCTTTTAAAAGAAGTACGGTGTGAATATGGCCAATGAAGGGGTGCAGAATGCCTCAACAAACACCCCCAAAGAAAAACAAAACAAACGTCCTCAGAGCATCAGCCTTCAACTGAGCAGCTCTTCATAAATACTGTTTCATCTCAGCAGTACAAAGGCTGTTCTTCAATAGCCACTTGCGCATTGTTCCCCAAGAGAACAGGAGTGATGAATAATGACGGAGGATGGAAAATTAGAGAAAGATTATCAGGACCGTAGTGTGCAATCATTCTGCCAGTAACACAGAGAAGTGCTTTCTGAAGCCAGGATAAGAGGCACTGCTACGGTTTGCCTTCACCACTGACTTCTTTTTTCCCCCTTTCTTCCTCAATAGGATTGTTGCTACCTGTCTTAAGAAGCCTCAGTGATCATCATCGCCCACACTTCCCATATTTGAAAACTAGGTAATGCATCCATTTAAGTTAATCAAAGCTATGCTGTACTGGCAAAAGTATTAAACCACTTAAAGTCACCCAGAGTGAACTGTTTCGCAGTGATTTCTTGGCAGTCAGGCTGCTCCGAACTGAGCTGAAGCCATTTGCATTTATTTTTCCGTCAGGATTTGTCTGGTGCATCTCATTGCAGTGAAACAGAGAGTTCTGGGTAATACAGGTCCAGACCTATCATTAGGCAAAGTGAAGTGGCTTCCTCAGGCAGTGGTTCTGGGTGTCGTGTAAGAGACACAAATTGTTAGCTGTTTAAATTCATTTTTGTATTTCTTTTCTCTTTTTTTTAAACTCTCAAAGATTATGGGATTTTCTGCCTCAGTTGCCAAAATAAATTGGCTACCCTTGGGCACTATGCACCTTGACCCATGTGGTGATGGGGGGCACTGTCATTTGCTGTACCACTTCAGGCACAAATGTGTTGATCCGGGCGTGTGTGTGAATGAATTTGGACCACCAGGCTTCACTCTTCTAAGAAGACATTTTGCTCTTGCATTGTGTTTTGGTAACCCAGATGGGCATTGGGATTATAGTTATTTTCAGCTGCTGATTTGGCTGTCGGGAATAGGGACAAGCAGAAGCCAAGTGGTCCTTTTAACTGAACACTGTCTATGGCATAACCTTCACTGCATCTTTGCTTCGCAGCAGATGTTAAATGAATGCCTCAAGTTACAGGAATTTCATTAAGCGAAAGACTTGCACCTCTCTCTTATCAACACGAGTGGTGCCAGTAAGAAGACAAAACTCCCCAAGGGAAATTTCTGACTAAGCTTGCTTCTTACCTTATTCTGTTCCTGATTCTCCCTCCAGCTTATTGAGTGAACGTAGCAGAGGGGAAAACCATACAATTAATGTGCAAATGTTCCCATGTGTGAGAAGGGTGAATGGATGCATGTAAATGCCATAAATAACAGAGCTGGGATGAACAGACAGTGGTGAATCCATTGCTCTGATCCTTGTCCTTTTCACCTTCAGACTGGAAGCAGAGTGAGAGTGGGAAGATGCTAGAGTGATGGGTTATACCTGCTGAGGGTTATACTCCTAAGTACCTTTGATCATTAGGGATGCTGGAGAATTCCAACATAAACAGGAGCAGACATCGTTGATTATTCATCCTATGTGCAAAATAGTTCCATGACTGAATGCCCTGCCATTAACCCCCTTCCCCAAAACCCCAAACCACAAAACCTAAACATAGAAATGTAGAATGCCACACGAATGGGTTCTCCTTATGTGCTCCTACCCGTCTCATACATGGAAATGCTTGGGAATTCTAAGAAAATAAAGCAATCAATGCAGCTTTTAAATCAGTAGTCAGTTCTCTACCTTTGAGTCAGTGTCAACATCATTGCTGGTAGTCTATGTCAGGATAATAAATAGGTTTTTCTCCTTGGTGCAAGCTGAGAAGGGCACACTAACAACCTCAGCTCACAGATCTCATAGCTCAGTGCAGTGAGGATACTCATAGAGGGTTTTTGTGTGTGTGTGTGTTTTTAGTGCAATATTGAAGCTACCGTCTCTGTAGGATCAGTGTGACACAGTGGGCTTTGGTCTTTTACTTCCACATTTAAAAGGGCTGACTTAGCCTATAACTCATCAGTCAGGTAGAGTGTAGCCTGCATCTTGCCTCTTGTTTTGCACTGAGCTCTCCCAAATCTGGTTGAAACTGTTGTAATATACAGTTTCTGACTCACACTTCTGTGCATGAGAGGGTTAAGCTGAGCCTGAGCTCAAGTTGCCAGTGGGAGTGGTTCAGTAGGCTCCCAGCAACCTTTGCTCTCCCTATTCTCTCTCTCTCTGCTTCCTTTGAAGAACAAGGAATCATGCAGCCATGGCTTCTACTGTAGCTGCAAGAAATACCAGGTGAACTGAATCTCTCCAAAATGAGATTTTACAGGCTGCATCTTTGCCAACCCAAACATTGCATGATCTTTTTGTAAGGAAACCATGTCCTTTCTTTTTAAGCTGTTTCACCATTCCCATCACCCACCAACAATCTTCTGGAATAGAGGCCCTTCTTCTATATTTGTGGAGGCTCTCTGGACCTTTTAGAACACTAATTTATCAGGGTTCAAAAATATGAACATGGAAGTCAGAGAGTGATGGAACATTAACCCCCCCCCATGTGCTTATTCAATTTCTAATCACAAAACCTGAAGAGGGCTTGAGCATTAGGTTGAAATGCATAGTTCAAATGTAAGGAACACACATTTAAGCCAGAGTGGCTTTTGAAATTTGCCAGCCACAGAATTTGAAGTGAAGAAACACATTAAAAGGAAAATGGGAGAATCCTTGAAACCTCACTGGAATCTACAGGGCTAATGTTCAATCTGCTCCATCATGCAACAGATTTCTGGTGCTAGTACTGGATGATTATTTTCCCAGTGTCTTGGAATTCCCAGAGGAAATGTGTCTTTTTAAGAAAAGGAATCAAGAGATAATTCCTTTGAAGGGGATTCAGCAGTTCCTCAAGTAAAAGTCTGGGTAGCCTTAGACAAGTTTCTATTTTCAGTGGGAGACTAAATATATGCAGGAAGAATAATAAATTATCCTGCAGATTTCAAATGCTGGTTTGCAACATTCTCAGCTGTTAATAGGTGGAACCCTGGATTCAGCAGGGTCCAATGTGAGTCTCAAAAGCCATATTCAGGGAGTCACCCCAACAAAGGCGCCTGCAGCAGGGGCAGACTTTGCTAATCTTTCATAATATGGCGCCCTGTGCAAGGTCAAAATTTGGCACTCCCCAATGGATCTTCTCAATTATGGATCTTCCCAATTTTGCACCCCCTCAGCTTGGTGCCCTGTGTGGGGGAACCACTCATACTACCCTAAATCTGGCACTGCCTGCAGGAGTGCATGGGATTCCCTCCACTCCATCAGTGACCTTGAATGTGCCAGCAGTGCTCCCAGTCTGACACACAATCAGCTGAGCTTAAAGAAGGTCACCTTCGCAGTGGTGAAGGGAGGAGAACCAGCACCCGGGACGGGGTGTCGGGGTAAGGGGCAAACCGCCCATTGGTGCATGTGCATGCGCCGCTACGTACCACACATGCATGTGCGCCCATCGACGCATGTGTATCGGCACATGTGCACCGCCCATTGGTGCATGTGCATGTGCCGCTATGTACCACGCATGTGTGTGCACCGCTACATACTGAGCATGCGCACACACCGTAATATGTCAGAGGGATCCTCTGCTCACAGCTGCAGCAGAGGGATCCTTCGCTCGCAACTGCAGCGGTGGCAGAGGGATCCTGCTGCTGTCCGTATGGTGCTCGAGCGGTGCTGCGCATGTGTGTACATGCACCAATGGACAGTTTGCTGACTGCGCCGCTCGAGTGCTGTACAGATGGAGGGTGCAGCTGCAAGCGGAGGATCCTGCAAACGTGGCGGTGGCTCACGCCGCTGCGCCTGTGGGGTGCCGTCTTGTCACCCCTCCTCTGAGATGGCATTTGGGGCAAACCACCCCCCTCGCCCCTCTTCCTTCGCCACTGCACCTTCGTTGCACAAAGGATTTCATACAAGGGGATGGGAACACCTGATGATGGCTAGAGTAATTTCATTTCTAGCACTCAGTCTTGGGGCAGATCCTTCGAAACAACTTGGGTAAATCCACCCTGATCTCATTCATGTGTGTGTATGCTGACCCAAGATTAACCTTGTAGCTGTGCTTTTTTATTTCTTAAAAAAATCTGTTCCTGAGTTACTCTGTGCTATATGTAGGGCAAATCTTGTTGCCATTGCACCCATAAAAGAAGACTTGAGATGCAGGAGTTAGGGTGTAAAAAGATAATCTTTATTAAATAAAACAAACAAGAGGATCTGCAAAACCAATTAACCAGATTAGCCAAATCAAAGTAGTCCAGTCAGGAGAATTATCCAATAAGGAGGGAACTAATCCCTCCCATCTCCTGGGCATGTTTACAGATTGCCTTATCCCACATATTCCCAGATGATTGCATTAATGTGTTTCAGGTGCTGCATAATACTCATGGCACATTTGTAAGAAAATGATTTTTTGAACTCCCTGCCTAGTGACATCAGGCAGGTGCTTTCCTTGAACTCTTTTCAGTGCCTGCTAAAAACATTTTTCTTTAGGCAAGCCAATCCAGACACATAGAACATTGGCATGTGTTTTAATCCGGTTTCTAGCTCAGCATTGATTTTACCTAACCTTTGAATGTTTTGAATTGCTGTGTTTAAGTGTGGTGGGTTGTTGTTTTTTTACTGATATTTTCATTTGTTCCTTTTGTAAACTGATTTGCACTTTTTTCTGCAATCAAGTGGTACAGTATATACATTTATTTTATTTTATTTTTTTAAAAAAAACCCAATAAACAACAGCAATAAATAATCCAGAGCTCTTCAGTGCTCCATGGGGAATATTTTGATAGTGTCTTGTTTTGCCAGAGCCCATGCGCCTGTAGTAGAGAAACAGACACACACACACACACACACACACACACACACACACACACACACATATATATAATGTAGCGTTATGGAGCTTAGAAAAGTAGATAGTACAGGAAAAGCAGTAACAGCACATCAAAAGGGTGGATTTTTTCGTCTGGTTTTTTTTTTTTTGGTGGCCTTGAACTTGCTCATGGTACTTTGTTGACATTGTAGTTAGACTCATTGGAAGGTGGCGGTAAAATCACCCTGAATCGCCCCAGTTCATATTGTTATTTGGCCCCAGCACAAAGTAGTTGTATATAGGGCAGAAACTTTGCACATTTTACTAATATAATTCCTTGCATATGATGCAAGGAAAAATAAATATATGTGCCAAGGTCCAGGTTTGGGGCAAGTACTATTTGGCGAGAGAACCCAAGCAGAAATTTAAAATCACAAAATATCACAAAGTAAAGCATAGAAATATAGGCTGTTATACCTTTAAAATATGCCCTTGTGAGTTCCAAAACTTCCCTCTTCCATCAGCATAGAAGAAGGCTACACATCTGTTAAGTTAGAAATTGGTGACTTACAAACTCTTCAACGGTTTGGTTCATGTGTTTTTCCATACATCAGCCAGAAAAGTTGCACAGGCAGTAAAACTTGGCATAGTTACAAGGGGAAAGTTCCTAGATTATTGGTATAGAAACTCAAGAGAGGCTTGTTAAAGCCATGCAGCTAAACTGGAGCAACCAGCTTAATCTCATCACATGCTGAACTTCCAGGTAGACTGAAGAGAACAAAGGCTTGATTACCTAGTCCCTCCCAAGGTGAGCTAAGCCTGGCAGGACAGCTTACTATATGGTCTTAACTCCTTCATGCATGTTAGCTATAGATGGGACATGGGTGGCGCTGTGCTCTAAACCACAGAGCCTAGGACTTGCCAATCAGAAGGTCGGCGGTTCGAATCCCCGCAACGGGGTGAGCTCCCGTTGCTCGGTCCCTGCTCCTGCCAACCTAGCAGTTCGAAAGCATGTCAAAGTGCAAGTAGATAAATAGGTA
>JAXCMG010000018.1:34772882-34838654 GCA_034642415.1 Podarcis siculus | reverse complement strand
GTTTCCCATGAGAACCAATTAACAGAAACTGAAACAGAAACTGAACAGTGATAAAGCGGGATATCAAATCCAAACTCTTCTTCTTCTTCTTTTCATTGGTTCAGGATGCTGACATTGGGTTGCAACTATTAAGATTGCTGTGATCCTATGACTGGTGAATGAAATGACATGCGTGATCTGAAAGTATGTAAAAAGCATTGCTTTGGATGTGGTTCCTTGCAGCCTCCTCCTTATTTTTGAGGCTGTCCCTGTGCACATTTGTATTTCAATAAAGGCCTATCTTTTCACTTGGAGTCTGTATCCTTATATTTTGGGGTTCTGTGTGGGTAACCTCCAGTCTAGGAACCTCTTTCTAAATTTCTCCAACAGCTGATTCCCAGCAGATGGAATCTTCTTGTTCTGCACACCCAGGAAGGCAGGATGCAGGAAGAAGGGGAAAGAGCTTGTGTGCTGCTGCATGGCATCATTATGAGAGTATCAGTGTATAAATCACAGTATATAGATCACAGGTGGGCCCTTGTATTGATCCAATAGAGCTCTTCCTGCGTTCTTGGGGGTGAAAGCAGAGCAAATGATACGTTGCACTTAGGCCAGCATGTCATAGTGTTAGTATGAGATTATGTGATTATGACAGTGGTGACTGCTCAGTTCAAAAGACAGTAGATAAATGAAATTTTCAAGAGGAATGTCAACAAAAATCCTGGAAATAGAAGACTTTAAAAAAAAAAAACAATGAGAAGAAATTGAACATAGGTGAATTATTCTGGGTATGCCCTCCCCAAGACTCAGTTGATCTTGCCTCTGATCAAAGGCCACTTCATACATGATAGATCCTCCACTGGTTAGATTTGTCGATTTCTTCTTGACCCTCTATTGACATCTTAAAAAATGTGTCTAAAGATTCTATTTCCCCCGCAGCTCTCTGAAGTCTGAGTCAGAAGTGCACACGCCATAATGATATCAGGAATGAAAAGTCATCTCTATTTGCTACAGCAAAAGTGCTGTCCTTGCATATGAAGGGTCAAAGCTCAATGGCAGAGCTTCTGTTCTGCATGCTGAAAATCCCACTTTCCATCTCTGGTATCTCCAGGTAGGGATGGCAGGCACCATTGTCTGAAAGCCTGGAGATCCACTGCCAGTCAGTGTAGATATTACTAAGCAAAATAGACCAATGGTGCTTCTGTCACAGCAAAACTGGGCACCTTCATCTGCCCCAGCTGCAATAAAACATGTCTCTTCCATATTGATCTCTACAGCCACAGCCAGGCACCAGGGGCGAACGAAGGCTAACTGACATCCGGGGTGGGGCAAACCGCCGGCTGCACATGTGTTGCCCTACTACGTATGACGCATGCGTGGGGTCGCTATGTAGGGCGCATGTGCAGCATCGCTACGTACAGCACATGAGTGTGACACTGCACATGCGTTGTACATAGAGGTTTGCCACCGGTGCCGCCTGAGCACCATACGGATGGTGGCGCGATCCTCTGCTTGTGGCTGCAGCAGCGGTGTCCGTATGGTGCTCAGGTGGCGCCAGCAGCAAACTGCTATGTACAGTGCATGTGCGGCATCGCTACATACAGTGCATGCATGTGACACTGTGCATGCGTTGAATGTAGTGGTTTGCCGCCGGTGCCACTCAAACACCGTACAGACAGTGGCAGGATCCTCCACATGCGGCTGCAGCAGCACGATGGCTGCTCGCGCCGCTGCGCCTAGGTGCAATGTGGTGAGCACCCGCATGGTGTGCCTTCTTTTCACCCCCCCAGACATGGCACCCGGGGTGCACCACCCCCGCCCCCTTGCAATGCCACTGCCAGGCACTGTAACTCTCTAACAGTTTGACTATTTCCAATGGCACACTTCTATTGTCTCTCTTAAACAGATGGGTGCCATCAACAAGGAGCAATGGTCAGACAGAGTCCTAGGTATAAGGATTACCAAGTGGTCAGGCTGGTCATGGCCATGTGATCTTTGCCTGTGTCTTGGACACAGGGTAGGCTCAAGACACACAAGGACTCAGCTCCATGAATTCGGAAAGAAAAATTAAGTGTGTGTGTTCAGTATATTGACCATACAGGCCAATAGGAGTGTGCCTCAGCTTACCACCTCTGTTGGTATTCTGGAAAGATCTGGGCCAATGTTTGATTTTCTTACAGAACTCTCTCTGTCATTCAGCTATAAACACACTGTGCATTTAATCTTGAATGGGAACCAGAACATTTCACCACTGGGTGCATAGCCAGCTGTTTCTCTTTCTTTTCAGAGCAGATTGCTAGGGTAATTGGATGCAACGTAGGGGGAGAATTCTTATACTTATTGTGAGACCAGGGAAATTTGGCTTCTTCCAGTATGACATAACTCGTCCAGTATGACAAAACAGGCCAATCCTATGTCTTCAGTGCCACCAAGTAGGTGCTCATTGTCATAGAACTTTCTCCTCCGTTTTGTGTTTCAATACAGAGACTCTGTGCTTTGCTCAGAACAGATCAAAAATATAATTTCACCCAAGAACCAGGACGATTGACATGCCCATTTTTGGAAGACTTGTCTTCTCAAACATGATCTCCACAAGCAAATTGCCGGTGGTTAAATTTTGGTGAAAAACACTAGCATTTCTTTTGTATTGTTTGTCTATGCCATATTTTGGCTTTTCTTGGAGGAACTGATCTCTCTAGTGTTTTCCGATAACGAGTGTTTCTGCATCCTAACAGAGTACTTTTTTTTTCCCTTTTGGAGCCAGCACAGCATAGGTCCACAACTGTAGAGATAGCTAGAGAAGTTAGGAGTGTTTTTACCTTTTGATTTCTTATCTACAATTGTATGTGCTCTTTGATGTCTTTCATCTCTCAGCATGTTTGCCGATAGAGAAACACAACACCCTTTCTTGTTTTAAAAGCTTTAGACTGGTGCATAGTGTGAGCACAAAAGCCAACACTAAATCTAACCATTCTGTAGGCTGCTAAATGCAGGACTCAGAGGCATGCTCAGATGAAGTCTGATCCTTTTATTGCTTTATTCTCTTTGTGGACTACTTTGGATGATTTTTTTTCCAAAAAATCAGTATATAATTTCAAGAAAGAAAGAAAGAAAGAAAGAAAGAATTTGGAACTAAGGAACTGGGAGCTTCCGGTCTTGCCCAACTAATTACAATTCTGGCAGCAAACTTTCAGTACCCTGGACAGCTCCACGTGGACCTGGATGGCCTGATACCAGATTCAATCACAAGCAGAGCTCAGACTATTGCTCCAGCTCTAGCCTGAAGGCAACTGGCAGTTTAAGTACTCCTACAGCAAGAGGCCCTTTATGTATCACTGCCTTGTTGTGGTGAAGGGGCTTGAATAACTTGAAGAAGCTATGAGCTGTGCCATGCAGGGCCACCCAAGATGGACAGGTCATAGACTAAATGTGATCCACCTGGAGAAGGAACTGGCAAACCACTCCAGTGTTTTTTGCCAAGAAAACTCCATGGACATAAAAAAGGAGAAGCTTTGAGAAGAAAGCGAGAGTTTCCAAGACATGCTCTGGTTCATGGGATCACGGGGAGTCGAACATGACTAAGACGACTAAACAACAACACAGCAAGAGGCACATGTGTAAATCCCTGGATGGAGCCTGGTTATGAGATAAAGGGAGCATGCTTTTTTTCAAAAAAATCCAGATTACACCCTTCTGTACCTTCTATGATTGCTGGTCTTGGTGCAGTGATGGAGGCGAGGGGTCCTCTTCTGCTGCTGGGGAGGAACAATTAAATCATAGAATTGTAGAGTTGGAAGGGACCCTGAAGATCATCTAGCCCAGAACCTGCAACCATGGCATTATCAGCACCAGAGTTAGAGACAAAGCTACAGGGTGCTCACTATCCACTGGGGCTTCTCCTCAGTAGAAGACTCTAGTACAGTCATACCTCATGTTACATTTGCTTCAGGTTGTGCATTTTCAGGTTGCATCCCACGGTGACCTGGAAGTACCGGAAAGGGTTACTTCGGGTTTCACCGCTTGCGCATGCGCAGACGTGCAAAATGACATCAGGTGCATGCACAGAAGCAGATAATCACAACCCGTGCATGCACAGATGTGCAGAGACGTGTTGCGATCTTTTCAGGTTGTAAACGGGCCTCCGGAACGGATCCCGTTCGCAACCAGAGGTACCACTGTATCCGCCTTTCTAAGTATGAGCCAAAGCAGTAAAAAAAGCAAAATAAAAGTTGTTCATCCCAACTTTAAGGAAGGATAGGAGCATCAGAATTCAAGGGAAATTGGTCAAGGCTGCATACATGTTCTGAGCAGTGCCTGAACTCTACAATCTTTCTGTCCGTTTTCTCCTAAATATGTTCAAACTAAATCCCTCAGCAGTGTTTTGAACTAGCTGTCCTCTTTAAACGAAGCCAGGGAAAGATGTGATATTTCTGATGTTGCGGTCGTTATTACTGCGCATTCCTTTAAATATTTACAAATCCATTTATCATGGAGTTTAAGGACTCAGCTTTTATAATGATCCAATAAATATAAACTCAAAATATATAAAGAACCCCACTGCCAGAATCCCAAGGGCAGAAATAACATTACGATGCTAATATGGTCTGTTGGAGGCTGCAGTAATCCAGATTACCATACATAACCGTCTCCCAGAAACTAATTTGACTTTTATTGTGCTGCTAAATGAAATTATTACATGAGCTATAGATTATTGAGCCCTGTGGCAACATGGGATGGCAAAGCACTGGGATGGTATTTTCCCCTCTTTTTTCGATTGGGGGGGGAGGAAAAAAACTTCCTTCATATTGGCTCCCAGGTTTACGGAACAGTATGCACTTTAGGGGTGAATAACAGATGCTCTATCACTTAGCCTTAGCACAGCAAGTAAATAATTATTACTAGGCCAGGCAGCAAAGAATCACTTTGCTGGGAGGAAATGCACTATGCAAAACATTGTGCTCATTACTAGCATCTTTCTGTCAGAGTCAGGGACTGCGACACTTTGTGACAAGACAACTCAGAGAAATTCAGCAGTGGCAGCTGTTAAGTTGTGGGTGAACATATCAGACCACACAGCGTTTCTTCAACAGCTCTTGTTTATTCATAGGCCAGGACAGAACTGAACTGAAGGGCTCAGTCAGCCTGCTTATATAGAGCTCCAGTACCACGTTACTGTAACAACTTTCTAAAACTATCCAATCACTGAACGTCACTTTTGATCCTTCATTTGCATAACTATCTACAGTATCCCCCTGCTGGCCCAGGGTGAGAACTTCAGTACATAACAGCAGCCACAAAGAATCTGTTGCAGTTATATAATCCTCAACTGGCTGAAACCCTGAACAGACCAATAAAAGACTTATGGGAGATGCAAGCTGTGTTATGTTTTCTGGATGGTTTTTGCCTTGTTACTCACTGGTAGCTTTCCCCATAAATTATTCCCTGGCTCATGCATGCAACAGGTCCCATATTTAGTCCCTGGCATCTCCTGGGGGAGGTGCTGCCAGTATGTGTAGTAAACAGCTTGATTGAGTAGGCCACCTCCATATCGGGCAGTGGAATCTGGTCCACTAAGGCAAATGGGGCACCAGTTCCCAGCTGCCTGTCTTCTGACTTACAATCAGTCCAGGGGATGTAACTGGCTAACAGCTTCCTCATTCTTATTCTCAGTGTTGCCCCTTGTAGAACTCAGCAAGGAGGACGATGTCAACAAGACTAGAATTATTTGGCTCTGGGTTCACTTATTGTTGGGCTAACCACCTCCCCCAACTGCTGTTCACTGCCTCAATGTATTCACTCTGGCGGGGAATTAGCCATGCCCACTTCTTTGCCTGCTGTTCCCCTCTCAGGGGTGGGGGGTTGTGGTGAAAGTTGACCCCACCAAAGAGATAAATACTGTTAATAAGTCCAACTACAGAAATCATCCTGGCAGTCATTCTTCAGGTCATATTGTTGGCATTTTCAGCATGAGTCTGGTGAGTTACGATTTTTGTCCAATGGCGCTGTGGTTAAACCACAGAGCCTAGGACTCGCCGATCAGAAGGTTGGCGGTTTGAATCCCCGCGACAGGGTGAGCTCCCGTTACTCTGTCCCTGCTCCTCCCAACCTAGCAGTTCGAAAGCACGTCAAAGTGCAAGTAGATAAATAGGTACCACTCTGGCGGGAAGGTAAACAGCGTTTCTGTGCATTGCTCTGGTTTGCCAGAAGCGGTTTAGTCATGCTGGCCACATGAATCGGAAGCTGTATGCCAGCTCCCTCGGCCAATAAAGTGAGATGAGCACCACAACCCCAGAGCCGGTCACGACTGGACCTAACGGTCAGGAGTCTCTTTACCTTTACCTTTAGACTTCGCTTCTTGCAATAATACAGAATGGCAGGCTAAGGACTTTACTATGTACAGCCACTGCTGGAGATCTTGTCTGACTGGCTAAAGGCCACCAAGCTGTGAGGCTTGGTGCCAGGTCTTTATAGCCTGCAGATGAGTATTTTATCTGAGTAGTTAATATTTTCAGGCGGGTTTTATATTTCAAGTTTTCTATAGTTTGATTCTCCCAGAGTGGATTTCCTAAGGTGTTCAGGAGGAAGGAAGGAAATAAAAGGCTGAAATGGTGAAAAAAGCAGGAGAGAAAAGTAAGGAAGACTGCACTAAGGAGGTATATTCAGCTAGTTCTACCTTCTTGAGCCGGGACTGAAGCTTAAAATGGGAATTCCTGGCTTCTCCTAATTTACCATTAGACCTCAATGAGAAATCACATTGAATGGAAGAAGCCCTAACACCACTATACTGCCACCAGCACTATCAACACTACCACATCTACTAAGAGCTAAGGATTGGGGGAGGGATGCGGTTTGTTTCACATTTTAATGGTGGGTGCGGATCTGCCTTATTCACACTTCCAAAACAATATGCAAACCAAAATGCAGCTCTCTCTTTCCACACTGGCATTTCTCTGGATTTCACAATGTAGTTCACCAGACAACATGTACAGAAATGCAAATATAATTCGGTGTAACTGTGCATATGCTAGTGAAAACAACATACAGTACAGCCATGCATTTGGGGGGGAACACTAAAATGCTATTTTAAAATTGATTGTTCATATAGCTGTTTTTAATGTTTATGTTTTGTTTTTCGTTAATGCAATGATTTTGTTTTTGTGAAAATTAAAAAAACTATTATATAATAATAATAATAAAATGTTGCTGAATTTTCATGCAGACTTTTTCACTTTTTTTTTTAGTGATACAGAAAAGTGACAAACAGGACATATGACTGGAACAATCAGAAATCGAATCCGTCAGATTCATCCATTCCTACTTGCAACCCAGTCTTTTCATGCTTACTCAGAAGCAAGCACCTTAGGAAGAATTCAGGATAGTGCTCTGGAAATTCCTTATCAACACACACATTTCAACACGCTGGGGCTGGAGCTGGAGCTGGAGCTGTGGCTCAAGCTAGATATACTTAGTGGTCCCTCTGTCCTCTAAGTGCCTGCTTCCTTGCAAATGTAGCAGCTGTCTATTTGCTTGTCTCTCCCTCTGTGAACAATCATAAGCCCACAAGAAGGGCACCATTCCATCCTTTTCCCAACCAGATGCTTGTGGAAAGCCCAGAAACAGGATCTCAGTGAAGCAGTACCCTCCCCAACAACTGAATACCAAGCAACTGGTATTCAGAGGCATACTGTGGCTTAGGGCCCTCATATTTATGGGACCGCTTCTCCTGGTATGCCCCGCAGAGGACCTTAAGGTCCATGAATAATCATAGTTTAGAGGTCCCGGGCCCTAAAGAAGTCAGATTATCCTCCACCAGGGCCAGGGCCTTCTCAGTAATGGCTCCGACCTGGTGGAATGCTCTGTCCCATGAGACCAGGGCCCTGCAGGATTTAACTTCCTTCCGCAGGGCCTGTAAGACAGAGCCATTCTGCCTGGCTTTCAATTTGAACTTAGCCTGATTTTTATTCCCCTTCATTCCCTCCTCCTCCCCTTTTTATGAAGATTACCCGCTCTGGGATCCAACAGCTAATTCTCCCCTGGTCTCCTCGCTGGCCCAAATAGGACTAATTTAGCCAGCTAGCCCTGGTGATCATCTAATGTTTATTGGATGGATTTCCCCCCTAAATTGATTTTTGAATTCTGAATTTATTGTTATTCACGTTTTATACTGTATTTTATTCTGTTTTTTGTTGCATCTATTACGGTAAGTGTTTTAAATTTGTTATTAGCTGCCCTCAGCTGGTTTTCTGAACCGGGAAGGGCGGGGTATAAATAAAAAAATATTATTAATGTTAACAGTGGCGGCAAACATTGCCGCAATGGCAGAAGCCATTTGGTGCACATAACCTCTGAGAGGGAGAGAACAAGTTGAGTGGAGGTTATTGTTTTTTCCTCCTTGCTCCTTTCACAGCTCACTTACTTGGAATGGGCAAGCAGCAAGCATAAGGGGGCTTTGGGGGTTATCAGTACCCACCTCTCCTTGGGACATGGGCTTTGGCAGGTGCCCAACAACACCAACTCCTGAAGGTAGCCCTGGTCTAAGAAGATAGCCAAGTCTTCACAGATGAAACCAGTCCTTCAGGTACCCTGGTCTCAAACTGAATATCATGCAATGTTGATCCTAAAGTTGCCTCCTCCGTCTTCATATGCACAATCTCTCAGGCCAGCTCCAAGCTTCTCTGCCATTTTCAATCTGCCACGTAACCCGAACAAGTCCCGGAGCCAGATGAATCTTTAATGTCAAGAGTCAGGTGTATCTTCTTGTGGAGCATCTGAGCTTGTCTCTGACCCTCCCTGAAACCCAGCTCTGGAAATCATACAGAAGGGAATAAGTTTGGTTTGGATTCTGCCAGCATTCATGTGAAACAAATGCATCACTTTATAACCACAACAGCAATGTACTTTTCAAAATAGCCCCGGGCAAGATTTTCAAGAAAAATTAAACCCACTGCTCCACAAAGCTGCAGTTGACAGCAAGCTTTTTGATTCTGTGTCTGTACAACAGCTCTTTATGCTGCACAGAGGAGGAAGATGTGAAAAACTATGAAAGACCCCACATCTGTCTCCTTCCTGGGCACATCACACATGCTTGCCCACACACTGGTGATGCATCAGTTGGGGCTGCTTTTGATTGACACTGCACAGTAACCCGTTGGGGATGCTTCCCTTGAATAAGTGGAAGGGTTATATTGCACAGAAGTAAAAGAGGTCCCTGTTGCATGAGTCAACAGCTCACTTCTGTGTGATGTTGCAGCAGGAGATGCACACCCTTCCAGGCTTTAACTTCCTTTGACAAAAGAAAGCGACCACTTCGTTCCGCAACATGTATGACAGGTGTAGCTGCAGAAAGCCGGTACAAATCCTGCACTCAGTTCGCAGAAAGAACATTAGCGGCTTGGACATGTGTTTTGGCACACACGTGACAAGAGAGGAAGTGTTTTTGTTTGTTTCTTTTAAGAAGGAAAAGAATGAAGATTAAAGCAAGCAACGAGAATGATTCTTTTGTGAATCATTGGAATTTTAATGTATCCAGTGTCACAATATGGGTTTATAATTTAGAAATATTCTAACAGTATTAAGAAGTTGGTGATTTGGGGGTTTACCCTAAATACATGGGATCGAGGCAGTTCCATAGGCCTAGAGATTGTTGCCCAAGTTTGACTTAGAAACTATGGAGAATAAAGTTGTTTTCAGCCATTTTGCAGTCCTCTGTCTGTGGACCAGTCTGTAAACGCACTTTACATTTGTAAAAAACAACAAGAACCAGAAGCCTTTTTGCTAGGCATTTCAGGTCAAGAACTGCTGAAAGAAAAATGGAAAATATTTATGTACAGCAGCAAGAATCTTATTAGCTCAAGGTTGGAAGAAAGAAGAAATACCAAAGAAATAATAATGGCAAGAAAAATTGATGAACTATGCAGAGTTAGCAAAGTTAACAGATAAATTGCATGAAAAGGACAACAGAGACTTTAAAAATGAACAGGAATCGTTTACAATTTATTTACAAAAACAACATAAAGAATTGGACTCGTTGGCAGGTTTTGAATAAACACTCACAATTTTACTTAATTAAAACATGGAGGAAGATAATGTAATGACATTTTATGTATATTAACATGCAGAAAACAACAATGTTTGTAACAAACCAGAAAGGGAAGATAAGAGAAGTCACCGGGTGTGTGTGTGAAAAATATAAAATTAGACAATTGTTATTTGTAATTTGTTATAAAAGAGGAAATTTAATAAAATATTTATAAAAATAAAATAAAATAAAAACGCATTCTGAGTGTGGATCTTTAAGTAACCAAACCAGCATCATCTATGCACAAGTAGCAACAGGGACTGTGAAATCCTGGAGATCTACTGCCAGCCAGTGTATACAATACTGGACTAGGTAGGTTAAATGTTCTGACTCAGTATAATGAAGCTTCCTATAGTGTTTTTTTTTAAAAAAAAATATGGCAATTTTATCTGCTTAGTTGTGTCTATATGTGTTTGTAGTTTGTGCACAGATTGAGATGGCTGCTGGCTGATGGAAATAAGTATCTATCAGGAGATGAGAAAGCAAATCATCGCATATACAACTGTTCTACGGCTGCAGGATGGGTAAAAAGGGTTTCCTTCCTTCCACAGGGTGCTTGAACTGAACCACTGACATTGCAAGGCTAAAAAGACAAAAAACAAACCCTTGTGTGCACTTAATGTGGGAGTCAGTTCCATTGAACCTTGTGGGACTTGCATCCCAATAAACATTTATTGGGTCAGGCTGTATAGATTAGGCAGGTCAGCACTAATTTTTGCTAGCGTGCAATGACAATGCTCTCCCTCCCCTCCTTTTAATATTACATTGCTTCTCAGTTTAATGCCTAATTACTTGGAGGGCTATTTTCTTCTGGGAGTACAAATATTGCCTCATCTTCTCCCCCACTCACTCAGAACCTGAGAAGCATTCATTATTGTTTTATGAAGGCATTTTTATAAAGTTTTATAAAAGGTGTCCTATCTCAGCTGCTGTCTGTTGCCATATTTTGTCATTTGTTAAGCACATATGTTTGGGCAGGAAGTGAAATATTAAGAACATAGACCCCCCTGGTCCATCTAGCTTGGCATTGTCTATCCTGATTGGAAATTGGATCTCCAGGTCTGCAGACAGGGAACTTGGTTAGCCTACACAAAGATGCTGACAGTGGCACTTAGGACCTTCTGCGTGAAGAGCAAATCCTCTATTATTGATGTGTGAATCTGTCACTTTCAGTTTCTCCTTTTTCCCAGTCTTTAGTTCTCTACATTTTTACTGTAGTTTTATATTTCTAAGTCTTCAAGATAATTCACAAGCAATTTAATGCCAATACGCACATTTGCATGCTGTTTTCCCTAATCTGCACATTTTTGCAAAGCAATTTCCCTTAATAAAATGCATTTTATGCACACAACATATGCATTTTAATGCACAGTTTGCTCTGGTGTATACATTTTTGCAGTGCTTTTTTTTTCTAAAAAAAAGTTTAGGGGTGCTCTCATTTTCCTACTCATATTGAAATACTGCCCCTTAATGAGGCCAAACTTAGATTCATAAAATGTTTAGGGGTATGCGTACCCCTGCGTCTCCCCAGAAAAAAGAACTGCATTTTTGTACACATAACGTAGTCAGAGAACTGCATTGCAAAATTCAGAGAAATGTGGATTTCAATGGATGACTCTCATATTTTTTGGAAAGTGTAAATTAGCTAGCTTCGCTTTAAAAAGTGATATGAATCAAATTTATCCCCCATCCCTAGCTGTTCCTTGTTTAAATTATAAGTTAAATCATTTAAATGACAAGTATTTTTAATTGTCCCCTAAACCCACTTGCAGTGTTTGGAGGTCCTGGATGCCTGGCAGTTTTCAAAACTTCTGGAAATAGGTCATATTGAATTAGGATAACAACACACTTTTTTTTTTTTTTTTTTTTTTTTTTTTTTTTGCTGTTCTCTGGCTCCTTTAATCCAGGGAATACAGGCAATTAAGCTCTTTATATCCCTACGAGGCCGGCAGGGAAGTACTATCAAAATCCGAATTACAGAGAAAGTCTGTGGGCTAGGGGAAGTGAGAGAGCTGTCTGAGATTTCATATGGTGACTTAAACGAGCAATAGAATTTTGGAATATTTAAACTGACTACTGAAGGTATTCTTGTAGTTACTAAACACAATGGCCTCAGGAGAAGGGGAAAACATACAGAAAGAAATACATTTCAAGGCCTGCCAATTTGTTTTCAGCCAAGATATGCAATTTTAATGTTGGCGTGCATCATTACTGCATGAAGAGTTGTTACTGTCATTATCTTTATGAATAGAGAGAAAGAAAAGTCTCTCTCTCTCTCTCTTCCCTCCCTCCCTCCCTCCCTCCCCCCCTCTCTCTCTCTCTCACACACACACTACTAGAACTTGAGGCCACCTAAAAACATAGACCAGCAGTAGCAGACAGACCAAATATGTGAACTTCATCATAAAAAGGTAAAGGTAGAGGGACCCCTGACCATTAGGTCCAGTCATGACCGACTCTGGGGTTGCGGTGCTCATCTCGCTTTATTGGCCGAGGGAGCCAGCGTACAGCTTCCGGGTCATGTGGCCTTCATAAATAAGCCACTTCTGGAGAACCAGAGCAACGCACGGAAATGCCGTTTACCTTCCCGCCGGAGCGGTACCTATTTATCTACTTGCACTTTGACGTGCTTTCGAACTGCTAGGTTGGCAGGAGCAGGGACAGAGTAACGGGAGCTCACCCCATCGTGGGGATTCGAACCGCCAACCTTGTGATCGGCAAGCCCTAGGCTCTGTGGTTTAACCCACAGCGCCACGCACGTCCCAAACTTCATCATACTGACACATTATTAACTTTGGAAACCTACTGAGTGTGGCATGGCTCCAGTGGCTGGCTTCTCCTTCTGCTGCTGCTGTGGAGAGAAAGGAAGGTGGAAGCAGCCTCCCGTTGGTGGCAGCACCAGGAGAAGACAGAGCAGGAAGTGCTAGCCATTGAAGCCACGCAGCCACTGTTCAGCCCCTGGCTCCTCCTGACATCAGACGTGTGATGTCCCGTCCCCCCAATCACCTTCACAAGCTAGCACCTCTGATTACACGCCCTACCTCTTAGTGCACAGCAGTGATGCAGGCCATAGGAGGTGAGATGAGCAGCCCTGCCCCACAGACCACTACTGATGGGCATCTGAAGAAAGCTGGGCTTCTCTGTGCTGTATTAAAGCACAAATAACTGTGTAGTGTCCACAAGTGCAATATGGCTTCCCCCTTCTTCTCTCTCCTCTTGATCCAAGACAGTATTCTTCAACCTTGGAAACCCAGGCTTTTTTGGGCTACAACTCTCACCATCCACAGCCAATTTAGACAAGGATGATGAAAGTCAAGGGTGCCAACTTGAATAAAATATTGGGGGAAGGGCAGGTAAGCCCCACCACACATAATTGATCCCATGACACAGTGCATGCACACCATTTGAACGGCAATGCCCATCAAGTTGGGTGGCCTCAAATATTTTATTGTGGGACTGAAGACCCTTCGGTCCCTAGGAGTTGGCTCCTATGAGCAACATTTGGAGAACCTTAGGCTGAAGAAAACTGGTCTAGGAAACTTTGCTGCAGGCTGGTGTCTTAGGGTATATAATAGCAGAATTCTGAACCAACAGCAGATGTAGTCCTTAGAGGCCTGCCACGAAGCTGCATATTAATTACCCAGTTAAAAAACCTGTTGCATTGTCAACGTTCAGGATAGCAAGATAATACATCACTAAAAAAAGGAAATACTTTGTTGGGAGATGGGGGCAAAAGGGGAAATCAATTTCCATTTGCATGTGTTGAATTATAGGCATTGTTGTTGTTTAGTCGTTTAGTTGTGTCCGACTCTTTGTGACCCCATGGACCAGAGCACGCCAGGCACTCCTGTCTTCCACTGCCTCCCGCAGTTTGTTCAAACTCATGTTTGTAGCTTCGAGAACACTGTCCAACCATCTCGTCCTCTGTCTTCCCCTTCTCCTTATGCCCTCAGTCTTTCCCAACATCAGGGTCTTTTCCAGGGAGTCTTCTCTTCTCATGAGGTGGCCAAAGTACTGGAGCCTCAGCTTCAGGATCTGTCCTTCCAGCGAGCACTCAGGGCTGATTTCCTTCAGAATGGAGAGGTTTGATCTTCTTGCAGTCCATGGGACTCTCAAGAGTCTCCTCCAGCACCATAATTCAAAAGCATCAATTCTTCGGCGATCAGCCTTCTTGATGGTCCAGCTCTCACTTCCATACATCACTACCGGAATTATAGGCATAGACATTAAAAAAAAGAAAAGAAATTGAAATACCGGTATATCTCACCATGGTGGGAAAGACCAGCTGACTTGGGTGCCTACTCAGCCTGCTGTCCAGGAACAAAATGTTCCTGGGCAATTGCCAGACCTCCCCTGTTCTCCCTTCTTATGGTTCTTTATATTTAAACTGGCCTTTAAACTAAAGTGAACTAAACACACACATGGCTACCCAACTGACACTTGTGTGGAGCCTGAATAGTCAAGGTTCAACAGACAACACATGTATCACGAGCAGCTTCAGGTCATGTCATGTGAAAACTCAGCTGGCATGTGGAGGGCTGTAGCTCATGATCGTTGCAATCAGGGGCGCCAACTTGAATAAAATATTGTGGCGGCCCAGGTATGCCCCAACCCACATAACTGATCACAAGGCACAATGGTACACACACCATTCAAATGGCAATGTCCACTAACTTTGGCGGGGCCCGGCCCCCTCAAATTATTTATTGTAGGTGCCAAAGCTCTCACGGCCCCTAGGAGTTGTCTCCTATGGTTGCTGTCTACCAAGGAGGCAACTGCACTTTAAGAGTCGCGAATAGAGTTATCAATTAATTCCAGTGTTGACATGACCGCAGCGATTGTCCACAGAGCCCTTTTAATAGTGACAGTCCAAGCAAGGGCATCCATCATTTTGATTTTTATCATTCAACAGGGGAACAGAAACATACATTTGAGGGTAGTTGTGATACCAAAATATATGCAGCCATTATTGCTGGAGGTGAAATGACATTTCTCAATGGCTGAACATGGCTTAGGTTGTGAAAGCACTAGCGTGTAGTACAATTAGGGCTTTTCCTTGGCAGACTCTTGCCATGATCAATGTGCTCAGGGAAGGCATGGAAATAAATCAGGAGTGTGGAAGTGATCCCCAGGGTGAGGTTTCTGGGGACTAGGAGAATTGAAGGACTGCTATTTGGGCAACAGTAAGAAACAGAGTCCTTCCGACATCATACCATTTTAATCTTGAAAACCAGCACCATAACTCATTCCATAAATCCGTTATTAACTATCATCAGGACAAATAAATTACACTCTCTCAGGCCATTATCCACAGATCGGCAGCATTGTGGCTGGCAATATACCTGGTGAGTGGGTGAGATGAACATGACAGGGATTCAGAGATAAGTTGAACGAATTCAGAAAACATCCCCTTGTAATGAATGTGTATTCAACTGTTATTTTCTAACCCTATTTTCCATTACACTCCAGGCAGGGCTACTACTTGAATTCACATTGAAAGAAGAAGGTCAGAGTTTGCAAGCCACCTTGAATGTGTTTGGGCTTAAAAAGAAGAAGACGAAAATCCATCTGTATTCTTAGAAAACATTCATTCCTACCTATTTGTTCACATTATTATCATGGCATTTGTTGTTGCTGTTACCATTGAAAGTTCATAAGAGAGCCCATGTAGCGTATTTCTTCTCCTTAACTCTGTGATGCTTCAGTTTGAATTATGACATTTTATCTTTTGAATATAATAAGAATGTGAAACAATTTCCCCCTTTCTTTTTTGCCCCTTCTCGGTAAACAGAACTAACGCAGGCGAGCACTTATATGTAGAAATACAAATATGCATAATTAGATCAGAGTTGAATGCCATTTCCCAAGGAGATTCATTGAAACTTCTCAGTCAGCTGGGGGGGGGGGGAGAGAAAGTAACCTTGAGAACGAAGCAACACTTTCTTTTTCCAGCTGCTCCTTATCTGTTTGAGAAGGAAAATGTCTGATACAATGACCTCCCAAATTAAATCACCCATAATTTTAGAGCGCAAGTCTGGGTCCAGGTTTGATGCTGATTAATATTATTTTGATATTGTTGAAGTAAATAATTGGATTGGACTTCCATTGCTCTTCTTTTAGCCTACTGCATTCTTCATCCAAGAGGGAAGCAGAAAAGACTGTATTGTAGCTTGAGTTAGAGCCTTTGCTTTTCATGCAAAAGGTCCCAGGTTCCTTTCCCAGCCTCTCCAGGTTGGGTGAGGAGTGACCCCTGTCAGAAACCTTAGAAAGCTGCTGTCTGCCATTGTTGACAATACAGTGGTACCTCAGGTTAAGTACTTAATTCGTTCCGGAGGTCCGTACTTAACCTGAAACTGTTCTTAACCTGAAGCACTACTTTAGCTAATGGGGCCTCCTGCTGCTGCTGCACCGCCGGAGGACGATTTCTATTCTCATCCTGAGGCAAAGTTCTTAACCTGAAGCGCTATTTCTGGGTTAGCGGAGTCTGTAACCTGAAGCGTATGTAACCTGAAGCATATGTAACCCGAGGTACCACTGTACTGAGCTAGATGCAGCAATGGTCTGTCTTGGTATATGGCAACTTCCACTATTAACTGACAATAGAATTCCATTCAAAGGGAGATGAAATTAATTATAATTTTTTGAAAGGAAAATTTGTTGGAGAATAATACAGGGAAATCCCTGTTTCAAATATTGCTACTCACAAATAGTGTGGAGAATTGTAGGTGGCCTTATAATTCAAAACATAGTCAGGGCCCTAGTCACTTGCTGCCTTGGGGCCTACGAGGGCAAGACGCTCGCTGTGCCCCATCCCTGAATTTTCAGCAAGCATGTTTTGAAAGAAAATGAAGTGGTTTAGAGAAACAAATAAAATGGGAAAATGTATCCTATTCAGTTGCTCAGTAAGAAGTAAACATGCTCCCACTTCCCATTGTTTTGGTCGATGAATGCAAAGATCCTGGAATAACTGACAATTCATAGGTCATTTTGTGTTATAAAATTAACAACTAATTTTGGGTTAAACCACAGAACCAAGGGCTTGCCGATCAGAAGGTCGGCGGTTCAAATCCCCGCGACGGGGTGAGCTCCCGTTGCTCGGTCCCAGCTCCTGCCCACCTAGCAGTTCAAAGCACGCCGGTGCAAATAGATAAATAGGTACCACTCCTGCAGGAAGGTAAACGGCATTTCCGTGCACTGCTCTGGTTCACCAGAAGTGGCTTAGTCATGCTGGCCACATGACCCAGAAGCTGTACGCCGGCTCCCTCGGCCAATAAAATCGAGATGAACTCCGCAACCCCAGTCATCTGTGACTGGACCTAATGGTCAGGGGTCCGTTTAATATCATTTATTAACTTTGGGGAATGGCTGTAGATCAGCAGTAGAGCATCTGCTCTGCATGCAGAAGGTCCCAGTTTCCATGACTGGTATCTCCAGGTAGGGCTGCGAGAGACCCCTGCCTGAAATCCTGGAGAGATACTGCCAGTCAGTGAAAACAATACTGATCTACAGGAACTCAATATAAGGCAGCGTCCTATGTTCCTAACATTAAACATGCTAACAGTGAACTCTAATGCACATCTCTGGAGTGAATCCCATTGATTCCATCCTAGGTGACCCTCTTCTATTCAGCTGTTTTTCAGTGATGGTACCCTAAGATGTATCCTATTATGTGTATACCCACACATTAAAACATTTCTGAGTATGGGTCTCTTTTGAACCCTTATTCAAGGACCCCTGTCTGAATGTGGTCTGCCCACTATGCTTTGCCTTATCTGTCTTATCTGTCACAGACAGGAGGAATCAGTTATCTCAACTGTGAGGAAAGATTTTCTCATTGAGTATTATATACCATTTATCTAACAGGTGTGTGTGTGCACACATACACATGGGGGTGTCTACTAGATGTCCCTGAATTCTCTAGAATTGCCAATATACATTGTTGATGTTTTTATTGTGGACAATTAGTTGTGGGTAGCAGGACAGTCCCAAAAGTCACTGTGGACTTCTAGAGCAAAACGTAATATATTTTTGTTGTTGTTGTTTAGTCGTGTCCGACTCTTTGTGACCCCATGGACCAGAGCACGCCAGGCACTCCTGTCTTCCACTGCCTCCCACAGTTTGGTCAGGCTCATGTTTGTAGCTTCGAGAACACTGTCCAACCATCTCGTCCTTTGTCATCCCCTTCTGCTTGTGCCCTCCATCTTTCCCAACATCAGGGTCTTTTCTAGGGAGTCTTCTCTTCTCATGAGGTGGCCGAAGTATTGGAGCCTCAGCTTCAGGATCTGTCCTTCCAGTGAGCACTCAGGGCTGATTTCCTTCAGAATGGAGAGGTTTGATCTTCTTGCAGTCCATGGGACTCTCAAGAGTCTCCTCCAGCACCATAATTCAAAAGCATCAATTCTTCGGCGATCAGCCTTCTTGATGGTCCAGCATAATATATATGTTGAGAGAAATGCATAATATATATACATTATATATGTGTTGAGACAAATGCTTTGTCAAATATGCTCCCATTTCCATGCTGAAAATAGGGTAGTTTTTCCCTAGGGGAAAATTAAATTTGAAAATCCTGTTTGTTGTCTTTGTATCCTTAATGAACACACTTTGATGTGGTTTCTTTGTCCCCACTATTTTGGGTACTTCTTCTTGGATTATCCATGAATCATCCCAGACAATCAGTAATCTGAACAGGATTATGCCACAAATCTATCAAGCCAATTTTCCACTATGATCTGTGGACTAATGCAATAAATGCTATTCTACTTGGTTCTATGTAGCCAATCAGATTTGTCTATCTATAAGATGATTTCACTGATGACAAAGGTGTTTGATAGAGATGGCAAGACAGGGCAATGTAAATGTACAGCCAAACATTTTCATGGGCATTGCTGAAAGATTTAGTTTTTTGCACTGCTGGAAATGTTCTCAAAATTACAGTGAACAGTTTCATTGATCCCTCTTCCCAGCTCATTTGAAACTGTCCCCTCTTCACTGTGAGCCCGAATGCTTTGAACAATGTAATTGTTAATGTTTGTGGCACAGTTGGAATGTACTTTCTAAATAAATAAATTATGGGCCTTTTTCTCATGAGCCAGCATAGTTGAGAGCACTGAGGATGGAGGGAAGGCAGGAAAGAAAAAAAACTTGACAGTAGGAAAGGAGAAACTGAGAATTGAGGCAAATAGCATTCGTATAGACTACAGTACTTTAAAAACTGGATAATGACCCTCATGAGTTGGCTAGAGATGGAAGTTTTTTTAAATCTAGATGTTGGGCTAATCCAAATGGATTCCTCCCCCCTAATTCTCATTATCGTCCTTGATCTCAATTTGACTTGAGTTCCGCCCCCTCCCCATCTGCTTCCATTAAAATACACTTAAACACACACATATTATATGGATTTAATGTGTGCATAAGGCAATGTAAACAGAAAAGGGGGGACTGGTAAGATGGTCAAATCAAATTCTCTGTGAAATATATTGTCCTAGCCAAAGCTATTCAGTATCCCTTTGTATAAGTACAAATAACTGGCTGCAGTAGCAGCTAATGGCTAAAGCGGAAGCAGAAGTCCATTGAACCTCTGTTTGATTTCTTGCAAATGCAATGGAGGTAAGGCCAGCTTGTTGCAAGACAGCCCTTGACTTCTTTTCTCCTTCCACCCCAAATCCTCTGCCCCATTTCTGCAAGGGAAAGAAATTAGCTAGGGAAAGGGGAATAAGGGAGCATGTGTTAAAAGCTTCCAAAAGAAGGTTGAAAATGTTGCTAGCATCATTTTCCAGAGGACCACATGATTTGTAGATTTCACCCATCTCTACAAAATCATGCTGGCATGTGTGAAAGCGAAGGGCAGGGCTTGCAGTCAGAAGGTGTGGCTTCTGTGTAGACTCCAGTTCCAGCATTTCTCATTTTGGAAATGAAGTACCGAAAATCCCCTAGAGCAAGAATGATGGATGGAGCTATTAGTTAAGTTTCCAAACAGCAAGTCTGAGTGGGCTTGAAAGACCTTTGTGCGTATTCTCTTTTCCCCCTGAATATAAGTTTTAATTCATTCAGTTAATCAGGGTATGTTTGTTAAGCATTCTGAAGTTGTAAATCACTACGTAAATGTTAAATGTTGTAAACTGCTGTCATGCCACAAACAGAACTTTCTTGATGAATAATGGTTTAGAGAGTATAACATCTCTCCCCCCCCTTTTCCTTGTCTTCTTCAGCACTCAGTGATTTATTTTATTGGGGTAGGCACTTCTGATTTCTTTGAAATATATACAAGCCTAGATTCTTGATTTTCTGTTTTTACCTCAAGACATCCTATAAAAAAATCAGTTTGCAAATCATCTAAGATGTGAGGGAAAAACATCAGATGGCACAGGGAATATGTCAGCCAGTCAGATTTGTTTGCTATAAACCATTGGTCATCACTAAAGTGCAGAGGGACAGATTGAGATGTACATTTTAACACAGAGTATCCCCAGCACACTGAACCCCATTTTGGGCAATACATTTTTGCCTGCTCAAGCAAAGCATCGGAACCTTGTATGTAACATAGATAGTCCTATCAGCCAGTAATGAACAGGTGGCATGGAAAATGCTGCTTTCACTGCTCTGAATGCTTCTTTGCTCCCAGTATTCTGAGCTATGTATTTCAGAGGGCCTGTCCATCTGAATAACCCTCCATCCAACATAAGCTCTTCGAAGGTCTGCCCCATTCTGTCCTTCTGACCTCATTTCTCAGCTTCCTCCACTTCACTACTGCAGCAGCTCAAAAGCATTGTGATCCCTTAAATCAGGGGTCAGCAGACTTTTTCAGCAGGGAGCAGGCCACTGTCCCTCAGACCTTGTGGGGGGGCCGGACTATATTTTGAAGGGGGAAAATGAATTCCTGTGCCCCACAAATAACCCAGAGATGCATTTTAAATAAAAGGACACATTCTACTCATGTAAAAACACACTGATTCCCAGACCGTCTGCGGGCCAGATTGAGAAGGTGATTGGGCCGGATCCAGTCCCTGGGCCTTAGTTTGCCTACCCATGCCTTAAATGGATCCACCGTTTCTCCCTTTCTGCTCTTTAATGCATGGTGGTGTCTCTCAAAACACCTATGTCATAAGACCACTTTGCTTTGCTTTGTTTTGTTTCTGTGCTTCTCCATAATTGCTGTCTTGTTTATACAGTGGTACCTCTAGTTACGAACTTAATTCGTTCTGGAGGTCCGTTCTTAACCTGAAACTATTCTTAACTAGAGGCGTGCTTTCGCTAATGGGGCCTCTTGCTGCTGCTGCGCCGCCAGCACACGATTTCCGTTCTCATCCTGGGGCAAAGTTCTCAACTCAAGGTAACTCTTCCAGGTTAGCAGAGTTTGTAACCTGAAGCGTTTGTAACCTGAGATGTTTGTAACTCGAGATACCATTGTATTTCATTGATATTTCCTTTGTCACTGTTCCCTTTTTTATTTTTTCCTCATTCGTTTCATTTCCATGTTGATTTACAAGAGAGACTCACCCTGTCTTTCTACGGTGAAGAAGTGCGAAGAGTTTGGGGCATGGCGAAATTATAAAGCCTGGTCCCCACTCTTTCCTGGTTGGACTGCCAGCCCCCATGTGGCTACTCCTGTTCTTCCCCTGAATAGGACTACCTGAGTCCTGGGGGAGCTGGGGTGTGGCAAAATCTTCCCCACTTGTATGTGAAAATGGCGTTCCTGGAGAACGTTCCCTGAATGTATCAGTTTGTATCAATTTGCTAAGCAATGCAATGCTCCTTGTCAGTTCCAGGAACACCCCCGCCCCCTTCTGACACGTTAATAGGGGAAACCAGATGAAAGGATTTTCATTTGTTTCTCAAAGAGATGAAAGTTAGTTTTGTTTTTCATTCAGCTCTTCCTTCAATTTGCTCTTCAAAACCCGCCTCTTCCATTTTGCATAAGCTGACAGAGTCTAGCAGGCGGTGTATCCACAGGAATACAGTCTAGGCATAGGGGAGGCAGAAAGCAGCTTTGGAGAGGCAACCAGACCACCATGAATGACCCAAGGCTGTTGTGCAGCCTGCACCTTATGCACAATCCAGTGTGTGAAGCCACTTTTATGTCCATACGATCACATAGGATATGGCCTTATACCAAGTCAAACTTTTTGTCCATCTCTGTAAGTGTTTTGTCTACTCTGACCGGCTGTGGAGATGATCAAGACTTTCCTTTGATTCACATTTTGGTGTTGGCCAAACCAGTTTGCAACACCCAAACCACTGTGTGAAACAAAACACAACAGTCAGTTGTATCTTGCACATCTCTGGATTTTGCAGTGCATTTGTTGCCCACAAAGAAAACGACCCATGAGACTTAACTCTGTGGAAAGGTTTACATTTATTTAAAAAAATAAAACAACGTGGAGAAACTGCAAATTCACCAAGTTCAGAGGGTACGGTCAGGTGAGGATTTCATTGAACTCTGGTAGAGAAACATCCCTACAGACCCCGGGGGCATGTGTTACAGCTGCAGGCAGTGACTCCTCCAACAAAGGATGGGGAGGAAATGACTCCCGCCTTGCTAGGTCAGCTCTGCGAACAAAACTGCCCTGCACACTCAGGCCCTGCTGTCCAGCATTCACCCAAAATGTTCATGAAAGCCCTAAAGGGATCCTTCCAGGTCCGGCCAGGCATAAAGGACTGGCAGATTCTTAAAGGGTGCCCTTAGCCCAATAGTAGCTCAGTTTTCCTACAGTTATTCTCCCACACTTCCTCACCTGCCCAGACTCAGTGCTCCATGGACAAGTAATCCTTGCCACAGCTCAATTTCCCAATCAAATTAGTCTCAGCAGTGTGGAATAAGCAGAGAGAGGGGGGCGGGGAAGGAAGGAAGGAAGGAAGGAAGGAAGGAAGGAAGGAAGGAAGGAAGGAAGGAAGGAAGGAAGGAAGGATCCCAAGGGCCAATCAAGCAATTCCCCTCCAATTCCTATTCAGCCTCTTCAACAGACTGAAGTTAACACTGCATAAAGGGAGTGAGAGAAGGAACAACAAAAATTTGAAGAGGGCTTGAGGAAGGAGCAGACGACATAGAAGCCAGCTCCTAGGGGCTGAGGTCCCCCCAGTAAAATATTTGAGCCTCCCCCCACAAAGTTGATGGGCATTGTCATTCAAATGGTGTGTGTATGCCATGTCTTTTTATTGATTATGTGGTGTAGGGCTTACCTCCCTCCCCCCATATTTTATTCAAATTGGCACCCCTGATTGGCCATCTGGCCCCTACATGGTTCCCATCAACCCTTTTCTTCTGGGAGCCAATCTCCCAAGACCTTCTTTGAAAGGGCGAAGGCAAACACACACACACCCTAAGGGAGGGAATGGTGTTGGCAAAGAGGCTTGAAAATATTGGGGGGGAAATCTGCAAAATAACAGTGCATTATAAAATGGAACCTTGGGTTACGTACCGTCCTTCTTACGATTGCTTTGGGTAACAAGCTCCACTAACCCGGAAATAGATGCTCCTGATTTTGAACTTTGTGAGCGGAAGTCGTGTGGCGGCGTCAGCAGAAGGTCCCATTAGCGAAAGTGCGCCTCAGGTTAAGAACCATTTCGGGTTAAGAACAGACCTCCGGAACAAATTAAGTTCATAACCGGAGGTACCACTGAAAATTGCTCAGAATATGGATTGTTGGGTGTATTTTAGTGTGAATTTTCTCAGTGTCTCCTTCTCCTCATGCTCACATTGCTGTTTAATGTGGAAACAGGATGGAATGGAAATAGATTGCAGCACCCTGCCAGGGTCAGAGAGGGGTCTCTCACATAATGTTTTGCCAGGTCCTTATAGCAGACGAATTCAGGAACTGAACATGGGAGTTCTACATGCCAAGCATGCACTATGACTCCTCCCCTTAATGCCTTGCTGTAGACCTTTCCAGTTCTTCTAAACTTGAACATGTTCATCTATATCCCGTCTTTCCTTCAGAGAGGTCAGGACAGCATACCTGGCTTTTACCTAGCAGGAATTTCCTGTTCCTTTTGCAAAATGTGGCAACTTCTTCATCGCAAGCTTTATTCTGCATGAATGGATAGGGCAAAGCAACTTGCCTTCTTTCACATGAGAAAATGATTACAGCTGGTTTCAATTCTGAAGTTGAGTATCGATGAATGCAGTGCCTGTTAAAGGCAAATGCATTTACATAGATGGTTGATCAATTGTCCAATCACCTGTTGAGAACTTACATTACCACAACTCAATGCACAATTGAATCCCCATCTCTGGCGTAGATATTGTAATAACACCCAGTCATGTTCAGTTCACAATGCAACCATACATTACTCTTCTTTGAAAGCTGGGGAAATGCCCTTCGGATTGGTGCGCCATTTACTTCCTCCTCCTGTTGGGATTGCTTTGTAAAAATTATATATGGGACAAATATGGCATGTTTAAGGAAAATGTGTGGAGCAACTGGGACTGCACACAAGGAACACAAGATATATAGAAGGATATATCTGTATCTGTATCTATAGAAAGATATCACTCTGCTGATCACCTGTTCTGCAGTGAATGTGGAATACTGGGGGAGCCAGCACTGGCCTAAGCCATTTAGCACCTGAGGCGAACCACAAAATGGCACCTCCTCAACACCATGGAAGAATGGGTGAGTGAAGATCTATGGGACCGCCTCTCCTGATATGCCCTGAGGAGGACCTTAAGGTCCATAAATAACAAAACTTTGGAGGTCCCGAGCCTCAAGGAGGTTAGATTGGTCTCAACTAGGGCCAGTACCTTTTCAGCACTTGGTGGAATGCTCTGTCACAAGAGACCAGGGCCCTGCGGGATTTGACATCTTTCTGCAGGGCCTGCAAGATGGAACTGTTCTACCTGGGCTTCTCCTTGGACTTACTCTGACCCCTTATATCAGCTTTGGTATATAAATTTTCCCTTGGCTTTTTTCTGGCCCTTTTTTTCTGACCAGCATGGATAGCTGGCTCGGGTGAATATCTGATGTTTCCTCCCTTTATGGTCTTGATTTATGGGCTACTACTGAAATGAGTCCTGCCAACCTAGCAGTTTGAAAACACTTCAAAGTACAAATAGATAAATAGGTACCACTCCGGCGGGAAGGTAAACGGCGTTTCTGTGTGCTGCTCTGGTTCGCCAGGAGTGGCTTAGTCATGCTGACCACATGACACAGAAACTGTACACTAGCTCCCTTGGCCAGTAAAGCGAGATGAGCGCCGCAACCCCAGAGTCAGCCACGACTGGACCTAATGGTCAGGGGTCCCTTTACCTTTTACTGAAATGAGGCTGCATTTTAAGCTGCATTTTAAGCAGTATTTTCATTAACTGTTTCCCCCCCCCCCCATTATGTTTTATTGTAATTTATATTCAGTGTTAGCCGCTCTGAGCCTGGCCCTGGCCCGGGAGGGCGGGGTATAAATAATTTTTATTTTTTATTTTTTATTATTATTATGGGTGGGGGATAAAGATCTACAACAGGAATAAGGGTGGGAGGAGAACAGCAGCACCTCCTATTTCTCAAGAGGCTACTCTAGAGGTGGCATTAGGGTAGAGCTGCTGAGGAGGAGGCAGACCCGGCCTCCAAGGAGCACACCACAGCTGTTGCTGCTATTGCAGCAGTGGCAGCAGGCAATGCAGCGGTGTAGCTAGACGCTCAGGTGCCTGGTGTGGCGCGCGCGTCCTGCAGCCAGGGGCGGGGCGAGCCACCCATAGGGGAGGGGCAAGCTGCATGGAGCTTCACCGCCGCCTCCTCCTCAGCTGTAGGGCGGCTGAGGGAGAGGCGGTGGGTAGAGGCAAGCCCCACGCTGCCGTTTCAGCCAGCGTGGAGCCTGCAGGTGCCCAAGCCACCACGTCACTCCCAGGAGAGACTCGTGGCTTGGGCACGCTGCAGGCTCCGCGGTAAGTGCTGGCCCCCGCAGTGTGGCACCCAGTGCCAACCACGTTTTGTTAAGTTTCTTGACTGAACTAAAAAGTTTCGCGAGCCCTTTTTTTTAAAAAAAAACCCCTCATATTTTTGTCACCCCCCTGAATGATGACACCCAGGGCGCACTGCACCCACTGCACCCGCCTTCCTCCACCACTGAGGCAATGTATTCCTTTGAGGCTGGATCTGCGGGTCCTGTTGCTTCATGGAAGGGCCAGCTAAACTGAACATGTTCCTGCTTCTCCCTCTCAAACAGAAATGGAGAGTTTCAGCTTTAAATTCTGGGTTATGTACTTTGTGGTCTGCCGTAGCATTTGGGAGGGAATCTGTGCTTCCAAGGGATGTTTGGTTTCTAATTTTGCCAGGGATATCCGATTAGAAGCTATGACTCCCCTAGCTAGAACAGAGCATTTATTTTGTTTGGACAGAATGACCCAATGATATATGTCAGACTTCTTAAAGTTCCGCAGATGGGATATGAAAGATCAAGGTGCCGAGTGCATTGGCAAAGACACCTAGACAGGGATGTGAGCTTGGTAGGATTTTCGCTATGATTAACTCTGATCCATGTGTGAAACCACGATAGCCTTCATTTTCTCAGTGCTATTCCACCTGTCCAAAGCAAGACAGAAAAGTGTTTACTACTAGGATTCTGAGGGCAAAAATGGAAATCTAAAGGAGGTTTACAGCTGGCATTGGATGGGGTAGCACCCCAAATGAATGACAAAGTGAATGCTCCTGGATTCAGCACTGACTAAGCAAGTCCAAGTAGTGTCAGTTTGTGGGAGTGGCTTTAACCAGCTTAGACTGGTAATGCAAATGCGGAAAGTTTGATTTCACCACGTTGCTTTATGCCTGGGGTCACATTCAGATTTGAATACTCTCAGTTTCAATGACATCATAGTTATACAGTGGTACCTCTACTTAGGAATGGGATCCGTTTCGGGGTGCCATTTGCACCCCAGCAAGTCCGTAAGTAGAGCGCCTCTACTGCGCATGCGCGAAGCGCGATAGAGTGTTTCTGTGCATGCATGAAGCATGGAGACCACTTCTGCACGTGCACGCAGCAAACCTGAAGGTAAACACTTCCAGGGTTGCTGCATTCGTAACTGGAAAAGCCACAACATGAAGCAAACATAACACGAGGTATGACTGTACCAGCTTCACTGGTCGCCATTGCATTTCTGGGTCCAATTTAAGGTGCTGATTTTAACCTTTAAAGTGCTATATCATTTAGAACTATTTAATGGACTGCCTGTACCTATAGAATCCTGCCTGAATATCTGGCTCAGCACTGGAGACCCTGACAGACTGTTCAACTCAAGGTCAGTGAAGTGGCTGTCAATTTCACTTCTCTCAGTTTCTCATTTTTATTTATTTTCTTAATCATCACAATTCTACCATCACAATTTGAAGAATATATAAAAATAGATCTATATATTTTTTAAAACCTCATGAAAATTTGTTAGAATTTTAGTGTGAATTTTTCCTAATATACACATTTTTTGTATGAAGTTTTGACAAATATACACATTTTTGCAAGCCATTTCCTCTTGTACAATGCAACTTTGGTCTTTTCACTAATATATGCATTTATAGTAACATGCATTTACTGTATATGAACGCTTTACACTAGCACTTTACACTTTACACTTGCATTTTTTCTGCAAATTACTTGGCTGAAGGAAGGCATTGCAATATTCTTTATAAGTGCAAATTTCCAAGGATGGCTGTGTTTTGGTTCCCATATTGTTTTGGAAACTGAGAATTAGGTAAGTTCTCCTTTAAACGTGAATTGAATTTCTCCTTCATTCTTAAGTGGCCACAAAGGAACAGGCTTTCTCCACAGTGGTCACAGCTTCTGGATTCCTTCACTTTAGATCTGCATCCTGCTAAAATGCTGCAGGGATTTTGGAAGGCTCTGAATACTTACCTTTTTACATTCCAGATGTGATATTGTTTTATTGTCTAGATCATGCCACTTAACATCGCTTTTTATAAGCTTGTTTATTAATAGCTTATTTATTGTTCACTCATTGTGGGATTTTTTTAATGTTGCAAGCTGCTTTGGGTTTCTGCTTTGCCCAGAAAAGATGTGTTGGACAGTTAACTGTGTTCCATTCCTATTCTGTAAATGTTAAAGACCCACATTTTTACATAGTAAAATCATTGGGGGGTGCATGACCGTCTTAATATTTAATGTAATGTTCCCTGAGGTCTTATTGCAGACCAGCATTTAGTTTTTTAGAGGCTGCTTTTAAACATTTTAAACAAGTTTTGCTTGCCAAAATGCTTGCACCCAGCTGAGCACTGAGAAGTGTCTCTTACACCACATGCATCAGTTCCCATGTACATGGTATTCCTGAGATTAGATAACTGAGCAGTCTCCCTCAGAGTGAATAAAATCCTCATCAACACAATTGCTTCCGCATACAACAAACTTTGAAGACACAAATTCCATGCATTGATTTTTTTTCTGCAAAAGAGGATCTTTGAGTAGCACTGCCGATGAAAACCAGAGGTTGCAATCAACTAACTTTCACTTATGCAATTAAATGTTGTTAAGTTAGCTATGTCTATTACTTTCAGTGGCTCTACCCTGAGTGTAACCAGCATTAGATACAACCCAAAGAAAGAAAGGGGTGGTGTTTTCATTTGATTTTATTTCCACCATTCTGTGTGTTTTTTAAATAATTTTTTATTGATTTTCCAACATAAATTTTAAACAATACACAACACAATACATAAACAAACAAACATATAAACACGTATAATTTCATAACCTTTTTTTCATTAACCCTCTTTCACCGACTTCCCCATGCCTCCCTTTTCTGCATCCCTGTTTAGTAATTTTCTTCAGCAACCCCTCACTTCTATTAACTTTTAAACTCTTTTCATTTCCTTCTTCCTTTACCCAATCATTTACAGCTGAAATTCAAATTTTTTTACATTACCCTTGACATTTTAGCATTCATATTTCCACCATTCTGAGATGCTTTCAAAGGAAATCACAATCAGACCCCTTCTACTGGCATTTGAGAAATTATTCCAAGCACAATTTCAGGAATTTGCATCAAAATTTGTTGTCATTTTTATCCACTCTCCCTCACTTTCTTTCAGAATCCTAAATTAAAACAATTCTTAGTATTTATAAAGCTAAACATTCTTCTTGTTAATTTCCATGTTGGAATCCTTGCAACAACCATTTAGTTAGATCTGTATTATTATTCCCCTGTTGCAGAGAAGAGTGGATTGAGTCTAAAAATGACTGCAAAGCCTCCAACATTTCTCAGATGAAAATAGGGATGTCCCATTCCATAATGATCATTTTACTATTTATATACCACACATCTTTCTGGGTTGCCCCAGCCACTCCAGACAGCTTCCAACATATATAAAAACATTATGAGACATTAAAAAATTCCCTAAGCAGGGCTATCTTCAGATGTCTTTTAAAGTCAGATAGTTGTTTATTTCTTTGGCATCTGGTGGGAAGGCATTCCACTGGGCAGACGCAACTACCGAGAAGGCCCTCTGCCTGGTTCCTTGTAACCTCACTTCTCACAGTGAGGGAAACACTAGACGGCCCTTGGAGCTGGACCTCAGTGTTCGGGCAGAACGATGGGGGTGAAGACGCTCCTTCAAGTATTCTGGGCCGAGGCAGTTTAAGGCTTTAAAGGTCAGCACCAACACTTTGAATTGTGCTCGGAAACGTACTGGGAGCCAATGTAGGTCTTTCAGGACTGGTGTTATATGGTCTCGGTGGCCACTCCCAGGCACCGGTCTAGCTGCCGCATTCTGGATTAGTTGTAGTTTCTGGGTCACCTTCAAAGATAGCCCACGTAGAGCGCATTGCAGTAGTCCAAGCAAGAGATAACCAGAGCGTGCACCACTCTGGCAAGACAGTCCGCGGGCAGATAGGGTCTCAGCCTGTGTACCAGATGGAGCTGTTAGACAGCTGCCCTGGACACAGAATTGACCTGTGCCTCCATGGACAGCTGTCAGTCCAAAATGACTCTCAGGCTGCGCACCTGGTCCTTCAGGGGCACAGTTACCCATTCAGGACCAAGGAGGCCTCCACACCTGCCCCAAAACAGTACTTCTGTCTTGATCATCTTGGTTTCCCTCCTCTGTGCATGTTCTAGTTTGTCAACATCCTTCTTAAATTGTGGTGCCCAGAATTGGACACATTACTCCAAGTGTGATCTGACTAAGGCAGAATAGAGTGGTACTATTATTTCCCTTGATCTGAATACTATATTTCTGTGGATGCAGCCTAGAGTAGCATTCACTCTTTTTTTTTTTGCTGCTGCATCACACTGTTGACTCATGTTAAGCTTGTGGTCTACCAAGATCCCTAGATCCTTTTTACATGTACTGCTAGTAAGCCAGGTGCCACCCATCCTATATTTGTGCATCTGGTTCTTCCTGCCTAAGTGCAGAACCTTACATTTGTCCCTATTGAAATTCATTTTGTTAACTTGCACCCAATTCTCCAAACTGTTAAGATCATTTTGAATTCTGATGCAGGACTAGATGAGCCTTTGGCCACTGGGGCTCCAACATTCTTATAAGAAGGGAAGGAGTTTACTCTCTGTGTTATATATGCTTAATTTCTGCACATGGGTGGGGCACATGGGTGAGAGCCAGTATGGTGTAGTGGTTAAGAGCGGTAGACTCATAATCTGGTGAACCGGGTTTGATTCCCCGCTCCTCCACATGCAGTTGCTGGGTGACCTTGGGCCAGTCACACTTCTCTGAAGTCTCTCAGCCCTACTCACCTCACAGAGTGTTTGTTGTGGGGGAGGAAGGGAAAGGAGAATGTTAGCCGCTTTGAGACTCCTTCGGGTAGTGATAAAGCAGGATATCAAATCCAAACTCTTCTTCTTCTTCTTCTTTTTCAAAGTAGGGGGCTGCATGTTGGATACAATTCCACCCCTGCCTTTCAACATATCTCACTTTAGCCCTTTGAGAAAAAAGAAACCAATGCCTCATCATATTTAATGTTTCAGGGAAACACACTTTCTTTAACCTCTTTGAGAATGACAGCAGTGAGGAAATCTTAATTCAATTGTCTCTAGCATAACTATTTCCTTTAAAAATTAACTCAGCTGGGATATGCAATAAGTGAATGTGAATTATTTAATGCCTACTTCATGTGTGACTTTTCGAGATTTGTTCTCTTTTCCCCTGCCCCATACCCGTGTGTGTGTGTGTGTAAAAACAGGTACATGACTTCTGAATAATTGATGGTGCATTTATAAATCCTTAGCAAATGAACAGACAAGTCACGCATTAATAAAACATCTGATATTTCCTCCTATCTCTTTGCCAGATGGTAGCAAATGGAGTGACAAACAGTTCATCATATATATTCTAAATGCTTGCATGCTCCTTTGCTGAGACCTACATGCTGATAAGGTATGGTCCCTGGTCACACAGAGATTTCTAAGCACATTGTGTATAGAAGACATTTGTGCTCAACACATGAAAGCCAGACGGTAGCCTGCATTTGCTTGGACACTGAGGGCAAGGGGTATTTCTCTCTTCTTTCAAAATGTAAATAAATCAGTTCATTTCTCAACTCAGTTGTGGGGGTGTCAACAGGGGGCTCGACACAAAGCATCCTCCCCGTTTCCTTATCTTGAACAATATATAGGACATAGCACTGAGGGAAAGGCAGGGAAGAACTGTTTTGCAAGCCCAGGCACAATAAGCCTGGGATCACTAGCTGGTGTCAGAGTACCAAGAATGACAGGACAACAGCTTTGGATTAAAATGACCACAACTTTATTGATTACAGAGGTAAGTAGGCTTTGGCCTAGGCATTAGCTATGTGTCCTGAATCAGCTTGATTTCTGGTTTATCAGTCCTTTAGCGTTGATCCTGGGTCAAAGGACCCCCCTGGCCCCCAATGCAGATCAAAGGGGTAGACCCCCCCCCCCCCCCCGCAGGCGGCTACTTGGAAAGTTTTATGGCCTGTTATCCCCCGTCTGGGTCTTGAACAAAACTTTCCCCATAGACCCCTTTACTAGGAACTCCTAAACTTTTTGTTCCAGTTTTGACTCCGGATCCAATTCAATGTCCTAGATGACCTCCTCCTTGCTGACTCACCACTAAACCATTCAGATCTGCAACCAACCAAGCAGTCCCCAGTGTATATCCAATAACCAGGTTTCACTGTCGTGTGATGAAAAGTGGACAGCATCAGGCCTGTAGAGTTCTGCATTGTTGAAAGTGGTGCCAGAACATTGCCTTTTTGACAGGGCGAGATTGAGACCTTTAGAAGCCCTAAGTATTTAAAAGAGTTTGGTGCCCCCATATACTGTATCTAATGTCTTGTGTGTGAGAGAGAGGGGGGGAGGGAGTTTTTTTTTTTTTAATGAAACTATCCACTCTGAGCCTCCAGAGGCAAGGTAAGCTAAATTCCAAATTAGTGAACAGGGAAATAAAGAATATACTCTATTTAGTTTCCTGTCCTCTAATTTGCTAAGAGTAACCTGAATTCCTTGTACAAGGAATGATAATGGAGGAGTTCAACAGAGAATGCAGCAACAAAGAAATATGTCTGTAGACAGTGGGTGGGACCTTAATCATATTTGGATCCCACTTGCAAAAGCACTTGAGCTAAGCCCAGAATGACCCCTTAAAATTCTTACAGTACATCTCTCTAATCCTTTCCAGACTTCCAGGTCCGCCATGCAATCAAATAAACAAACAGGCCATTTCAACCCATCAGCCTCTTAATAGTGGGATAACTTAAAGATGTGTTGGCTGTCAGACAGCGGCATTAAGATTTCATCATGGTGCTGATGAGGGAGGATTTAATTAACTCACTATACCTGTCTCTTCCTGCACACAGACAAATGGAACAATGCTTCCAAAGAAGAATAATTAATGTGGCATCGAAGAACATTGCAACAGAGACTTCACAACAGTCAGACAAGCCTGTCGGTTGCTAGGTGTACAGCTTGGGATGGAAAAAGAAAACAGAAAAATGTTCACCTTCGGGTGATGGTAGGAAATGGAGTTCCAGGGTGGAGGTTTTTGTATTTTTTAAAAAATGTAGGAAACATCTCAGAATGAGCATCCTTTGACTTTGAAGAATGCTTAAGGAGCTCCTTCATTCTTCATTTAATTTCAGATTAATGTGGAAAGACTTCACTGGAGACTTCAGCTCATTAAACTATACGTGATGCATGCTTAGGGATGGATAGATTATCCCATTTCCATTCTGTGCCAGTTTCACTTGCGTTCAGTCATATGTCTGATCTGCCCTGTTTTCTACATAAATTTTTTGCGTTGTCAATACAACTGTGGGAAACAGATTACAAATATTAAATTCAGTGGTACCTTGGTTTAAGAACAGCCCTGCTTACGAACAATTCGTTTTACGAACTCCGCAAAACTGGAGGTAGTGTCCCGGTTTGCGAACTTTATCTTGGTCTAAGAACGGAATCCAAATGGTGGAAGGGCACCGGCAGTGGGAGGTCTCATTAGGGAAAGCGCAGCTCAGTTTAAGAATGGTTTTGGTTTAAGAACGAACTTCCGGTACAGATTAAGTTCGTAAACCAAGGTACCACTGTATAACAAATTAGTGAATCTGCAACAAAACACATTAACCAAATTGAACCAGATTAAATTTGTCCAGGCAGGTGATTTGTAGTAAATGGGTGGAGCTTTACCATCCATCTCTTTGGTATGTTTACAGCAACACACTGTCAGGGACTGATCAGAGAAGGAATGGTGGAGGCCAACTCCCCAGCTTGACCCTTCCAGGGAGGAGGAAGAGGAAGACAGGTATTCTGTCAGACAGGTGCATGGTATTCCGAATCTGGTTGCACTGTAGATTTGTGCAACGACATCGTGATATTGGCAGTTTCGTTTTCGGTCCCTTTCCTAATGGTCCCTAACACGGAACAATCCTTTTGCACACTTGCCGCACACTGGGTCAGCTACAAGATCTCTCTCTTTCATTAGTATGTGAAGTTAGGATTTTATGCCCCAGTGGGCATGACCTTGCACTTGCTTACAATCAACTGCATTTGCCATTTTAGTGCCCAGTCACCATATCTTGTGGCAGCAGATTCCTTGTGTGAAATAGTAGTAAAAAACAGTAGTAGTAGCTGGATGACCCTGAGTTCTAGTAGTAATAAGAGAGGACAAAAAGCATTTAATTCTACACACTTTCCCCCCATGCATAGTGTTATAGCTTGGATCCTAGAACAATAGGCAGGTAGGATTCTAGAAGGCAGCAACCTGACTGGTCTGCAGGAGCTGCCCAATCCTGCTCCAGGAGGAAGTGAATCAGCAACCTGATTGGCCTGCAGGAGCAGCCCAATCCAGCTCCAGGAGGAAGTGAATCAGCAACCTGATTGGCCTGCAGGAATGGTCCAATCAGGCTCCAGGAGGGGAGTTGAATCAGCCAATCGCACAGGACCCATTGTGTAAATAATGTACTATATATAGCCAGAGGTTTTTGGGGGAAGCACTCACTCACTGTTTACCATGAGCTGAAATAAAGAGCATGAAATCAACACTCAGTTCCAAGTATATTTCACATAGTTTTGTAAACAAGTTTCTACACACTTTTTTAAAACAATGTTTTTATTAACAATTTCCACATCGCAAATTATCAAAACATATCATATTCATTATTTCCCCCATTTCCCCCCTTCAAACCCTCCCCCCAAGAGACTTCCCTCCGCTCCTCTCTATGATTTCTCAGCACATATTATTCTCTGCATGTTATAAAATTATACATATCCTTACATTATCTTTCTACCATGTTATCAACTAATAAATTTGTGTATGTTTATTCAAAACCTGCCAAAGAGTCCAATTCATTTTGTTATCTTTTTAGATAAATTGTAAAAAGCTCCCATTCTTCCTTAAAGTCACAGTTGTCCTTGTCCCGCAATTTGTATGTCAATTTAGCCAGCTCTGCGAAGCCCATCCATTTTTCTTGCTGCTGTTCTTTCGTTGGGATTTCCTCATTCTCTACACACCTTATTTACCCTCCATCCACACATTCCAACCAGGCGGAAACACTTAAGGTGGGAAAGCAAGGATGGTGAGGGACGCAGCCTGAGAAGGAGTCAGCATGGGGCCAGATAGAGAGGCTTGGAGGGCCACATTTGTCCACAGGCCTGGGATTCCCCACTCCTTCCTTCCTCACCTCTTTCAGGGAAGTATTCGAGACTCTGTGGAGACTGAGGACAAAGCAGGCAGGGGGGTTGAGTGCAGCTGACCTATTCCCTGGGATAAAGCAACTATTCTATGTAAAAGCCATGTTCAGAGAATCCATTTCTCATGACCAGGAGGCCTTTGGCACATAATTGTTGCTGCTGGTTTCTTTAAAAGGTCAGTAGAAGCTGCACAAGGTGCCATTCCATTACACCCCAGTCAGCTACACTTCTCACAGCATTTCCATTTGCTGTTTATAGATTTCCCATATTTCCCCCCCCCCCCTTTCCTTTTTCAATTATGCTCTTTTTCCAGCCAGGTTCTTCTTCTTCTTTTTTTATTTTAAGGAAGCTGTTCGAGTAGCAAGGGGGCTTAATGAAGTGGCTAAATCTTGTGACAAGGCTCAGTTTTGTGCTGATCAGATGACTTGTATCATATGGGAGGAGCAGCCACATGGGAGGTTTCCTGAGGCTTCAGTAACAAGTCAACATTCAAGTCAGCTGTCAAAGGCACAGCAAGAAAAAATATTTTAAAGCGGAAAAGTGTTCAGGGGTGGGATATGAATAAGGGCAGGGGTGGAAAGGACACGAGGCATATTTGAAGCCAGGGGGATGAATTCAAGCTGCCCCTTGAAAATGATGGCAACTTATGGTTGTTACATCTATTTTGATTTTATGTGATTTGTTATTTTCATTTCATAAATATATAAGAGGAGTCCTGCTGAATCAGACCAAAGGTCCATCTGGTTCAGTATTCTCTCACAAAATCAGATACCTCTGAAAAGCTTGCCAGCAGTCCCATTCAAGTTACCTAGCAACTGGGGCTATGCATTGGAGTCAGCTGGAGCTTGAGTCTGAACAAAATCCAGCTAATTTTGGGGAGCCAGGCTTTGAACAAGTGGGGTAGTAACAGCCCCAGATTGCCCTGGATCATGTCAGGCCAGCCTGAGTGTCAGGTGCCAGGGTACTGGATGGGAGGTGTGATGGCCTGGGACTTGGGCTCAGACTTGGAACCAGAAGAAACTCAGTCTGCACTGGATCCTTTGCCTCAGGCATCATCTGAACCAAGTCTGGGGCCTGATCCTGAAGAGTCCCAGTGGTTCCCCTGCAACAAACACCAGCTGGGCCGAGTCAGGGGCCTGAGCCTGCACGGGCTCCAGATGCGGGGATTACCTCTTTGCCTTCAGCTGGGCCACCACTTACAGCTGCTCCACTACTGGTTTGGTCAGGGGAGGCTGAGGCGGCCCCTGGTTCTAGTAGCCCACTGACGTCTCCCAAGCTGCAGAGACTAAGGTCTGAGAGAAGGAGATACCTGAGTACTCACAGGAGGAGTGCTCGCCTTTGGGCAAAACAGGGAATTGAGTCGCTGGGGGATCAGGACTCGCCACCACCCCGACAAAGATAAAAGGCTGTCGGACCCTGCCCCAGGTTTCGGGAGCAACATTGCTGTATGCTAGATCCTGCCTGTCCTTGCCTGGTCTACTGCCTCGTGTCCTGCCTTGGCCCTGTTGGACTAACTCCCAGTGGAACCTTCAGATTCTGAACCGGTCCTGGACCGCGTTTCATGGGTTACCCCCAGCACAGTAAGGAGGGGCAGGCCACAGGCAGGAAGGTGGTTGGGCTTGAAGGACAACTGGAAGATAATGGCGAGGAGAAGAAGCAAAGTTCCAGTGGCCTACTTTGCGTTACAAGTTATTTCCCCATTGAGAGAGGGCTTGCAAAGCAGCACCCCACAGGATCAAATCATCCTGCACAGCCATTCTAGCAACTGGAATTCAGAGGCACGCTGACTCTGATACTAGAGATAGAGGGGCTGCCAAGTCATTTGCAAATCTCAGAAATTTTCCATGAATGCCAGTCCCAAGATGGCAGCTATGGGGGGTGGGGGGTGGGAGACATGGCACAGAACCCGAAATGGCTGACATGCCCAAAGGAAGAGAAAAAAGAAAGAGGAATTACCAAATGGTGCAGACATGCCACCCATCTGCCACCTTCACCAGTCGGGAATAAGGCACCTGCAAGAGCCACTGCTGCATCTGCTTACAGAAAGTAGCTCTTTCCACCTTTCACCTGTTCAGAATGGATGGGAGGGTGGGGGTCCAGTCCTGGTATCCAATGAAATGTGAGCATGTTTAAGGGGTGTGTCCAACATAGGAGAGCCTTAACCAGTGCAGACTGGGACTGAGCAGGCAGAGCAAACAGCATGCTGGATTTTTGAGGGGCTATTACTGACACCTTTCATTGGTACCATGGAAATGACGTCCACATTGGCGCTTGTGGGTTGCACATTGGTGACTCCTGTAGTGACATTGGTGACAGCCTTAGTGACTAGCAGCAACTGTAGCAGTCCGTGGAGATGAAAATCAGTGTGCAGCATGAAGAACAAGAAAATATAAATAGCAAATGTTTGTGATAAGAGCAAAGTGTTTAAGATAGCAGTGGATAAAAAACAAATCCAAACCAGCAGATTAAAATATGCCTAGGCATGACAAATGATAAAAGCTCAAATAATAAGTATGGCTGAAACAAAAACTGTTCACAAGGAATGTCTAAAATGAAAACCGAAGGGGCCTGACAGATATCCATGGAGGACCTTCCGTAAGCTTGACACTGGCACTTTGACAACAGCTGCTCTTCTTCATCCTTATAGAAAAGCCCCATTTGCACTTGCAAAGATATGGGATTCATCTCTCAAAAGCTCCCCTGAAAGACTCACGTCCAGCACTGAACATATGATGTTCGATCAGGACCAGCCCAAGACATTTTGGCACCAGAGAAAAACAACAAAATGATGCCTCACCACCCACCAGCAATGAAGGGGAAGAAGCGAAGATCAACATCAGGGACAAGGGGATCCTGTGAATTCTGCCACCTGAGGTGGTCACCTCACCTTGCCTCATGGGCTCTGAGTTGGAGGGTCCCATGATCACTACAGGAAGTGGTGACAGCAGGAAAGCCTTTATGTGTAGAGCCCTGTGCCATGCAACATTTGTGAATGGGAGGCTGCTAACAGGCCAGCTGGTGACCTTTGTACATTTAATATGTCAAGTGGCGCTCCCTGCTGCCTCAAACACTCCCCAAATTTCTTTTGCTTTCTGTGAGAGGGAGGTGAAAAGTGAGAGTAAAGACTTGCATGCATAGTTGTGCTTTGCCTCCCCAGTCGGAGGCAGTATGTCTCTGAATACCAGTTGCTGGAAACAATTTGGGGGGAGATTGCTCCTTTGCTCTGTCCTGCTTGCAGGCTCCCCATAGGCATCTGGTTGGCTAGCGTGAGAACAGGATGTTACCGTAGTTGGGCCATTGGCCTGAGCCAGCAACCTCCTCTTATGTCATGTTCCTATGTTATGTTATAGAACAGGGTGGGCCAATGCACAATGCCCTTGAAGAAGAAGAAGAGTTTGGATTTGATATCCCACTTTATCACTACCTGAAGGAGTCTCAAAGCAGCTAACATTCTCCTCTTTCCCTTCCTCCCCCACAACAAACACACTGTGAGGTGAGTGGGGCTAAGAGACTTCAGAGAAGTGTGACTAGCCCAAGGTCACCCAGCAGCTGCATGTGGAGGAGCGGGGACGCGAACTCAGTTCACCAGATTACGAGTCCATCGTTCTTAACCACTACACCACACTGGCTCCCTCGAGGCCTTGTTTTGGTTGCCCTTGGCAACATTTGACACCAGCTTCCCAGCCCTCATGCTGCCTTCCCAAAGCTGGGCAAGCAAGACACTGTGCTTTGGGAAAGGGACATGAGGTCTCTGACAGGGTCCAGGATTCCCCCCTCCTCCTTCCAAAACTTAGGTAGCACTTTCTCAGCTTTGAGAAGGCGGTGGGAGGGCTCTAGGACCAGTGCCTTGCTTAGCCAACTTTGGGAAGGAGTGCAAGGGCAGCAGGTGGGGGTCAAATTTTTGCCTTGCTCCCCCCTCACGTGGCAAGGCAATGGGTTCTGTGTTGAAGTACTGTTGCAGCCCACTTGGTATGAAAAGGTGGGCAACCCTTTTGTAGACAGAGGGGTTCAGCTTGACACTACAGTCGTACCTCGTTTTGCGGCTGGGATCCGTTCCAGAGCCCCGGCCACTAGCCGAAAAGGATGCAGGGCAAAGTGCCGCGTCTGCGCATGCACGGAGAGTGGTTTGTGCTTCTGCGCATGCGCAAAGCGCGATTTAACACTTCTGTACATGCATGAATGGCAAACCTCCGGAAGTAACCCGTTCCGATACTTTTGGGTTTGCTGCGGACGTTCACCAGAATGGACGCTAGACAAGGTGGATGTTTGTGGAGGGATTACTGTAGTTTAAACTCTGTTTCCCCCCTCTGAATCCCCCCCACCCGAAATGAGAAATGGAGAGAAACTGACAAATTCTACCATTTCTAACTGCAATGCAAGCAACACTTTCTGGTGTGGCATAGTTCCTAGGAAGCTCTGAATTACCAGGCAAAGACTTGTAACCCAAATTGTCCTCTTTTACACTGTCAGTTATGCTGATGGATCTCCAAAGGGGTGCCCTTTGACTGCAGAACTGGGTCACTCCTCTTGGTTTCTGTCAAATATGGATGGAGTTGTGTGAGATTTCCCCACCAGCTGCTTCCTCAATGACCCCTTGCTAATCCGATATCCTGCAATTAGCAGCCATCCTGCCAAGTATTTGGAGAGAAAAGCACCCAGGTATAAATCTTTGGCTCCATCTATATCAATACCTCTGTGTCTGTCTGTCTAATTGCTATTGACTGTGGAAAGTAGTTTTTGATTGAGGCATGAGGCAAAGTGATATTGATCACGCTAAATGAACTTTTCTACAACCCTTGAGTCAATTGGCCAGGGAGGGAATTGTGCCAGAGATGTCACCTTTGATACCAAGCCCAAATCTCACCCAAGTGTCCTCTGGCTTCCCTGACTAGAATTCCACAAGAGTGTTGTAAGGCAAACCCCTCCTCTCCCGCCCTATTAAATATCAAACTATCCTGCCCTGGACACGAGCAAAATGAAAACCTATTTGCTCTTCTTGCTTAGTTGAAAGACAACAGAAGGAAATGAGAACACACACAAAAACTGATTTTACTTTTCATCCTTCAGGCAAGAAGCTTTTGCCACACAACTCCCTCCCTCCCCCTTCTCTTTGTGGAGCAACATATTATGTTCCTAGGAAATAGCAGTGGCAGAACAATGAGTTCCATATCAGTGCTCATTTATCTTGTATGTTCTTCAGGACTCCAAATTGTGGTCCAGTTTATTTGTAACCAGAGCTGGACCAGGAGTTGGGGTGCAACATGCTATGGCAATCAGAGGGTGCTTATTTTGATGCTCAGCATAGGTTTACTGCATGGGGAGGGGGGGAGAATGGGATGCACTCTGTTCTTTATTTCTCAGCAACAGGCTCACATACAGATTAGCCTGCTAAAACCCAAATCTCCTATGGCATCATTTTCTGTTTCGAGGATAATCACCTCCTTTCTTCCCCCATCAACATCCTCCTTTTTTTGTTTCTGTTTCTGTTATTTGAGTAATTGCTTAGTACTCACTGTTCAATTCAGTACTAGTAGCTTTGCACCTTCTGTTCAATGCATATAGTTTGCCTCTTTTTTCCTTTTCTTTTTTAAAAAAGGTTTGATTATGTATTCATGTCCTCAGCAATAGGCTGTCCTGTATAGCTTCTGGAACAAGTGTAATAGTAAGCCGACTGTAAACTGAAAAATGTATAGCAGCACAATCATACCTATGTTATCTCAAAAGAAAGTCACACTGAATTCAGTATAGCTTACTCCAAGGGAAATAGACAAAGGATTGCACCTTAATAAGATGTACACAATGTGACCCTACACATGTCTACTTAGGAGTAAGTCTCAGTGAGTTCAAGGTTAGTTTCTACAGAGATACCATGAGCAGCAGAATTGTGAACCAGTAATTGTGCGTTGTGAAACGGATGGTAAAAAGGGGGCCTATCTGTGACCAACCGCAGACTTCTTTATTTATTTTATCTGACCTTTGTTTTAAAAGCATCACATTGCTGCCATTGTTTGTTGTGAACTGTATTGTATTTTTGCGGTACATGAATATTATATATATATATATATATATATATATATATATATATATATATACACACACACACATATACAAATATTTCTCTTCCACACTTTTCAGGGAAATGCCACCATCCAAACTTAAAACAGTAAAAACTAATTTTTTTAAGCCGCTGAAAAGGCAAACAAATACTGGGCTCCCAGTACGTTTCCGAGCACAATTCAAAGTGCTGGTGTTGACGTTTAAAGCCCTAAACGGCCTCGGCCCAGTATACCTGAAGGAGCGTCTCCACCTCCATTGTTCTGCCCGGACACTGAGGTCCAGCGCCGAGGGCCTTCTGGTGGTTCCCTCATTGCGAGAAGCAGAGCTACAGGGAACCAGACAGGGGGCCTTTTCGGTAGTGGCACCCGCCCTGTGGAACGCCCTCCCATCAGATGTCAAAGCGATAAATAACTACCTGACATTCAGAAGACATCTTAAGGCAGCCCTGTTCAGGGAAGTTTTAATCTGTGATATTTTACTGTATTTTTGGTTTCTATGGAAGCCGCCCAGAGTGGCCGGAGAAACCCAGCCAGATGGGCGGGGTACAAATAATAAATTATTTTATATATATTCCTTTCCTTTCATCTTTCCTTTCCATTTATATATCTTTCCTTTCATCACAGTTCATCATATATTTTACTTTTAAAAATTTTGACTATTTTAAAAAACATTGACTATTTTGACTATTATGACAAGACTTGTAAAGGGCAGAATAAAAGTTTTAAATCAGGATTGGAAGACCTCAGGCTCAGGAGCCCTTCAGGTCTTTCTGGCACTTAAGTCTCTTCCCAGGCTGTATCTTCTGCTCAGATGCCACCCTCACCCTCAGCACTCACTTGCCCACCTCGCACCCTTCCTGAGTGTTTTTGGCAGACTGGAATGTGTAAGTGAATGCTGATAATGCCTCTTGCTTGTCTGGATGGAGCACAGAGAGGTATCTATAAAACTAGTCTAGTCTACAGAGGCAAAATTTGCATGAGTTGCTCCTCCCACTTTTGCCACCTGCCCTGCCCACCACTGGCATGTGGCCCCTATAAGCTTGCCTAGAAGAAAATGTTGCCCTTCATCTTAAAACAAGGTTCTCAAACTGTGTTTTAAATAATACATCAATCAGTCCTTCAATCCTAAAATTAAAATTATAAAGATTTCCCTCAGTTCACTGATTCCCCCCCAACCCCTCTTTTTGGGTGCATTTTGGATTGGCTGTGCTCATATCCCCCCTCCTCTTGTTTGGCCCCTGCTCATAATTGTTTTGGTCTATTTCCAATTTTTACTCCCCACTGTTTCCTCTAGGGCCATCTTCCCATTCTATGATGTAGCTTTCACAAACAGCATTTTAGCATTTTCTTACCTTTTGTAAAAGGTAGTGTTCTCCACACAAAAATTAATGAGACTTCTTCTTTTTTTTTGCGAGGCCAGTTCTTTAAAATTCTTTCATTTGAATTCTATTTTTATTTAACTATTTTATTATCCTTCATGAGCCAAGCTCCTTATGACAAGTTTATTATAGTAATTTCCTCCTTTCCACTTTTATTAATTCTCTTAGCTTTATTTCATTACAATGACGTTGTGTTCTGCATTCATTCTACTCCTCCTCAAACAAATGCATGCAATTCATCTCTTTGATTTCTCTCCCTCTTCCAAATTAAACAATGTCCAGTTTTACACCTTTAATTAGACATGGATTATATGAGAATTCCTTGACCCCGGAATTCCAATTCTTTCCGACCCCCACCAGAGCTAATGCAAGTGGCCTCTAAAACCAGGGTGGTGTGTATGCCCTGGCATTCCCTGCCGCTGAAGAGCGTGGCATCATCAACCACAGAATTCAGCTCCTGGAAAGCCCAAGTTTTGCATGAACAAATGAATTAGGAACAGCTCACGTGGTGAAGTGCCTAACTGCAGTTCCACCATGTGCCATTGGTGCCTCTAGGGAATGAAGGGCTTCATGTCTCAGCCGTGCTTTTGTTTTATCAACAAGGTTCATCCAAAGTAGACTAAGGTGTGGTTTGGTGGCAAAGCACCTGACCAGAGGCATAACTCGCTGCTCTGGCACCTGGTATGGTGGGGACAGGGCGATCCACGCATGGGGATGTCGTGGCAATCCGTGCATGGGGAGGGAGTGCCGCAGTGATCCATTTTGGGCAGCACAGGGCCCCGAGCCACCACATCACTCCCAGGAGAGACGCATGGCTTGGGCGCGCGGCAGGACAGGCCCTGCTGTAAGTGCCACCCCCACGGTGTGCCATTTTGTCACACACACCCTCAAGGATGACACCCGGGGTGGACAGCACCCCATGCACCCCCCTTCCTACACCCCTGCACCTGACTTGAATGTAGAAGGTCAGTGGTTCAATCCCAAGCATCTCCATGCAGGGCTGGGAATGTCCCCTGTCTGAAATTTTGGGGAGCCTCTGCCCATCAGTTGATAGTGCTGAGCTAGTTGTGCCAATAACATGACTCGGTATAAGGCAGGTTCCTATGTACAAGACATCTTGCGTGTCCTATATTCCTTCCTTCCAAGAAGGAAATAAGGAAGGCAAGGCCACAACCCAGTATTAAGCATGGTTTAAGCTGATGAGCTTCAAGAGAACATTCCAGGGGCCGCATGGTAGTGTGGATGGGGCAAGAGGCAAAAGTGTGAGGAGCATAGAATCATAGAGTTGAAAGGGATCCCAAGGGATATCGTCCAACCAGGGCCATCTTACCCATAGGCGCTAGAGGTGCGGGGCAGAGGCGCCAGGGGCGCCAGGCCGAGAGTCCAGGGTCCGAGAGTTGAGTCTGGGGAAGAGCCCACCCATTGGTTGGAGCAGTGTGGTGGGCTCTTTTGCTGCGGGCAGCTCTGCGCCGCGAGTTTGGGGGTGACTGAGCCAGCAAGACGCTGAGGCAGCCAGCCGGCTCTGCCCTCCTGAGCACCTGGGACTGGGCAACCTGGAGGGGGGGTGCCGGGCAGATCTTTGTGCCCCAGCGCCACACATGCTTAAGACAACCCTTCGTCCAACCCCCTGCAATGCAAGAATCTCAGGTAAAGCATCTATGACAGATGGAAGGTTTTAGAAGGATCTTTTTATATTAGGCTAGATACCTCTCTAAACTCTGTCTAGGCACCTGCATTATCAGAGGTCAAGGACACATTCGAGCCAGGCAAAAACACTCAAGGGAGGTGCAAAGTGGAGACAGTGTATACCTCTCAACTTTCCTGATTAAATCAAATCTGTGTGCCATGCTCTCGTGAGGGTCATGTTGAAGCATGACCGTGAAGATGGGCATCCTGGTTTCCCACTGCAATATGTGGGAGGGTGTGCCAGTGTGGCCTTGGGAATAATAAAAATATATATGTGGCATGAGGAGAGTTCCAAGATAGACTTGGAGGCCATGTTAGAAACTCAAATATATAAGCTAAACCAAATGGCTGCTTAGACCAAGGTTACAGTTGCCAAAACGGAATGTCTAGTTGCCATTTTGGGGTAAGACAGCTCTAGAGTTTTATTTTTCAAATGGTGGACTGGCTGTGATTGATTATCAGTTAAGCATCTGGCTAGTTCAGATGCCAACCTTGAGCTAGGTTAAGAAATTGAAAACTTAAAGAAGAAAAGTCACTTGATCAGGGACTGTCTACATATATGTAAATTGGCCTAACCCTACCTCTTTTTCTTTTTTTCTTTTAATGTATTTTTATTAAAGATTTTCTTGATTTACAAAGGTGTGTGCTCCTGCTCAGACTGCACAGAAAAAGCATTTTGGTACCTGAAATTCATTCTGATTGTGCAGATATCGTTTAACTGATATAATTCTACAGGATGTGGTATTAGTGTGTGAAAACAGTCAATATCCAATGATCCCCAGGCATGCACCTCTAGATGGTGGAAGTGTCTGGCGCCATCCTGATGCCCAGGCATCTTCACTCAGTCACAAGTGGACAATAGTCAGGTGCAAAAGGCGCCTCGTATCAGGCTAATTCTGAACATTGCTTGGAGGACCATATTTGGCCACCAGACCTGAAATTCTCCCCCTGCTCTAGAAGTAATGTACTAGATTGACACCTTAATGTGATCCAGGAAATTTGTCTTCCATACGGTTATGAATTGGAGTTGTTGACCATGACTACCGTCACTTACGTGGAAGTAAACCCCACATAGCAGAGTGGGATTTATTTCTGAGTGAGCTTGCATAGATTGGGCTGCTTCTAATATATTGTTCAGCTTCATCAAAACATAACATCTTGAATGTCATCTTCAACATCCAACATGTATAAATCAGGCCACCAGGCCTCACAAGTTATGGCTGTCAGCTTTTTTTTTTTTTGACACTTTCTGAAAAAGGAAAATATCTGCAAGTGTAAAACAGCTGAGAACAGTTTCAAGCTGCAAAGACTATGTTCTAATAACTAAAGCTGTCAAGAAGACGATGACAAATCAAACCATTGAAAAAATGAAGGGAGTAAGTGTCTTGCCCCAGGAGTACGTGTGCCTGTTGATTGACAAGTGCCATCTTCTGTCCATGTTTTACACATCCCACATGAGCTTCTGGCCATATGTATGAAAGTATGGACTAGTGGGGGGAGCCATATGCTCTATGACGGGGCTGGTGGTTTTTAATATACTGAGGGACCAATTCACAGAATTTGATTAGAGTAGCAAGTTTGTATGCTGAATGGGTTTGGACTGACTTTTGCACAGGGAGAAATGGTTGTCCCATACATTTAACACAAATCTGACTTGATGTGTTGTTGATTTGCATTATGCCTAGCCGTGGTATACTTTTTGGGATGTATGAGGAAAAGCTATCAACTAACATCTTCAGCAGCCCTGCCCCCTCATTTATTTATCGTTTTAAAAATGTATAAACCATTTCATAGCCAATGCTATTGAAGGGATGTACAGTAAGATAATATGAGGTAAAATACAAAAGATATGGATTCTATAAACAATGAACCTTTTCTGCAACTCTACAATTTCTATTCTATATAATGAAGAGGCCACACTTTGGGCAAAGGCTGTCTCTCAGCCACATCTGCACTATACATTTAAAGCAGTATCATTCCACTTCAGACAGTCATGGCTTCCCCCAAAGAATCCTGGGAAGTACAGCTCTTGAAGGTGCGTAGAATTCTTAGGAGGCCTCTATCCCTTTCAAAGAGATGTAGTCCCTGGTTTTCCCTGGGAAGTGATTGACCGTTAAACCACTCTGTTATTATCTGTTTGTCAATTGTTCTTTATGTGTTTGCATGTCTCTTGATACATCATAGCCAAACTTGGCATGAGGATGCCTGAGGTGGAGATGGCGGGTTTTTTGTTTTGTTTTGTTTATGTTGGGATGTCAGTCACAATTTTGAATCAGTGTGAAATTTGACTTTGACATGACTTTGTCTGATTTCAAACTCAGCACAAGGGTTCTTGAAGGGAGGGAAGCAAGTTTTCATAAATGCTGGGGCAACAGGTGCCATGTTGAATCAAGATGGCAGTCTGAAACATGACTTTGGCATGACTTCACCTGATTTTGGCATGATGGGTCCAAACTGCACCAATGTCAAACTTTGCACATGGGTTTCTGATGCAGGGACAGACATTTTTGTCAATCTTGGGATGCTGGATGCCATTTTTAATCAAGATGGTGGTCTGAAATGTGACTTTGGCATGACTTCATCCAAGGTTTGGTGTGACAGGTCCAAACTGGACTTGGACATTCCCAGCGATATCATTGCTCCATTTGGTGAGACTTCACCAAATATGGCACTACTGGTGCAGCCTGGACCAATTTGGTTGGCTCTCAATTTATTATTGCCCAATTTGACAGTACTGTTCCGACCTGTGCCAATTAGAATGCCTCTTAAGGTATCATTGCCAAACTTGGCATGAGGGTTCCTGAGGCGGAGGTCATCATCTATGTTGGGATGCCAGGCACCATTTGAGTCAAGATGGTGGACCAAATTAACACTAATTAAACACCACCCACACCCAAAATACTGAGCCAGGTGCATGCATTGGTGTTGGTGTGTGTGTGTGTGTGTGTGTGTGCATGCATGTACAACCCCAAACTCTCAAATTACACTATTTAAAAATCACTTTTGTTTGTTTCTTCAAATTCCCAGGCAGCCCCAGGCACTTCCCACTAGTAATATATATTTCCTTCCACAGGCTCTATGGAGCTTTTTATTAATGAAAACATCAATAGACTCTCCCTCTCTCCGGACACATTCACTGTGTTTACAAATCACTATCAAATGCTTTTATCTTGTCGGTGATGCATTCCCTGACATTTCATTATGATTCCATAAATCACTTTTCTAGGAAAAAGGGAAGGGAGAACAACTGATCTTAAAAAAAAATACTAGCAGACTTAGTCTCAACAGCATCATTGTCCATCTGCCAAACCCCACAGGTGAAATGGAGCCTCACTAGAGATGCCATGGCAGAGATGGTTATCCTGCAGCCCTCCCAATAATGTCCTCTAGCTTCTATTGTCCCTGACCATTGGCTATGTTGGCTTGGGATGATGGGATCTGAAGTTCAAGAACATCTGGATGGCCACTGAATCCCCATCCTTGTGACAGAGTAATGAGTGAATGTGGTCTCAAAACCCATAGAAGTCTCCCAGGTGCACATGGCCACACCAGGGCAGTTGGGCATCCATTTTGAGAAATGAGAGATTTATCCAGAACCCTTTGTGGTGACACAGAAGATGTGAGTGAGAGTAGTCTCTCATTTGCCAATGGAAGGGGCAACCAGTGACAGTGTTTAACACAAGTCTGTTTTGTTCTGTTTGGTCATACTAACACTAATGTCCAAGCTTCAAAGCATTTTCTCACATTTAGTTGACCATCATTGCTGAAGTGTTACGGCTAAAAATTGGCCGCTGTTTCTTTAATGCTTAAAAAAAAGCTGGGTCAGCATGAGTCAGAGGCCTGCACCGGGTTGTATATAGAGAGTGAGAAATGTTAGTTGGTTGGGTGGGTTGGTTGGTTAGTGAAAGCTGGTAGTGTTGATGTATGTACAGTTGGTCAGTCGCTTTTGCAGAAAGACTTTTAAGAATAAAAGCAGAAAGTACTCTGCAAGGATACTTTTATGCCAGCAAGGGTCTGAGGACTCTTTTATCCCAGCAAGGGTCCGAGGACCGGGCTGAGGTGACAAAGGGAGGTCAGAACCCTTTCTCTCTCTCTTTTTTACAAACACTGACAGTGAGTTGGGGCATCTGTTAATGTGAGGGGAAGCAAATGGCAGGCCCTGCATTATTAGGGTAGAAATTAACATTTATAGGTGAACCTACTTAATCTGAACTTTTAGAACCAACATGTGAACCAAAAGAGAGCTCCCCGCCTTTGAAATTCCCACTTCTCCGATTTTTTCCATTCATTTCTCTAGCCATGTAATTTGTACAAAACTGCATGTACTTAATTAAAATGTGCACATTTGTGAAAGGAACATAGAACTGCATTAAATTCGGGGGAAATGTTTTGCAAAAATGTATTTGTCATTAACTGAAGTGAGCGCGAGAGATGTAAATTAGCTGTATCATTGCTGTGAAGATCCAGCTGTCCTCTTAGTGGGGGTATGGATTTCATGTCCAAATTGGTTCAAAAAGCATTTCAGTTAAAAGTGGCAAAGCATGGAGGTAGAATAGGCAATGCCTTTCCAAAGAACATACACCATTGAATCTATTTGGTGGTGGCAGGGAACCCAAATGTAGGGTTACCATAGTTCAAAAAGTGAAAATCCGGACACAAAAGTTGTTGACCTTTTCATTTTTTGTGAAATCTCAAAAAAGAAGTAGTTTTTGAGCGAGCTAATTTTAAGGACAAAGCAGACCCTGAGGCAAAGCAGACCCTTTAGACAAAGCAGACCCTGAGGCAAACTGGGCAGCCATCGAAGCACCTTAGAACGACTTGAACATTTTCCTGAAGCACAAAATGGGGGTCAAAACTGAATCTTGTGCTCAGTGCACACACCTAATATATAAAAAAAGCAGTATGCAATAGTATACCATGTGCCAAACCACCCGTTAACAATAAATACATAAGCAGACCCTTTTATTTTGAAGGAAAAAAGCTGTGGATCCCTGGTCAGAAATGTAAAAGCTGCATCATTGAGGCAAATAAGAGCACTGGATGGTCTGGTCAGCAGGAAACCATCATTTGAATTGGGAGCATGGACCAGGCTGGAGCTCTACAGCTGCTTTGCCTTCTGTTTAAGCATATTTTTTTTGTGTGGGGTAGAGTGGGGAGAGAGAGTGCATTTATTGTAACATTTCATTTTATCCTAATAGTCTGACTTAGTTATACATGTGAAAAGCCATGAACCAGTATTTATACTTGCTCTGGAAAAGATGTAGAGCAAAAGTCAGGATCCAGAGTCAGTCAATGTATGCTTGGTCAGTCAAGACAAACTCAAAAGATTTAATGATTTCGAGCTAGAAAAAGTTATTTCCTTATCAAGTGAAGAAGCATTTCAATCTAGACACACTGAATCCATGTTGGGCTAAGTCAGTATCTGCCTGAAGTGTCAATATTAACAATGGATTTATGAACACATGGCTTAAAATGCCAGGAAAGCAAAACCTCACTTGCTGATGATATTAACCAATTAAACACTGTCAGTAGAAACATTGAGTCAGAACTCTGATGCAGAAGTACAGATTAAGGTTCAAACATAGTGAGGAATGTGACCATTGTTTCACAGATGCAAAGAAAATGGGCTGCAGGCTCTGAAGTCTATTGTTGTTGTTTTCATTTTTTAACTTGATGCCGGTTTTATAATCAAGATGACTGCAAAATAGTACACAGTACAATAACCTTTCTCTCATAGCCTGCAATAATTGTGGTTTCCTGACTACGAATGAGACCCTACAGGGGTCAACAAACATTTGAGGATGGTGTTGTCAGTCAGACTAAATGCAGCAGGAACTGCCAGACTTGGATAGCTCTGGCTAGATGATTTGCTCCAATGAGGCATGGAGCTCAGCTGAGACCTCCATCTTGAGGAGGTTTAATACGGTTGGAGCCTAGCACTCTCTTGCCTTGTGTATTGTCTATGTTAAAGTGAGGTATGTGAGGCCACTGGTGCTGAGGGGAATAGATCTGAAGAGGATTTTGGTTCAGTGGCCTCTTGGCTGACAAACTCAAGCTTGATACAGCACCTCAATGAGGTTGTGCCTATGATCTTTGTAATAATTCAGCCCCTTCCCATCTCCATCAGGGTCTGGACTGCTGTGCCAGGGCAGGTTATGTCAATAAAAAGGAGCAATTTCTGAGCTATTGCAGATTACTGTTACATGGTGGATCATTCTTGTAAATGGGCTGCCCTATGCATTATTTATTTGCCATATTTTAACCCAGATTTTTCAGATAATTGCTGTCTCTCAAAAGTACCTGACATCAATAAAGAGAGAGAGGAAAGAGGCAGGCAGGCTCTGCCACCTGGCTTACCAGTTGAAAAATAAACACATACACACAAGGCAAGGGCAAAAAGGTAGAGACTGGTTCTTAAATGCTGGAACAAAATGTTGAGCTATAAGCATTTATATCCAGTTTGGTCCAGGCTTATCTTCCCTTGCTAGTGTTCTTGCTTGAATAGCAGTTGGTGGTTCTTGTTCCTTTGGTCAATGGATGGGGCCAGAGGGTCCTTCCACCTTGCTTCTGTGGCCCCAGAAGAACTTCAGAAGAAACTGCTGGATCAGGTGATCTAGTCCAGCCCCATCTGGTCCAGCATTCGGTTCACATAGTGGCCAACCAGATACCTGTGTGAAGCTTGCAAGTAGGACCTGAACACAGCAACACTCTTCCCCACTGAGGTTTCCAGCAACTGGTATTCAGAAGCAAACTGCCTCAGACTGCAGAGGAAGAATGTATCCAGCAGGGTTAGTCAACATTTATAGCCTTGTCCTCCATGGAGCTGGAGGATAAAGGCGACAGACAGTTGGAACAAAGAAGGGAGGGGGAAAACCTTGCAGGTACTCTTTCTTCAACTGATGGATGTTGCCAATCTGGCTTCTCCCTTGCTTTGATGCTATTCCTGAGAAGCAACTTAGGCAGCCTCCCAGTGGCCATAGGTCTCTTGGTTGATAGCAGAAGCTAGGGTATTATTTCCTCTTGCTCTTTGGCCCTAAGAACTATGGTTGTTTGCTTGTTACATTTATATCCTGCTTTTCATCTGTTGTGAACTGCCTAAGTACTATCTATGGAAGGCAGTACTCCACAGCAGAAATAAGATACTTTAGTTTTATTTTCACAGCATCTGTCCATGTCCATGTGGCTTACACTTTTCTCCTGTCACTGCAGTATATGTACAATGGGGTTTCCCATTGTACCAGCGAAGAATTTTGCATAATGGCATTTGCCATAATTGACTTGAATAAGTCCTGCCTTTGCTTCTATTATTTACTTCAGACCAAAGACACTTTTCCTCACTGGCCTCATGCTGCGTTACTCCAGCGAAGCAAGATATCATTCTTGATGTCAAGAGAAATTCAATTATAACTTGTTTAAAAGCTGGTGTTAAAAGGCCTAATGGGATGGTTCTCATGCCTCATTCTGGCATCTCAGCTCATTTCCCAGGGAATATGCTATGAGGCCATGATGAGATTTTGCAAATGGCCTGACCTTTCCTTCCTCCACATTTGTCATGCCCTCATCCATGTAGCTAAGTTTTCATTACTTTCAAAAAAGCTCAACATGAAACCATAATTTCCCCCACTCCTACTTCACATTAAATATTAAAAGGGAAATGACCTTCACAGCTAACTTTATTTCCAGGGCAGTAGTAGGAAACCTCCTAAATAGCTTGGCTGGGCTGCTGATTTGACCTGAGAGGCCATTTTCATCGAACCATGCCCAACTGCTCTGCTCATGACCTCATATTTGGATAGGGATGTAAACAGGCGGGGATTTCCATCCAATCCTGTGCTCATCACAATCAGCACTGTTTCCATTCTGCTACAGTTTGACTCCCACTAAAACATATGTTACTCATCCCATTATCTGCTATGGCCAATACTAATACAATTCATTATGTGATTAATTTTGTAAATAACGTCAATGCGTTTCAGTGGAAGAGAAACATCAAAAGCAATGCAGAAAATACTGTAATTATTTGCAGACTAAAAATAAATAATAATGATGGTGAATACTGTTTCTATTCTCTCGCATGTTTTCCTTCCTTGACCTTAAGTGACCATGTGTCCATTTCCACTCCATCTCCATTTCCAATGGAATTCTTTGACGTTCCTAGTGTGGGGCAGACAACAATGCAGTTTCAAATCAGGAACTTTAAGCGCATTCCTGGTTGTTCCTTGCAAAGTGGGGTTAACTTGACAGACCAATCAGCTGATTGGCACTAACAGTGCACCTTCAAAAGGTGAGCCCATTTGAAGTTGTCCATTTGCAGGTAAGGTTTGCAGTCAAAACATGCCTGCACATGGATTCTTTCCCTCTGCAGGTTGCAGACTGCTTTGCTGATCTGCAGAGGTAAAAATGCATTTGTAGATATCATTTGAATCCAAACTGGGCCTGTAAAGGGGCAAAATGGAACTAACAGTCAGTGCAAATCAGCTGATTGGCACTGACAGGGTGCCAACAACAGCAGCAGCAGCAGCAGCAACAACAACAACGTATGAATGAGTTTGCATAGAATTCCTGTGTCTTTATGAAACATCGAAACGCCATCAAAAAGCAGTGCTCAAGGCTTTACAGTGAAATTCTTCTAAACTCTGGGAAAACTGAGACTCCTTCACTGACTTTGAGTGACTCCTCTGCTTAATATTTTGCATTGCGACAACAAACACGAAGCATTGCAAAGTCATCTGTTGGATTCTGGGTTTCCTGCTGTACATGCAAATGTAGTTTTCAAAGGGTTAGTCTCACTTTAATCACCACTGCTAAAAGGACCTGGTGCTTGCCTTTCATCTGGCAGCAAATTAATTATAAAAGCTCTGTGTTAATATTAATATTGTCTCACTATAGATCAATGGTTTTATTACCTTTGATTCTAATATTACCCATTTGAGGGTGGGAAGGAGGGGCGGGAGAGAGAAAGAACCTGGCAGTATAAAATCCAGAGATTTTCAGGCTGGTAAAATCAGGTAAAGATTTAAATGGAATTGTTTAATCTTTTAATCTGTTGACCTAGTTTAAAGTTCAGAACTGTAATCTACTTAAGATGAGAAATTGCTCACTTTTTAAAATGGAAGTGATTTAAAGAAGTCCTATGCAAGTGTGTGTTCCTTTTTTCTCTTACTGCCTTCTACCAAATTGTAGATCATAGGTGAGGAGCCTTTTTGCAGTCCAAGAACCACATTGCCTTCTGGGTAACCTTTCGAGGGCCACATGGCAATGATGGACAGGCCCAGAGGGAAAAGAGGGGAGTGCTTGCTTTTCTGTCTCTTTTTGGGGAATTGGTTTATACTTGCAAACCTCTTAGAAGCCGCTTTGGCCATTAAGCAGTAGATTCATTCCCAGAGGCATTACCGGTGAAAAAAGGATGGCTGTCCCCACTGGGCAATGACTCTCCATGCTACCTCCTGTAATAATGGCAAGAATTTCACTCTCCCTTTCTCAAATGATTTGAATTTGCCCTGCCTCCCATGAAGGTGGCCAGAAAGGCCCTCACTTTTACGGGACCTCATTGCCCCTGTGAAAGTCTCCGGAGGATTTTAGCCAAGGGCTAGTTTGCATGTTCTGCATTTAGAACTCTTGCAATTTCACTGTGGGCCATTTCAGGCTTACAAACACTCTACAAAGGCAGACCCATTTGGAGCACACCGAAGTAATCTGAGCTGTGTGAATGAAGTCAAAGTCAAAGCCAGACCAAGACATTTTACTGTCTGAGGCAAAGGACAAAATGATCCCTTCCACTTTCCAGGTACAAAAGTCAGTCAGACTGGCTGTTGACCAAGTCTTCCACTGCACCCGAGGACAGCAGGCTCAGTGCCGGATTTATGTATAAGCTAAACAATATGATAATCTTTATTCTCATTGTCCCATACAGAACAACAAAATTGAAAAAATCTACATCAGACATTCAAAAACCAACAAGCCTGCTATCCCAGCCTGGTTAGCCCCCTAAAAACTCTGATACCCCATAATTAAATACAATTAAATACAACAAGCTATAGCTTAGGGCCCCATTCTCTTGCCCCCCGCCAAATTATTTGTATTTCAGTTCAACAATTACTTTGATAAAATGCATATTTTGTTATGTGCAAATGGCTTTAGATACCTATTAGGTCCACAAATTACCATACAGCACATTCAACACAAAAAAACAGCGACAATTTGTTGTTCTTGAAAAAGAAAGGACAGCTGGTCCTACAAAGGGCCCCATTATTTTCAGTAGCTTAGGGCCTCATCAAACCTAAATCCGGCCCTGAGCAGGCTAGCTGTCCACTCTCTGCATCTGTCACTTGAGGTAGCTGCCTCACTTTGCCCAATAGTAGAGTTGGCCCACGTCTCAATTCATATGTAACAGTGGCCATTTCTGACTCTTCCATGAAAGGGTGCAGATAATCTGGCCAATGAAACAAACATGTGGGGAGGTGGGGTTAGTTGAGCAAAAATAGCTTATACTGAAATTACTTGGGGAGTAAGATGCTACACGAGGGGAAGCAGAAAGAGAGCAAAAGTTTAATATGTAGGGCGACTTAGGGGAGGGAATCTCTTTCTACTCCATTGTACTGTAACAGAGAGTAATTGGAACAGATTGTTGTGGAAGGGTTATAATTCATAATGCTGTACTTTGACATGCAAATACTCACCTGCAGAGGAAATAGCAACACAGAGTGATTAGTATAATAATATAGTTTTTGTATTGCACATTACCAACCATTGTTGGTGCTCATATTTCCTATACAAAGTTTTGCTTTATTTATATTGTTCAGACTGAGCAAATGGCATTTTCCCCAGGCAGACTAGAAATGCAGTTGCAGAAAACAGGAGGAGGTGGAAGTGAGCTAAACAGCAGGAGAGGAGGAGGAATTGGGGCAGCTTAATGAGCTTTTCTTCTTCTTCTTGTTTCCCTTCCTTGTTTCCAGGGTTTTCATAGTAGAAGAGTGAGATGAAGCAGCCATAAATAGACCCCCACAGCTCCCCACTTGATTGTCAGAGCCACACAAGATGAAGACATCCTACAGACCTGCTCCAAGAAGCCTTGCTCTTCATTTGTCCAGTTCACATGCAAGAACCTGCAGGGAAGTGCAGCTGTGTGCCCTAGGATGGGTTAGCCAACATGGCTCCCTCCAGATATTGCCACTGACTCCAGCCAATCACGGTCAATCAAGTCATTCATATTTTGTTGTTGTTGTTGTTTAGTCACTTAGTCATGTCCGACTCTTTGTGACCCCATGGACCAGAGCACGTCAGGCTAAAGTTACCAGATGTCCCCGTTTCCAGGGGACAGTCCCCAGATTTACAAATCAGTCCCCATACAAAAGCCATTGAAGTTGAAAAGTGTCCCCAGATTCATTGAAAAAAATCTGGTAACTTTTCATTAGGCACTCCTGCCTTCCACTGTTTCCCGCAGTTTAGTCAAACTCATGCTAGTAGCTTCGAGAACACTGTCCAACCATCTCGTCCTCTGTCGTCCCCTTCTCCTTATGCCCTCAGTCTTTCCCAACATCAGGGTCTTTTCCAGGGAGTCTTCTCTTCTCATGAGGTGGCCAAAGTATTGGAGCCTCAGCTTCAGGAGCTGTCCTTCCAGTGAGCACTCAGGGCTGATTTCCTTCAGAATGGATAAGTTTGATCTTCTTGCAGTCCATGGGACTCTCAAGAGTCTCCTCCAGCACCATAATTCAAAAGCATCAATTATTCAGCGATCAGCCTTCTTGATGGTCCAGCTCTCACTTCCATATATCACTACTGGGAAAACCATAGCTTTAACTATATGGACCTTTGCCAGCAAGGTGATGTCTCTGCTTTTAAAGATGTTGTTTAGGTTTGCCATCGCTTTTCTTCCAAGAAGCAGGCGTCTTTTAATTTTGTGACTGCTGTCACCATCTGCAGTGATCATGAAGCCCAAGAAAGTAAAATCTCTCACTGCCTTCATTTCTTCCCCTTCTATTTGCCATTCATATTTAGCCGTACATAAAAGATCGTCTCACCCATTATCTACTCAACCAATTACTGTGCTCTGCAGGAAATCTGCAGATATCCTCTCCTCAGGAGACCACTTCTGTACAATGTAGGAATCAGGCCTTTGGTGTGGTGGCACCTACCCTTTGAAACTTTATCCATTTACATAACTGATGCTGTCACTGTTGTCTTTTTGATGCCTATTTAATACCTTTCTATTTCAACCTGCCTTTTAAGGGAATATTCTTTTATATATATTATTGTCCCATTAATTGAAAATGAAATTGCTTCAATACATTTTTATAAAGCTTTTTTTTATTTTAATTGTTTTGTGAGGTCTCATGCAAAGCAGTAATTAATTAATTAATTAAATATGGCAACACTATCAAGGCAAGCAGTGGAGAGTAAGACTAATGCTTCCTAACTATAACCACATGGGTAATCACAGCCAATTGGTGATCACATAACGAAGAGCATGACATCATAACTCCAGTATGTAGCCTATAAAATTTGGCTAAGTGTCACTAAGGGAAAAGAACACCAATTCAGAGTGAAGTCAATATTTCCTGAATTGGCAAGTAATCCTTCCCCTACCTTCCCCAACTGCAAAAGGGGGGATGTGTGTAATGAATTTCACTGCTGCCAAAACCATTTGTGAAAAAGCACCTGAAACTCAAGTTTCACAACCTTGGAAAACAACATTCTTGTCCATGAATCCCAGGCTAAGCAGGGCTGTTAATCACATATGCTTGTGATTCATCAAAGTTTTACTTCATCTCTAATGGTCATGAAGACCGATAAATTCTGTGTTCCAAAGGGAGCCACATAAGCAACGAGCCAGATCATTTGAAAGCTCCTGACCTTGGTTTATGGCCACTTCTCTTCCTGCAGTCATGACTGAGCTTTTTAAAAATATATTTTATACTTCTCATCTGTTTTTACCATAAAAGATTAGTAGAATTTTATGACCAGAGGGGATCTTTATGATAAACTTGCTTGACCTCAAAATATGAATGATTCCTACTAATTTCAAAGAACATTTGTTGCTGTTAATTCTTTCCCCCTTTTCGGGGAGGGAGTGTGCATGAGGAGATGCTAATGAACATCTTTGTTGTTAATTTCCTGCAAGGCAGTCGTAATGAACTACCTTTTCATGGCAGTGCAACAACAAAGCCAATCTTCTAGTCTTCTCAGCCCCTGATCTCACAGTGGGATGTGCTGGCTTTGATCTAACTTTTAAAAACACACCTTGATTTCCATGATGACAGTTTGGATTAAGACTCTGGAGAACTTTATTTGTTTATTTGTCTCATGAAAGTTACTGCTCTTGCAGTGATAAAGGCACAATCTCCTATTTAGGTCATCCCAATTACAAGTCTGGATGCAGGAAATAGCCTTATAAAACCACCATCCCTTTCGTCTTTCTTTAATTATGATTTTGTTCTTAGCATGGTGGCGATTAAATTGAATGCTCCAGATTAAGGGAGAGAGGAAGGCATTTTTAATGTAACAAGCAATTGGCTTCAGTAAAAATAGGTTCATGAATGTATTTATAATTTTATCTTATGCAATGAGCAAAATAAGCTGGGCCTTAAATGGTCTTTCTTCAGGAAAGTTTATATACTCCTAGATGACTTTTGCAAATTCTCCAATTGGATTTTCTCCGGAATTCTTGTGGCGTGTAAGAAAACCACATTTGTGATATCATAATATCCAAACATGGTGTATCCTTGTTGTCTGTTATATTTGCAGTCAGTTTTGATAATTGTTTCACCTCATGACAATAGCCCTGATAATTTCCTGCCTTCTTCAGTGTCTTCCTGATATTTCTCTCTCCTAGATGGTATGTGTATGCAACTGTTTGTGTACTGTGAACATTTGCAAGTAATATTTGCACCAAATATGCTTTACTTCCACTGTCGGAAACAGTATTTCTTTGGATTCCAGTTGCTGTGTGTCAGAAGTGGGGAGAACAGTTGTTGTATTTGTGTCATGCTTGAAGGTTCCCCATAGTCACATATTTGGCTACTGCGAGAACAGGATACTAGACTAGATGGGATTTTGGCCTGATCCATGTGTGCTCTTCTTATCTTGTTAAGTTTCTAATGTTTACAAATCATAGTTATGCATCAATGTGGAAAGTGATTGTTTTAAATTCATAGATAAACCACTTAACCTTGATCAATATGTCTATGTCAGCTGCTGGAAACTGAACACATCTTGACTGCTTGTCAGAAATTTATATGCAGCCAGTGTCACCCAAAGACTTAAGTTGTATGCTTATCACCACAAATGCTTGAAAAAATTGCTGGCTAATCTGTATTGTGGTCGGCACTAGCTTCTGCTGTGGTTTAGGGCCAGTTCTAGGTTTGAGGGGGCATTGGGCAATTTACAGCAGTGGGCCCCCTCCTCTGTCAATGGATCAGATGGTCTATAAATTCCAGTGCTAAGCATGAAGAGCTACAAGATCCACAGCTCAACATGTTGATCTGGAAATGAAATTATCGGTATGTGTTTTGTACAATGCTCCAGCACATAAAAAAATAAAAAAAAAAATACCCCAGCCAATGCAGCCATAGTGAAATCAGTTTTTTTCCCTTGCCACAATGCCCTTGATTAATAACAATGTATGCACTTATTTATCAAACCATTTTGCTGGAGATACATAAAGTCACAGCAACAACAATTTGACTTTCCATTTTCTAGGTTAGAATTGATAACCTATTCAAGTGTTTCCTTTAAAAAGGAAGGAGAAATAAAACCAACACAATCAGAGACCCAAGAGATGTTTTCTTAACAACCAGCGCACAACACAGCAAGACTCGGAGAGCAAAAAGGTATACTGTACTGAAGTGTTTCCTATTGACTTGGCAAGTGATTTAAGTTCAGGGGGCTGTTCTATTTAAAGAATAGCTGGCAAGGTAGCACTTTGAAATACAAGACAGAGGACTATTCCCTCCCCCTGCTTCCTTGAGATGACAGCAGGGGTCACCTGCTGCTATCTGAAAGAACTATAAACCAGTCTTGGATGCTCACCTTTCTTTAGGGACTGAGATAACTTAATTAGGCAATTAGATACACCAATACTTTGCATTCAGCTTCTGGAGGTTGAAACACCCATTAGATGAAATCAGTTCATTTAAACAAAATACTTTCATTGCTTTTTAAATATAATGGGGAAATTAATTACAGTTGGCCTCTGCCCCTTCCCAAAAAATATTACTTTACTTTTGTTTCTTTTTAAAAAACAAAACCTACAAGATCTTTCTTTATTTTCTAACTCATGTTTGGTTCTCAGTGAAAATAAAAATTGCTAGTGCTTGTACCCATACTGATCTGGGAATTGAAACATGTGTTTTGTTGTACCGTGCTTTTGGACGCAATGCATGTGTGGCTATGTCTCTCCCTAGTGGAGACAGGGTTCCCTTGCATGCTCTTTGGACTTTGGTGAAATATAGTTGATATATTTCATTTTAATGCAGCTTTTCACTTTACCATTTCAAATCCCTATGGCCTAGTTTACTAGTACAGTGGTGCCTCGCAAGACGAAATTAATTCGTTCTGCGAGTTTCTTCGTCTTGCGGATTTTTCGTCTTGCGAAGCACGGCTATTAACGGTACTTAGCGGTTTTAAGAAAAAGGAAACAAACTCGCAAGAACTCGCAAGACGTTTTCGTCTTCCGCAGCAAGCCCATAGGGAACTTCGTCTTGCGAAGCAACTCACAAAATGGAAAACTCTTTCGTCTTGCGCGTTTTTCGTCTTGTGAGGCATTCGTCTTGCGAGGTACCACTGTACAGTGGTACCTCGGGTTACATACGCTTCAGGTTACAGATGCTTCAGGTTACAGACTCTACTAACCCAGAAATAGTACCTCAGGTTAAGAACTTTGCTTCAGGATGAGAACAGAAATCAAGGTGTGGCAGCAGCAGGAGGCCCCATTAGCTAAAGTGGTACCTCAAGTTAAGAACAGTTTCAGGTTAAGAACGGACCTCCAGAATGAGTTAAGTTCTTAACCTGAGGTACCACCGTACCTTCATGGTTATTTTATAAAGGCATATTTGGATGATTACTGCTATATTCCCAAAATGCACAAGGGGAGAGTTGAACAGACAATCTTTCCAGGGAGGTTGTAGAACCATCCTCCTTGAAGTTTTTCAGTAAAATGGCCAGGCAAGATTTGGGGAGACATTATGTATAGCAGGGATGGGAAACCCCTGTTGTCCTCCAGATGTTGTTAGACTCCAGTCCCCATCAGCTCCAGCCAGCACGGCCAAGGGCAAGAGATGATGGAGTTCAAAACCATCTGGAGGGTCATAGCTTCACCATCCCTGATGTACAGAATGCCTTATTCCATTGAACATGGGTCTAAGCTAAACAATCTACTGATTCCCTTCAAGCCAATGAACCTTTCCAGCCAGTGACTCTTTTTGAGACAGATCACCCAGTTCCCAATCCCTTCTTCATACTGCCCTGTGAAACATCAGTGCAGCTCTGACTGAATGTAATGAAAATGAAAATGAAGCCAGCATCCTTAGACTTGATCCCCATTGCGAGTTACTAAATTACTTTAATATTAAGCTTATTTTCTCTTTCCCACCAAGGAACATTCAGCTTAAATTAAGGATGAGCCATGGAAACCAGAGTAGGGAGTGATAAACCACCGCACACCTTTGGCGAACAGCTGTTATCTGCATTTAAGATGGTTATGAATGCTACAGTCAATTAATTCAAAGATTTGTTCTTGCTAAATATATAGAACATGCACAAGCTTGGGGCTCTGAGTTGAAAGAAGCTCATTATATTATCTCATCATTGTTTTCTGTTGAGGGGGAGGTGATGTTTTACACCTCTACATTAGAGGGAATAATAAACTTACAGAATGCTCCTCATCCCCATCTGCTTATGGTTATTGGGCAGGAAAGCTTTTACCTATCCTAGAGCAGAAACACATTAAAGTATTCTATCTTTTTTTGGGGGGGTTATTATGACATTACTAGGGACGCGGGTGGCGCTGTGGGTAAAAGCCTCAGCGCCTAGGGCTTGCCGATCGAAAGGTCGGCGGTTCGAATCCCCGCGGCAGGGTGCGCTCCTGTTGTTCGGTCCCAGCGCCTGCCAACCTAGCAGTTCGAAAGCACCCCCGGGTGCAAGTAGATAAATAGGGACCGCTTACTGGCGGGAAGGTAAACAGCGTTTCCGTGCGCTGCGCTGGCTCGCCAGATACAGCTTTGTCACGCTGGCCATGTGACCCGGAAGTGTCTCCGGACAGCGCTGGCCCCCGGCCTCTTAAGTGAGATGGGCGCACAACCCTAGAGTCTGTCAAGACTGGCCCGTACGGGCAGGGGTACCTTTACCTTTTATTATGACATTCATGTCTTTCCTTTCTTCCAAGGAGCTCAAAGTGGCAAACATGGTTCTATTTCTCCTAATTTTATCATCACAGTTTATCCTGGTGAGGTTGGCTGGACTCTGATAAGGTGATTGGCCCAAGGTCACCCAGTGAGTTTCATGACTGATTGGGGATTTGAACCCTTTTCTTGCAGGTTCTATTCCAACACTTCCACTACATTGCACTGGCTAGACCATGTACTTATCCACACTTACCTTTTCCCCTGTTCCTTCCAGGCACAGGTCTGCCCTTAAAAGCTCTGTGTCTGAGCTTTCTTTTTTCTCCCGGAACTTGCCCCACAAAAAACCCACTCCTTTAGTGCTCATTTGGAGCATACAACATCCCAGGTTTCAACCAACGAAGGTAGAGTGGCAGATGAAACTAATGGAATATGTAGAGTTGGCAAACTAACAGAATAAGAGAGCAGGGAGAAAGATTTTTTAAAGAGGATTGGCAAATGTTTGTAGAATACATGGAGAAAACAGGTTGTAAACAGGTTGAAACGTTAGCAGGGTTAGAGTAATTTCAGCAGTATTAATGAAGCAGAGATATAGTCAAAAGGGAGGGGGAATATGGAGTAATTAGAATATGCAATGGTAATGGATGACTAAATGAACCATGCAAGGGGAGGGGAGGGAAATCGATGTTTAATGTTTGTATGAGAAATATTTGTAATAGGGGGAAAATTAAAATAAAATTAAAAAAATAGAAAGTTGCTCGGATTTAAAATAAGTGCACAGATACAGATACAAGGTGAGTCTTGGGGCCTGTGCAAATTCCCACCCAGAAAATTGCTTTTTGAGTAGGATATCTATGTAGCATGCAAAATTAGAATATTAGGTTTCGTGATTTATAGTTACTTTGTTCTGTTGTAGGAGTTGTTTTCTTTGGGGGGGGATGAAATATGGACTCGCAATGTTTTCTTCCATTTCCTTAATTAAGCTGAATTTACTCTTTCTGTGACCCAAGAGAAGTTCATGTAAAAATAGAAACCAGGCCATTCACCCCTATGTCTTCCTTCCCACAAAGATGTACGTGGCATTCCCAGACAACTAACCTGGTGACATTTTGTTCTTCGTCAAAACCTGCTTATCTGAAATTGAATCCAATGCTGTGGAATTATCAAAGATAGGGTGCTGCCCTAGCACAAAGCTACTCTATGCTAGATGACAGTGAGGGAGAATGTATACCTCGCTCACGCAAAAGTAAGGAGTGCATTAGAAGGAGAAGGAAGGAAGGTCCTGGAAGGCAGAGAATAACAAGGCTGAACTGTAGAAATGAACGCTTAATCTGAGAAATGAAACTCAAGTCATTTGTGCAGGGAAAAGAGGACACCCCTACAATCCCTATAGTGTCACGACCCTTGAGTCCAGTAGCAAAACAGATTGCTAAGAGGCTGCAGAGAACCAGTTAAGGAGCTGTTCCACATTCAGGACTCTGAGCCTGTTGCTAGAAATCAGACCACTGCTGGGCCTACAACTCATGAAACAACCTCCTGCAGAAACAGGCCCTGTAGAGCCAGAAGCAGACCCAGATGTCTTCTTCTGAGCTGGAGGAACCCAGTGCCTCCCAAAGTACATCACCAGTCCAGAAATTCAGGCAGTATATCAGGTGGGAGGCCACTAAATGGGGGAGGAGTGACTGTCTTCAGGCCAGACAGAAGGCCCTATCGAATTCTCCACAAGGGGGTGGAGCCTAGGAAAAGTAATCTAGGGGCAGAGGTTCAGTTTGCCTCCAACCTCTGCTGCAACAAGTAGCTCTCTTGGAGCTGTCCATTGTCCAGCAACTCCTGCCTCCCTGCATAGGATCTGGCCCCAAACCAGCAAATGGCAATAAGGATTTACCCTATGGGAAAAGTTTGTGTTGCATTCAATTGCAAGATAAAGCCAAGTTCTGGTATTATAGGGGGGGGGGTCTCTATCCACTTTCTCTACCCTATGCATAGTTTGAGAGTCTGCTGTTGATTTCCCTACATAGAGGGAGATCAGTTGCCCCCTCTCAATAATCTTAAAAAGCCCTTAATACTTTAGACCAGAAAGAGCCAAGGTGGGACCCTCCACGTGCTGTTGGACTAGGTTTCCTTGAGGCAGAATGCTCTATCAACTGCAGCTCCACAAAGGAGATGAATGCTGTCCCTGATTTGTCCTATGTGAGTCTGAGCCCCAAGGAGACACCTCTGCTGCCAGATTCTGAAGGCTGGTCCACTTCCTCCTTGGAGAATTAAGGTTCCTTGAGTGGGGGAACACCATTACCTCAGAGGCTGTCTGCAGAAGAAGGTGCTGGCTCTTAACCTGGCTGGGAGGCAGCAGTGAGGGGGCAAGGCCTCCAGGCATTTCCGACCTAGCTCTGCTATAAAAACTCAGCCACTTGTGCCAGAACTTTGCTAAGGCAATTTGGATGCTTGACATCAGCTGCAAGAACACTGTCTGTTGTCCTGAACATGCACTTTGGTCCCCCTACAAGGTGCCTGTGTCTTGGGAACCAGGAGCTTCTGATCTCAACTTGCTTGAACCATGATCCCTCAGTGGTGGGCATTCCCCTCCTATCATCCCAAGCCAGTATGGCCAATGGTTAGAGATTATGAGAGTAGGAGTCCAATAACATGCTAGCTACCCCTTCATTAGGCCTTTCTCAAAGGAACTCCCTGTTCATTCTTTGGTTCTCATTTTCTGCACCTTTCCAAACGCTCCAATAACTGTGGAAAAATGAAACTGCATAGAATGTTAGGCAGTAAGGATTACATTAATACTTCTATGAAACCTCCATAAGTTTGTGGCTTAGGGCCCTCATATTTACAGGACCGCCTCTCCTGGTATGGCCCTAAGAGGACCTTAGGTCCATGAATAACCATAGTTTAGAGGTCCCAGGCCCTAAGGAAGTCAGACTATCCACCAGGGCCAGGGCCTTTTCAGTGATAGTTCCAACCTGGTGGAATGCTCTGTCCCATGAGACTAGGGCCCTTCAGGATTTAACCTCCTTCTGTCAGGCCTGTAAGACAGAGCCATTCCTCCTGGCCTTTAATTTGAATTCAGCCTGATCTTTTATTTCCCTTCTCTTCCCTTGCCCTCCCCTTTTATGAAGATTACCCACTCTGAGACCCCACAGCTAATTCTCCCATGGCCTCCTTGCTGGCCCAAGTAGGATCAATTCAGCCAGCTAGTCCTGGTGATTATCTGTGGCATTTGGAACTTAATAGGTTAAGTTCTTCCCATGATGCCTCAACATTCTGACGTCAGCTTTCGAAGCTGGGAGGAGCTGGGAGGAGTTACGTTCAGTTCTCTCTGTGCGTCTGAGAGAGAGAGACATGTTTGCAATGGCTGCAAGCAGTGATGGCTGAAATGTTCCAATAAAGAGCTGTAAATAGAGAGAGCTGTCTGTGTATGCTTGCTTGAAGGAAGTAAGGACGTAAGGCTGTTTTACATCGCTGTGTTCTAACTCTGCTAAGCCGTGACGGAAGGGAGTGACCTGAAGGCGCAGCGGAAGTATGCTGGACCCGTTATAAACTGCTGATTGACAATCGTAAAGTAATCAGAGGTCACGGCTCATCGATCAAGCTCAGCAGATCGAAACAGCACAGGTTATGGGGGGTCAGCCAACGCTCGTAAAACAGCTTCAGGAATGCTTTGAAGTTGGCGATCTGAGAAACGGAAGCTGGCCGGAGGTCGGAGGCTGCTTTCAGTGAGTCTCGCCTGATGTCGAAAAGCAAAATGAGGTGTTTGCCTGCGTCTAAGAGGCAAAGAAGCTGCTGAGAGAGCTGCTGGGACACAGAGCTAAAAGCAAGAAGCAGCTGGAAGCTGAAAAGCAGCTGAGAAATCGTTTCTCCACGGAAGGGAGAGCCAGAGAAGCTTGTGATCTGTAAGTACAGCTTGGGGCCCCTTGGGAGAACGGGAGAAGATGGCTGAGAGCCAGGATATACCGGTGGAAAAGCTCACTCTAAAGAGTTGGGCAACCTGGAGCAAAAGAATAAAGGGGTGGTTCCTGGTCCATGGGCTTTGGGAAGCAAGCCAGAGGGAGCCACTACCACCAACCCCCAGCGCTAAAGCGGCTGGAGACGTTGCAGGCTGTGACGCTGCGTTGCCGGAAGATAGCCAGCAGAAAATGCAAAGAGAGCTGGAGATGCTCAAGGCATG
>JAXCMG010000018.1:34712349-34772872 GCA_034642415.1 Podarcis siculus | reverse complement strand
CAGAGGTCACGGCTCATCGATCAAGCTCAGCAGATCGAAACAGCACATTATCTAATGCTTATTTCCCCTAAATCGATTTCTGAACTTTGAATTTTATTGTTATTCATGTTTTTATACTGTATTTTATGCTACTTTTACAATTAAGTGTTTCAAATTTGTTGTTAGCCGCCCTGAGCCCGGTTTTTGAACCGGGAAGGGTGGGGTATAATTAAAAAATTATTATTATTAAGTTGATGTCTCTATTACCGTATTTTTCGCACCATAGGGCGCACCGGACCATAGGGCGCACCCAGTTTTTAGGGGGGGAAATCAAGGGGGAAAAATGGTTACCGCTCGCTGTTTTGGCTTCCCCTTTAGCCCCATGCAGCCTCTCCTTGCCGGGAGACGCTGCGCAGGGCTAAAGAAGCCATAGCCCCGTGCAGCCTCTCCCTGCCGGAGGGGTTGTGCGCGGCTATGGCACAAGCCTGCATTCGCTTCATAGGACGCACACACATTTCCCCTCAATTTTTGGAGGGGGAAAACTGCATCCAATAGAGCAAAAGATATGGTAATTTCCTATTGATAATATGAGCATAAGAACATCATTTTCTTGAAGGGAGAAACTGCCTTCCCCCTCCTTTGTTTCTTCCTTATCTATTTCTGTCACAGGTGAAAAAGAAATACAAAAGGTGACAATCTTGGACCAATCATACCATCTCATTTCTTTCCTGAAACAGCAGAGCTCTGACCAGACGCACAAAAGCTGCTTGTTAGCGCTTTCATTCAAACAGGATTTTTTTGAACCGTGGACTGCAAATCTCTCTGACTTAACTTGCAGCATCTCACACATGTTTTAGAACCGGCATGCAAACTTTGTTTGGATGAAACAAAACATTGCATCTACTTTTTTTCTGGTCAGAGGATTACTGTGCAAACCCAGCTATGGATTTACTGAGACTCACTCCTGCCTCTTGGGGTGATCCTTTATATAAGGAAATATTGTGAGAACTGCAGCAAAGAGATCAGAAAATGCTAGGCACTAGTAACCTGAGCAATGGTAACTTGATATTGAGATAGCAGCAGAGGTTAAAATACAATCAAGGACAAACAAAACTCTCCCTGGTAAAACTGTTGATGAAACACAGGTAAGGTAGCACGTACCTAAATGTGGTAGTAAATACAGGATGTTCTTCATTCCATGTAACATTTGTTTGTGGTATACAGTAGTACCTTTGGTTACAGACGCTTCTGGTTACAGACGCTTCAGTTTACAGACTCTGCTAACCCAGAAATAGTACCTCAGGTTAAGAACTATGCTTCAGGATGAGAACAGAAATCATGCGGCGGTAGCGTGGCGGCAGTGGGAGGCCCCATTAACTAAAGTGGTACCTCAGGTTAAGAACAGTTTCAGGTTAAGAACGGACCTCCGGAACGAATTAAGTTCTTAACCCGAGGTACCACTGTACTTAAAAAGGTAAAGGACCTTGACAGTTAAGTCCAGTTTGGGGTTGTGGCGCTCATCTCGCTTTACTGGCCGAGGGAGCTGACGTTTGTCCGCAGACAGTTTTTCTGGGTCATGTGGCCAGCATGACTAAGCCGCTTCTGGCGAAACCAGAGCAGCACACGGAAATGCCGTTTACCTTCCCGCCGGAGCGGTACCTTTTTATCTACTTGCACTTTAATGTGTTTTCTTTAAAAAATAAATAAATTGATTTTTCCATGTATACTTCTTCTAACAATATATCTTTAACAATTTTTCATATTTCCACCCTCCTCCCCTGGACTTCCCTCATACTCCCGTTTTGCTTTATTTCCATATTGTTCACCCTGTGTATTGTTTCCCCCAAATTTTCCCAATACATATAGTCTTCTTTTTTATTTTATACAGTTGTGATTGTTTATTCAAACCCTGCCAATAGGTCCATTTCTTTATGTTGCCCCTTCATATATGTTGTAAATAGTTCCCATTCTTTACTTTGACGTGTTTTCGAACTGCTAGGTTGGCAGGAGCTGGGACTGAACAATGGGAGCTCACCCCGTCACAGGGATTCGAACTGCCGACCTTCCAATTGGCAAGTCCTAGGCTCAGTGGTTTAGACCACAGTGCCACCCATGCCCCGTGGTATACTTAGGCATCATATAAAGGTCCTATCCTGTCCTAATGACTCATTCTGCTGTGGTCATGGAACACCCGTTCTGACATGCCAGAAAAAGAATGTTGGGGCTGCCAGGGAGGCAGGTCAGATTAATACCCAATCACTTGCTGTGTTAAGTAGACAGGACGCCCATGTAAGGAACACACAACAATTGTTGTGAGGAACACACAACAAATAAAGAGTTTGCTGCATGTGCTGCATGGTCTGGCCTGTGCCCAGTAAACTAGCCTGTAGTGGAAGACACAATCCCACTGCCAGTGCTGAAGGAAGCATTAACCGCTAGTCCAGTTGACTTTTTCACATAGGATTGGGAAGGGCACCATTTTGTCCTTCAGCTAAGGCAGCAAAATGGCTGGAGACAGGCTAATGCATACATCATAAAAATTGTTGTGATCCCAGCCCCACCATTGAATCCAGTGGGACTTACGTTGGACTAGACATGTTTTGGGTTGCATCCTTAATGATTCACAAGTTTCCATAGTTCTTGTATGTTTGAAGCAGTCCTCATCTCAAAGAGAAAGGTATCAAGATACATTCAGAACGGTATATTTGAAGGGAAATATAATAAAAATTAATGTTTCCTGTTCTTTATTACGAACTTGATGTATTGCCTGCTCTCTAATATGTCTGTCTGATGTATTTGTTGCTGCTGTCTTTCCCGTTTTATTCTGAACTCCCTCTACAGTATGTTTCCTTAACTCAATTTTATATATTTTTTAAAAAAGAAAGGAAGGAAAAAGAAAGGAAAATACATTGAGGAATGCAAGTTTTGAGAGAAAATACATTTTAAAACAGTATTTAAATGCATACTCATTTTTAGGTGGTTAGGACTGAGTGAAAATACCCCTCCTAAAAATTGTCCATGCTAATTATGGGTGACAAAATGTGGGCAGGTATGTGTGGCAATGAATATTCTCCAGGGGAAGACTAGCATTCTCCAACAGTTCATGAGGAAATTTTAAAACTTTTAAAAAAAAGAAACATCAATTTTTGGTGTGAATTTTTGACTACTTAACAGTGCATTCCTAACCATGTCTACTCAGAAGAAATTCATGTTGAGCAGAGCATCAGCCAATAGGGATCACGTGAAGCTTTCTGAGGTCCTGCTTTTTTCCTACCCCTTGTACACGAGAGCTGGCCAGATTCTTCTTGCCTTGATCTGTCCTTCTCTGCTATCACTTGACTTTTCTTACCTTGACTGGACCTTGCCTGCTTCATCTGTCTTTGTTTGTTATAACCTGACTTCACTGGAAAACCCCTTACTTTCCCTGTGGGCCTCAAGCTCCCACTGGAACAAGATGGTGGTGTTACCTCCATAGCCAGGGGCAGAGGAAGGGGGTGTGGTGGGTGTGGGTCACCCCGGGTGTCACCACTGAAGGGGGTGACAAAATGCCGGGTGGCACTCACTGCGGGGCTTGCAGTGTGCCTGAGCCACACATCTTTCTTGGGAGAGCCGTGGTGGCTTGGGCGCGTGCAGGCTCCGCGCTGCCCAAACGGTCCGTCCGCTGCTTCCCTCCAGCTGTAGGGCGGCTGAGTGGGAGGAGGCAGGCAGACTCCAGAGGCCCTGTGGTGCACCCCGCCCCTATGGGCGGTTTGCCCCCTTCCCTGGGTGCACCACTCCAGGTGCCCGAGTAGCTTCCTCCGCCGCTGTCCACAGCCAAAGACATTCAGAGCATGGGGCTTACGGAACATCATTTTGTGCCAGAAACATTGGGATTGCCATCAAGCCCCATAATACAGTAGTGGGAAAAGACACTTTGCCCATGAATTAGCACCAAGGAGAATATCCTGCAGGTCCTCTCCTCTGTTGATGAAGCCCTCTGCCTCCTGCTATCTACACTTCCCTCCACAAAATAATTAAATAAGGTTTTTTGGGGGTTTGGGAAAGTGGGGAGTAGATGGAAAAGCAAAGGTTGAGTGCAACCCTTAACTGGAGGAAGGTCCTTTTCAAGGGTAGACTGTGCCTATGTTGAACTGGTGCCTCTCTAATGTATATATAAGGATGTGTGTATATTTTAGTACTCCTTCTTTAAAATCTCCACCTCCCAATCCCCATGTGCTTGGCATTTAGGCCTTAAGCTTGTTAAATTTAATAGGAACTGAACTGGATCTGTCAAAGAATGGGAGAATGTCCATCTCTTCTTTGTTACCGAGTTGGTTTTAAATTGCTTCTTCATTCTTCCTCTTTCAAAAATACCAGACAAAGGCAGAAACAACTTTGCCAAGTCCTCCCAGCACAAAGCAAAGATAGACTTTCCCCCTGCCCCGCTTGATGGCTTATGGCATAATAACAACCATATTCACTCCTTTGTAGCATAATTACAATGAACTGCTGCGCAATGGCATTTAGTCAATTGCAACAGCCATTTATTGCCTTGTACACAACAAAAAGCCACAGAGATTACCACTTTAAACATACACACATCTCCCAGCTATTATGCTCTCCCACGGAATGCAAATATTGCAGAGGTATAATGGCAATTGATCTATACATAACCATATTTATGTAAATTATAGATACTGGATGTCATTAATTCAACCCTGACAAGTGTTACTTTCTCTGGAATGAATGACATGAAACAGATTAACAACATAATGACACAACGAGAAGGAGAATATGAAGGAATAATGTTCTTACATTTTTGTTTATTATGTGGCCGGCCTTCAGGCTGCTAGAGTCTGCTTCAGATCATTAGAACATCTTGCTGGCTGCAAATCTCGAGAGACTTATGTGGACACTAGAGGGCAAAAGATGCAACTTTGGTCTCCTCCCCATCCTGTTTCTTTCTATGGGCAAAGCAGAATCAATATAATGTCAAAGGTCTCTGTAGCACCGTATAGGAACATAGAAAGCTGCCATAGACTGAGTCAGACTATTGATATTTCCAACCCAATATTGTTTACACTGCGGTGGATAAAGATCTGGCTCTACTCTGTGGGTCGACATTGATAGGTAGATGGGGCAATCCACCTGTCAAATCCCATTTGCAAGCTTGGGATCCATCTATGTAGGGCTTTGGGGGCTGAGCTCCCCCCCAAAAAAATTCGGGGGGAGGCAGGCCCCCTCAATATTCCCAGGCCCGCACAGTGTAAGAAGGCCTGACAGGGCCCATTGTGCCCTCAGAAAGGCACAATGGGGCCTCCTGCGATTCAGTGAGAGGGCCCGATTGAGCCTGGGCAGGCCTCGTCGGGCCTTTCTGAGGGTGCATTGGCCCCACTGGGCTTCTTTCCACCACATGCGTGACATCAGGCATGTCACACCGGACACCCATAATGTTGGGCGGAACCTGGCATGCCTGCAGTGAACTGAATAATGTAGTTTTTGATGGAAGATGGCCTGCAGTGGAATGGAAACAGAGCTGCATGTGATGAATATGGGGCAGAATGGAAAATGATACCACCTTACTCAAAAACCACACTGCTGGGTGGGAATTTATGCTAAAATGTTTTTTATTCAGCTTAATAAATTCATTTTAGCTCTGTTTCCACTTGTGAACTAAGGGAGGGAGTGTTGCTCACTAAAACAGCCAGGTTTCTACTAGGCTGTTGTACAGTTCCCATCAATTTTATTTGTATACAATGAAATAACACACACAAGCTGGTCACTGCCAGCAAACAGAAGCAATAAATCTGTGAATTTATTGTGTAAATGTGCCCCAGTTACAGCTATGTGCAGCTACACAAGCTAGGTCATTTTCCCACAAACATATTTATTACCACTGGCCTTTCTTCTATTGAATATTGCATTCAATAAAGAATCCCAAAATAATGATGATTTAAAGTGTTATCTGTCAATCTGAATATTCAATAAATGTGGTGCATTACAATAAAATCTGGCTAAGTGTATTTCTTTTCTTTCTTTTTCAAAAAAAAGGTTGGACTTTCTGCTTGGTGATCTACATTTAATGGAATGCAGTTGTCTCTGTTCCAATTTGCATATTCATAAGACTCTCTGACAGCAGAAACAATGCTTTCCTCCCTATGTTCCTGTTTCGTTTCAGGTTTTTTTTAAAAAAAAAAAAAATTTTTGCCAGTACTTTAAATATTAGGATCACTCCTGGAACCACATCAGCAATCTTGTGACCCCATGAGCTACTTTCTTGGATGAACTAAGGCGAAAATCCTAAAAACAGGCTCCACAGACTTGCTGAATAATGGTGGCAGTTCATAATTCACTGAGGCGGTGCTGTTCCATCTTCTTGCAAGTACAGCTCTTTTTCACATTTCAGATACATTAGGCAACTCATCCTGGGCTTCCTCAAGCAGCAGCAGTTACCCACCAAGTCCAAGTACCCTAAGACACTCACTAAAGATGGACAGAACAATTGTCAGCTGTTCCCTTCCTATTACAGAAGGTCTTCAGATCTGATCACCTTCTGCTTATGCCAAATGGTCTTGGTTTCTTCTGACCATTCTAATCATTTTAGTCTGGTTAGTCAGGTCAGAATTATGTGTTATTTAGGAAAGGTCATAGCTCAGTGGTAGAGCACCTGCTCTTCATGCAAAAGGTCCCAGCTTCAATCCTCGGCAGATCCTGGTAGTGTTGGGACAGTCTCCTGTCTGTCAACCTGGTGAGTCATCGCCAGTCAAGGTAGACCAGAGCTTTCCAAACTTTTCATGTTGGTGACACACAGTACCGTATTTTTCACTCTATAAGATGCACTTTTTCCCCTTCAAAAATTAAGGGGAAATGTGTGCGCATCTTATGGAGCGAATGCAGGCTCCTTGGCTTCAGCAATAGCAACAGGAAGCCTCTGAAGCACAGAGCGAGAGCTCCCCCCATGCTCCGGAGGCTTCGCATTGCTTTTGCTGAAGCCTCCTGAAGCCCCTGGATCACAACGGAACTCCTGCTGCACTCCGGAGGCTTCAGGCAGCTATCCGCAAGCCTTCGGAGTGCAGCAGGAGTTCCCGCTGTGCTCCGAAGGCTTGCAGATAGTCGCCTGAAGCCTGGAGAGTGAGAGGGGTCAGTGCACACCGATCCCTCTTGCTCTCCAGCTTCGCTGGAGAGGCATTTCACAGTTTTGCCTCTCTGCGCAGTGCCCCTTCAGCGAAGCAGGAGGAGAAATGGAAGGGGCTCCCTTTCTCCTGCCACTTCGCTGAAGGGGCGCTGAGCAGAGAGGGAGAGAATTTTTTCCCCCTGTTCTCCCCCTCCTATGGTCCGGTGCGTCCTATAGAGCGAAAAATACGGTAAGTCAGTTTCACTAAGCAAATCTGAGGTTAAACTAACCCTTTATAAGAGCGCTTGTGCGACACACCCACACACTGCAGCTGGCATACTAACGTGTCACAACACACAATTTGCTGTAGACAATACTAAGCTGGATGGATCTATGACCTGACTCAGGATAATGTTGCTTTCTATGTTCCTATATTATGGAGAAAATATGGCTGCTGCCTAAAACAGCATCCTTATATATTGTTCTCATAACACAATGTAGCAATAGAAATGTGTGTTGCAATGCCATCACTTTCTGAGTTTCCACAGCCCTGCATATGACAGCCAATGAAGATGAGCAGGATGGGGCAACTCAGAGTACAATGACATTAAGTTATATGTTACCTATTACTTGGTCCAAGGGGGAAGAAATGGCAGTCTTGTTTTACGGGCTCTACTCTTGTTTTATGCCCTCTAGTTCCAGTCCATACATTCTGCATATCTATAGAGAGAAAGACCAGATTACAGTGGTGCCCCGCAAGACGAAAATAATCCGTTCTGCGGGAGCCTTCATCTTGCAGGGATTTTCGTCTTGCGGAGCTCCGCTATCAGCCGATCAGCTGATAAGCGGTAAAACAGCTGATAAGCGGCTTTTAGCGCTTAGCGGATTAGCGAATAAGCGGCAATTTAGAGATAAGGAGCTTAGCGCCTTTCAGAAAAGGCAAAAAAAAAGGGCGACCACGGAAAAAAATTCGTTTTGCGAGTAAGCCCCATAGAAAAAAACGTCTTGCGAAGCAGAAAAATGTCGGAAAGCCCTTTCGTCTTGCGCGTTTTTCGTTTAGCGGGGCATTCGTCTAGCGGGGTACCACTGTATAGCTTCACAGGAGCATTTTTCACACCACTGGAATCTTACTTTCAGATGACAAGGAGGTGATATAATGTCCACTGCTTATTGAACATTCATCCTGATTGTTTATGGGAAGGTGATACAACATTGCATCAAACATTGCATTGCACACTTTCAAGTGAATTCCCCATCACTTGGGGAATGGTGGAGAAGCTAGTTTTGTTGCATAAGAGCCAGCTTTAATTGTGCAGGCAGAATTTGTTGGGATGCAGTTGAATCCCACTCACAAAATAGTAAACATTTCAAAGTGCAGGTTAAATGTGTGGTGAAGTGGAATCACATCTGCTATCGACATTCCTGATCTTTATGTATTGCCTGAAACCTGCCACCTCACACACTGCAACTTGTGAGATAGACCACAAGATAACTAAAGGAACCAGAGCAGCATATGAAAATGTCTTCTTATGGTTTAGACCATCTAGGCCGTTATTGTCTAAACACACTGGCAGTGACCCTCTGGGATTTCAGACAAGTGGCGTTCTCTGCCCTATTTGGAGATTGCAAGGATTGAACCTGGAACCTTCAGCATGCAGAGCAGATCCTCTACCACTGGGCTTTTCCCAGCACACTCCTGGGTCTTAAATCAGTGGGAGATAAGACGATTGTGGAGGAAATGACCCCAAATGGTAGAGAAGTGCTTTCAGCAGCCTTGGGCATCAGATTTCAAGTAGTGATCCCTGATATAAGAATTGGGGTGTTATGTTGTCCCCATTTTCATCTGTGCAGTTTTGGAAAGTATGCCAAGTTGTGACATAATAACAGCCAATTGGAAACAAAATTATCTATGTGAGCCCCAAATCAGAAGAGTCGAGAGCAGGTGAAGAAAAAGCACATCAAGTACAGTGGTACCTCGGGTTACAGATGCTTCAGGTTACAGACTCTGCTAACCCAGAAATAGTACCTCAGGTTAAGAACTTTGCTTCAGGATGAGAACAGAAATTGTGCGGCAGTGGGAGGCCCCATTAGCTAAAGTGGTACCTCAGGTTAAGAACAGTTTCAGGTTAAGAACGGACCTGCAGAACAAATTAAGTTCTTAACACGAGGTACCACTGTACCTCCCAAAATTATTTATTTATTAATTTTGTATACCATCCTTCACCCTAGCCCTGTTCAGAGGATGAGTGCAAAGGCTCAGAATGCAAAGGTAAAAGGTGGGACTTAACCTCTAAAGGAGAACAGCTGGCCACCAGCAGATTGGCCACCACAATGATGTGATCCCTTTCACCTCCATCCTCCCCACACAAAGAGGGAGACTGAGAACCTTCTTCCAAGCAAATTAGGGGACTGGGCAAACATACTCCCCACGTAAATGTCAGGCACTGGGCAGAGGAGGAATGGGCAGAGGACCACCTCTCCATCCTGTCCCTCCAGGAAGGAGGAAGAGGAAGACAGTATAGATTTACAACAGTGGTTTGTTCAGCTCAGTCGCAGCTCAGAGGCAGAGAAGGGAAAAGTTGGGAAATCATGGGAGAGCCAGAGCAACACCAGGCTGACATGTTGTCATTAGAAAGCATTCCAGACCCTCCATCTCCCAGAACCCGGCAAGCCTTAGAAGTAGGAGAGCAAAGAGCTCAAGGACAGAGGGCACAAAGTATCACCCATAGAAGTGATGAATGAGGAAGTCAGAGAGATGGGGTGAAGATTCACTCGGGTCAACGGCATTATCCAAGAGGCTGGGTTCTATAGCCTCTTCTCTGTAAAGACTGAAATAAAAAAGGATGGTAAGAAACTTTTCCTTGTCTTTATAATTTCCTGGGAGCCACTGATAGCATCCTGACATATGATCAGCCATGTGCTCAAGAACTCCTGGAGGTGGGTCTTACAAAGACCTTTTGATGTAAATCAGTGGCATAAATTGCACCCAGAAGCTGATAGGTAGGCAGTAGCATGTCTTATCTATTATTGTAGCACTAACTGTTCTCCATTAAACCAGCTATTTGACAAAAACAGTGTACACTTTCCCCCTTCCTCCACAAAACAACAATGAACCCACAACACCTCATTTCCCCCCTCCCCTCTCTGGAAAAGAAATGCAGATCCATAGTTTGATGAAGGACATGACAGGTTCTTCCCTTGTTGCAAAGTGTGCAGCCATCTTCCCCATCTGATATCACTAGCTCATCGCCGGCATTTCCAGCTACCTTGCAACTTGGCATGTGGCAGACGCATCCATTGCATCTCCATTCTGCGGGCTTCCAGAAGACACTTCAATCCAATCGGAAAACCAGATGGCTTCAAAAGACCCTCATTTGCCTTCCAGGCAACATATGGAATATTAATTAATAATAGATTAATAGACCTTTCCCCACGTTAAATTTTAATCTGTTTGCTAGAGCTTTTTGTGCATGGAAAAACAATGGCTGCACTCGAGCGCTCATGTCATCTTTGCCTCTTGTCTCTTGGAGGTAACGACCTTCACGGGGAATGTCTAAGAAGGGCGGAGGGAGATGCCAAGGGAAGCACAACATTTTGTTTCTTAAACTGCAGCTGCAATGGAACCACCCAGGGAGGAGAGAGAATTTAAAGAGCAGAGGGAGCCGCAGATCGATTTTGTGTCTGTGAACCCACAGAGGTCTCTGCACACATCCTGGTGGTCACATCTGAGTGGGTTTTCCTTTTCTCGACGCTGGTCCCAAGCTATCTGGGGGCTCAAAACCAGCACATCTTGTGGGGGGCAGGTTCTATAATTTACCTATGTGCTGCAGGAAGAGGTACTTCCTCCTGTTGGCCTGGATTCTGCTGTCAATCAACTCCAGAGGGTGGAGGTTCTGTTGTTGTTGTTTAGTCGTTTAGTCGTGTCCGACTCTCCGTGACCCCATGAACCAGAGCATGCCAGGCACTTCTGTCCTCCACTGCCTCCCGCAGTTTGGTCAAACTCATGCTGGTAGCTTCAAGAACACCATCCAACCATCTGGTCCTCTGTCATCCCCTTCTCCTTGTGGCCTCCATCTTTCCCATCATCAGGGTCTTTTCCAGGGAGTCTTCTCTTCTCATGAGGTGGCCAAAGTATTGGAGCCTCAGCTTCATGATCTGTCCTTCCAGTGAGCACTCAGGGCTGATTTCCTTAAGAATGGATAGGTTTGATCTTCTTGCAGTCCATGGGACTCTCAAGAGTCTCCTCCAGCACCATAATTCAAAAGCATCAATTCTTCAGTGATCAGCCTTCTTGATGGTCCAGCTCTCACTTTCATACATCACCACTGGGAAAACCATAGCTTTAACTATACGGACCTTTGTTGGCAAGGTGATGTCTCTACTTTTTAAGATGCTGTCTAGGTTTGTCATTGCTTTTCTCCCAAGAAGCAGGCGTCTTTTAATTTTGTGGCTGCTGTCACAGTGGTGGAGGTTCTAGCCCTCTCTAAATCCACACCATACATAAATTTATAGGAATGTAGGAAGCTGCCTTATACTGAATCAGATCATCAGTCAATCTAGTTCAGTTTTCTCTTTAGGATTCCCCAAAGCTCCTTAGAGATCCCAGCGATGGAACTTCAGACCTTCTGAAAGCCAAGCAGATGCTGGGTTATGGCCCTTCCCCCAAATGCATCTACTGCCACATCTATGAAGTCCCTCCCTTAAGTTGATTTTCCTCAACTTAAGAAGCCTCAATTTTTGAAACCTTTCCTCCTAACGGAGTTACTCAGATCTCATGCTTAACCTCTGGAGGCCACTGCTAAATCCTACTGGAAGACAACTCTTCAGAAACTCACGTAAACAATATTTTTTTTAAAAAAGAAATGGACAAGGCATTCCCAAAGGGCAGAAATATGGGCAAAATAAGAACAACAGTTTATCTGAGATAGGTAAGAAAAAAACAACAGAGACTGTCCCTGGTAAAAATGGACTGTTGGGAATTTCCTGACCATTACTATTATGCAAGTGTCTTCATTGTACTGTTTTCAGCAAGTGCTAAAAACGTTTTGTTTAGGAAAGCCTAAGCAGGCATGTAATTTTGTTGTTTCCTTTAGAAAAAGCAGGTTTTCTCTATATTTTGATATTTTTTATTATGTCTACAGTCTTTTGAAATTGCTATTTTAATGAATATTTTATACGGTTTTATGTAAACCGTGTGTGTTTATAAAATTTGATTTTAAAAAATGAACTTTTTTTTCTTTTGGCCTGCCTGCCTGCCTCTCTGCCCCTCTTCCTCCCTGGCTTGCATGCATCTGAAAAAGCAAATAAATCCAGAGAGGTATTCATTTATCTATTTCAGCTACTCAGAGTATGGAAATATTAAAGGATATGGTACAAATGCCTTTATATGCTGTTGACTCAGAACTGGCGTGCTAAGCAGAACTACAGAAAACTGTTTTTCTCCTCCGTGTTGATAAGCAGAGTAAACATATACTCATATGCAGGTCTTGGGAACCACTTACAACCTGAAAGAAAATGTCTTCTTAGTCACTTGGCAATATTCATGATCCATGAGCTTTAGTATTGGGGAAGGGGCAGGAGGGGTCAGGCTGCTAAATCTCTCCAAGTCTTATTTTCATGCTCCTCTCCCTCTATCTCCCCCTTCTATTTCAGGCGGAGGTTTATATTTCCTAAGCATTGATACAAATAACCAACAGAAAGAGAATTATGCACCTAGACAATGGCAAGAGCTTGCAGTACATGTGCCAATGAATCACTTGAGAGACTCAGACCTTGCAGCAAATTACGTGGTTTTGCAGGGAAGAGCAAAGAAGCAAAAGGGGGAAAGGTTGCCAGGGCAATGGAATTCTTTAGGAGTTATGGCTTTCATTTCTGTTGGAAAGACAGATAATTTTCCCTGTTCTGCACAAAATTGGGCTAGATAGAACACCTCAGCTGCACAATCAATCGCAATTGAAATTCTAAGTCAAGAGTCACTGTAGAGAACCAAGCTGTGCAAGAGTAAAAGATCCAGCAAAGGAATATATGCAAGAAACGGTGTGCTTCTTTCGAACATTAAACAGCCAAGAGCATTGTGGCATCTTAGATTTATTGTGGCATGAGCTCCGCTGCACTAGAGCCCACTCCAACAGGCACATGAAGGTTCAGATGTAATTATATTGGTCTAATAAAACTACCGTTTATTAGACCAAGAATGAGCATCGTGCCTTCAAGTAACTCCTGGTTTTCAATCCTGGTTTATAGCAACAACAATCTTTCCAGCTTTGCTATGTTAATTAAACACCTGCACCGGGAGAGAAATGCATGTTGTTTCAACACTATAAAACTGAGCCAAAGGTTACCTGGGTTTTGCAAAAGGTTTGGCATTTTTATATATGCTAATATTCACAAGTGACCTGTGGATATTTCTGACCATTCCGACAGCTTCAATGTTTTGAGGAGTCTTATATCTCATGTATGAATTTATCACTCTAGAAAATCGCATTGATTCCATGCTTTGTGTGTGATTTCAATCTCTGATTCGAGTGTGGTGTCAAGGTTAGAGTGTTGGACTAGGATCTGAGAGATCAGGGTTCAAATCCCCACTCGGCCATGAAGCTCATTGTCTTGCCTCTCAGTCCAACCTACTTCACAGAGCTGTTGTGGGGATTAAATGAGATGGGGGGGGGGTTTCTGTGTGCCAACCTTGAGCTGTGTGCCAACCTTGGAGAAAATGGTGGTATATAAATGAAAATAAATAAATAAATGTCTTTTGGTGCTCTCTGGCTATTAAATTTCCATTATTATTACAGTGGTACCTCGGGTTACAGATGCTTCCGGTTACAGACGCTTCCGGTTACAGACTCTGCTAACCGAGAATTAGTACCTCAGGTTAAGAACTTTGCTTCAGGATAAGAACAGAAATCGTGCGGTGGCAGTGGGACGCCCCATTAGCTAAAGTGGTACCTCAGGTTAAGAACAGTTTCAGGTTAAGAACGGACCTCCGGAACGAATTAAGTTCTTAACCCGAGGTACCACTGCATTATTATTAGTTGCGGTGGTGGTGATTATGATGTTGAAGGTGTAGCAAGTTGGATAATTCAATTCAAATTGAAGCCCCAAAACACACATAGCTATAGGTGGCTTAAGGATAGGGCAGGCCACATTTCACAGGGCTGGGCTGAGCATTTTGCAGAGTGAGGTGACTGCCTTGAAGCAACATATGCTAGGAGACTGTGGTAGCAGTTCCCTGGCTGTTCCTTCTAACCATCCCAGCCTTCAGATGGAGAATTGAGCTATGCATGCCACCTGGCCTTTTGTGGTCCTTCTAACGTAGCCTGCTGGCCCAGGCACAGTGGGGGATGTTCTCCTGTCATCAGTGTTGGAGTAAAATTCAACTGCCACTCCAGCTGGCTCTTGTGCAGGCAGATGGCACATGCAGCCATCTCGCCCTTCGCTTCAGGCAGCAAAATGTCTTGTGCTTGCACTGCATTGACAGTTTCATTGAATCCCAAGATCTTAGAAACACTCTTATATTTGGGCTGTTCCTATGAAGCCTTACCACACTTTCAAGTAGCATGCTGCAGGGGATTGAGCAAAGGAGGGAATTCCCATCTTTTTTTGGTAAATATGGGGAGGTGGCAATGAAGGCAGGGGGCTAAGTGTTTTATGTGCATCACCAGAACACTGGGATACTTCTTCCAGCTGAGCTCTTGGGCTTGCATTAGGTATGGGGCAACGTCAAAGAGTCTGCAGTGCAGTGGAAGAGTGAGTCAAACACATAAGATCAGAGTCAAGGGGGCTGACCTCCCTCCATTTTCAGCTTTCAGGAAAAGAGGTAAGCCTCTGCTTTCTTCATTTGTGGAATTATAGATATCCTGCCCAATTTCTCACTGAGAAATAATTTGCTGTCACCTGTCATTGTCCCAGCCAGTGAGTGGAAAGGCCCTCACTTTCGTTTAAAAAGTCACAGACCCTCCAAGTGTCCCTATTTTCCAGGGACAGCCCCTGATTTACAGAAGCTGTCCCTGATTTGATCCTGGAGTGTCCTGCTTTTCCTTAGGATGTCCCTATTTTCACCCAGTAGTGATGTATGGAAGTGAGAGCTGGACCATAAAGAAGGCTAATCGCCGAGAATTGATGCTGTTGAATTATGGTGCTGGAGGAGACTCTTGAGATTCCCATGGACTGCAAGAAGATCAAACCTATCCAATCTGAAGGAAATCAACCCTGAGTGCTCACTGGAAGGACAGATCGTGAAGCTGAGGCTCCAATACTTTGACCACCTCATGAGAAGAGAAGACTCCCTGGAAAAGACCATGATGTTGGGAAAGATTGAGGGCATAAGGAGAAGGGGACGACAGAGGACGAGATGGTTGGATGGTGTTCTCGAAGCTACCAGCATGAATTTGACCAGGAGTGCCTCTGGTCCATGGAGTCACGAAGAGTCGGACACGATTAAACAACTAAACAACAACATTTTCACTGGAGAAATGTTGGAAGGTACAGAGTTATTCGACTCCCAAGCCACCTGAAGGCAATCCTGTATAGGGAAGTTTTTTTTAATGTTTAATGTTTATTATTTTAATATTTTAATATATGTTGGAAGCTGCCCAGAGTGGCTGGGTCAACCCAGTAGATGTGTGGGGTATAAATAGTAAAATTATCATTATGGAATGGGACGTTCCTATTTTCATCGGAGAAATGTTGGAGGGTATGAAGTCATTGTACTATGTAGTTCTCCTAATATAAACCTTTCCCCATCCCCCCAATATAATGCATTGTACTGTAATGTTATTCTCACCCATAAATGCATCTTTATGCACACTGCCCCAAATATATTCATTTTCCTACACATCTCGGGGTTGCAGAACTGCATCACACAATATGGAGAGCTGCAAATTGAAAAGGATAGCTGTGTTCTGATTTGTGTATCACTGTTGGTGGTGGTGGGTGGTTTTTTTTAGGAGATGCAAATTAGATAGCCTCCCATTAAAACATGAAGCAAAACACTTTTTCTCCCCCATCTTTCTGCTAACTTCCTTCTCTTATAAAATTACTTTTATATTTGATTCAGATCTGACACAGTTAAAAAACTCCAGATGTACCGTATTTAGCCTAGGTGTATGTATTTCTCTCGATTAAATGGCATTTATATTCTGCTTTTCCTCCACTAAGTTCAACGTGGTGTCCATGGTTCTGCCCCTCCCATTTCATCCTTACAATAACCCTGTAGGTAGGCTCAGCTAAGAGATTGAGAGTGGCCAAAGGTCAGCCGTTGAGTCTCATAGCTAAATAGAGATTTAAGCCTTCATCTGCCGAATTCCACTCTAACCACTGCCTGACACTTTGGCTCCATCAGCTTTATATTCCTGGCAATGGGCCTATTTGTGCTCCAAGAACCTAAGTAGCACCAATCAGTGCTTTTCTCCAGCTCTGTTTGCAGCTTGCTTCTCTGGATAAATAGAGCTGTCGGTTCTTCTGAACATGTATCTGGAGTGAGTGATGCTAATCATAACTTTGGGGAAAGCATGCTGACAGCTCTAAACACTCCCACTAGCCATAAAGCAACTGAAAGATGTTAGGGATAGCTGTGATGTGACCATAGCTGCATAATGATCACATTTTTTCTCCTTTCTATTTTTTCCATTTTTTTTTTACTGGGCTGCTGCTCAAGAAAAAGAAAGATGAGAGGGAAGTTGAAAGGGCACATTAATGCTAGTGATTTAAGGCTCTTTATTTCTCTACCCACCAAGCTTGGCATCGGGCACTTTTGATGGGCAAATTGACAATTGGATTATTGTAAAAATAAAAATAATGCTTCTCTATATTAGCAAAAGATTGGGTGGTGGAGGGTGGGATCCGATTGCTCAATTTGGAATGATGAGTCTAAGACAAAAAGCTATGTGAATCCTATATTTTATGTAAATAGCCACCTGCAGTGTTTTGTACTTTTAAAAGATGGAAAGGAAGGAGAAGAGAAAAATGGGAAAAGATAGGTGGATGATAGATTGATTGGTAGATAGATAAAGATGAGTGCTTTGCACCAAGATCCTAAGAAGAGCGTTGCTGGATGAGACAAAAGGCCTATACAGTGGTACCTCAGGTTAAGTACTTAATTCGTTCCGGAGGTCCGTTCTTAACCTGAAACTGTTCTTAACTTGAAGCACCACTTTAGCTAATGGGACCTCCCACTGCTGCCGCGCCACCGGAGCACGATTTCTGTTCTCATCCTGAAGCAAAGTTCTTAACCCGAGGTACTATTTCTGGGTTAACGGAGTCTGTAACCTGAAGCGTATGTAACCTGATTCGTATTTAACCCGAGGTACCACTGTATAGTCCAACATCCTCTTTGATGGCCTGATGCCTCTGTGTACCCCAAAAGCAGAACATGAAGGAAATAGTTGCCCCTTGCTGTTGTTTCCCAGTGATTGGGTATTCATAGACATGTATCCTTTGACACTGGAGGTAGTAGACATCATAGCTAGTAGCCATGGATTGCCTGAACCTCCGTGGATTTGGTCAAATTCCCTTTTAAAACCATCCAAATTAGTGGCCAGCACTCTGGCTTGTGGAGGCAAATTCCGCAGCACAGTGTGAAGAAGCACTTTCTCTTGTCTGACTGGAATCTTAGAACATTCAGCTTCATTAGGTGCCCCCACATTCTAGTATTATGAGGAAGCAAAAAGAAAACTATTTCTCCCAACATCATACATCATTGTATAGATCAAGTTACCATATTCAAGAATCCTCCAATTGTCCCTATTTTAATGGGGCATTCCTGGAATTACATAGAGAAAACAATCAAATTTATGACTTATTTATAGTAGTTTTTCACCTGTGTTTAGATCCACCCTGCCTTACCTCATACATGCCCACTGGACCTCTTTAGTATGTGGAACTGGCATTGCTACAAGTGCCACATAATGCCCATCCCACAGCTGTGCGATATCAATCTTTTATTATACCAACAATCCCTGCCTATTGACATCACGGTAATCTTTTCAGCACAGCTCAAAACATTTTCATTTAGGCAATTTACATAACGTATCTCCCCCCCCCTCTTTGGACTTCCCTCAACTTTCATTTCTGATTTATTATCTTCATTATTATACTGTATTCTGCTTTTTTCTACAAATATCATAGTTTTCCTCTTATTGCATTATTTGTTCCCTATCCATAAAGTTGTGAATGTTTATTTAAATCCTACCACCAGGTCAATATTCTTTCTTTGTTTCTGCAAGTATAATATAAAAGGTTCCCACTCTTTTTCAAAAGCCCTATTGTCTTTTTCCCAAAGTCTATCTGTCAGCTTTGCCAACTCCACATAGTTCATCAGTTTTTCTTGCCATTGTTCCTTTGTTGGAATTTCTCCAGTCTTCCAGTTCTGTGCTATCAATATTCTTGCCGCCGTCATAGCATACATGAATAATGTCCTTTTCTCTTTCAGCAGGTCTTGCCCTAAGATACCCAACAGAAAGGCTTCTGGCTGCTTAACAAATGTTATTCTAAACATTTTTTTCGATTCATTATGTATCATTTCCCAATATATTTTAACACTTTTACAATCCCACCACATATGGTCAAAAGTTCCTTCAACTTCTTTACACCTCCAACACTCCCTCTCTTCATTTGTATATATTTTTGCCAATTTAACCGGTGAAATATACCATATATACATCATCTTCATACAATTCTCTATTAGTAATATACAATATGTAAATTTCAAATTTACTTTCCACAGTTTTATCCAATCTTCAAATTGTATGTTGTGACCTATATCTTGCACCCATTTGATCATAACTGATTTTACTTCCTCATCTTTCATTTCCCATTCCAAAAGGATGTTGTACATCTTTTTAAAATAATTTTGAGTTCTCTTCTATTACTTCCTTTTGGAATTTAGAAACTGTATATATAAAGCCTTTCTTATTGTCCTCTTTGAAGATATCTTTTAGCTGCCTGTGGTGCAACCCACTTTGAAGATGTTCCTTTATTTCATCATATTAGCTTCCTCTTTAATGTTGATTCGCTTTTCTTCTTCTTCTTCTTCTTTGGCAATCCCTCATAGCCGAGTAAGATTGCCTTCCATGAACACGATCTTAACAGTGAGTCCATAAGTGACTGTGGAGGCCAATTCTGGATCCACACGTCCTTCCAACAGTGGGGACATTGGTTTCCCGGCAGAATTTGATAATGGTGAGGGTTTGCCAAGTGTGCCTTCCTCTTAGCACAATTCTCTCTTTCGTCCCGAGTTTGAGTCTCTTCAAAGCCTGTAAAGCTGTTCTCCAATTGGAGCACTTGTAGGCTAGTGTTTCCCAGTTGTCGGTGTTTATACAACATTTTTTTAGATTTTCCTTGAGAGAGTCTTTAAACCTCTTTTGTTGACCACCAGCATTACGCTTTCCATTTTAAAGTTCAGAATGGAGTACAGTAGTTGCTTTGGAAGACGATAATCAGGCATTCACACAACATGACTAGTTCAATGAAGTTGGTGTTGAAGAATCATTGCTTCAACACCTTCTTTGCCGCTTCTATTGCATCTGCAGAAAACAGCAGCAGGAGACTCTTTCAGGTGGTTCGCAATCTATCGGAACCACCTTCGTCATCGGGGCCGGGTTGGGACCCCAAATTCCTCCTGCAATGCTTTTGCGAAGTTTTTTGCAGATAAAGTCACTCAGATTCGGAAGGAGGTAGACTCCACCGTGGGAGCAGGGCCGGGGCCGGAGAGTGCTAGAGTCCTGTCTAGTCATGTTATATGGGATCAATTTCAATCTGTTACCTCCAAGGATGTGGACAGGCTGCTTGGACGAGTGAAACCAACCACCTGTCTTCTTGATCCTTGCCCATCCTGGCTGATAAAAGCAAGCCGGGAAGGGCTGGGCGATGGGCTCTGTGGGGTGGTGAATGCTTCCCTCTGCAAGGGAGCCTTCCCAGACCCGCTGAAAGAGGCAGTCATTAAACCGCTTCTTAAAAAACATCTTTAGACCCGGCCATTATGGCCAACTATCGCCCAGTCTCAAATCTTCCGTTCTTGGGCAAGGTGATTGAGTGGGTGGTTGCTGAACAACTCCAAGCACGCCTGGAGGATGCGGACCATTTGGATCCCTTCCAATCGGGATTCAGGTCATGGGACTGAAACTGCCTTGGTCGCGCTGGTTGATGATCTCCGGCGGGCTAGGGACAAAGGTGAGAGCTGTTTCCTAGTCCTGCTGGATCTCTCAGCTGCCTTTGACATCATCGACCATAACATCCTTCTGGACCATCTAGAGGGGCTGGGAGCTGGGGGCACTGTTATACAGTGGTTCCGCTCCTTTCTCCTGGGCCGGGTCCAGAAAGTGGTGTTGGGAGATGAGTGTCCAGACTCCTGGGCTCTCACATGTGGAGTGCCTCAGGGTTCTGTCATCTTCCCCATGCTTTTTAATATCTATATGAAGCTGCTGGGAGAGATCATCAGGGGGTTTGGGCTGGGTGTTCATCAGTATGCAGATGACACCCAGCTCTACCTCTCCTTTAAATCAGAACCAGTGAAGGCGGTGAAGGTCCTGTGTGAGTGCCTTGAGGCGGTTGGAGGATGGATGGCGGCTAACAGATTGAGGTTGAATCCTGACAAGACAGAAGTACTGTTTTGGCGGGACAGGTAGGTGTGGGGGATTCCCTGGTCCTGAATGAGGTAAATGTGCCCTGAAGGACCAGGTGCGCAGCCTGGGAGTCATTTTGGACTCACAGCTGTCCATGGAGGCACAGGTTAATTCTGTGTCCAGGGCAGCTGTCTACCAGCTCCACCTGGTACGCAGGCTCAGACCCTACCTGCCTGCAGACTGTCTTGCCAGAGTGGTGCATGCTCTAGTTATCTCCTGCTTGGACTGCAATGAGCTCTACGTGGGGCTACCTTTGAAGGTGACCCGGAAACCCCCTTAGCTCCAGCCAGCATGGGCAGTAGTCAGGGATGATGGGAGTTGTAGTTGTATTAGATGGGAGTTGTAGTCCAACAATATCTGGAAGGCAACAGGTTTCTCATTCCTGCTCAATGCATGGGTAATTGTCAGAAGATACCTAGTTTTGCGCTGGATATATATCACTAGGCAGGAAATTTCATTTTACAGTAGGGAGGAAATTGACAATGACCTTTGAGTTGTTCATTTCCTTGGTGGTACATCTAAATTTTAAAACAGAAACAAATGAAATCCTCAGAACTCTGAAATGGAACTAAATGTATGTGGTGTTGCAAGAACATTCCATTAATGCATTATGAATTCCATAAATATCATATGAAAGGTGCAGATGTAGTGAGAATTCATAGTGCAATTTGCATCTATCATGCCACATTAGTAGAATTGGTCAATAAAATAGCTCCACACATTCAAATGACTCTCTTTTTAATTAAAAATAGTGACTAATAGCTTTAGATGGGGGAAGAGAAACCCTATTACACTGAAAACACTACAAGACAGCTTTTATGAGCTCCATGTCTTGGGCTTGTTGTGAAATATTACATTAACCAGTGACCACTGGTGGCGAATGTACAGAGGAAGGGAGAGGTGAATGCCCTGCATACAGAATACATTTCCAACAATATGTCCTTATTTTCTAAAACCTTTCTCTTTTTTAAAAAAAGACCCATCTGCCTCCTTTTTTCTTTCTTCTTTTGCAGTGCCCTGTTAAGTCTTTGCTAGCATAAGTTGTTATAGATGTACAGTGGTACCTCGGGTTAAGAACTTAATTCATTCTGGAGGTCCATTCTTAACCTGAAACTGTTCTTAACCTGAGGTACCACTTTAGCTAATGGGGCCTCCTGCTGCGATTTCTGTTCTCAAAGTTCTTAACCTGAGGTGCTATTTCTAGGTTAGCGGAGTTTGTAACCTGAAGCGTCTGTAACCCAAGGTACCACTGTAATTCTTTAGAGTTCATTTACACTCTGAGGATCTCTAGAATCATATAGGACTGTAGAACTGGAAAGGACCCCGAAGCTCATCTAGTCCAACCCGTGCAATGCAAGAATTGTAGCGAAAGAATCCATGAAAGATGGTCATCCAAACTCTATTAAAAGCCTCCAATGAAGTAGAATCCACCTCCTTCTGCTGCAGTCCGCTCCACTGTTGAGCAGCTCTTACCACCAGCAAGTTTTCCCTAACGTTTTGTCGGAATCTCCTTTCTTGTAATTTAAATCCATAGGTTTGAGACCTATTCTCTGGAGCAGCAGAAAGCAAGATGCTAAATCTCAAAAGTGGCATTGGAATGGATCCATCATACTTCTAATGCACAGGCTTGTAGACACATATACAAGCTTCAAAACTGGACTTTTAACAAGGTTGGGCTGAAAGCTTCCTTATGTTTCAAAGGGAACAATCCTGACTCCTTCCTGGGAGCAGAAGGGCTGGAGAGAGTGGCAGAGGCACCATGGCATCCGAAACCCTGCTGTTCACACCAGCCAGTACAGAAGGTGTGGAGTTGTGGTTTTGTTTCATGAGTCAGTAGCTGGCTCACACAGCTTAAAGGACTTGGAGGAATTTGTAGTCTTCATGCCCATTTCCTCCAGTTTGGAAACATCCCCTTTCGTTTTAACCACCTGGAACCATTTTATATCATGAGCAAACATGGCTACATCACTGCTGTCTCCTAACTCTGGTTCATTTATTAACATGTTTTAAAAAGCACAGACTTCAATACTGATGCTAGGGGAACTTCCTACATGTCGCTATTGGGAGAATTGTCCATTTGTTCCCTATCTTTCTGCTTCCCATTCCTTAACCAGTTATTTATCTGTAAGAGGCACTGTCCTCTTATCTCATGACTGCTAAGAAGGGATATAGACAAATCATTTTTGTCCCATGTCAGGATGACAGTATTGGGAAAGATGTTCAAATTATCTGACCCAACAGATGGCCGCTTCCTATGCCCCATATTCAAATCTCATCAAGGCTCAGTCCCACATTTAGATTTCAGTGTCAGCACTCTGCCATGGAATATGTGACATGAAAACGTGAGGGCAAGAGAATCTTCAGAGTTCACATCACTCAACACTTACAACCAAAGCAACTGGGATTAGAGAAAAGAGCTTCTAGGCTTAAAGGACATGTGGGTCATAACTTCCTTGGAGATGTGCAGCCTCTTCCTTTGCATATTAACTCAGATGTAAATCCAGCTGTGGTCAATGGAGTTTACTCTCACCTAAGAGAGCATAGCAGTGCAGCTTCCATTGAGATTTTGAGGGGCATGATGGACAGATGTTGAAAAGGAATGTGGTAAATGTGACAAGACAGAAGTACTGTTTTGGGGGGACAGGAGGCAGGCAGGTGTGGAGGACTCCCTGGTCCTGAACGGGGTAACTGTGCCCCTGAAGGACCAGGTACACAGCCTGGGAGTCATTTTGGACTCACAGCTGTCCATGGAGGCTCAGGTCAATTCTGTGTCCAGGGCAGCTGTTCACCAGCTCCACCTGGTATGCAGGCTGAGACCCTATCTGCCTGCGGATTGTCTCACCAGAGTGGTGCATGCTCTAGTTATCTCTCGCAATGCACTGTGTGGGGGGCTACCTTTGAAGGTGACCCAGAAACTGCAATTAATCCAGAATGTGGCAGCTAGACTGGTGACTGGGAGCGGCCGCCGAGACCACATAACACCGGTCCTGAGAGATCTACATTGGCTCTCAGTACATTTCCCAAGCACAATTCAAAGTGTTGGTGCTGACCTTTAAAGCCCTAAACTGCCTCCGTCCAGTATACCTGAAGGAGCATCTCCACCCCCATTGTTCTGCCCAGACAATGAGGTCCAGCTCTGAGGGCCTTCTAGTGGTTCTTTCACTGCAAGAAGGGAGGTTACAGGGAACCAGGCAGAGGGCCTTTTCGTTAGTGGCATCTGCCCAGTGGAATGCCTTCCCACCAGACGTCAAAGAAATAAATAACTAGCTGACTTTAACACAAATGAACAGTTTGCTCTGACTGAGGACTAAAGAGTGGTTTCCCCAGGGGAAAAGCAGTGGTACAAGAAGAAGTGTGGATAAGCCCCTAATCTTGCTTTTCCACCCTGGACCTCATGGGTGTGTACATTTTTCTTCCCTCCCATATTTTAGATTTGTAACAGCCCTGGAAAGTAGGCTAGGTTAAGTTAACAGATGCACATAAGCAGCAGTTCTTGTCAATAGATTGCAGTGCAGGCAATGGAGGAATGCAAGGGGCCCGATGCACGTACAGTGGAAGGTCCTATTGGCATCCCGGTTACAGTGGCCAACCAGATGCCTATATAAAAACTAAAAACAGGACCTGAGCACAACAGCACTCTCCTCATTTGTGGCAGTTGCACATTGGGGTAACTAATGCAATGCCCTCCAGATGTTACTGGACTACAACCCCCATGATCCATGGTAATTGACTATGTTAACTAAGGTTGATGGGAGTTGGCATTCAACAGCAACTGGAGGGGACCAGGTTGGCTATCCCTGGGTCAAAGGAACAGATGCGATCTCCCAATCATGACCTTGCAACTGGGCTGTATGGCTCAGAGGCTCTTTAAGAATCTCTCCTTTCTTTTGTCACCTGCAGGAATCCTCGGGTGGATCTGGTGCCTAATGAGTTGTTCTTTTGCATTTTTAAATGGGTCCAGAAGAAAAGTACGACATGTGCTGAATGAGGTCATCACGGCAGGCAGTCCAATTAGCTAAAAATAAGACTGCAAATGTTCCTTGGATTGGCAGAGGCAGGAGCCTCCAAGAGTGTCATAATCAAATTGCTACCTTTTTTCCAGAAGGTTTCACAAGACCTTGTACCTCCCCATGTGTTTCAGACCCCAATAACTGCTCTGAGAAGGGCAAAGGATGGATCTAAAAAAAGAGAGAAGTCAGCACTGGATTTTTATTTTATTTTAAAAACCTGCTCATCTTCCTGCTATGCTTACAATTATCCGGACAGAAAACATCTGCTTTTGTCCATTAAGGAGTAAAGATTAGTAGCTTTTATTTAAACTTGGCATTCTCGGTTATTTACTGGGACTTGGGGGGGAGGGGAGAGAAATTGGAACCTAATTACAGAGCAGATGCTGAGAGTGGTATTTATTCACCAAAACCGCACAGGTCATTCATTAAAATCTCAGTTTTAATTAGCAAACACCTGTTTTGTGTTTGATTTTACACTGATACGTACTGTCTGCAATTTGCTTTCTTCAGTGCAAGCAATTAGATAGCCCTGACAGTAACAGTTAATCTAATTAGAACAGGGGTGCCCTGGGAGGCAGACACTGACTTCAAGAAATTGCACACACATAATCACAGCTCCATTCCATTAGAGGCTAAAGTTAGTGCAGTATCCCACCCTTCCCAATTCATATGCAGGATTGTCTCTCGGTGTGAGTGTTTGTGTGTAGGTATAAGAGGCAAATGAAACTGGATGTGAGAACCATCACACATGCAATCTGTCTGCACATGTTCAAATAGTGCTGTGCCAAAATCCACACTCCCATTTCTTGAAATTTTTCTTTCTTGAAAAAAGAGACTTTACTCCCTGGTAGTGACTCATCTGCAGAACATTTTTGAAGTTTCCCAGAACAGAATTTATTTATAATTTTGATGAGGATTGGATTGAGGTTTCTTTATCATTGCAAGGTGGAAGAGGGTGGAGTGAACCCCCCACCCCCACATTCCATTAAGCACAATAGGAGGAGTTACTTCATGATCGATAGCCTTCCTCTTGGGTTTAATTGAAGTATGGGAGGCTGAGATTGGTGAGTTCACTGGTTTTGTTAAGGGAAGTTCTTCCCTTTACCTTAAAAAGCGCCACTCTTCTCTCTCTCTCCCCCCCCCCCCCGAAGTATGGAAGATGCTGGCAATTTTAAATCTCAATCCCAGCAAAGAAACATCAGACTTGAATTGAGATGGAGAGGGCATGGAAGAAGATCAATGCAGTAAGTTCTATAGGTGATCCTCTCTTGAGCGTTAGATGGTTCCAATACTCAAAATATCTACATTTGTATTGCTTTGCTCTTAGCTTCGATGACGCCAAAGAGGAAATTGAGCTCAACATCCGATTAGTACAAAGGATGGATATTGATTATAAATACCTAGATGAATATGTGCTTGTTACTTTAGTCTTGCAGTTTGCTGCCTTTAACACAGGTCTGATTTGCAATCATCATCATTTTTAATTTGTATACCGTCTTTCTATCTTATGTTACTCAAGGCAGTTTACAAGCTGAAGAAACAAAAAAATGTACATCTTATAACAATCTAATGCAATAAAACAACGTGATAATAAAACATAACTTTAAAATAAGCAAACTACATCAAAAAAGGAAACATTCAACAATCATTAGAATAGCATAAAATAATAATATCAGCATATAAAAGTTATATGTGTGTGTGTGTGTGTGTGTGTGTGTGTGTAAAAGATTCACTCTTAACAGTTACAATAAATACTGTATTTTTTGCTCTATAAGACTCACTTTCTCCCTCCTAAAAAGTAAGGGGAAATGTGTGTGCGTCTTATGGAGCGAATGCAGGCTGCGCAGCTATCACAGAAGCCAGAACAGCAAGAGGGATTGCTGCTTTCACTGCGCAGCGATCCCTCTTGCTGTTCTGGCTTCTGAGATTCAGAATATTTTTTTTCTTGTTTTCCTCCTTCAAAAACTAGATGCGTCTTGTGGTCTGGTGCGTCTTATAGAGTGAAAAATACAGGTAATTTCTAAACTACAATAAATAAAACAATGGCAAGCCACAGTACATCAAATAACACAATGCAAATTGAGAAGCAGAGACTAGAGGATGGAGCAAGGCAGGTGGAAGAAGGCCTTGCCTGATGAAGTCTATCACAGTGATGATAATAATAAACAAATAAAAGTGAGCAATGAAGAACATGCACATGACCACCAGTTTGTTGCTGGAGATCCAGCACTTGTTAAAGAAGGGATGGGGAGCCTTTGGCTCCTTGGATGTTGCTGGTCTACAAGTCCAATCATCCCTTCACCATTGGCCATGCTGTTTCAGGCTGATGGGAGTCCAACGAGATCTGGAGAGCTGCCCATTCCCTGCCCCTGTGTTAAAGAATCAATTACAGTGATACAGACGCTTAGGGTTACAGACGCTTCAGGTTACAGACTCCGCTAACCCAGAAATAGTACCTCGGGTTAAGAACTTTGCTTCAGGATGAGAACAGAAATCGCACGGTGGCAGCGGGAGGCCCCATTAGCTAAAGTGGTACCTCAGGTTAAGAACAGTTTCAGGTTAAGAACGGAACTCCAGAACAAATTAAGTTCTTAACCCGAGGTACCACTGTATAGGTATTAGTTCAAAAACAGAGTATCGTCCTATTTGTTTCAGGTAAAGTTCTATAATACATGGGCTTGTTCTGAACAAGTTGTTCAAGAATTCTGAATCAGAAGCAAACATGGTTTGGAAATATATGATGATGATGAACCCATTGCTTCACTTCTACTTAGTTTTCCAAAGAGAACAATTTGCCCAGAAGCAGGGAAGAAGGCAAACAACAGAGAACTCTGCCACAGGAGTTTAATTCAAAGAGAGAGAGAGAGAATACACAGCATTCCTTCTCATTATTTGAACTTAAAAGGGAACCTTATTTTTGGTAAACTGTTGCTTTGGTCTTGGAAAAAGAATGAATCGCCGCAATGTAAAAGAAGGCTGCTCTGTGCAGCAGTAAGTATGCAAAAACCAAGCCAAGGAAATGAATTTAATTTTATCCAAGCTTCAGCAGGGCTGAAAAGAGAGTTTCACAACACTGACTGTTTCTGATTGCATGCAAAGTCTTATCTGTGCCCTGAAACTGTTATGGGAATTAGGGAATAGAGAGCATTTACACAGTACTTTCCAGCTGATGCTTCCACTTCTTTTTTAAAGACATATTTGGTTTCCTGCAGTCCCAAAGTGAAATTGTCCTCCCTAACTGAACACCTCACCCAGGACATGGGATAGCCACTTCATCTATTTTTTTCAGCTGGTGGGGGAAATATAATGAAATTGGGTTTCTTTGTGAGGGGGTACCTTTGTCTCATACATTTGAAAAATAACCAGGTTTTTGTTTTTAAAAACTTTCTCATTCCCAGTTTTTCATTTTATATAAAAACAAAGGAAAATCATAATTGATGTGAAATGAGTCCAATGAAGCATGAATAAACCACCAGGAATATTGAAAAGGAGTCATGGCCTTAAACTGTTTGATGCAGGTTGTGTTACATGTATGACAACACAGCCAATCACATCAACAATGTTACTAACTATAATGCATATTGGATTTATTTCACAATAAAGTAAAGGTAAAGGGACCCTGATAAGAATACATTATAACCTCTCAAGTTTCAAATATTTTTCCTCCTTGGAAAAAGGATGAGCGTGCTTCTAAAGCTACACATTTGCAAGAAGGGTTCATAGGAATGTGACTGAACAGGGTGGGATCATTGGCAAGATGCCTTATACCAAGGGAGACAACTAGTCCATCTAGTACACTGTCTGATAGTGATTCTCTGGGATTTTGGACTGAAATCTTTACTAGCCCTATCTAGAGACACCAGGAGTTGAATCTGGGGCATTTACACACATTGCCTGTGTTCTGCCATTGAGCCATAGACCTTCTTCTTAAAGGTTCTAATTGCCTTTTAATCAGAGAGGAGGCTAGAACCACGAACATTTTGCACAACGATGCTCCTATGGGCAAAAGATCAGTATACATTCCAATGAACAGGGATCATGTATCTGGCAGCTATTAGTAAGCAGGTTGTGATTCGAGTACTGGTCCCCTGCTTTGGGTTAATAAAGACATGTGGACACAGTATATTAGGTTAATGGGCTAGAAAAGGCCACAACTTTATTGATTACAGCATGTGAGAAGGTATTGGCTTAGGCACTGGACAAGAGCAAATTTGACTCCACCCACTCGGAGAGGGGTGAGTCTGATGAGGGTTAACCACCAGTAGGGGGAGCCTGTTGATGCCAATACAACTATAAGCTCTCCCCTGATGTCACCGGGGGTTGTGCCACGGCCCCCTGCCACACAGGGCATCGGACAGGATCCACGGCCGCCAGATTCCTTTAACGGAATACCCATAAGTGAAGGGGTAGGCGATGGCCACACCTTGCCCTTCCATACACCAACAACACATTTCAATGCCTAACCGCCAAATGCCAGGAAAGTTGTGACGATTGCTACGAGGTAGGCGAAAAAAATCAAGAGGCCGGTGCCAATTTGCCAATTGGAAAAAACTCCTACCAGGCCCCCTGGGCAACCAGGGCGACCAACCATGGGTCCATAGCAAGGTCAAGCGAGAAGCTACGCACTAAAGGGAGTGGTGGGTGGGTGACTTGCGTAAATTGGCAGTGCAATGGAGGGGAGAGCTGGGGTGGCCGCATTTGAGAAGCTAAACCACACCCCCGCAGTGTCTCCTGATTGGGTGCCTAGCTGGGAGGCGTGGCGCGCCAGCGATGATGGCAGGGCAGGGGGCAGAAGATCCTGCATGACGCGAGGATCTGGTCCCACTCACAACCCCTCCCCTCCGGAAGGAGGAGAGGCTTTGTCACATCTTTGCAGCAAATGTGATTGACTCCAGCCACTTTACCAATCCAAATTGATGCAAAGAAGAACCATACAGCCAGTGGTGCAAAATGTTGCAAAATTTTGGACCCAAATGACCAGGTCTTTCGGCACTGTCAACAAATGTGAAACAGAGATCCCCTAGTCCCACACTGTTGCCAACAATCCTCATTGAAATTGTGCACAGTGTCAGACAAGTGGTGCCACCTGCCTTCCACCTTACATGTTAGGTCATTGATGTTTAAGTTCTGATGCTTGTCATATTTTAAACCAAAGATGGGGAAAATTTTGGTTGTCCAGATGTTGTTGGACTCTCATCAGGCACACCAGATTGGCTAGTGATGATGGAAGCTGGAGTCCGATGACGTACAGGGCCACAGGTTCCCCACACCCATTTTAGACCATGGGTTGTATCCAACACCTGTATCGAACTCTCAGAGTAGATCCGTTGAGATGATTAAACATGCCTAACTTATGTCCATTTATTTCAATAGGTCTACTCTAATATAGATACAACTCCATGTTTTGCTGTCTATCTCGTGACCCACATTCTTTGACCTTTGGACCTAGACCTGAAATTAAGCAGTTTGCAAAGAAATAAAACAGCACCTCTACAAGGATAACCAACACTGTGACCTCCAGATGCTGTTGGAATTACAGCTCACATCTTCCCTATGCATTGGCTATGCTTGCTGGGACTGATAGGAATTGGAATCCATATTGGCTATTCCTGGTATACTGCTCCTTTCCATGCCCAAACCAAAGGCATCCCCTTTTGGGAATAATGGTGACTGGTAGCTGAAAAACCCTGATGAACTTTTTCTCAGAGAAAGAAACAGAGATGGACAGAGACCCAGAAAAAAATTATTTTCCCTAGTTGGGAACTATTTCAACTACCACAACTGTGTCTTCTTCTGGCCAATGTTATTTGACACATCTTTGGTTCCCAGAGTCTTTAACAGTTGCAGGAGAGCATCACTAAAGACGCTTGAGGAATTCAGTCTTTTAAAAATTCCAACAGGTAAGGACATGATAGAGATGCCTCAGACTGACGTGAAGACTGAAACTTTGCAATCCGCCAGATTTCACACTTCTCTGAATGCTGTGGCACAGTGGCAGCTTAAATACATCAAACTATACACTTAAATATATAATTTTAAGAGGATTTTTTAATTTTAAAAATGCATATTAATGTCAAAATGGAAAGGGGTAGAATTATGGATGTGAAATATGCAAAAGTGACAGGGGCTAGAAATAGACAGATTCACTCATCCCTAGCCACAGTTTCCAATGTATCACAGCTCAACATGTGGAGACCCCAGAATATAGTTCTGCTCTCAAGCTAAGGATGACAGCCTGAGCTGTTCCCATCCCCCTGAGGAAGATACTCCTCTGCTTGATACAGACGGCATTTATTGCTTCAGAAATAGCTGTCCACTCTTGGCGAACATGCAAAGTAAAAGTGATACATACAGGAGATCCATGATCAAATCGCCCAGTATCTGTTAATTTTGCCCCAGTCATTTATCTGAAGCTTTTAATGAGGTGCAGGGTGGGGACATTGAAATCTCATCCTTTGAAATCTCATCCACAGCAGCCAGATGTCAAGAGCATGCGATCATGGAATCAAGATTGCAAATCAGGAAAGTGCGCTCTCCATGCCAGCCTGAGCGCTGGCCCTTAACAAGGCCAAATGGCAACAGGGGGATATTTTGAACAGCTTCTGTTCCTTTAATAGAAGTTTAAAATATGCAGAAATCTGTGAGTGAAGCTTTTGACCTGGAGTGAAACATGATCATCTGCTAATTGCTGCAAAGCAAATGGCTGGTCAGAGCAGGAGTAGAGAACCTGTGGCCTTCCAGATGTTGCTTAATTCTAACATCCGCTATCATCATCGCCATTATTTATTTTTGTATGCTGCCTTTCCATAGCAAACCATGCTCAAGGTGGCTCGCAATGTCAAAAGATTCACTGACAGTTAAACAGCATCACAGAAACTTTCATATTCATATTAAACAATAATGAAAATGTCTCAAGTTAAAACATACAATAAAATTTAGCAATCCAATGAGAAGCCGTACAACATCGCAATCCAGACTAACAGCAACTCCCTCCCACAAAACTCCAAAACTAAATATTCAAACACATACACACAAAACTCTAAACAATACTCCACCCTGATGGTTTCTAGGCATCCTAAGCAGCAGATAAAGCAGTGTTCAGAGTGAGCTGAGATCCCACGCTCCCAGGATGGGTAAAAATGGACAAACAAGGAGTGGTTCTTTCAAGATTCACAGTGAGTTTATCTTTGACCATTGCTCACGCTGCCAGGGTCTGGTGAGTGTTGGAGTCCAACAACATCTGGCAGGCCACAAACTCTAGAATCAGAGGGAGCTCCCTGATAATGAATCAGACCATCTGAGCCCATCTTGGTCAGACAGGAGTCTCTCCAGTTGGTTTGGGGGACACCATGGATTGAATTTGGACTCTCTGTGAGCAAGGCAGGTACTTCGCTACTGAGCTACAGTTGTTTCCCCAGCAACAATGGGGAGTTTGGGGCCTCCAACATGTTGTTGGACTCCAAATCCCATCACCTCCATGCAGCAGGGCCAGTTGTAAGAGATGGTAGATGTTGCAGGCCCTCAACATCTGGACAGCCACACGTTCCCCACCCCTATCCTACAGATTAACAAGCTTACTGTTCATTCTTTACAAATCCAGTACTGGGTCATTCTGAGTCTATATTTCCATTGGAACATAGAGGAAAAGACGATCCATTGGCTGTTGCCTGCCTTCCAAACTGTGCTAGCCCTATTTTTGCATGATTCTGATATGGACTCTGTTTTCTCCTTTTTTTCTTTTTAAGACAATTAAAAAAAATATATCTCTATGGGGCCGATGAGTTTTCAGTAAAAAGGAATAAGCTAATTAAGTTGAACTGTGTCAGCTTGGCAAGGTGGAATACCATAATTAATTAATCTGTGGCTCTGCTTGTCCTGAAGGGGAATTGTGTGCCTGGGTGCACCAGGTGAAATCTGTTTATGGAGATATAGGGCAGTCCTAGCTCCTATTTAAAGGCAGGGAGAAGTGAGGGTCTCAACAGAAGAGCATATAAGAGCAGGGTGATCTCATTAACATTGGAAAACAGGACCACACATTGCCAGGGACAGGGAACTGGGGGTGAAAAAGCAGTTCCCCAGGACCAGAGAGGAGCATGTGGCAGATGACTTTGCCAGGAGTATGCAAATGTCTAAGTGCTCAGAGTCTTGCAAATTAAAACCAACAGCTCTTCACATGATGTACAAGTTCACATTCATGCAAGTTGCTGGCTGCACTTCTAGGCTCTGTTGCCTGAAGTGAGCAGCTGCAAAGATGGGCAAACTTCTGAGTCTTTTCTTAGCTGCACCAAAAAGAACATTTTTTGGTTTCACGTGGGGTTTTGGAGCTCCAAGGTGGTGCTTTTGAAATGGGGTGGGGAGCATGGCTTGGTTTTTTTTAGAGGTTGGGAAGAGTTTGTAATGAAATAGAGGGGTAAAACTATCTGCCTCCTTTGGATGTTGATGATGATGATGTGATTTTGGGGGGTGGTTCAAAGACAGAGCCTCTCTGGTACTACACTAGGTCTTTATGCTGCTGGCTGCTGTGTTCATTTCCCATAATATCCTGGAAAAGCATGTCATGATGTAGTGTCATTTGGGAAATTAAAGGAAATGTGAAAATGGGAGGAGTCTCTTTTTTGTACAGCCCTAATGCAATTTTTTGTCGTGTTGGAGGACTTTGTAGGGCAGGGCAGGGGAACTTGCAGCCCTCTGAATGTTGCTGAAATATCATTGGCCATGCTGTCTCCGGTTGCTCAGAGTTGGAGTCCAACATCTAGAGGGCACAGGTTCTGCATTCCTATACTACCCTTCCCTATGCCCCTTCTCACCAACATCCTGTTTCCACTGGGATAAATGAGAAGCTTCCTGGAAGCCCACAAGCAAGGCATAAAATGAACAGCCCCCCACCCACTGCTGCCTAGTGGTATACTGCCTTTGAACCTGGAGGTTTGATTACAGTGGTACCTCAGGTTACATATGCTTCAGGTTACATACGCTCCAGGTTACAGACTCTGCTAACCCAGAAATAGTACCTCGGGTTAAGAACTTTGCTTCAGGATGAGAACAGAAATCATGCTCTGGCGGCACGGCAACAGTGGGATGCCCCATTAGGTGAAGTGGTGCTTCAGGTTAAGAACAGTTTCAGGTTAAGAACAGATGTCCGGAACGAATTAAGTACGTAACCAGAGGTACCACTGTATACTAAAGCTGCAATCCTAACTGCAGTGTCTGGGGAATAGTCCCGCTGAGTTCAATAGAACTGAACATATGGTTATGATGGCAATTTAAGCCAAGCTCTCTCCCTTAATAGTTTGTTTATAAAAATATAAATAATATTTTTTATTGGTTTTTACAAATATTTTCCAGCATCATTTCAAACATCATTTCAAAATCTTTGGCTATCACAGCCTAAGACTTCCTTCAACCTCAACTGATGTTTTTCTAAAATCCTTTCTAATTATGCATTTTCATACTACAGTTATTGCTATAAATTCAAATCTTAATAACTATTCTGAATTCTTTTCACAATAATTTTTATATTACTCCTTACAAAACTTCTTTTAACCCTACAAGCGATGTCAATTGGTTACAGTTGCTTTCCAAATACGTCGAAAGCTTCTTCCATTCCTTTAGGAAAGTCTGGTCCTGCTGGTTCCGAATTTTCCCTGTTAGTCTTGCCATCTCAGCATAGTTCATTAATTTCTCTTGCCACTCTTCTTTAGTTGGAATTTCTTCTTGCTTCCATCTTTGGGCTAACAATATCCTTGCTGCAGTTATCGCATATAAAAACAATTTTATATCATTCATATGAATTTCTGTACCCACAATACCCAATAGAAGGGCTTCTGGGTTTTTTTTACAAATGCATATTTCAACATTTTTTTCAATTCATTATTGAATTACATTCCCACCACATATGGTAAAAAGTACCCTCCTTTTCTTTACATTTCCAACATTTGTTATCTGTTTTGTACATTTTAGCTAACTTCACTGGTGTTATATACCACCTGTACATCATTTTCATAATGTTTTCTTTCAATGCACTGCAAGCAGTAAATTTTATTCCCTCTTTCCATATTTTCCCCCAGTCCTCTATTTGTATATTATGACCAAGGTATACTGCCTTTGAACCTGGAGGTTCAGTTTGATTATACTAAAGCTGCAATCCTAACTGCAGTGACCTAGGATAGTCCCGCTGAGTTCAATAGAACTTCTGAGTACATATGGTTATGATGGCAATTTAAGCCAAGCTCTCTCCCTTAATAGTTGATACCATTTTAAATAAATCATCTCTTGTGAAAGTGGATATGATAAATTTATTTTGTGTTGCATGAAGAACCTTGTTTTGTCCATTCTGCATCTACTGATAGTTAATTCCATTGCATGGTCCTGAGTTCTAATGTTGTGGTGAGGGAAGGAAGGAGGGGGAAAGCTCTCTTCACTTCTTAACAAGTTCCATTAAAATATAAGTTTGAGGGCCTTAACCATGATGGATAAACATATTGAGAGTGATTATAAAAGTAAAGTTTTGGAGGCAAAGATGGACAGGGTGGTTATGGATGCAGTTTAATAAGAGACCTTGGTAGAGAGATTAGTTTTGTTAGGTAGGGAAAGAATTCACCCCCTTTCCCAGCTCCACTGCCTCATTCAGAATCATCTCACACCCCGCAGGTGGTTTGTAGGGGAAAATATGAAAGGGATATGCATAATCTCATGTAGTTTGAGCCCATGTGGTGGCAGTAAATGCTGCAAAGCTCTCTGTTTTTCCTTTTCTTGAAATCATACTTAATTAGGGCTGAGCCATTGTGGTGTAGTGGTTAGATTAGTAGTGTAGTATTCGACTAGGGTCTGAGACACCAGTGTTCAAATCTCTGCTCAGCCATGAAACACACTGTTTGACCAGTCACTGCCTCTCATCCTGACCTACCTCCCAGGATGAGGATAAAGTGGGAAGGAAGAGAACCATGTATGCTGCCTTGAGCTTCTTGGAGGAAAGGTGAAATATGTAAAGGTAAAGGTAAAGGGACCCCTGACTGTTAGGTCCAGTCGTGACCGACTCTGGGGTTGCGGTGCTCATCTCGCTTTATTGGCCAAGGGAGCCGGCGTACAGCTTCCAGGTCATGTGGCCAGCATGACTAAGCCACTTCTGGCGAACCAGAGCAGTGCACAGAAACGCCGTTTACCTTCCCGCCGGAGTGGTACCTATTTATCTACTTGCACTTTGACGTGCTTTCAAACTGCTAGGTTGGCAGGAGCAGGGACCGAGCAATGGGAGCTCACCCCGCCGTGGGGATTCGAACCACTGACCTTCTGATCGGCAAGTCCTAGGCTCTGTGGTTTAACCCACAGCGCCACCCGCGTCCCGTTGTTGCTGTTGTCTGGAATGAGGTGGAATTCTCCAACACTTTTGGACAGGGATGAAGAAGAAAACTTTCAGAAAATTCTCTTCTGATGAATATTGGCTCACTTCATGGTGAATGAAATTATGTTACTTTAGATTGGTGGAAAAAAAGAATAAATATGAGAAGAGAGGAGAACTGGAAGGACTAGGGGACAAACTTATTGCTTCCTTCAACAGTATTAGAATGTATTGGCTTGGATCCATAGAAGCATTGTAGATATCTGAAATCTGGGAAAGTATTCCAGACTCCAAGTGAGTGGCATTTTCCAACAGTCGTGGGGCAACCCTAGAAATGAAATCTCAAGAGAATTTCTCAGGATATTATTTCCAGAGAAAATCCAAGCTCAGCCATAGACTCAACCCCCTTAATCATCCCAGCCAGGTCTCTGGCTTTTAGGCTTCACATACAGTGTGCCAAATAGTCATCAAAGGAGTGGCAGGTTTCACTCTGCATCTTCAGACTTTAGGAGTCGCAGAATGAAAGCTGTCTGCATGCTATTCAGTCCCTGATGGCTGGAGCCTTCTTAGCAGCATGGAATTTACAAGCAGCTCTCCGTGACTCATTGAAAGATGTATAATGGCTTGTTTGTGAATGTGCCGTCTTCTCTGCTTATCTCCCCAAGGAGTCCCAAAGTTTCACATTGCTTTAGCAGAATTTATCCCAGTGAAATACTTGAATAGATAAGCACAGGCAACCTTCAGTGCCACTAGATATCAGTGGAACAAGCAAGATCCAGAGCATGTACGTGTTCAAATATGCCTTGGTTGAGAAGCTCAGGAGGGACATGAAAACGTTCCTGTAGGATTCTTCATTGTGGGGCCAAGAGACAATTTTTCAGATGACCCTTAGACAATCGAAATGCTAATCCACAAACAGTGCAATCAGTTATGCAGTCCATCAAGATAAGCACTGGACTAGGCGCTGACATGGAGTGAGGAAGAGTGGGGAAAGGCCACATTGTCCTTCACATCACACAGTAAATAACCTTGTGCTGACCCTGGCATAGTGCAACTCCATGATTACTATGAACAACACCCACTGTTGGAGGCAGCCTATCTCTGAATACCAGTTATTGGGAATCACAAGTGAGGAGAACACTGTTGTACTCAACCTGCTGACAGGTTTCCCATGGACATCTTTCTAGCTCAATAGTTAACATGATGCTGGACCAGATGGGCCTTTGGCACCATCCAGCAGGGCTCTTATTTACATTTAACTGTTCTAGAGAAACATCTCCAAGTCTATTGCCCTCCAGATTTAAACTATAGGTCCTGTCATCCATAACCATTGTCCATTCTGGCTGATGGGAGTTGTAGCCCAAAACATCTGCATAGCAACAGGTTTGGGAAGGCTGTACCAGGAATAAGATGCATCTCCAAACATCCTGCCGGAGACCTGAAATGAGTACTAGTACAATGGTTTAAAAGGCATTTTCCAAAGTGAAACTCAGAAGCAGGTATTTACCTGTTTCAAGAAGTGGCAGAAAGATATATCTAAGTTTGTCTGGCAGGGCAAAAAGCCCAGAATAAAATTTAAGACTCTAACAGATGCAAAAGATTAGAGGGGGGGTTTGCCCTGCCGGACTTAAAACTTTACTATGAATCGGCAGCTTTCTGCTGGTTGAAAGACTGGCTGCTTCTTGAGAACACAGACATTTTGGATTTGGAAGGGTTTGACAACAGGTTTGGTTGGCATGCATATATTTGGTATGACAAGGTAAAATTGCATAAAGGCTTCAAAAACCATATTGTTAGGAAAGCATTATATAATGTTTGGATACGGTATAAAGATTTACTGGAAAGTAAAACCCCCAGGTGGCTGTCACCAATGGAAGCCAAGGAGGTGAAAAAACTTAATATGGGGTCTAAATGGCCAAAATACTGTGAAATCTTAGAACAAGACGGTGAAAAAGTTAAATTACAGAGCTATGAGAAATTAAAGTCCAAAGTAAGAGACTGGCTCCATTACCTTCAGATAAATGAGCTATTTAAACTGGACAGGAAAATAGGCTTCCAAATGGAGAGGTCAAAACTAGAAACAGAATTGTTAGAACCCAATACTAAGAATTTATCAAGAATGTATAACTTGCTGTTGAAGTGGAATACTCAGGATGAAATGGTGAAATCAGCTATGATCAAATGGGCACAGGATATTGGCCATGATATTATGTTGGCTGACTGGGAGCAGTTATGGACCACCGGTGTTAAATTTACGGCATGTAATGCCTTAAGAGAAAACATTATGAAAATGATTTACAGGTGGTACATGACCCCAGCCAAGCTAGCAAAGATCTATCATTTGCCCAACAACAAATGCTGGAAATGTAATGAGATTGAAGGTACTTTCTACCACCTTTGGTGGACCTGCCCGAAGATTAAAGCCTTTTGGGAAATGATCTATAATGAAATTAAGAAAGTTCTTAAAAGGACTTTTCCTAAAAAACCAGAGGCTTTTCTCTTGGGTATGGTGGGCCAATTGGTGTTAAGGAAAGATAGGACGTTTTTTATGTACGCTACAACAGCAGCAAGGATTCTTTTAGCAAAGTATTGGAAGACACAAGAACTACCCACTTTGGAAGAATGGCAGACGAAGGTGATAGACTACATGGGATTGGCGGAGATGACTGGCAGAATCCGAGACCAGGGGAAAGAGACAGTGGAAGAAGATTGGAAGAAATTCAAGATATATCTTTAAAATTGTTGTAAAATTGAGGAATGTTAAGATGTCAGGGAAATGGGGAATAAAGAATTACAGCTGTAATTAATAAGTTAAAGAAGAAACTAAAAGAATTGATTTTAATAATTAGTTGATTGGAGGAGTTGCTGAAAAAAAATTGAAATAAGGATGCAGAAAAGGGGAGGTATGGGGAAGTCATTGTATGTTTGTGTATTGTGTTTTGTTTGTTTTTATTTTATGTGTGGAAAACCAATAAAAATTTATTTAAAAAAAAGAAGAAGAAGAAGCAGGTATTTACCATGCACTGCAACCAGAAAACAGCTCCTGTTCCTGGTAAATGGGGATAGCTGGATCATAAGAATCAGCTGATCATGTTTCCTGACATTTCTGCATACAGGACAACTGCCAAAAGCAGAGCCTCTGATCACACCCAGAGAGCTTAGACATACAGTGGTACCTCGTGTTGAGAACTTAATTTGTTCTGGAGGTCCGTTCTTAACCTGAAACTGTTCTTAACCTGAGGTACCACTTTAGCTAATGGGGCCTCCCGCTGCTGCCGCACCACCGGAGCATGATTTCTGTTCTCATCCTGAAGCAAAGTTCTTAACCCGAGGTACTAATTCTGGGTTAGTGGAGTCTGTAACCTGAAGTGTCTGTAACCCAAGGTACCACTGTACAGTGGAATACAAATTCATATGAACATGCAAACGTAAAAAAGGGGGTCAGATCCTGGTTCCACCACTGCCACACATTTACTGAGCATCTGCTTTGAGCTTATGTGATTCCTGCAAGGAGTCTGGCGTTTACCCAGCTTGCAAACTCCATCAGATATTTGTGTCCTATTAACATAACTTGGCATCTCCCATCAAACTTTGTTAGATGGAATTATGGTTCTTAAATTCATGTGTGCATCTGGATCAAGAAGCACTTGTCCCATATTTGGACTGAACTTCAAGAGAATCCAGAGAAAGAGATAAACCCTGAAGAATGACAACTCCTCTAGCAACTCACACAAACAAAAAATTAACAAGGTATTCCCCAAAGGCAGAAACCGAAGAAAATATCAACAGCAACAGGGATCACAAAAATAGGCTAGTAATGGGTCAAAAAGAATATACAGTATGTGATTGCCTTCTTAGCCTTATTTGTTTGAATATTATAGGAGTGCAACCAAACCACATTTGCACTGGGCTGGGAGGGGGAGGTTTGGCTGGTCCCAGCCAGCATGACCAACAGTCTGAGATAACAGGAGATTCAGTCCAACAGATTCCATATCCTTGAACTTCATCCAAGGCATGTGCTGTCCCATTGAACTATGGACATTGGTACTCCCTGGAATGAAGAGGGCTACTGGGTGGCCAAGGAGGTCATGGAGGTATGTCAAAGTTCTGGTGCTTGTTTCCTCCCACCTTTCTCCCTTGCAAAGATATTGAGGATACTTAAGCACCACAGTTATGAACATAAGAAGAGCCCTGTTGGATCAGACAAACGTCCCATGTAGTTTAGCATCCTGTTCTCACTGTGGCCAACCAAATGTCTGTGGGAAATCTTCAAGCAGGACCTGAACATAAGAGTATTGTGCTAGCTGGACAGTCTCTGACAGCTGAGGCAGAGCGTAGCTTTTGTGACTTGCAGGCATCGATAGCCTTCTCCTTTGTGAATTTGTCCAATTCTCTTCTAAAGCCCTGCAACCTGGTGGTCACCACTGCCTCCTGTGGTCTTTTGCATACAGGCAGAGGCGAATCTACTATGAAACTAATGGAGCTTAAACTTCAGGGCTCCTAATCCCAGAGGGGTACCAGAAGCGACTTTAGTCCACATTGCATAAAATTTTGGGGTCTAATAGACCCAATTTGAGTCGCATTGATTTGAGTCATTTTGTTTGAGAGTCAGTAGCACAAACATTGTAAATGTTTGGTGACCTGTTGTGGAACAACTCCATTGAAAAAGATAACAGTGGTTACCCAGACCTTGTTGCAGGTTGCAAAGAGGCGCCCATGACAGAGCAAGCACCAAGGCCCCCCAAAAGTAGGTCCGCCACTGCCTATGGGTTCTTTTCCTAGAAATTCTGTATTTTCTCTGCTCCCCTAGAACCTATGTTTCTCCTCTAGTGCTCCTTAGAGTCAGCACTCAATTTAGGGTGTACATTTCCTCTCTCTCTCTCTCTCTCTCTCTCTCTCTCTGAGTAAGATTTGAAGTGAGGGTCTGCTTTTTTCTTCCAGTGAGAATCAGCACTAATATAATTGCTTCTTAATGTTGTCATGAATGCAGTCCCATGGTAGGCTCTGGATGGGCTGCATTAAGCTACCATAATCATAGAAATATACAATGTTACCGACTTTCTCAAGTTATATTTTCATAATAAAGGAACAGTTCATTAAATCTCCATGTTCTGGTATTAGATACCCTTTTCCCTAATGGACAGAGCAGGACACCAATGTACAATCAACCCCAATTCTTTATCCTAAAAAAGAAGGTATTTATTAAGGAACCATAATAATCAGAACCGTATGGGAGGAGGAATGCAAATGAACACAACATTAGCTAGGTGCTCTGAATTGTGATGTGAGGAATAAGCTTCTTTTGGACATGTCTCTTGGATTTGATTGTGCCTGCCTGGTATATAAGGAGTCTCCCCACTCCAAGAAGTGTTTTGTTGTCCCTTCCTTTGAGACAGACATAGCTTCTGTTCTTGTTGTCTTCTTCACAGACATGTATCCAGTGTGTGTCTCTCAAAGGCCTCATCTGCACTGTCACCCCACTCTAAACAGTCAGGGATTCCTTCAAAGAACCATGGGAACTATATTTTGTTATGGGTGCTGAGAGTTGTTTGAAGACCCTTATTCCCCCCACAGAGCTACCGTTCTCAGAGTGGTTTAACTGTCAATCACTCTTCCCAAGGAACTCTGGGAATAAATTAGAACCACACCTGAGGATCTCCGTATGCTCATTAATGCATGCTACCAGAGGCTGACAAGTCATGGTTGAGTGCTGTGTTGCACAGGAGCTAAACTTTCGGTCTTGAAATTATGATGATCAGAGAAATCCAAAAGATAATGAAGCTGATTGTCTCTTTGGTGCCTAAGAGAGGGAAGAAAATCCTGTTATTTTATTCTCCTCAAAGTTTTCTGTCACGTTCATCCTAGGCTATACACATTTGTGCTGAACCTGAAGTCCTATCTGCAGACTTATTTGGGTTGGACTTACATTAACAAAAATATTTATTCCATTTCCCCTCCCCTTAGGTAATTGTAAAATGCAATTTATTTTCTCATAACTGATGGAGAATGGGTGGGGTGGGGAGTGGAATCATCACAACACTAATTTATGATGTTGCCCTATAAAAGAAATTGAATTATGGTGCTGGAGGAGACTCTTGAGAGTCCCATGGACTGCAAGAAGATCAAACCTATCCATTCTGAAGGAAATCAGCCCTGAGTGCTCACTGGAAGGACAGATCCTGAAGCTGAGGCTCCAAGACTTTGGCCACCTCATGAGAAGAGAAGACTTCCTGGAAAAGATCCTGATGTTGGGAAAGATGGAGGGCACAAGGAGAAGGGGACGACAGAGGACGAGATGGTTGGACAGTGTTCTCGAAGCTACCAGCATGAGTTTGACCAAACTGCGGGAGGCAGTGGGAGACAGAAGTGCCTGGCGTGCTCTGGTCCATGGGGTCACAAAGAGTCGGACATGACTAAACGAATAAACAACAACAACAACAACACAATAAAAGAAAGCATGAAGGTCAAACACCTCCCTGAGTTTTTCTGGTCTTCAGTTGTCCACATTTCCATATTAGGTAGTGTGTTTTTTTCCTCTTTCAAAACAAAACAAAAAAAATCCTTGTGTGAATTCATCAACTTTTTGTGCAAATGCCTCAAAATATGCACACATTTTCTCTATGCAATTTCCACTAACATGCATATTGTTTTGCAAACCAATTTCCCGTAATATAATGCACTTTTGTATGTTGTTTTCACTAATATATGCATTTTTAGGCACACTTTACCCTAGTATTTGCATTTTTGCATATTTTACTCAATTGGAGAGCCACTGGTGGAGGCAGGGGGTGCGGTAGGTGCAGCTCGCCCCGGGTCTCATCCCACTGCACCATCCCCCTGGGATGTTCATCCCACCCCGTGGGCAGCTAGCCCCATCCCCAGGTGCCAGAGCAGCCAGCTCCACCTCTGTGAAGAGCTGCAGTGCAAAATTTGAAGAAATGTGAATTTTGAAGGATGGCTGAGTTTTGCACTGTATTTATTGCTTTGGAAATTGTGAATGAGGTGAATTAGGTGGGACCACTTTTTAATGAGAACTGAACTGAATTTCTCCCCCTTTCCTACCTCTGACTTACCTTCATGGCCACCTGTCTATGATGGATGCTGATATGGACTGGTACCTTGAGTCAGGATCATGTCACCTAGCATGAGGCAAAGGGGGCTTTGCCCCCTAAGATTCATTCAGTTTACAGTGCCCAAACTTATCTGTGTTTGTTACAGATTCATTTGCTTAATGAAGTGACTCCTTTTAAGCTAGTTTCATGTGTACCATGGCATCATTGCAGTGAGGAGGATGATATCAGATGATTGCTACATACATGAACCCTTTCTCATACTTTTTGGGTTGTAGATTTTTGTCTTCTATAATATGCTAAGGTTTAATAAAGGAGAAACCTGTTTTTCTCCAAATGTATGGTATCGATATTAGAAATCCTCCCTCAGCTGCATAGCACTGCAGGGGGGGAGCCTACTCTACTTTAAAAATCCACATGAAACCAAATGTAAGTCAATGGGCTTTTCTTGGCAGTTTTTAAAGGTGCATAAAGCAATCAGAATTCAGTTCAAAGGCTTATGCTCAATGTAGAGTTAATTTAAGCCAGCAGAAATGCTGAGGGCAAGCAAGCACGACTAATAAAGCAAAAGCAACAGAATGAATCTTAGCCATATTAAATCCGAAGCAGCTTCAATATAAGACTCTTGAGTAATGAGAAAAAAATCATTCTAGAATCCAAGTGTAAAAACTGAAAACTGAATGGTTGCTTTCAATATTGATACGTGCCCACACACAAAAGTGTGTGTGTGTGTGTGTAGGAAGGAAAGAGAGAGGCACAACTCAAAATATGGTACATTTTTCTTCTTCTTCTGAAGCTTAGCCTTATTGATTAGAGCACTTATGGATTCAATTAAAATCATTCTGGTTTTGTTCTGCACCAAAGTAGAGAACAATGTGAGACCTTTATAATATTGATCAGCTGATTCTTATGATCCAGCTGTCCCCATTTACTAGAGACAGATACTGTTTTCTAGTTTCAGACCATGGTAAATTACTGGCTCCATTTTTTCTCTGTTTCTCCCTTTGGAGAATGCCTTGTTAAAATGTTGTTAGTATTCATTGCAGGTCTTATTCATGGTGGGAGCAAGAGGCAGATCCATCTTGTTCCTAGAGCAAACTTACCCAATTTGTTGTCTTCCGGATGTTTCAGACTACAAGTCCCATCACCCCCGAGCTAGCATGGCCAGTGGTCAGGAATGAAGAGTTGTAGTCCAAATCTGTAGGACAACAGGTTGGGGTAGGCTGCTGTAGAGCATCTTAAATTATATGTACACACATGAACACACATTGGGAGCCAGTGTGGTGTAGTATTTAATGCTTGACAAGGACCTTGGAGATCAGGATTCAAATCCCCACTCAGCCATGAAGCTCATTGGGTGACCTTGGGCCAGCTAAACTCACCTCACAGGGTTGTTTTTGAGAATAAGACATGGAGAGGAGAAATCATGCTAGACTGAGCTCCTTGGAAGCAGGATATAAACAAATAAATAAACAATAAAGCACTGTGTCAGGGGTAGCTCAATATGTTTTGCTGCTTGAGGCAAAGAACAAGTCTCTCTCTCTCTCTCACACACACACACACACAAACACACACACACACACACACACACACACACACAGCCGTCTTAAGCATATGCGGTGCCGGGGTGCAAAGATCCTTTGTCAACCTTTTTTTGGGGAGCTGACACCACGCTTATCTCTGCTCAGGAAAAGAAAACAGGAAACATAAGGAGCCCAGTGCAACAAACCAGCCAGAGGCATCAGCATCAGTGACTGAGCGGCTTGTGGTGTAAGCAGCCCTACGCCAATCCCAGGCATGCAGGAAGGCGGAGCCCGCTGACCTCCTCAGCGCCTCGCTAGCTCGCTCGCCCCCGAACTCATGGCGCAGAGCTGCCCGGAGCAAAAGAACCCACTGTGGTGCTCCAGCTGACGGACAGGCTCCTCCCTGGACCCCAGCTCTCAGGCCTTGGACTCTCAGCCTGGTGCCCCTGAGAGCCCAGCACCCGGGTGCCCCGCACCCCTGGCGCCTATGGTTAAGACAGCCCTGCGCGCGCACACACACTCCATGCAGCTGGAATTTTGGTTTCATACTGGCAATGGAACAACATCATCACACCAGAGGACAGAAGGGTGGCTTAGAGAGGATGCCTCGCTGGTATCTACTCAAGGCTCTGTCTGGTGCTGTGCCTGAAGCAGAAAATCTCAGATGTGTTACTCTATAGCACTGGTTATAGGGGTGTTGCAAACATATACTCAGTGCTATTTTTCTAGAAAAATAGGTGCCAGAATTCCCCATAATCTCCTTCTGTGTTCTCTTATAATGGGAATGGTGCCCACCTGAGATGGGCCGGAACCGAGTTCTGGAGAGTTCTATGTGAAGAAAAAGCCCCGTATGTATCTATTTTTTCATCTGTGAAACTTTGGAGGGTATGCTGATGGTGATCAGGCATTTCTGAGGAAGAGTTAATTAAGATGCTTCTAAAACAACCCCTTTGGGGAGTCATTATTACAAATGCAGCAGTTGCTGGGTGCATCACATTCAGTTCAAATATATTTGTTTCAGCCATAAGCCATAACAAGTTCATATACATTTCTTTAATTAAGAAAGTTCAAGGCAACATGGCAAACAGTATAATTAATAGTGCCCAAACAATGAATTTGCATATCTTAACAATAATTCATCCCAACAGTCAAGCATGTGAGTGCTCATAAACATCATCTAGCTTTGGTCAGGGTAAATGCTGAAATATTCCCTTCCTGCCTGACTTCCTTGTTACTCATTGAAAGCAAGGAATCTGCTATATGTAAATGTGCTCAACGTTTCCATCTAGGTATTTGTACAGCCCTATTTTTGCATGATGGGACTAAGAGCTGAGTTCTGGCACCTTAAGCAAACTCAAGGGAATAAGCTGCCTTGCCAGGCTCAGCTAGATCACACCTCAACACACACAAACCCCTTAGGAGGAAGAGTTATTAAGTTCTTCCATTCTACTGTACTGTGTGAATTCTGACAAGTAAAGAGGTCTAGGCTGGTTGCTCCAAGCTCAGACTCCATGGCTTTTCTACAAAGCCATCTTTGTGTTTCTGTACAAATAATTTAGAAATATTTACCACTTTAGAACCTAAGTTTTACTGCCTGTGTTTTATGACTGCTGTATGGAAAAACACATGAATCTGACCTTTGGAGAATTTGTAAGTAAACCATTTTTAGCTCACCAAATGTGTGGTCTCTTTCTATGCTAAGGAGAGAGGGGAACTTTGGAAACAACTTAGAAGGGGATATTTTAAAGGTCTAACAGCCTATATTTCCATGCTTTACAATGCTGCATAGTTTGTGATTTTAAATCTCTGTTGGGGTTCTCTCACCAAACAGTATTTGCCCCAAACCTATGTCTGGGCATTCTCTGAATTACAGTTTTTGTGCATAAATTACTCAGAGTCTTGATGTCTTTCTGCCATGTTGAAAAACAGTCTATTTGAAATGCATAAGAGTAGAAGGTTCCAATTCACATTTTAAGACAAAATTTTCCAAAATATATACAGTGTAAAGTCATTCAATTTGGAAATGGTTTCCTCACTATCCGTAGAGGAGGAACAACATGAAATGCATGCACTTAGTAAATGTACAGTATCATGGTTCTTTGTTTCTTATGATTCTATTGTGTATATATTTTTTGTTCTAATGAAAACTTTTCAAATAGTGGATTAATAAAAAAGAACCATGGGTCTAAACTCATATTGTGGATTCAAATCCAGAGCTGTTTCAGCCTCTCTTTTAAAAAACACAGCAAAATGTAGTGCTGCTCTAATTGAACATCTTCAGGGAAAGAAAATGACAGGTTGAAAAAGAATGGGTGGCTTTGTGACCGAAAGGATGGTGTTTAAGTTATTTGTGTCAAATGCATCTCATTATGACCCTGGTGTTTGGGAAAGATTTCCATAACTGCCTTAGGCAAGAGTAGGGCAACCTGTTCAGTACAAAGCAACTTTTTAAATATGAGAAATTGTGTGGGTGGGGGAATGATGCAGAAAGGTCTAGCTAGTGCACATAATACTCTTAACACCCCAGTCCTATCCATTGGCAGCTGGGGCAAAGACACAAGCAGAGGATTGTGTCATCACACTCACCTATACCTGGGAAAGAAATGGAAGTTAAGCAAAATATGCCCTCAATCTTACTTTGATTTGAGTTTTAAAGGAATCTCCAGCAATCTGCAGGAGATGATTGGAGATCCAGTGTGATGTAATGACCTTAGAGACCAGAGTTTGACTCCCCACTCAGCCATGACACTCACTGGGTGACCTTGGGCCAGTCACTGCCCCTCAGTCTAGCCCACCACCAACCCCCTGGTTTTGAGCTGTCTTCCGCTGGGGGTTGCCTTGGGGGCTCTCTAGCCATAGCTGTCAAGTGTCCCTTATTTGAAGGGACAGTCCCTTATTCCAGCGCCATGTCCCGCTGCTGTGCATTATTGATGGATGTCCCTTAAATGATGTCCCTTAAATTTCAAAGGAAGCAGCACCTCTCCCTCCCTCCCTGCTGGCCAGGGAGGAGGGAGGCTCCAACTGTGTTGCTTGGCTGTGTTGCTCACCCAATAAGAAGTCTAAGAACGACTGGGGGGTGGAGCTTGCATGCCTTGTGTGTGGCTAGTTAATGCAAGCTGAGGGGGGTTTTGAATGCTGGATGCCATTTTGTTGCACGTGCTGCTGCAAACTTTGCAGTGCAAAGCCAGGCTGGGGAGCCATCTTAAGTTGAGGCTGCATAGGCCTTGTGGTGCATGTGATTCAGATTCTATTCAAGTGAACCTCTGGTTACAAAGTTGGTTGGACAGTGTTCTTGAAGCTACCAGGAGGACAGGAAGACTGGAGTGCCTGGAACCGGTGAGGGTGCAGGTCCCTTATTTTGGCTGCTGGTCCCTTATTTTCAAATCTGTAAGTTGACAGCTATGTCTCTAGCTGGTGCTTCCACCACTCCTCTGCATTCAGACAGTCCATGGCTTACACCACCTCGAGCAACTTAGAGGAAAAAGTGGCTTATAAATGTAATAATTAATTTAATTTATTTTTATTTTTAAAAAAGGAGGGTCACTACAGTAATTACACATACAGATATCTGCATATGTAATCACTGTAGTAATTACACATGCAGATATCCGCATGTGTAATTACTGTAGTGACCCTCCTTTTCCCCCCTTTAATAGCCTGGAAGAAAGATGCATACATACACACATATATGGCAGCAGAGCTTTTCTGACTATTTTATCTCCATGCTAAATTGCCTTGGTCTGTCTGTCTATCTCCATCTGTCTTGAGATATTCCTTCTGATAAATTGCTTTAATATCAGGATATTAGCAGTAACTTGGACTAGAAATGTTGGTTGTATTATCCTTCCTTTTGAAAGCAATAAATTGATTCTGACTGAGGGCAGCCTTTTTAGTTCCCACCCAAATGGGGGAGAAAATGAAGAATGAAACTGCCTATCATTGGAATTATTCACAGCTGTATAGAGCATTTAAATAGGCTAGAGATATTGCACTATAGTCAACCTGTCTCTGATGCTGCTGCCGGTTTTCAAATTCAAAAGGGCTTTTGAAATTCAGACTTGTATGAGTGCTTGTCATCTCTGTGTGTGTGTGCGCGCGTGCACATACTAATAGTAGCCAAAGAACAGGTTTTTATTATTATTCTGGATTATTAAATGGATGGATCTGAGTGGGAATAATTTGAGGATGTTATGAACAGGAAAATGGGATAGGAAGAGCGGGGTGGGGAGTGTATCAACACAACAGGAGTCCATTACAAATTTGAAAGGAAAACCTGAGGATGGGAATGGGGAGAAAATTGGTTAGGTTTGCAGTTTAAATGAAAATCTACATAATTTTCATTCTCCAGAAGAATATGTGAACCAAAATACGGTTATCTTTTTGTTATGTGCACATCTGTGACCTTTGCGATGCAGCTTTCCAGTAAAATAAATGTGAACAGAAAAGCATTCATCGGGGGAAGTGAAAACAATATCCAAAAATGCAATAGGCAAAATGATGAACAGAGGGAAAACCAAAATTGGCAGATTTGTCCCTCCTTACTTGAGGTCCAGAATTCCTGTTTGAAAGGTAACAAAATAGAGGGATGAAAGACCTTTCAAGGCATGTTGTTATTGTTGTTGTTTAGTCATTTAGTCATGTCTGACTCTTCGTGATCCCATGGACCAGAGCACGCCAGGCACTCCTGTCTTCCACTGCCTCCCGCAGTTTGGTCAAACTCATGCTGGTAGCTTCGAGAACACTGTCCCACCATCTCGTCCTCTGTCGTCCCCTTCTCCTTGTGCCCTCCATCTTTCCCAACATCAGGGTCTTTTCTAGGGACTCTTCTCTTCTCATGAGGTGGCCAAAGTATTGGAGCCTCAGCTTCACAATCTGTCCTTCCAGTGAGCACTCAGGGCTGGTTTCCTGTATGCAAGGCATACAGCAGACTAACTGGCCACAAAAGTAAGCCAGCTTTTCTGATCAGCCTGTAGGCCACCTCTTCATGAACACAAGGTAAACTATGAAAGTTCTAGCAGTGACACTGGCAACGTGATCTTAACGGATATGCAGCTACACTAGAGACCTCAGCATCGGTGATACCTGCTTACAGATGCTGTCATTATACATCACCCTCATCACTGGTTTCAGTGGCAGACTTTCAGCTCTCAAATTTCAGCAGTGCTCTGTGTGACGCTAAAATTTGGTGCCTCTCATGCTCTGTTCTACAGAATGGTTGTGGCGCCTCCTGCAGTGGGGTGCCCAGTGTGGCTACACAGATCACGCTACCCTAAAACCGCCTGTGATTGGTTTCCCTTCCTTTGGGGAGGGATGAAGTGACAGAGCATCTGTTTCATGAGCAGAGGGTCCTAGGTCCAATCTTCTGTATCCCCAGGTAGGGATGGGGGAGAAATTCAATTCAGTTTGCATTTAAAGGAAAACTTGCCTAATTCTCACTTTCCGAAACAACACAGGAAGCAAATACAGGCCTCATTCAAAATTCACACTTTGCAATGCAGTTCTCCAGTCAAGTAATGTGCCCCCCAAAATGTGCATATTTTTATTATTACCATTTATTAATTACATTTGTTCGTTCAGGGCAAACCTAAGCAACTTACAAACAGACAGACAGACAGACATACAGACAGACAGACAGACAATAAATCCCACACAGAAACATTAAAAATAAGAGCAACAGAAAAACAGTAAAAAAAATACCTCACCCACTTCTAAAAGGCAACATAAAGGCCAAAGGCCTAGCTGTAGAGGAAAGTTTTTGGCTGGTATCTAAAGATGTGCAGTGAATTGTTCACCAGCTGTAGTTTCTGAAATATCTTCAGAGGCAGTCCCATGTATAATGTGTGTAAATATTTACACTAAATATTAGGGTAGTTTTAATAGGAAAAATTCATGCTAAAATGCTGGTGAATTTTCATAAGGATTGTTTATTTTTTAAAAAAATGCAAAATGCTTAAGATATGTGGATAACTGAATTTCATATGGGGGGGGAGAGAAACGAGGGGAACCAAAATTAACAGATTTTTACATCCCTGTCTCTAGGTAGGACTGGTAATATTCCCCATCTGAAACCCTGGAGAGTCACTGCTGGTCAGCTCTCCAGAGTTTCAGACATGGGGCTTTGGGGAATTGTAACTGGATGTGGCAGGGATTGAATATGGGGTCTTGCACATGCTCTAATACTGAGCAATAGCCCTTTTTTAGAACATATTTCTTTGATGCACCATCACAAACTCAATAAGAATATTATTTGTAGTGGTAAGCTGAGTTGTGACCTAAATAGTGGCGGGCAAAAATTTATTTATTCTATTTTGCTTAGCAAGGTTTATATACTGCTTCATAAAAATTAAAAAAAAACCCACATCTAAGTGGTTAACTTAAAATGGTATAAAATATGTATTTAAAAATAGCAATGAAAACAGACTTAAATACAGCAAATGAAATAAAAGCATAAAAATATAGAATTAGGTGTCAAAAACACTTCAACCAATATCAATAGGCATGGAGTTCCAGAGAAAAGGAGCTGCTATAACTAAAAGTTAAATTTCTCACAAGTGCGAAATGAGCATTATGTGGCCTCTGTCAAAGCCCCAGTTCTGCAAATCGACACAGTCGAGTGGGCACATATTCTACTTTACATCTACACTTAATCCCTAGGCTCACAAAACTAATCACAACCGATAGAAAATAAGCCTCAACCCCTGGTGGTGATCTGAATGGGATGGGAGCATACATAATATCTCATCCTCAAAATGTAGGTTTGTTTGGAGCAAACACGCGAAAGGTGGAACTGAAGACGAAAGACTGAAGATGGTTTCCTGTTACAAAAACAAACATTTCCTCCCATTTACTCTCTATAATTGTGGAGTTGCCTTTAATTCCATTGATGAGCAGTTTGAAAACATTCCTGTTAAACTAATGAGCCTGAGCCCTCAAGAAATGGGAAGAACAATTGTACACAGGCTTGATAGAACCAGCAAAAGTCTATGGACATAACCCTAATTAATTTAGTGTGTTTGGCTTCCCAGCTTCCAGCCTCTATTGTGTAAACTGCAGCATCTGCAGCTGTATTGCATTCATGACCAACATTATGTATATTTTAGTTTGCAAATATTTGAGGCCTCAGCCTGGGAAGGTTGACATAGCATTGCAATCAATTAAACAAACACACTACAAGGGGATTATTGACTAGGAACATAAGGCTTCAGCAAACTCGGCCATCAAATGGAATGCATAAAATACCTTCCTGGCTCCATTCAGAAAGCCAGACTTGTGTTCCATTTGTAACCCCGATACATATGAGATTTAGTTAAATGCTTTAGAAATCACTGCTATGAGCTGATAGGAATGAAATAACAAAACAGTGTAGACCTAAAAGTGGAGTTAGTTGGACTTCAGAGAGGAGCTCTCAACTAAGAGGCTGTGACATTTTGCTCCTCAGTCGGTAAAATCTGCAAACACATGAAGCTGTTTTATGCTGAGTAGATCATTGGTCCCCTGAGCCCAGTATTTTTATGACTACATGAGCTTCATTTAGTTGGGGATATCAGGGATTAAAATGGGGAACTTCTGTGTGCAAATAATATATTTTACCACCAAGCTAATGTCAAAGTCCTTCATTCAGAAATCTTAATTACTGCAATCATGCCATGGGTCTGTAGTGCAATTACCGATAAGTTTCCCTGTATTTCTTTATTTTCTGTTGTTAATTATCCCACTGTTCCTCCAAGGAATTCAGGGCTACTTTGGTTTTTACCCACCTTCCCATTTTATATTTTATATTCAAATCCTTCCTGTGAGGTAGGTTAGTCTGAGAGGCAGCGAGTTGACCAAAGGTCACTCAGTGACTAGGAATTTGAATGTGGGTTCCCCCATTGCTAGTTTCACCTTTACAACTTACTAAAATCCCCATCTATCAGTTTGTCTTTCCTCTACTTACAGACACACACAAACATCCCTTCCTCCCATTTACAGAAGATGGGGCACAGCATGGCATTTGGTTTTGGATGGGAATGGGTGCCAGTTTATGTGAGGGCAGGCATAGATCCTGCTATATATGCTCAGCTCGTGATTTTGTTGGTTTATTTACTGTTTGGTCTTTGCACCCATCAGCCCAGACTGTACGGGTCGATGGATTAATTTATTGTGTAAGGTAGAGTATGAACTTAGGTAGATAGTGCAAGCCCGGCTGGATCAGGCCAAGGGTCCCTCTAGGCCAGCACTCTGCTCTCACAGTGGTCATTCCAATCCCCATGGGAAGCCATCCAACATCACCTGACTGCAACAGCAATCTCCCCATCTGTGATTCCCAGAATGTGGCATTCCAATGCATACCGCCTCCAGCAGGGGAAGTAGGTTGTAACCATCGCAGCAAATAGCCATTGATAGCATCACCCTCTATGAATTTGCCTAATCCTCTTTCAAAGTTACCCATGTTTGTAGCCCATCGCTGCCTCTTGTGAACATGAATGTCATAGTTTATGCACTGTGTGAAGAGCACTTCCTTTTGCCTGCCCCGAATCTTCCAACATTCAGCTTCATTGTACAGTGGTACCTCAGGTTACATCCGCTTCAGGTTACATACACTTCAGGTTACAGACTCTGCTAACCCAGAAATAGCGCTTCAGGTTAAGAACTTTGCTTCAGGTTAAGAACAGAAATCATGTTCTGGCGGCGCGGCAGCAGCAGGAGGCCCCATTAGCTAAAGTGGTGCTTCAGGTTAAGAACAGTTTCAGGTTAAGTACGGACCTCCAGAACAAATTAAGTACTTAACCCGAGGTACCACTGTATATCTGAATTCTAGTATTATAAGAGAGGGAATTTTTGTTTTGTCCACCTCCAAAATTCACTAGGGGTCAGGGTTCCCTCCCCCAACTCTACATTCTATACTGAATGCTCAGGGGATGCTGCCAAATAGGAGAGGGGCTCTGGTCATAACAAGCAGGTCTGTGCAGGGGGGCTAAATGATGGTTTCAGTCATTGGTAAGTACTAGGAATGACCAACTGGCTAAATTGGAATCTGCTAGGGCTTTGTGACTCAGAAAAAGAGAAAGGATCCCCATTGGGCTGTTCCCTGCTTTGCACACACCAATAACTGCCTTGCCATTTTGTTCTGTGTATGTCATTTCAATTCAAATATCCATATAGATCCAAAAAAGGGGGGGTATTTGATTGACATTGGAATTTGCCAGAGTGAGGGATGGTTGAAAACTGGTTGGCTTTAAAGTGCTGTAACTCAAGAGACTTGTCTCCTGTGACTTTTCTGCACCTTTGGACATCTATCCCAGTCTTCCCCAGCCTCCTGCCCTCCAGATGTTTTTGACAAGAACTTTAATAACCTCTGACCATGTTACAAGTCTGACATGAGCCAGTGTGGTGTAGTGGTTAAGAGCGGCGGACTCGTAATCTGGGGAACCGGGTTCGTGTCCCCGCTCCTCCACATGCAGCTACTGGGTGACCTTGGACTAGTCACACTTCTCTGAAGTCTCTCAGCCCCGCTCACCTCACAGAGTGTTTGTTGTGGGGGAGGAAGGGAAAGGAGAATGCTAGCCGCTTTAAGACTCCTTTGGGTAGTGGTAAAGTGGGATATCAAATCCAAACCCTTCTACCTGAACTCGCATGCACACAGCCAGCACTCATGTATGTTCATATACACACTGCTGAGAGGTTTGGGATCTTTCATTCACCATGCTGGCTGGAGCTGATGGGAGGCACAGAGACTCAGATATTGAAGCTCATATTGAAATTAGCCAGACCTGCTACTCCTTCCACCTGTCACTTTGGTTTCTGGTTTTTGTCAGGCTGGTTTCGAACCTTATGAACCAGATGAGCTCCTCCTGACTGATAGGAGGCCGGAAGCCTTCACGGCGCATTTGGAAAACAGGGCATCAGCTTCTCTCATGATTGTTTCTGTCACATGCACAACACACTTCTGACAAACAGAGAAAAAAGCAAGACTCTGGCAGAGCTGTCACACTGCTCCTGTGTCCGTCTCTATTAAATACTGGGCAGTCAAGGAGATGAGTTCCTGTTAGATCTCATTTTCTTCAGCTGCTGGAAACAACCATTGGGTAGCCATCCTTTTTGGAAAAAAGACACACGGTTCATTGTTATGTGTCCATCTTTACCAGTCTACTGTAAAATTCAGGTCTGTAAACATGTCCTGTAAGCAAGCAATGCTGACAGACTCAGCATGGTGTCCCTGTATAGCTTGCTTAGGCATCTGGAGAATGGAGGCATGAGATGACCCTCCATACTTCAGAGTATTGTCGCATCTGGAGGTACAAGATGAAGGTCTGCCCTTGGAAAGGAATGATGGAATCTGTTAATTTTTGTTTCCTCTTAGTTTCCCACTCTTAACTTCAGTTTGCCACTTACCGGCATCTGTTTGCTATGAAAATAATAACAAATGACAATTTGTTAGCAGTTCAGTGTTTATTTTTCTATGCATCTCCCCCAAATATAATGTCTTTTTGTATGCTATTTTCACAGATGTCTTTTTTAGCCATACTGTCCATGAATATAGACATTTTTGTAAACATTTGGGGGGGGTGGATAATTGCACCGTGAAATTTGGAGAAGTGCAAATTCCTGAGACCAGCCAAGCTTCAATTTGCAGGCTGCTTTGCAAAGTGTAAATTAGATAAAGGTAAAGGTAAAGGTACCCCTGCCCGTACGGGCCAGTCTTGACAGACTCTAGGGTTGTGCGCTCATCTCACTCTAGAGGCCGGGAGCCAGTGCTGTCCGCAGACACTTCGGGCCACATGGCCAGCGTGACGAAGCTGTTCTGGCGAACCGGCACCAGAGCAGCACACGGAACGCCGTTTACCTTCCCGCTATAAAGCGGTACCTATTTATCTACTTGCACTTAATGGTGCTTTCAAACTGCTAGGTGGGCAGGAGCTGGGACCGAACGACAGGAGCTCACCCCGCAGCAGGGATTCGAACTGCCGACCATGCAATCAGCAAGTCCTAGGCACTGAGGTTTTACCCACAGTGCCACCCTCGTCCCCCGCGTAAATTAGATAGGCACATATTAAAATTTGTAACCAACCAAATCCACCCGCATCCCTATTAATGATAAGGGGCCCTTATGAACACAACAGGGCACCCTCTTGCTACCTATCCTTCTTCTAATAAGCACCCATTATTTTAAAAGAATGCTTCTGCATTTTTGCCTGGCAAACTCTTATTTTCTTGGAGGGAAGGAAACGTAGGAGACTTTCTTATCAGACCATTGATACATGTAGCTCAGTATTGTCTACCAGTGCAGACTGGCTGGCAGTGGCTCTCTCAGTGTAATTTGTTGAGAGCTGAGAACTGTTAGGTGACCCTTAACAAATTACAATTCCAAGGATTCATTAAGGGGAAGCCAGGACTTTTAAAGTGAAACAAGTGTCCTTTAAATGTATGGATGTGGCCAAGGTTTCCCTTAGGGAAGGAGAGATGGAGGAATCAATCTGTTTCCAGTCCATGCCTTCTATCCAATTCTACACAGAGTAGACCTATTAGAATTATTGCACCTAAGATATTTGTGTCCATTGTTTTCAAATGGTCTGTTTTGTGTAGGAGTAACACTGAATACAACACCGTACTATTTCCGTGTGTGTGCATTCAAGTCCACTCTTTCCTGTTTCTGCATTAAACAGTGGATTTTTTTTTTTAATGCATGAAAATTTGAATTTAAATATGTGTTTTATTATGCATTCTGTCACAAAATGCATCATGATATATGCATCAATGTCAATATATGTATTTCTAAACATAATTTATTCTAGGATACACATTTTGTAGAAACACTTGTTCTTGCTTCTTCTTCTTTTGAGAGGAGTGTGAAATCCAGGAGGTGCAGATCAGTGCAGTTCACGCTAGAATACACACACACACACACACACACACACACACACACACCCTGAGCATTCCTAGGAGAGAGTGGAAACACTTTTTCAGCTGTAGCTGAAGATACCAGAGATGGAACCTGAAACCTTTCGCAGACAAAGCCATGTCTTTCCTCAAGGACAGAAGCACATGAGATGTTGCATGTCGGAAAGGGAAAGCTTCAGCTCTGATGAGGAGGACAGGGTCCTGTAAGATGGTTCAGTTCAATCAGGCAAAAGGAAGAGCAGGATTATACAAATGCGCTTCCTGGCAGTGTCAAAATGTTCCCAGCCAGCTCCTGGGGTGGGCAGGTGCAGTGGGAGCAACCCCTACCCACTGGCCACAGGCTTTGAGGGGAACATTCATGGCACCCTGGGAGCTCACTGTCTTTAAGAAGAGAGGAAGGTGATTTTTGTATTGGAGTTATATCCCTTTCAGACAGACATTTAGGGCATGAGTGGGAAATACAGTAGATAGCACTAGATTTGGCCTCATCCCCATTTCCCCTTGTGTATATCAGTTAGGCATCAGCAGCTTTGGCCTCCCCCAAATTGCTAATTTCCCTTGGGGGTGTTTTTTGGGAGGAGAGGGTATCACCACTGGCGGAGGAACAGAGGTGTGGAGGGAGCGGACTGCCCCCTGGTACCACTATTCCGATAGGGTGCCATCGTGGTGGCTCCCCTGACACACATTGCACACCCCGCACGCGCCGGGCATCACGCCCCCACAGGCGACATGTCACGCCCTGAGAACACGCGTCATGCCCTCACAGGCGGCGTACTATGCCCCTGGGATGTGCACCACGCCCCTGGGGGGTGCCAGCCCCGCCCCACCTGCTCTCCGCCCCCAGTAGCGGAGCATGTAGCTTCGCCACTGGGTATCACAAAGCACAGCCTACACTTCCCTATCCAGTTGCAAACCTCCCCCTTTAAGCTGTGCCACTGTATAGCAATTGGGTGTGTGGGCTGGCAGGGGTACCATTAGTGACAGTGGAAAGTGTTCAAAAGTTTAATTGCTATTGAGGAGGGCGGTGGTTCTTTGCTAGGAAAAGAGGTGCTGGAACTCACCATGAACACCTCCCACATTCTCTTAGAATGGCAATGACACCCACCTGAGAGGTGCTGGAACCAGGGGCACCAGCTTCTGGGGGCAGAGGCATCCCCCCCCATTTTTAAGGAAGGGCTGAGCCCCCTCAATATCTAGAGGCTTAGGATGTCATGACACCCTACGGCAGTGTGCAAGGGACAATGCTTTGGAACATCACACACGGAACATCGCAACATCACGTGCGACGTCAGCTCCCTCAATTGCGGGTGCAAGCAGGCATCAATGGCTGGAACTGAGTTCTGGCTCAAAAGAAAGTCCTGGAGGAGGGCATTTTTGTGTGGAGGATCTCAGTGCACAAGGAATAGGGCGAGTCCTCTCCTCTCCAGCTGTGACCCTGCACCCCCAAATGCCTCCAGCACAGAAATAAGGACAGAACTATAGGAGCCAGTTTTAAGCCAATTGTCATGTTATGGGTATTTTGGAATGAGAATTGCAGCACACAGCAACATTTCCTACCCTTACCCTCATCAATTGCCACCCCTCTGAAAATCACCCCTGCCTGGCAGTTAGGCTTGCAGGAAGGTAGCTTTCTCCTGCCCCACTGGAAGGCTCCCTTCCCACTCCAAATTGTCACGTGGGAAAATTATTTTCATGAGTGAGGGAGACATGGGGAGAAAGAGAGATAAGGGGAGAGAGAAGTCGGGGTGTGAGAAGTGGGGTGAAGATAGAGCAAGATGGAACGTGGGGTGACAGAGAATGAAAAGAAAGGGAGACAGACAGATGTCCCACCCACTGTCAGTTGTGGCTCCACTCTCCTGATAACATGAGCCCTACAGGAACCGGCTCCATCTAGCCCAACACGCTGTTCTCTCAGCAGCTGTGATGGCCTGGGAATCCGATTCAGAGGCTGAACCTGAGGAATCCCAGCCTGCACAGGAGTCCCCGCCTCCAGGGCTGGCTGAGCCAGGGCTGGGGCTTGAACCTGAAGGGCCCTCACCTGTGCCGGATCCTCAGGAGCAGACACCAGCTGAATCCGCCCTGGCTCCGGAGGTGATCAAGGACCCATTGCCTGCAGGTGCTCCTCTCCCAGCCCTGTCAGGGGAAGGTGAGGTGGCCTCTGGGTCCAGTAACCCTCCAGCCTCTCCTGAGCTGCAGAGGCTCAGGGCAGAGAGGCGGAGGGAACTAAGTTCTCACAGGAGGAGTGCTCGCCTTAAGGCCAGGAGAGGCGAGTCACCTGTGGGCCAGGACCACCTTATGCTTCAGAGGAGATAAAGGCCAGTCAGCCCAGTCCCAGGTTGCGGGAGCAACATCGCTGGTAACCTGTTCCTGCCAGCACCCTGTCCTGCTCTTCCAGAGTTCCTGGCCATGCCCGGCTTCTTGCCTTGAACCCCGCTTCGCCCTTGACGGACAGCCTCCATACCCTCGACCTAGGACCGGACTAAGACCACACCACACGGTAACCCCCCCCCCCGGGACCAGCACAGTGGCCAAGCAGATGCTCATTGGAAGCCTGCAGTCAGGACCTGAGGGCAACATCATGCTCTGCCCTCCTGATTCCTAGCAACTGAGATTCAGAGGTATACTGCCTCCAACCGTGGAGGAAGAACATAGGCATCATAGAGATTCGTTTCTAATAGCCTTCCCTTCCCTGGATTTGTCTCAGCTTTATAGCCATCTAGTGATGGTGGCCACCATTGCTGCTTGTAGGAGTGGGCTTGCCTATCGGAAGGTCGGCGGTTCGAATCCCCGCAACCGAGTGAGCTCCTGTTGCTCTGTCCAACTCCTGCCAACCTAGCAGTTCGAATGCACGCCAGTGCAAGTAAATAGATAGGTACCACTGTGGCAGGAAGGTAGATGGTATTTCCATTTGCTCTGGTTTCCATCACGGTGTCCCATTGTGCCAGAAGCGGTCTAGCCACATGACCCTGAAAAGCTGTCTGTGGACCAATGCCGGCTCCCCTGACCTGAAAGCGAGATGAGTGCCACACCCCATAGTTGCCCTTGGCTGGACTTAACCATCCAGGGGTCCTTTACCTTTATCTTGTAGGAGTGAATTTCAATGTTTTGCTATGTGCTATCTACTTTTGGCTTCAGCTCCATCCACCACTTTTGGCTGTATCTCTACCTAAGTTGCTGCAAGATGTTACCCCTGAAGGGAACACAGCCCTCAGCATAAGGCAGGTTCTGAAACCCTGCTGTTATCTGGAATTTTTGGCCAGCTCTGCTGACCACCCCAGACCTTGTTACAGTTGCTAAGCAATGCTGTGGATTTCCATCACCTTCAAAACACTGTCTCATTTGCACTTTTGATGTCAACAGGGACAGCTGCAGAAACTGCAACTATGCCAAATATGCCCCCATAATTAGCTGATGTTTGAAAGCAACGGTGAATTATTGTGCCACGTCTGAAAATACTGGTGGCAGAAGCTGGCAAAGAGCAGAGCAGAATTATCACTTTTATAGGTTTTGTTGTTGTAATTCTCACCCTCCATCACGCATTTTGCATTTATGTGATTTTAACAGCAAGTTATGTTTATATTTGTATTTACATGAATCTTATTAGAGAAACGTCTTCCATTTCTGACATTGCCGCACTAAAGCTTTACAGCTTCCTCAGGTGTATTTTTATTATTATTATTACTTCCTTTTCATCCTAATGGGGAACATGTCCTACTTTCTTGTTGAGAAGATGAGATGCTTGCATTATGCATTCCCAATATGAAAAAAAAAAATGAAGGCAGGTTCATGGTCGTCAAATGAAATGTATTCAGAGTAAGCTTCCTACCCTGAGGGAGTTGTGCTTAAAGAATTTGATTTCAGGGTAGGATTAAAACATGATGCAGTTTATGAGAAGAAGAACTCTTTAAAATAGTGCTAACACTTCCAGCTGGAGAATGAAACTACTAAGATAGGGACATAAGAAGTTTCCTGCTTGGCAGGGGGTTGGACTCGATGGCCCTTGTGGTCTCT
>JAXCMG010000018.1:34667228-34712339 GCA_034642415.1 Podarcis siculus | reverse complement strand
CCCCCTTGCTCCGCCCCTGCACCTTCCTCCCCTTGCACAACTTGTGTTTGTGGGGAGGGCAGGAGGGGTCTTTTCCCTTTCTGTGCCAAGCTTTGCAAATCTGAAGACCATACATGCTCCCTCCAGGAATGTAACATTACAAAGGTGCTGTGCCTTTTAGCACCCCTTATAATTCCAGGGTGTTTTTAAGTTTCTCCATAGCTCCCCAGGTTGCCTCTAACTTGCTCGGCATCATGCCCTTCATTATACGCCTAGCAATTCCTGCCACTCAGTTTTGCCCTGCAGCGGTCTTTGCTATTCTGTGTTGTGGGCATCCACATGAGTTGGCCGATGTATCTGTCTTGCCCTGGAGCAACCCCTGACTTTCCCTTCTCTGGCTGCTGTTCTCTCTTTCTCTCTCTCTGCTTCTTTCTCAAACTGTTGCTTTAAAAAAAATCATGTGAAGGTTTTTGTAGGTTATTCTTCTAGAAGGTGGACTGGTGCCTGGGGGTGTTTTGGAAAAAGCAAAAGGGCAAACCTAGTTATTTTGTGCTGCTGCAGTCAGTCATGTATTTTTTTATATAAAAAAACCAGCAATCATCAGGATTATTAATTTTGCAGCTCTATATCTCTGTTGTGGGACGCGGGTGGCGCTGTGGGTAAAAGCCTCAGCTCCTAGGGCTTGCCGATCGAAAGGTCGGCGGTTCGAATCCCCGCGGCGGGGTGCGCTCCCGTTGCTCGGTCCCAGCGCCTGCCAACCTAGCAGTTCGAAAGCACCCCCGGGTGCAAGTAGATAAATAGGGACCGCTTTCTAGCGGGAAGGTAAACGGCGTTTCCGTGTGCGGCTCTGGCTCGCCAGAGCAGCGATGTCACGCTGGCCACGTGACCCGGAAGTGTCTCCGGACAGCGCTGGCCCCCGGCCTATAGAGTGAGATGGGCGCACCAACCCCAGAGTCTGTCAAGACTGGCCCATACGGGCAGGGGTACCTTTACCTTTACCTTTATATCTCTGTTGCCTCCATCATACTGGTGCAAATCAGGAATAGGCAGCTGAACATAAACAACGTTGGACACAGGTATGAGTAGAATCAGGATCTGACTATGATGGATGAAGAATTAAGGTTGGGCAGCACAATGGATGTGTAATTTTGGGAAAGTCATTGGTGGTCATTGTCCAGGGCAGGAGATTTTAATTTAGAGATGGGCTAGAATTTCTGGGAGAAGAATTTCTGGTTGGTTTTTTTGTTTGTTTGTTTTGTTTTTTGGTTTTTATAAAAATAAAAATCTGGCTCTTTCCAAATCATAGAATGATTTCAGCATCCCCTGGAGAATATTTTGTCAAATGCCTGCCAACTTTCTGCCCTTGAATAAAGTGGTGCAGCTGTAGAATCAGTTTTAATTATGGCTTTAATATAATTTTTATATTGTTGGAGGAAACAATGGGCTCTTCCTTCATCCATTGGTAAATAGCTTTATTCAGTATCTATTAATTGAGATGAAACTTATCAGAATAGAATTTTCTGAGAATTTCTTTCTTTGGCCCTCCTTAACCTGCTGGAGCACTCCATGCTCCCTCTCCAGAGAATTTTGGGTGAAATCCTAGCACAATTTCGACAAACTAAATGGAGAATTTTGAGGAGGTCATTTTCACACAGCCCAAGCTTTACCTGTGTCCAAAAAAGAGTGTATTTACATTATTGAAGCACTGCACCAAAAGCATCTTAATGCAAAGCCATTCCCCCGCTGCCCAAGTAATTTATTTTTATTTATTTTTATTTATTTATTTATTATTTATACATACTTGCCCATCTGGCTGAGTTGCTGTTTTTCTAGAAAAAGAGGTGTTCACCACGAACACCTCCCTTGTTCTCTTATAATGGCAATGGTGCTCACCTGAGAGGTGCCGGAACTGAGTTCTGGTGAGTTCCGGACTTCTTTCAATAACACTAGTGAATGTGCCCAATGGGGCGTAGCTCCATGGTAGAGGAACTGTTTTTGCATGCAGAAGGTCCCAAGTTCATGCTCTAGCATCTCCAGTAAGGGCTGGGAGAGACTCCCTGCTGGAATTCCTAGAGAGCCACTGCCAGTCAGTGTAGACCATATTCAGCCAGATGAAACAAAGATCTGATTCAGCATAAGGCAACTTTCAATGTTCCTACATACTATTCATGCTCTGATTTCAGGATTAGTTTTAGAAGTCCTCATATTTAAACTGGAATTTAGGAAGAGTGTGGTACAGGAAAGAGCAAATAAGATAAAGAGATCAGGTGTGGTGAATCTTAAGCCAAAGGAACCAAACACAGCCTTCCAGACCTCTCTTTTTAGCACTTGCGACTCTTCCCAGGCTACACCTCCCCTACACATCTTCTTGCCAGGCAACACCACTCTCTTGATGTGCCCCAGAAAAACCAGAACACCCTGCTTTTTCCTGTGAGAGCAGGGTAGCCATTTTGGGCGTCTTGCTCACACAATTTTAGACTGAGCTCTCTCCCCCCACCAAAGTGCTTTCTTCAGGTCTGTGATCTTCTACTGCACCCCAAAACACATGTTTTTGGGTGAAAAAGTGCCTGAAAGGGTGCTTTTTCTGGGTCCACAATCTTGTGCAGAACACGTGACCTGTGTGGGATTTAGGACCCAGAAGACGGTGCCCTGATTTGGGGCTGCATTTCATTGGAGGGTACATTGTTTCTGCCTCACTGGAATGTGTCCTTCAACTCTGACAAAGCTTCTTTCTTGCATTGATGGGGGATAGAGAGGTTTGTGTTGTTGTGCATCAAAACCAGCTTACTGTACAAAGGTAGAACTCACTTTTGTTGCTCTGCCCCCTTTTTCCCTCTGGCCTTGGGGACCCATGGCATATGGCCCCTAGAAGGTTTCCCAGCAGGAAATGAGGCTTTGGAGAATGGGGGGTCTATCAGGAGTGAACATGGACCACTGGTACCAAACTGTATGGGAAACTGCTCCGATAGAAAATCTCACCAACAAATTGATGGTGATGCAGGGACAAGCACAGAAGGGCACCTTTGTCCTGGTGTGGCTCCCCTTTATTATATATGCGAGCCAGTGAATGGTGGAGACTGCCTTCCCAGCCTGACCCTTCCAGAGAAGAAGAAGACAGTTCAGAATTACAGCAAGGGTTTGAGGGAGATCACAGCTCAGAGGCAGATGGTGGGGAAAGCTGGGAAATAATGGGAGAGGAAGAAGAAGAACCAGAGGGGAGACAGCTGACGGACACAGTGTGTCAGGGCTGGGTCAGAATGCATAGAGTCCCCTGTGTGATGGCCTGGGATTCAGACTCAGAGGCTGAACTGAGGAATCCCAGCCTGCACAGGATTCCCCGCCTCCAGAACCAGCTGAGCCGGGGCTGGGGCTTGAGCCTGATGGGTCTCACCTGGGCTGGATCCTCAGCTGCAGGCTGCTCTGGCTCCTGAGGTGATGGAGGACCCATTGCCTGCAGGTGCTTCACTCTCAGCCCCATCAGGGGAAACTGACATTGCCTCTGGGTCCGGTAACCCTCCAGCCTCTCCTGAGCTGCAGAGGCTCAGGGCAGAGAGGTGGAGGGAACTAAGTTCCTGCAGGAGGAGTGCTCGCCTTAAGGTCAGGAGAGGCGAGTCACCTGTGGACCAGGGCCGCCCTATGCCTCGGGGCAGAGAAAAGTCAGCCAGGCCCAGTCCCAAGTTGTGGGAGCAACGTTGTTGGTAGCTTGTTCCTGCCTGCATGCTGTTCTGCTTCTCTGCCGGAGCTCCTGACCTCACCTGACTCCCTGCCTTGGACCCAGCTTCAGCTTTGACGGACTGCCTCCCTACTGCACCCTCGACCTTGGACTGGACTCGGACCTCGCCTTACGGTTTCCCCTCGGAACCAGCACACCCTGACATTGAAGAGAGAGTTGGGCAAGGACCAGAAGCAGCAGAGGAATGTGTGTTTGGAGGGGGGGCAGGGCCCAGCAATGAAGTGTTAGAGTCTGTAAACGCAGGGAACCAGGAAGAAGTGGCATGTGAGTCGGCAGCCTCCCAGGCACCGCAAGGGTTAAGCTCTGAATTGGAAGAGGGAGGGAGATTTACATCAGCTCGTGCCAGACGGGAGGAAAAAAGGCAGGCCCAATGGAGGGTCCTAAAGTTCCCGCACTTTAGGTGCTGGAAGAGGGGGCGGAGATCATTGGCAGTATCTGAATCAATGGACTCAGACTAATGGTGATTATTTACAAAAGGCACCACACACTAAAGACTATAAAAATGCCAACGGGTGTGAAGTGGTGATTACAGTGAAGAGAGAACGTATCTCCCTGACACAGGGTCTTTAGAAAGCATTCCAGACCCCCCCTCCCAGAACCCAGCAGGTATTGAAAGTAGGAGAGCAAAGAGCTCAAAGGCAAAGGGCATTTCTCAGCACCTGTAGTAATGACACATGTGTGGCGATCACAAAGGGTCCCCGGATGTTTCACCGTCCATTGATCCTTGTGCCACCACTTTATTTCTCACTGTCACCACCCTACCTGTCGCTGTCACCACCCTACCTGGTACAATACTGAGTCCAGTCAGGGTTAAATTGGAACTTAACTTCTGTTTATTTATTGTAGTTTAACAAGCGTGTAGTTTCATAAACTGTGTCGGTCAATTACAATCATGGGGTGCCTATCCAGACCTATAACTTCCATTACCTGCTCTCACTCACTAAACAACCTCTCAGATATTTACTTGTCTTCCTAGCTCCTAACTGTTCCTGACTCAGCTTATTTCGCTACACTAACTCAACCTACCCACAGACTCTATCCCAATTCACTCCCACTCGAAACAACCACCCAACTCCCAACAAACTCCTCCCTTTGCCCCTCCCAGAGCTGGTTTTATATTCCCTCTGACTCCACCCCTGGGTTCTGATTGGGTAACCTGTTTAACTATTTCACCTCCAGCACTCTCATATGTTAACGTGAAGAGAGAGAGGGAGGGGGTGGAAACTCACTCGGGGCAACACCATTATTCCAAGACGTTGCATTTCCAAGCCTCCCTCTGTCAATATTGAATAAAAAGCAGTTGGTAAGGACGTTTCCTTGTCTTATCTGTTCCTGGCAACCTGCCATGGGGGCTGGATCCTCTGCCACCTGACACCCAGCAGCATACAAATTGATATGGTTAATCTGATCCAGCAACACACACACCTTCACACAGAGAGACAAAGCACACTGCAAACAACTGCAACCAACCACGCCCTGGGCCATCTAGTCTCTCACTCCACCAGCAAAAATAAAATACCTGCTTGCAGCATTCAATATTTTCTGGGCACCAGGTGCATTTTGGACGCGGGTGGCGCTGTGGGTTAAACCACAGAGCCTAGGACTTGCTGATCAGAAGGTCGGTGTTTCGAATCCCCGCAACGGAGTGAGCTCCCGTTGCTCGGTTCCTGCTCCTGCCAACCTAGCAGTTCGAAAGCACATCAAAGTGCAAGTAGATAAATAGGTACCGCTATGGCGGGAAGGTAAATGGTGTTTCCGTGCACTGCTCTGGTTCGCCAGAAGCGGCTTAGTCATGCTGGCCACATGACCCAGAAGCTGTACACCGGCTCCCTCAGCCAATAAAGTGAGATGAGCGCCGCAACCCCAGAGTCGGTCACGACTGGACCTAATGGTCAGGGGTCCCTTTACCCTTCACCTATCAGCCACTTGTGACCAAGTGAAGATGCCTGGGCACCAGGATGGTGCCTGATGTCTCCACCAGCTGGAGGCGCATGCCTGGGGACCCTTGGACCTTGACTGTTTTCACAAACTAGCAGCACCTCCTGTAGAATTCTATTCATTACATTTTATCTGCACAATCAGAATGAATTTCAGGAAGTAAAAAGTCATATTGAAAAATATGCCTTTCCAGCCATCTGGCCCCCAAATGGCAAGGAGGAATTCTGTTTTGGCAACTATAACCCTGGTTTAAGGAGCCATTTGGAGCCTAGCTTTTATATCTGAGTTTCCAACACAGCCTGCTTACGTGGCGCTGACACAAAAGTTTTGCTCATATACTATAGACTGTTATGTTGCCAATAATAGTAATGTATCACTTGGAATATGACTGACTTGTTTGAAGCATTCTATGACTTGAAAACAAAGACTCTGTATGTAATAATAATAATAATAATAATAATAATAATAATAATAAATTTTATTTATATCCCACCCTCACCAGCCAAAGTCGGGCTCAGAGCGGCTAACAACAATAATGTACCACTGTTACCCAATAAAATCTTTGAATAAAAACTTTGTTGTTGTTGTTGCTTACCCTTGGAATAAAGGGATAGATTGAGGAACGCCCTCTCATCCATTTCCCCCTCTCTAGCATCATGGGGAATAGAATCCTGATTATGCCTATCCAGGGACACGGGTGGCGCTGTGGGTTAAACCACAGAGCCTAGTACTTGCTGATCAGAAGGTCGGCGGTTCGAATCCCCGCGATGGGGTGAGCGCCTGTTGTTCGGTCCCTTCTCCTGCCAACCTAGCAGTTCGAAAGCACGTCAAAGTGCAAGTAGATAAATAGGTACCACTCCGGCGGGAAGGTAAACGGCATTTCCGTGCGCTGCTCTGGTTCGCCAGAAGCGGCTTAGTCATGCTGGCCACATGACCCGGAAGCTGTCTGCGGACAAACGCCGGCTCCCTCGGCCAATAAAGCGAGATGAGCACCGCAATCCCAGAGTCAGTCATGACTGGACCTAATGGTCAGGGGTCCCTTTACCTTTACCTTATGCCTATCCACTCTTTACATGAGAGTCATTAAAGGTCACAGCAGCAGTGATTTTTTTAAAAAGGGAAAAGGTGCCGGTACTTTTCTTTCTTTCTTTTTTGCTGTTTGGAAAGTGACAGTGAAATGAGTTGGAAGGGACCCTGAGGATTATCTACTCCAACCCTCTGCAATGCTGGAAAGGCACTTGTCGCATACAGGGATTGAACATGCAACCTTGGCATCATCAGCACAACTAAACTATGAAGTTGTTACAGTAAGTGCCACACTATTAACAATTAGGGGAGAGGGTCAGTACTGCATACAGTTGAGTAGCCCTAGAAAAAAGCACTGCATAGCACCTCCCTGGTTCTGTTATATTCAGTCAATACATATTTGTGGGGAATATGGGTGTGTCTGCCCACCTTTTTTTCCAGCAGCCAAATTTTTTTTTTAAGGGGAGGAGGGTGATATCTAGGCAAACTGATGCTTCCATCAGAGTTCTGCGTTGCCCAGTTTGAAGAGCAATCTGTCGAACCGCCCTGCCTCGGGCTATAGAACTAACATTCTGAATACTGCTTAGTGCCATTCCACTTGGCTCTATGTTTACCTTGGGCCTCTTTTCAGCTTTATACAATTTTAATTAATCCTTTATGATCTGCAGCAAGAGATCTGCCAGACAGCAGCACAGAACTCTCGCTGTCAGCTTCTCACTGTGGCTGTTTTCGGCTAAACAGTCTGTCTGTTCTGATGTACAAAGAGGTTCTTCATCCACAATAATGTTACACTCGCCTAATTAAAATTATGCAGCAGTACGTGGTTGGCTCCTTTTAAAAACAAGGCTGGGTTATGAAACTGGCCAACTCCTCCATGCCTGCTACTTAGGGAGCAAATTGCTTGCTTATGTATATAATAATTCCATTGATGCCAAAGCACAGAAGTGGTTCCTGGCCCTGCATACAAAAATAAAATAAAATAAAATAAATCATTGCAGTCCAGGGAAGCTCTAAAAAGCAATGGGTTTTTTTTTCCCCTTCTGGGAATGGCATAACTTCTATTTCAAAGTGGAATGGGCATATTTTATTCTTCTCCTTTTTAGAAGATGAGATATTCTTCGGGGGGGGGGATAAATCAATGTAGAAAAGTTGGAAATGGCATCTTAGAGCAACAAAATGATTGGATATGTCACCACCACCATTTTCTCTTCCAAATATTGAAGGCAATGGGTGTGTTTTTTCCCCAGCTTGAAGAACTGACATTTTAGAATGAAAGTTTTCTTTTATATTATGCTGAGATCAGAAAAGAAAATTTAAAAATCTAGCATTTGCTCTCACTCATACAAAACCAGCATGTCCCCCATGTGGCATCAACTACATGTTTTTAACACTGATCATGAACTTTAAGGCCAGGTTACTTTTAGATTCCAACGTATGTTGCTAGAATTTTGTTTGAACTTCTCAGCAGGTATCTTTCTCCACTCCTAATTACTCAAAGGATGTCTTATTCTCTGTGTGTAGGTGTATTTTTAAAGAGTTCTATCGCTTACATTCCTGTACTGCATTAATACACCAGGATGGCTCATGAAAGATGGATGTTTCCAACCCAGCATGCTGCAAGCCAAGGTTATAGATCTTGCACTTGAAAACACACAAACACACACACGCAACCCCCCATTTTTTTTTATTTGCTCCTAGGAGCATTTATTTTATTTATTTTGAAATATTTCTAGGTCACCTTTCCAGACAAAGCCTGACCAAGGTGTTGTCCAAAAAAAAAGTTAAAGAGAGGAAAACAGCAGTCCCTCCACTTCCACCTTAGTTGGTACAGTACAAAAGCTAAAATTATTAGATCCTCCCAGGAATAAGAGACAATAAACCATACTCAGCCTTTTTCATAGCAGAAGTATCCACAGTCCATCCCAGGTGTGGGGAACTTTAGTCCTTTGATGGTTGCCAAACTACAAGTCCCATCATCCTGGACTCTTGGCCATGCCAGTGGGCCAAAAGTTTCCCACACTTAGTCTAGCTCTCCAAAGAATGGGCCTTGGGAACTAGGAGCTGGCACCTATGTCATAAGCTAACCATGTAGTTTTCATATGGTTAGCCATTTGAATGGTAGCTTGTTTTCCCTCCACAGAAACTCAATGTGATTGACTTAGGAACAAAGTTAATTGAAATGATGTTTACCTCCGAGCAAACGATGCAGCCAATCTGTAACAACAAAAATCACATGGAACACCATAAACTCTCTTCTGTAAAAGGCATACTGAAGGAGGGAGAACATGGCCCATTTTAGGCAGACTTGTTCTGAAGAGCCATGATTGAGCATTATGGGCTGTATCCAGTGTTGCACTAAGTTAGTCACTTAGCGGTATGCTTGTTCTGCTGGCGAAACATTTTGCAGTAGTGGGAAGTTGTTGAACAAGAGAATGTGTAAGCATCTTGCTGGTATGCTTAATAGAGCTGCATAATAGAGTTTGTGTTGTATTCCTCTATTACAGGGATGTCCAAGAGACTGCAATCTACTCACACTATAAATAAACTGGCAATGAGCTACCCACTGAATTGACCAGAGTTGTTGAGCTTTTTTTGGGGGGGGATAACCAGAATTGGGGGGGGGGATCAGCAAAGTTATTGAGCTTCTTTTGGTCCAGGGCCATCAATCAGGAACTTGCGATCGACCATGATCAACCACTGACACCCAGCAATCAACCCGTCGATCATGATTGACCGGTTGGACATCCCTGCTCTATTACATTACATTAGAACTCATCCACTAGCATAAGAGCAGATACAGCCCAATATAAAGAATGTCTTGTTCAACAAGGACAGGAACTGGGACACAAAGATATAGACAAATTCAGAATAACCATAAGGGCAGCCATCAGAGTTTGGCATCACCAGCCTTCAACTTTCTTTACTACTGCTCCTCTCTCTTCTCATCATTCCTACCCACTACTCAAAGTCGGCAGGTGGTGATGGCAAGGGAGTAGAAGAAGCAGCTCCCTGCCCTCTCCTTCTGTAAGTTATGGGTACTTGACTCATAAAGAGAGTAGACCCTTTCTAGGAAGAGGGAATGCATAAGCGGCCACTTGTCCAATGACAACCCAAAATCTGGAGCTGAAACTGGAGCTGTTAACTTCAGTTATAATTCCACATATAAGTAAACTGAAAACTCTTTGTGCCACACATTCACAACTTATTAACACGGTGATGCTCATTTCCCAGATTTGCCTCACTCTTGGCAGTACTGAATCTTCTATCTTGGCAGCAATAAATCAGCTCTTTTGGTTGTGTGATTTGGCCCTCGTCACGACTGAAGAGCACGTTCCAAGGACTCAACTCACTGATTCAAAAACACGAAGTGTTCTGCAAGGAGCTGCCATGTCATGACACAACGTGGGCTACTAACCCAACATGGTGTAGTAAATTGAACTTATTGAAAATTACATTTATATCCCACCTTACACCCAAGGAGCAGAAAGCAGCATACATTGTTGGTTCCCTACCACCACAATTTTATCCTCACAGCCAACCACACCGTGAGGTAAACAGGGTTGAAGAGTGAGTGCAGGAAGGTCACGCAACTTCATGGCTATGTGGTGATTTGGATTTGGGTTTCCTCAGTCCTAATCCAACACTCTAACCATTACACTGGCTCTTTTGACATGGGACAATGAAGCAGAAGCAGGAACTAATGTACCCAGAAAGAGAAACGGGATAATTACATTGCCCTAAAAATTGGATAATATCCAGCTTTTTCAAGGAGAGGAGGCAGAAATGCAATGGTGATGATTTGAGGCAGAAAGATATGCAGTTTTTACTCCCTGACCAGCAGGACTGCCTTGACCTGAACTTACCTTGAGAAGCATCTGATGAAAGCCATTTAAGTTTCATTCCTAAAGTTAAACAAGATTTTATAGGATCCTCACGGAAAGCATTCTAAATTCCCTAGTGAAATGATAAGATCCAAGTTCAGCAGATAAATAAAACATGATTGTCAGGTCAACAAGTATTTGGAAGCTGAGAACTGGATTACTGTAACCACAAGATCCTTCACTGAGCCCACAATTCTAGTTCAACCTTGTCTGCATATTGCCAGAATAAATTTAAACAAGGTAATAAGCAAGGGATTTATCAGACCTTCTACTTTGCTTCTGGGCAAACACGAGGCTGTTTAAAAATTGATTTCTTCTGTGTGTGCTTTCCTGTCTCTCCTTTTGATTTTATCTAGTCCTTGATCATGCAGAATAGAGTTTGATGTCTTAGTGAAATGGCTGTGGGTTTTAGGCTTGACTCTGTCTAATGCCAGAGTGGGGCTGGTTCTGCTTCTAAGCTGTGAGCACAAGATTCCATTTTCTTAAAGCAGAAAATCCCATTTTCTGCAACTGATGAACCCAAATGTGCATGTTTCCTACATTTTTATGCTTTATTGATTTCAAACATGCACTTTTTCAAAGAGTCCCGCCCCCCTCAGTTTTTGTCAGAAACAAGGAGCAAGACATGGCAGCAGGGGCACTGGCTCTGGTTGAGAGCGGGGGTCGACGAGATGGTGCAGAAAAAGGTGGCAGCTTCAAACTAAGTGTCCTGATCCAGTCCATGGGACCTTTCCACAAATTATGCCCACCTACTATCCTTAAAAATAAAAGAAAATATTTTTATTAAATGTTCTGTTTTACAATTTCAAATATACATTTTACATACTTAAGATATCAATGACTTCTCTTTCTATGGTTCATTTTACATATCCTATATCCCTGCATATTTTACAAAAACTATACCAATCAGTTTTCCATTATTACACCCATCAAAACATATTTACATTGTTGAATTTATCTTAATGCTGCCAGTGTTTTCAGCCGTACACAATTATTTCCCATATATTCAATAAACATTTTCCAATCTTCTTTTAATGTATGTTCTTCTTGTTCCCTTATTCTGCATGTTAAGTCTGCAAGTTGTGCATATTCTGTCAACTTAAGTTGCCATTCTTCTTTGGTTGGGACCTTGCTCATTTTTCATTTTTGGGCTAGCAAAACATGGGCTGCAGTTGTTGAATACATAAATAACCCTTCCTGACACCTGGGAATTCCAGTCTGGATTATCCCCAACAGAAAGGACTCTGGGTTTTTTTGGAAAGTAATTTTATACATTTTTTTCCCAATTCATTATAAATAATTTCCAAATACTCTTTAACCCTTTTACATGTCCATGCTCACCTACTATCCTATGTGATGTCAGTTGTTGGGCAGGAGACGTTGTGACCACAAAGGCACCAGCTGGTGTAAAACACTGTGCTGGGGATGAACTAACACTATTATACAACTCTAGGACTCAAAATTGAGTACAGACTGCCCATATCATACCTTACAACATTCCTCAGATGATAATAGGGACTTTTGTCCCTCCCTCACAACTGACTCCCCTCACAACTGACCCTCTACCATCCCGAGAAAATCCCTTAATCCCAATGTTATTTTATTTTATACTTTGGTAGATTTACAAAAAGAAAAACACCCCGATAAATAAATTTTAGAAAGGGGCAAGATTAGACATGGATGCAGAAAGCATTAAAAGAAGAAGTAAAGACTCCTTGCGCTCCACTCCCCCTTTCTTCGCACCCAGGGTGGCCCTGCCCTCTGCCTGCAACTCAGAGCCTGTGTGTCATGCAAGGTTGGGCCTCCTTGCTTGCTCTCCAGCAACCAGGGGCATAGGAAGGGGGGCAGTAGGGCGGTGTGCCCCGGGTACCCTCACCGAGGGGGGTAACATTTGGTGTGCCATCCACCTGCGACTCCCAAGCCTACCCTGAGCTGTCGGGGTTAGTGTGATGGCCTGGGAATCTGATTCAGAGGCTGAATCGGAGGAATCCCAGCCTGCACAGGAGTCCCCGCCTCCAGGGCCGGCTGAGCTGGGGCAGGGGCTGGAATCTGAAGGGCCCCCACCTGTGCCGGATCCTCAGGAGCAGAAACCAGCTGAATCCGCCCTGGCTCCGGAGGTGATCGAGGACCCATTGCCTGCAGGTGCTCCTCTCCCAGCCCTGTCAGGGAAAGGTGAGGTGGCCTCTGGGTCCAGTAACCCTCCAGCATCTCCTGAGCTGCAGAGGCTCAGGGCAGAGAGGCGGAGGGAACTAAGTTCTATCAGGAGGAGTACTCGCCTTAAGGCCAGAGGAGGTGAGTCACCTGTGGGCCGGGACTGCCCCAGGCCTCAGAGGAGATAAAGGCCAGTCAGCCCAGTCCCAGGTTGCGGGAGCATCATCGTTGGAAACCTGTTCCTGCCAGCACCCTGACCTGCTCTTCTGGAGTTCCTGACCACGCCCGGCTCCTTGCCTTGGACCCCGCTTCGCCCTTGACGGACAGCCTCCAGACCTTTGACCCAGGACCTGACTCAGACCACGCCGCATGGTAACCCCCCCCCCCCGGGACCAGCACAGTAAGTGGTTCAGCATCTGCAGGTTGATTCATCAGCATCTCCAGATAGGTTGGTGACGGTCCTCTTCCTCAAAACTTGGAAGAGCCACTGTCAATCAATGTCAGCAATACTAAGCTAATTGCTGTGACTCTGTACAAGGAAGATTCCTATGTTCCCAAATGGAATCCAGAAGTTTGTGACTCTTTTGTAGGGGCAATCAGCTTCTGGTCTTCAGAGTGCCATCATGACCATTCAGATTACTAGATTCATGAGTCGTCGCCAGTTCTATGGAAGCTAGACATCAGCTCACTTCCCACCTCAAAGAGACCTATTCTTCAGTATAGTAACAAAGCACCAGAATGTCACAGTCAGATATGGACCAAGTTGTGGGACATAGTGATGTAATGTGTCAACTCCATTAGAGCTTTCCCAAACATCTGGACTTTTGGGGGGGGGTTAATCTAAATTAGCTCAAATCTGCATGTTGAACTGGAGACTGCCTACCCCACCATGTAGAAAACAGCAAGGCTCTGACCACTGGAAATTCTGAGGTTGCCTTCCAATGCTCAATAAAAGTATGATTTGATCACATCCTTCTGCTGATGGTCCTGAGCTTTTATCTCTGGTTATCTTGCTCAGCAAATATTGCCAACTAGCTGCAAAGCATGGGGGAAAGGTTGTGGGAACTGGTCTTAGACACTGACAGAATTCACTGTTCAGCTCATGCAGCTTCTGTTACAGTAAAGCTTGAGATGGTCATGAATTTTTATCTTTGCTGAAGTCTCCAGCCACCAGGTGAAAAGACCAAGATTTATGAGGCCAAAACCCTGCCAGATGTCTTTTCCTCTTTACTTGCAAAAGGTTCAATTAGATAATTAAGTGCTTGATGCACAATGCAAAGAGGGAGGGGCTCTGCTGACTGTACAGGTTTCTCTTCCCGAGAAAACACAAGGTACCATTTGCCACATTAGATCAGAACACTGATCCATCAAGTCCTCCCATTTGCTCCTGGAAGATGCCCCATGCCAATCTGGCCAGACTCCAGTCTAACTAATTACATTCTGTCCAATATGTGTGCTGTTTCAGATCAATTGGGCTGGGGGAGTAAACTCACATTCATTCAACAGAACAACAAAATTCAAGCTAGGAACATCAGAAGCTGGCTGTCTTACACCAAGTCAGACTATCGGTACATCTAGCAAACTAGTGTCCACATGGTCTGGGAGCAGATTCCCAATGTTTCAGGCAGGAATCTTCCCAAGCCCTACCTGGAGATACCAGGCTTCTTCTGCATTCAAAGATGGATGCTCTACCACTGACTTTACCCCAGCTTTATTTATTTATTTTTTAAAATATATTTTTTTAAAATTTTCTTTTCTCGTAACAAATATCCAATATCATTACAAAACATTCATTTTCCAATTCCCCCTCCCCCCTCCTTTCCTTAGCTTCCATTTCTGGTTTATTAATGATATATTCTGCTGTTTGTCTATAATACTATGTTATCATATTGTTATACTTCTTGTTCTCTATAAATAAAATTGTAAATGTTTATTTAAATCCTGCCAACAAGTCCATGGTTTGTTTGTTTTTGTTGTTTCTGCAAATATATTGTAAAGGGTTCCCATTCTTTTTCAAAATCACTATTTGTCCTTTTCACACAGTTTGTCCCATGGACTCAGTGGCGTAGCGTGGGGGGTGCCAAGGGTGCCAGCCGCACCGGGCGCAACATCTGGGGGGCGCGAGTCCAGAGGGAAGGGACAAGTTCCTTCCTCCGCCAGGCTCCCCGCCGCCACCGCCAGCCTTGCGCCCCAGCGCACGCGTGCCCCCCGCCGCCGCTGCGGCTGCGCTCCAGTCACTGCTCGCAGGAGGAGCAGCCGCTGCAGCAGCACTGAAGCCGCCACCGACGCCTGGCCAGGCACGGGCAGCCTCCGCACCCCGTCGCGCCGCCATCCCCTCGGCCCAGCCCCAGGCGGCGGCTGCTTCTGGAGGGAGGGAGGAGAGCTCCGAGGGGCCTCGCCGCGCCCTGCGCTCCCCAAAAACCTCCGAGAGGAAGCCAGTGGGCGGGCGAGGCCCGGCTAAGCCTCTCGCCAGCGGGTTAAGGGGCTTTCGGTTTTAAAAGGATTAGCTTGGGAAGGGGCGGGGGGCGGCTGCTCGCCGGCAAGCGCCTGCTCCGCGTTTCCAAAGGCGCTCGCCATCCGAGGGACAGGGAGACAGAGAGCGCTTGCAAGGAACGGGCTCCGTGGAGCAGGAGTTAGGAAGAGATCCCTTCCCTGGCAGGCCGCCGGCTTCGCCAGCTGTTTCCCATTCACGATCAGGAGGAACTTCAGGCTGCTTTCAGCTTTGGTAGAGGGAATCTAAGCAAGGGGATGGAGCCGGTGCCCTGAGGAAAGGCGGCAGCATTGGGTTTGTTTTTAGTTTAGAGAAAAGGCAAGCAAGAGGCGACAGGAGAGAAGCCTGCAAAGCTAGGCATGGCAAGGAGAGAGTGGACAGAGAGGAAAGTTTTTATCCCTCTCTCCGTACAATATAACTCGTGGGCATCCAGTGAAGCTGAACGTTGGAACAGTGGCGTAGCGTGGGGGGTGCCAAGGGTGCCGGCCGCACCAGGCGCAACATGGGGGGCGCGCTCGCACTCGGGTGCTAAAATCCACGGGTTAGGGGGCGCAAATTACTTGCCTTGCCCCGGGTGCTGACAACCCACGCTACGCCGCTGCATGGACTGCAAGAAGATCAAGCCTATTCATTCTGAAGGAAATCAGCCCTGAGTGCTCAGTGGAAGGACAGATCCTGAAGCTGAGGCTCCAATACTGAGGCCACCTCATGAGAAGAGAAGACTCCCTGGAAAAGACCCTGATGTTGGGAAAGATTGAGGGCACAAGGAGAAGGGGACGACAGAGGACAAGATGGTTGAACAGTGTTTTCCAAGCTACCAGCATGAGTTTGACCAAACTGCGGGAGGAGTGCCAGGCATGCTCTGGTCCATGGGGTCATGAAGAGTCAGACATGACTAAACAACTAAACAACAACAACAACAAATGTGATGAGAACAATGGTGGCAAACAATGCCCATTTGGAGTTCCTGGATCAGCATTGTCCTCACTCTGAATAGTTTTCCTATTTTGGATCAAAACAGAACACCCAGGAGGGGTCTTTTTTACTGCATTCACTCACATCATCTTAGTATATTTTCGGCTTTCCCAGCACCCCCTGGGTGACACATGCATCCCTTTATTTCCATTGGCAGCTGTTTTAATATGGAATCACACGGATTCAAAACATTCCAATAAGCACAACTGCTAGTTGTAAATATCTGCTACAAGTGGAAGTTAAGAAGCAAAAGGAGGGAGGTTTTGGTTCATGCTTTCCTTGGAGCTCCTTTGGCCATCTATGAGTACCTAGGGAGCCCCAGAGTCTGTTTCAATAATTCTCAGCAGCTTCCGAAAATGCTGGTGGCTGCAGGTTCTTCTAAATCAGCTGGCACCAGGGACTCCTCAAATGAGCTTCCTGCCATGACTGCAGCTGGATCTGCATCCTCATCTGGCATTAGAACAAGCAAAACACACTCTTCCCCAGGGCACCTAATTGGCTGTTGTGGAACTGATAGAGCCAATATGCTGATCGCCAACTCCAGGTCCCCTTGGATTCAGCATGTATTTTTGCAGATGGTCTGAATTCCAACGTACAGCAGCTCCCTCCAATGCTTATTTCTGGCATGTCCAGACAACAACAGTTTCCCATGTTCTCCCATTTTTGCAGCCAGAGGACTGAAGGCTATCTTTTTGCTGAAGGCTCCCGGTGAGACTGTTAGCACTCAGAAACTGCACTCCCCAACTCCTTGTCTGCACCACATGCAAATATAGCTATGGGCTCAACATGATGAAGTCATGGTGTAGTTAGGTCTGCAGGTGTCCACCCTGTCCCATGCCCCTTCAGCTCTCTGAGTCCAGATGGACCACGATTCTCCCTAAACTAGCACACATGGGCTTTCAGTTGGTGACTAAAGGAGAGGGACCTAATTAGAGGAGTATAAAATTATGTATAGTGGAGAAATCTGACTTGATTTAGTTTTTGTTGCTGATTTTTAGGTGTGCATTTTTAAAAACAAAAGACAAACCCACTAGCTTGTTGAAATAAATTCTGTTGTGAGGCTAGTTGCTCTAATAATAATAGTTTGGAATTGTGAGAGAATAGAGGTCTCCTAACAATACTCAGCATCCTTAACAAATTACAGTTCCCAGAATTATTTGGGGGAAGCCATGATTGCTAATGTGGTATCGTAGTGCAGATGGGACCTGAGATAGCTGGATTGAAAACTGCAGGGTGGTCATTATTCTAGATGGGTTAATCTAGAATGCTTGCCTCTGGCTCTATCCATCATCAGCTCTGATTCTGTCAACTATCAGCATGTGACCCCAAGAAGATTTCCCCTATGATAATACCAACATCAACAAATAAATAAAAATTCTGCCTACCTCTGACACAGACCCTCTCTTTCTCCTGGCATCAGAGATTCAATAGCCACATCTATGGGATTTTTTTCCTTTGCCAAAGACTTCATCACTCTTGAATCGTTTCTTGCTCATAGCTCATACCAAACATGTTGGTTGTGATTCACTCTGATGGTTTTCATTATGCAAAATGATTTCACTTTATACTTACTGTTATTATTTAAAATAGTAATATTTTCATGTGGCCTGGTTGTTGATGGAGGACAATGAACAGTTGGCAGCTCCCATTATCTAGAATGTGAGTCATACCCACCTGCTGGGCTGTGGGATGAAAACAACTTTCCACAAGACGAGTGTCTCTGTATGTGCATAAGCATGGACACATCCAAGAATGAGCAGCAGCTGTTTTAATTTGGCTGGTAGCAGCAAAGGTGGTTATGATGATGCCATTCCCTTTAGTTGGGGACAGATTTGTCCCATCTGATGATGGGCAAAGTCTTGAGAGTCTTCCTCCCAAGGAAACTGGGTGGGGAGCTCTTTCATGTGGTCCATTGGGCCAATGGGCTCACCTACAAACAGGGGCTCCTCTCCTGAGCTTTCCCTTCTTCTGTTCGCAGCATTTTTGTACCCCACCCATCTGTCTGGGTTGCCCCATCCACTCTAGGTGGCTTCCAACAGGATATACAAAAACACAGCAGCAGCAGCAGCAGCAACAACAACACAAAACAGATAGTTGATGAGAGATAAACCAGAAGCAACAGGGTTATACCTTTCCTGTCTCATTCTTGATAGAGGTTATCCACTAAGGCAACCAAGGGCAATTTGGTACTAAACACAGGTCTAAGTTTGCTCCAAGAATGCCTACAACTACATTGCCATGACCTTCTTGAGTACCTAGAACTGGGCAGCAGTTCTTACTACAATTGAATCTGGGGTAGTTTCTTCAGGACTACACACCTTTGAGTTAGCAACCACCACCTCTCTTTTAAAGATGCATTCACCACACTTGGGACCACCCAGGCATAATCAGCCATCAGGGCAAGGCCCAAGGGTACATGTGGCTGGGCACACACCTTGTCATCTGATTGCAATACCTGAAATGGACCCCATAAAGCAAGGCTTGATGGAGCACTGGAAACCTCACTCAGAGCTGTGTCAACCATTACATCAGGTGTATTGCAGGAGCAAACAACTTTATCCTCAAAGTGCCTAGTGAACAAGTCATATCCAGACTCTACCTGATGTTCTCCTGTTTCAATAGTTAAAATAAAAGGACATCGTATTTACAAAGTAATGCTCTTATGTTTCAAGGCCTTTCCCAGTCACTTCTGGGATTTAGGATAATATTCAATATGCAATCAGAAGTCTACTTGTTCATTCTTCCATTGTGTCGGGCTGCTTTTGTTTCCAGTATTTTTGATGTAAAATATGAGTGGTGATTAATGGCTTTCCTAATAGGTGCCTGCTTAGGAATAGTGATTTTACCCCCACCCACTATCTGGCTGCATTCTTGAAATATCCCAAAAGGAGTACAGTGGGATCTAAATGAATTTCATACTCAATAAGGTCTTTTCTATTGTTCTTAATACTCTTCCAGAAAACTTCACTGGGAATTATGCTTATGCTGTGCTTTTCCATCTGCTTTTGCTGATGCAGAAATGCAGTATATTATTTTGACACCTGATGGAACTGTTTCTGACATTCGGTTCTTAGTCCTCGAAATTTACGTATAAAAAGTTGTTGTAACTAAAGCAGATAAACTCAAACATGTCTAGCTGTTCATAAGACCTGCTGGATTTCTGAAGTCCTTTGTGATACTGGACCCTAAATGTAGGGATAAGCGCGGAGTTGGCAGTGGGGTCCAGAGGGAGCACACTCCCCACCAGCAGGCAGCCAAAGTCTGCCTGCACACGTGACCATGGGGTGCAGGGCACACACACCCCAGACAAGCCACAGCTGTCTGAACATAGTTCCCTCTGTCTGACCTTTTGCGGTCTCAGCAGTCTGCAGTGTCCTGTCTGTAACCTTTGTCCCTGAGACCTTTTGTCTCCTTCGTCATACACTGTGCAAGGGGAAAATGACGCAGTGGAAACAGGTGCCAAAATAACTTTGTACCTCCCCACGATCTCGGGACCGAAGATGTGTAAAGGTCACAGCCCAAAATGTATCAGCCTGGTTTGCATATTTGTCTCAATAAAAGGAGGCTCCACAGGGCTGGCCGGCAGCTTGCATGCAGCTCACCTGTGCGCAGCTCACCTGATGATCAACCCCCAGTCTTGTACCTTCACTTCACCTAAAGATGATCAAAAGAGCTCTGCGGATCAGACCAAAGGTCAGTTGAGTTCTCTTTAGCAGTGGCCAGTGGGGTGGCGCAAATGGGGTTCTGTTGTTCTCCCAACTTTCCAACACCCATCCGTCATAGCCACTGACGTGAAGAGCCGTGGGGAGCTTGGCATAGGTGCTTCCTGGAACAGGAGCAAAGAGAAGCCAGCAGCTTCCAGTTAGGTCACAGAAGGCTAAGGCCCCACCCTGTAAGACCAACAACTTCCGGTTGCGGACACCTCAGGGAAAGTAGGATCTTCAAGCTATTTCTCAAGGGCTCAACAAGGCTTGCTATTAGAACTTCCAGCAGCCTGCTTCCATCCCAGTAGGTTCATATGAGAACCTGGTAACATAAGTTCGCTTGATTTAATCTTCCCTTCCATTTTTCTTTTTGGGTTGTAACTTTTTAGATTGCAGTAGTTGGCAGTTTCTGGTTTGTTGGGAGTTACTGGGAGCCTTTCTGACTGAAGAGTGGGATATAAATCCTAGGATAAAACCTAGGATAGCTCAGTTGGTAGAGCATGAGACTCTTAATATCAGAGTCACAGGTTTGAGCCCCACTTTGGGCAAAAGATCCCTGTATGTTTACTGGAAAATAAAACCCCAAGGTGGTTGTCACCGATGGAAGCGAGAGCACAGAAAAAGCTCAATATGGAGGCCAAATGGCCGAAATATTGGGAAATTTTGGAACAAGAAGGTCATAGATTGAAATTGCAGAGTTTTGAGAAACTAAAGAACAAAGTGCGAGACTGGCTTCATTATTATCAAATAATGGAGGCATATAATTTGGACAAAAAAATCGGCTTCCAGGTGGAAAAATCAAAATTGGAAACAGAACTGTTAGAACCTAAAACTAAGATTTTGTCTTAGTTTTGCAGAGTTTTGAGAAACTAAAGAACAAAGTGCGAGACTGGCTTCATTATTATCAAATAATGGAGGCATATAATTTGGACAAAAAAATCGGCTTCCAGGTGGAAAAATCAAAATTGGAAACAGAACTGTTAGAACCTAAAACTAAGATTTTGTCTTAGTTATACAACTAAGATGTATAACTTGCTGCTGAAATGGAATACTCAGGATGAGACGGTTAAATCAGCCATGCTTAAATGGGCACAAGATGTAGGACATAACATTATGTTTGCTGACTGGGAACAGTTGTGGACCACAGGTATGAAATTTACTGCATGTAATGCCTTAAGAGAGAATATCATGAAAATGATATACAGGTGGTACATGACCCAAGTCAAGCTGGCAAAAATTTATCACTTGCCCGATAATAAATGCTGGAAATGTAAGGAAAGTGAAGGTACATTCTTTCACCTTTGGTGGACGTGCCCAAGGATTAAGGCTTTCTGGGAAATGATTTATAATGAACTAAAAAAGGTATTTAAATATACCTTCTTGAAGAAACCAGAGGCCTTTCTTCTGGGCATAGTCGGCCAACAGGTGTCAAAGAAGGACAGAACTTTTTTTATGTATGCCACAACAGCAGCAAGAATACTTATTGCAAAGTACTGGAAGGCACAGGATTTGCCCACTCTGGAAGAATGGCAGTTGAAGATGATCGATTACATGGGATTGGCAGAAATGACTGGCAGAATCCGTGACCAGGGAGAAGAGTCGGCGGAAGAAGATTGGAAGAAATTTAAGGATTATCTACAGAAATATTGTAAAATTAATGAATGTTAAAATCATGTTGGATGGAATTTAAGAGGTTTTCAGCTGTAATGTTCTGTGATAGGGGAAAAAAAGAGAGGTGGAATTAGGTTAAGAATTATGGTTAAGGATTTGCTGAATTAATAATTGGAATTGGAATACAAAAAGGGGAGGTATGAGGAGGTCGGGAAAATATGTCAATGAAAGTAAGTTACTGTGAACTTAATATGTTTTTAATTTTTATGTATCTTTTTTGTTCTGTTTTTTTGTATTTTTTTCCTTTTTATTTTTTATTTTTATATTTTTATTGTATTAACTTTGAAATTTTTAATAAATATCTTTTTTAAACAAATCCCTGTATGGTAGGGGGTTGGACTAGATGACCCTCATGCTCCCTTCCAACTCTACAATTGATTCTATGAAATGCTTCAAATGAATGAATACTGCATGGTGGCAGAGCCAATCCAATGTGCCGGTGCCCAGCCCTCTGCCTCCCTAAGTTAGGAATCCAACCATATTTGGAGGGCCAGAGGGTTCCCATCCCTGGTATAAAGGTTCACTTTAGCTATAATAACTAATAGAAAAGATGTAGACCTGTCTTCCTTGGAAAAAACATGTATCACGACTTGATCATTTTCAGTAAATTTGAAGGTGGAGCAACAGTCTTCAGAATCCAAAATGAATTCCAGAATGGGATCATTCTGGAAGTGTGGCAAATGCCTCCCTCCTTGCAAAGTCACAGATGTGGGCTGACACAAATATTTATTACAATAAGTAAGTCAGTAGCAGAAAGACTGCTGGCATTTTTGCTGGCACCTCTCAAGATATAAAATACTCTTGATTTTTTTTCCTGAGCCCCCCTCCCGCCCATTTCTTAAAGTCCTTTGGGGCTTTCCATACAAAGGACATGATTTTTTTCATGTCCTGTGCTGCTAGGGCATCAGATCAGCCAACTTCCTCACATAAAGGTTTCCATTTTATAAGCAATTTGAAGGTGGAACATTTCTTGGAGATGCCTGTTGCATTATACTTTTGATTGGACCGTTCCCATGACACTCTAAAATCTCTACCCCTCTACAGAACGTTCCCCGAATGGATCAGTTTGCATCAATTTGCTAAGCAACACAATGCTTCTTGTCAGTTTCTGGAATCCCTCCCAGTAGATTGGAAGAATTGAAACAAAAAGGATTTTTATTTGTTTCCCCCATTCATTCCCATAGGAACAAATGAGAAATAAATAATGGGTGTGGTTATTCCATTTGTCATTCATAATGAATGCACAAATATTTATTTGCCGAAGAGTCATTCTTTTGCCTTGGGCTATTTGCATCCTTAGTACTGATTCTTTGGAAGAGGAAGAAAGTGGTTAATCTACCAAGAAGTGCCAATTACTGGAACTAGTGGAAAGCTGGGTACACTCAAGTAAGCAAAATGTATGTGTGAGCTTCCACTTAATTTTTCCCCCCAGCCTACTGGAGACAGCACCTCTTTGTTACCTTAAGTTTATGATGACAAGCATTAAAATGCAGGCAATTGCACCTCACAGCCCAACTCCAGCTCTAATGATTTCAGGTAATGAAGCAGAAGAAGAATATGATTAACGACAATGAGTCATTTGGCCACTTCAGAGTGTATTAATCAAGCATTTGAAATGTAGGGGAACCTAACTCCAAAAACCAGGTAATAGGTATTCATTCTGTGGCTCTCAGATGGAATCTTAATACATGTTAGTGTGTTACCAAAATGGAGCAGCTCAGAGAGAGAGAGATTAGGACAAATATAGACAAAGAGACTGTGAGAGATGAGGCAGAACACCAGCAGGGATCTTTTCCTGATGACCCCAGCGGACTCACAATCTGTTCCTGATTTTAAGGTGCCTGGACCTTGGGATGGAGCATGCTTGGGTGGGTGTTTTGGAATGCTACAATGTATTGCATGTGGGTCTGCCTTTGAAAATGATCTAGCAACTTAATTTAAAATAGGGTTGGGGAGCCTCAGGCCCTGTCAGATGAAGAGAGCTTCCAGGCCTCTCAAGCTGGACCTGAGAACTCTCCCCAGCCCACACCTCCTCACTAGCGCTGATTCACACGCCAAGTGTTATTTGCTTGTCTTGGATAGAGAATAGGTTAAAGATAGGGTAAAGATACAAATTACATCTATTGCTCCACCCACATTTGCTTCTGACCCAACCACCATCAGCCACAGCTAACATGACCAAAGAGATAGAAGAAGATGAAGAGGAGGAGGAGGAGTTTGGATTTGATATCCCACTTTATCACTACCCAAAGGAGTCTCAAAGCGGCTAACATTCTCCTTTCCCTTCCTCCCCCACAACAAACACTCTGTGAGGTGAGTGGGGCTGAGAGACTTCAGAGAAGTGTGACTAGCCCAAGGTCAGCTAGCAGCTGCATGTGGAGGAGCAGAGACACAAACCTGGTTCACCAGATTATGAGTCTACTGCTCTTAACCACTACACCACACTGGTGTAGCAGCATCTCAGAGGTGAAAGGTTCATTATCCCCGCCTTAGTTATTGCTGTGCATCTTGCAGAAATGGGCTAGTTCATGGATAGGAACCTGGGCCCTCCAGATATTGTTGGATTCCAACACCCGTCAGCCCCAGTGAGCATGGCTAGGGATGAAGGGAGTTGGAGTTCAACAACATCTGGAGGGCTACAGCTTCTCCATCCCTGCTTTAGATACTGTTGTGTGTCTTGCAGGGATGAGTCCACTTCATGAGTTCCAATCTAGCAGTGTCAACACAGTGCCCTTTCAAGTTAGCAAGAGGCAGTGAGAGAGTTCAAGTGAGCTTTGTGAGAACAAGGAAAGAAGGAGTGACCCTCGGCTTGATCAAGATTCAGCATCAGTCTTTCTGCCTGTTCTTTGTGCTGTCAACTCAGAAGGTGGGGGGAGAACTAAATGAGCCACGGCCAAGCCTGACATTTCAGCATTTGCAGAGAATTCAAGAAAACCTTTTGATTCCCCGCATGCTTCGCAAGCTCTGTGCTGGTGGGAGGAGGAAAAGAAGAGGAAAGGGGGGACTTGAGGGAACAGGAAGAGAGGGTGAAGTGAAGCAGCTGAACTGCAGCAGCTGCCTGTGGAGACCAAAGCATGTGGCTACAGCCTCTCTAAATGTGTGCAAAAGAATCGGAGTGGCAGGGGGTGCCGCCTCAGTCTCAAAGTCACTTTTCCTCCCACGGTTACTAAGAAATGCCTCTGTACCTGGTGGGACTTCCATTTGCCAGGGCTCTGAACCTCCCTCCTAAATTGGGGCAGAGGCGACTGGCTTCTGCAGTAAAGGGAAGGGAATAAAAGTAAAACCTGAAATGGAAGTCCTTTATAATATTTTTGCAAAGGAGAGAGTCTGTTGGCCCATCATATCCTAGTAATTTTTTGTGGTTCGATTGAGTACCAAGGTACCTCTCTGGCTAAGCAGTCTCTGATGGCTGCTGGTAAGTGGATGAATTTAGTGAATTTGTGAAGTCTCTCTTTTAACATGTAGTAAATTGTTGCACTCTTTATTGTTACTGTTACGATTATGTTGAAATTCCATTCTTAAGGAAATCAGCCCTGAGTGCTCACTGGAAGGAGAGATCCTGAAGCTGAGGCTCCAATACTTGGGCCACCTCATGAGAAGAGAAGACTCCCTGGAAAAGACCCTGATGTTGGGAAAGATGGAGGGCACAAGGAGAAGGGGACGGCAGAGGACGAGATGGTTGGATAGTGTTCTCGAAGCTACCAGCATGAGTTTGACCAAACTGCGGGAGGCAGTGGAAGACAGGAGTGCCTGGCGTGCTCTGGTCCATGGGGTCACGAAGAGTCGGACACGACTAAACGACTAAACAACAACAACAATGTTGAAATTATTTTGTATGATTCTGTATTGTATAGTGTTGTGATGTCATAGATTTATAAATAAAAAAATGAGAAAAGGCTTTGCCTTTTACCTTTTTTGTTATTCTCATAACTTGTTAATTTGGCCTTTTTAGCAAAATCCTCAGCTGTTTTTTGCTTTCTTTCTCTTTTAATCCAGGGATAGGGAACCTGCTTTGTTCCTTCCAGAAGTTGTTGGACTACAAGTCCCATCATCCCTGATCATTGGACAAACTGACCGTTTCTCTACCCATGTTTTAACATTATGTTTTGACATAGTGTTTCACACTTTAATACTCTAAGTACTGCTCTGATGGCAAAGGTCCACTGAATACAGTACTCTGTTGTCCTGCAATAGATAGTCATGTGGTCCATATATACCTATAAGTGATTTTTGCACCCCAGAAATGGGTCCAAGCAGCTTAAAACAAATAAATTAGGAGAAAAATGTAATGGAAGGAATGTTTAGTCTGCTGTCTCATAATACCTGGTTTTCTTCTGATCTGTATTTTATATTTCATTATCATTCAACCCACATTCTAAGGCCTCTGGCCTAAAACATAGTCTATATGTGTTTGTGTTTTATTGTTGTGATCCACTTTGAGATCACTTGGCAACAACAATGGGATTTTTATTTATTTTTACTATTACTGCAAGTAATACAAATAAAAAGTAAAGAAATGGCCAGATAAAACATTGCAATTACAGAGGTACCTCAGGTTACAGATGCTTCAGGTTACATACACTTCAGGTTACAGATTCTGCTAACCCAGAAATAGTACCTCGGGTTAAGAACTTTGCTTCAGGACAAGTACAGAAATCGTGCAGCAGTGGCGCAGCAACAGCAGGAGGCTCCATTAGCTAAAGTGGTGCTTCAGGTTAAGAACAATTTCAGGTTAAGAATGGACCTCCAGAACGAATTAAGTTCTTAACCTGAGGTACCACTGTATACTACTTTAGCAGCCATGCCCCCCCCCAAAAAAATCGTGGGACCTGTAGTTTGTCTCTTAAGAAACTACATTGACCAGGATTCCTTGTGGGAAGTCATGACTGTTTAAAGTGGTATAATAGTTATTTCAATAGATGGTGAAGAGGAGACCTTAGCAAGAGATGGCCTCTTTTGCTTGCTGAACTCAAGCAAAAAACAAGGTTTAGCTTAGGCCAGGAATCTTAATCAAACCTTGCTTAAGGTCCACAAGTAAATGGCTGTTGCAAATTAGAAGAGGCAATAATCACAGCCCTTGGTAGAATGATGCAGACTATAGATCTGAACAAACCAAAACTTATTATAGTTAATGTTTGAATGAAATATAATCTATTATCCAGGGATCCAGATACATTTTCTGATATGTCTTGCTTACATTATACTGTGTGTGTGTGTGTGTGTGTGTGTGTGTGTAAATAAACTTACTTTTCTGGCTTAAAATTGCCATGCAAACTTTTCTGGGTAGTATGTTGGATCACATTATTTATTTCACATTATTTATTTCACTTGTTGTTTATAACCCACTCATCAATAGAATCAATCCCAGAGCAGGGTACAACATAAAAAAGATAATAAAATAAAACAATCTTTTAAAAAAACTACCAAGCCACAATATCAATAAATCACAGCAGGCTTGTGTCATTAGTTACTTAACAGTAGCCAAATCTTCTCATGTCTGTTTGAAAAGAGCCATTATTGCCTAGATGAAAGAATATGAAAACAAAATTCTAGCCTATGCATCCTTCAACAAGGTACTAGTACCAGTGTTTCAATAGAAGCAGGCTTTTACCTTGAACATTTCTCTGTTTTTTCCCAGGGCCTATGGAAATAGCTTTGATACCCAAACAAACATTCTGGCCACCTCAATATAGAGCAGGGACCTTCACTTAGCTAAAATGATGCCAGCTTTCATAAGTACAGTCATTAGAATCTGCATCAGGCCAAATGTCTAGTGGTAGTTATTTGAGAATCTGCACAATATGAGCTGCCTCGCAATGATACTCAGAGAGCATGACAATTGTCCTTAAGCAATTAGTACAAGGCGATTTCTAGCATCCAGCAAGAACTGAACATTGGCAGCTTGCCATTGACTCGAGCTGAAGGCGAGAGGCTTGTTAGCAATAAAAGCTGAAAAAATGCAGTTTCCAGAGGAGTGAAAAGAAATTAACAATAAGGCTTAGATTATTCTGGGGGGGGGGGGGAGGACACCACCCAGAAACAAAACAAGTGAGATGAGCTGTCACCCTGCAGAATTTGGCACTACCTTCCCAAACAGAAGCTTTCTCCGTAAAATTCAGTCTACTTGAATTGGAAGCAAGGGATGATTGAGAACGAGGGTGGCTGCAAATTCATATTTGGCAGGGATGGGGAACATTTTTTCAGCCTGAGGGCCACTGTGTCTTCTGGGCAAGCTTATGGGGGCCACATGCCAATTGCAGACAGAGCCAGAGGCAAAAGTAGGTGGAGCAACGTCTGTGATTCTTATACATTTATATATACTCCCACAACCTGCACAGATCTATCTTTTATCCAGGCAAGCAAAAAACATTACAGTTTTGGAATATGCTCTGGTCAGGAAAAAGTACAGTGGTACCTCAGGTTACATATGCTTCAGGTTACATACACTTCAGGATACAGACTCTGCTAACCAAGAAATATTACCTTAGGTTAAGAACTTTGCTTCAGGATGAGAACAGAAATCATGCTCCGGTGGCGCAGTGGCAGGAGGAGGCCCCATTAGCTAAAGTGGTGCTTCAGGTTAAGAACAGTTTCAGGTTAAGTACGGACCTCCGGAACGAATACCTCCGGAACGAAGTACTCCGGTACTTAACCCGAGGTACCACTGTACTTGAGAAGGATTCAGAACCAGGGGAAAGGGGCTGGGAAGGAGTTTGGATTAGGAAAGAGTCCCAAAGACTTCATAGGCCTGAACCTGAGATTCCCCACCCCTGCTATACCAAATGTCCCCATCCACACTTCTGTGTTTAAATACACAGTTCACATATTGTCGTTTGAATCTACAGACTAATAGGACCTCCCTCCTCTCTTCCACCTGCCCGCCTCAAAATTGGCTCCAGAAGGTTTGGAGATCTCTTAGAACAGATTTAGGAGACACGGCGAGCGGGAAAGGAAAGTCTTATTGCCCAAACCAAAATCCTTGCTCTAACAGGATGTGTTACTCAGTGCTACTTTGAATACAATCCAGTGAAAGGAATGCACATTATAAATTTAGGCCCATTGATTTCAGTGAGACTACTCAGAATAGAATAAACTCCTCTATTTATTTATTTTTAAATTTCCAAGCATCAACATATCATTTCTTTCTTTCTTTCTTTCTTTCTTTCTTTCTTTCTTTCTTTCTTTCTTTCTTTCTTTTGCCAAGGATGCCCCATTATATTCATAATAACAACATATTCATAAGCTTGACATAAAATTCTCAAAGGAGTCATTTTCAATTAAATAGACTTTCTTTCTCTCCTCCTCCTCCTCCTCTTCTTCTTTGCTATTCTTCTGGAACATTTTCTTCCTGCAAAATAGTAAAAAGAAAATAGTCATGAGTGGTGAGATGATGAATTTGGCATGAAAAATATAACAGTTGCTATTTAAGGATCACTTTGCCCCAGGACTTGTCTGTGCTGCATACAGAATTCAGAAGTGACATGGCAATCAGAAAAAGTTACGCAGGCCAAAGTCCTATTGAAATTAATAGAATGTAAACACAAAATGAGGGCTGTGATCCTATATATACACTTTTCCTGCTGTGAATCAGTCACCATCTGCACCATTTACAACATTATTGTATCCTAATACTCCAAGTAGAACTTAGTTGGAGACAACCTTTTGTTCTTTTTATTCTGGCCCAGATTCAAAGTTATGCATTGTTTTAGAGCAGAGATTCACAAACTGTGGCTCGTAGACCACAACATTTCTGGGAAGAATGGGTGGGAGCAGTTCATTTCACAACTTTCAGATAGTGCTTGATTGTAACAAAAACCCAAAGCAGTTTACAAAAAGAATAAAAAAATAAAATTATTGGGGGGGGGGGGGGGGGCAGTTAAAAAACGATATTTTATCCTTGGTAAAATAAAAACTTACAGATAAAATAAAAACCGAGGATAAAAAATAAGATACTTACAGATGTGAAAGAGAGAGGTGGTTTCTCACTTCCAGATTTAAAACTGTATTACGAAGCTGCAACCCTAATATGGATCCGAGATTGGATCAAACTTGAGAAAGAAGAGATAACAGACTTGGAAGGACATGACAACAGGTTTGGATGGCATGCCTATCTATGGTACTGAAAAACAAAAATCCTTAAAGGATTCCAGAATCATATAATAATAAGGAGAGTGTTGTTCTAGGTGTGGGACAAATATAAAGAACTATTAGAACCTAAGACACCTTGGTGGGTATCACCTATTGAGGCACTATCATTAAAAACACTGGGGGGAAAGGGAGAACAGGAAGGGAAATTAAAATTGAAAGAGTATGATGAAATAAAAGAACATCTTCAAAGTTGGTTGCACCATAGGCAGCTTGTAGGGATATTGCTGAGTGGACAGTGAGGTCCGGAGGGAGCACACTTCTCCACCAGCAGGCAGTCACGTCTGCCTGCACGCATGACCCTGGGGTGCAGGGAAAAACCCCCCTCAGACAAGCCACAAGCTGTCTAGAACATCGTTCCCTATGTCTGACCTTTTGCGGTCTCAGAAGTCAGCAGTGTCCTGTCTGTAACCTTTTTCCTTAGAGACCTTTTGTCTCCATTCGTCATACACTGTGCAAGGGGAAAATGACGCTGTGGAACAGGTGCCAAAATAGCTTTGTACCACCCCACAATCTCGGGAAGGAAGATGTGTAAAGGTCACAGCCCAAAATGTATTTGCCTGGCTTGCATATTTGTCTCAATAAAAGGAGGCTCCACAGGAATGGCAGCAGCTCGCTTCAGACCACCTGTGCGCAGCTCACATGATGATCAACACCTGTCTTGGGCCTTCACTTCAGCAGCTAAAAGATATTTTCAAAGAGGACTATAAGAAAGGATTTCTATACATGGTTTCTAAATTCCAAAAGGAAGTAATAGAAGAGAATTCAAAATTATTTTAAAAAGATGTACAATATCCTCTTGGAATGGGAAGTGAAAAATGAGGAAGTAAAATCAGTTATGATTAAATGGGCGCAAGATATAGGCCACAATATAAAATTCGAAGATTGGATAAAACTTTGGAAAGTAAAATTGAAATTTACGGACTGTGTATTGTTAAAAGAAAATTATATGCAGATGATGTATAGATGGTATATTTCACTTGTGAAATTGGCCGAAATATATAAAAATGAACAGAGGGAGTGTTGGAGGTGTAAAGAGGTTGAAGGGACCTTTTATCATATGTGGTGGGATTGTAAAAGTGTTAAGGTATATTGGGAAATGATATATAATGAATTTTAAAAAAATGTTTAAAATAACATTTGTTAAGCAGCCAGAAGCCTTCTTGTTGGATATTTTAGGACAAGACCTGCTGAAAGAGAAAAAGACACTATTTATGTATGCTACGACAGCAACAAGAATATTGATAGCACAGAACTGGAAGACTGGAGAAATTCCAACAAAGGAACAATGGCAAGAAAAACTGATGAACTATGTGGAGATGGCGAAGCTGACAGACAGACTTCGGGAAAAGGACAATAGGGATTTTGAAAAAGAGTGGGAACCTTTTATATTATACTTGCAGAAACAAAAAAGAATATTGACCTGATGGTAGGATTTAAATAAGCATTCACAACTTTGAGGATAGGGAACAAATAATGCAATAAGAGGAAAAATATGATATTTGTAAGAAAAAGCAGAATATAATAATGAAGATAATAAATCAGAAATGAAAGTTGAGGGAAGTCCAAAGGGAGGGAGAGACGTTATGTAAATTGTAGGTTATAAGTATATTTGTAATGAGAAAAAAGAAAATCAATAAATTTAAAAACAAACAAACCGATATTTTAAACATCTCAAAGATAATTAAAATAAAAAAATAAGCTAAACCCGTATTAAAACACCCAGCAGCTTTCTGTATATTTGGCTAGGCTTGCCTAAATGAAAATGTTTTCAGCAGGTGCTATAAAGATTATCGTGATGTCAATAGGCAGGAATTGTTGGTATAATAAAAGATTGATATCGTACAGCTGTGGGATGGGCATTGTGTGGCACTTGTAGCAATGCCAGTTCTACATACTGAAGAGGTCCAGTGGACATGTATGAGGTAAGGCAGGGTGGATCTAATACACAGGTGAAAAACCACTATAAATAAGTAATAAATTTGATTGTTTTCTCTATAGAAAATCACGTTTTAAAATTTTCTGCTCTCTGGCGCCACCTGGTGTTGCATGTTTATAGCATATTCAAATATCTGTTTCTTTCCTAATGTAGCTGAATCCACTGACTTCCGGTCAGCGCCAGCGACGAATGGCGGATTCCCTCTGAGCTCCGGAGTGAATCGGCTCCACGGGACAGGGCCTTGCCGCTCCGGCGAAGCGGGGACCCGAAGAAATCACAGGCAGTGAAGCCTGTGAACCCGGAGACTCGGCGGGCTCCATTTGCGCCCCCCCCACTGCAAAGGAGCCTTTTTAAAGGCTGCGGAGCGGAACGGGGGTGAGTGGCGCGGAGCTGAGAGTCATCTACCGCTTCCGTGGAGTGAAGCCGCACGGCCATAGTCGGAGAGGGCTGATTTCTTCCTGGCAATTGGACTTTAAAGCAACTACTTGTGAGTAGGATTAAGGGAATAAATTGGAGGAAAAATTCTTTAAAAAAAAATTCGGCACCGAAACTGGAAAGGTAAAAACAGGAAGCCTACCTTTCCGGCTTGTTAACAGATCAAAGCAAAGAGACTGTAAAGCGGTAACTTTGAAAGACGTCTTTTTAAAGGCTTAAAATCCAACACCAAAAAAGAGATCCTGGAACTAGAAAACTCATCCCTATAAGATTCTCCACCTCCTACTTCCCATTTTGACATAGATCAGGTGCCAGGAACCTTTGGCCTGCCAAACGGTTGTGAACTACAACTCCCTTCAACTTTGATCATTGGGTATGTTTGATGGGGCTTTTGGGAATTGCGGTTCAGCAACATCTGGTGAGTGAAACACATAGGTGTTTTAATGGTTTGTTAAGATTCATTCTTGATTACATATTTTGCTTTTTCGTAGTGTGGTCCAGATCCGATTTTGTGCGGTTGTTGAGAGCATCGGATTTGAATTGGCAAGATTCAGGATCCTATCCCTACAGAGCTATAGGTGTCCTTAGGTCTTTTAACACCTCACAGCCTAATCTACCCCACAGGTTTGTTGTGAGGATAAAGTGGGAGGCGGCATCCCCTCCACGGAGGAAGGCTGGGATGTAAATATAATGAATAAACAAATCTATGTATAATCTTGGGGTGCCTAACAAAATTGTCGACCTGTTTTTGCCCTTTATCAGGGCTAAGATATATTGCAAAAGGGTACTTCCTGGGGAGACTTAGCAAGAACAGAGAGATTCAATATTTGCATTTCAAGAAAACTACTTCTGTCACTTGAAATGCAAGTTTTGTCATCAAAATCTGAGCATTTGTATTCTAACAAGCACTCAAGTTAAGAATTCTCTACAATCTTAACATTCCATTTGTAAAGTTTATATGCCGGTTGTTTGACATTGCCACTCTCACTCTCAAGTGGGGATGAATTTTGCACACTCCCCCAGGAAGAAAACTCAAAATGGTTTTGCCCTGGGGATCAGTTGGGGAAGGGTCAAGTGAAGGGGAAGGGTCAAGTGAGCCATCAGGCCTGTAAGGATGGGAAAGAAACTAGGCTTTATAAGCTGGCTCCACCCTAAACACTCCAAATAGGTAAAGTAAAGGTAAAGTACCCTTGACCATTAAGTCCAGTCTCAGACGACTCGGGTTGTGCGCTCATTTCGTTCTATAGGCCGAGGGAGCTGGCGTTTGTCCACAGATAGCTTCCGGATCATGTGGCTAGCACGACTAAACTGCTTCTGGCGAACCAGAGCAGCAAACGGAAACACCTTTTAACTTCCCGCCAGAGTGGTACCTATTTATCTACTTGCACTTTGATGTGCTTTCGAACTGCTAGGTTACAGGAGCAGGGACCGAGCAACGGGAGCTCACCCTGTCATGGGGATTCGAACTGCCGACTTTCTCACCAGCAAGCCCTATGCTCTTTGGTTTAGACCACAGCACCACCTGCGTCCCCTATATAGGACTATAACTAATAAATTAGTTAAAAGAAAATATTATCATTTTATTTACATGGTTATGCTCTTTCTTTATATGTGATATTGGTTTTAATGCCTTCTTCTGCTAAGAGTGTTTTTATTTTTTAGAAATATAAAATGAAATAAAAGTTATCTGATTCAGATATAGGAAAATGAACTCATAGTGCTTGCAATTTGCCCAGGGATTTGCTTAATCTCTCAGTTTGGCTTTCTATCAGGTTTTCATTTTTTCCAGCCTTAAGTTCAGTCCACCCTGCATTAGTTCATGATCCCCCCACCACCACCACCAACAGAGCCACTGTGTTTGGGCTCATCTGTTGGTTTGGGAAGTGCAAATTAGCTAGCTTTGCATTAAAACCTGTACTGAACACAGTTCTCCCCCTTCTCTAAATTTTGCCGAGGATGTAAATTTGGTCTATGCATCCTTGGAGGCGCATGTGCAACGCTGAAAGGAATGAAGGAGCTTTCAGTTCACTGGGTTCATTCCTGTTTCTCTCTCTCCCCCCCCCAAAAATACTTTTTTTAAAAGTCATTGTACACGATGCCAAAATTTCACCCTTTTATTTCCCAATGGATGAATGGATGTAGAATGGACCTGGAATGAAATGTATGCTCAAACACCTGCACCTGTCCAGTGTGTCTAATTGGATTACACATGCGATTAATTTCAAAAAATGAGCCAATCTGAGGATGGTAAAGACCCCGCGTTCCCTCCCTGAACCTGAACTTACTTGACACCTCGCTGCCAGCTGTAATATAGCAATTAGTTCCAGCAAACTATATTTGCTTATATACCTAATTAGAGACCAAGAAGGGTAGCTTGCTTTGAATAATTGCATGCCTGTGTCCTGTCTATCAGCCGCTGTTAAATTGTTGTTATATTAATATAAAGCTTATAACCAGGACTCTTCTAAATTGAATAAATGTTCTTCTTGCCAATTCTTGGATGCAATTAATTTACATAAGCTTCTGGAACCAACCTGATAATGATATACATCTTTGTGCAGGAACTCATGGCAAAAAAAAGGAGAGAGTTACAGGCATGTTGCATTCTTTTTACTGCCTTCTCTCTGTGCTTTTATGTTTATTGCAACTAATGGCCAAACAATCAATAAAGGTGGATGATACTGACTAATTAATGAGGGTTGTATCCACACTCCATTTGCCACCTGCTGTGATTCAAGGCATTAATATTTTATATGGCCTGTCCCTGAGTGGTGAAGGGAGATGGCAGGGAATGAGGTCAGGAAGAGTGAGGTTTTTCCCTCCTCCCAGTCATCTGCATATAAATCACACTTGCTTACTCCAGACATTTACATTTAGCTGGAGAGTACTAGGCAGTGCAGCCCAAACCTCTTAGCAATTTTGCAGCGCAAGACTGAAAATAAGACAAACACATATACAGTGGTACCTCGGGTTAAGAACTTAATTCATTCTGGAGGTCTGTTCTTAACCTGAAACTGTTCTTAACCTGAAGCACCACTTTAGCTAATGGGGCCTCCCGCTGCCGCCACGCCGCCGGAGCACAATTTCTGTTCTCATCCTGAAGCAAAGTTCTTAACCCAAGGTACTATTTCTGGGTTAGTGGAGTCTGTAACCTGAAGCGTCTGTAACCTGAAGCATCTGTAACCTGAGGTACCACTGTAGTTGGAATGTTGAAACAGGACACAGCATTATTTGGGGCTTTTGCAGAAAGTTAAAAGTACTTAGTAGTGGCAGAGCAAGCCGATCGGGTGCCTGGGGTGGCGCGAGTGATCTGTGCGCAGGGGTGGGGCCAGCTGAGGCAGGCAGCTCCACAGGGCCTCCAGAGTCTGCCTGCCCTCCTCCAACTCAGCCACCCACAGCTGAGGGGGAGGCGGCAGGCAGACCGTGTGGGCAGCGGGGAGCCTGTGTGTGCCCAAGCCACTTCGTCTCTTCCAGGAGAGAGGCATGGTTCGGGCATGCTGCAGGCCCCACACTGAGTGCCGCCTGGCATTTTGTCAGCCTCCTCAGTGGTGACACCCGGGGCGGCCTGCCCCTACCACACACCCCTTCCTCCTGCCCTGGTACTTAGTATGGGCTGGTGAGCCAAACAGCCATAAAGAAGTAGCCAACCAACCAACTGTGCCTTGTTTTTCAGGATGGCATGATCAGCATAATTCCATTATAAATCAGGAGCTTAGCCTACACTCGAGTAGGACCCTGGTAGAGACACATACCCAACTGGCATGTTCTCACCCTCCTGGTCGATCGTTCGGGAGCTTCAAAAGCTTTCTTCAGCTCAAACATCACAGCGACTGATGCCAACCGACACCGGCACACTTAGGGATCCGCAGAGTCTTCGCAACTTGTGTGACAGACCTCAGCAACTCAGCATTTTGGCTAATCTACTTTATTTACATGTAAACACACACGGAGCACTGCAACATGGCTCCCTCTCTCTCTAGCATCAGACAGCAAAGAGAAAAAGAACAAAGGACAATAGTCCCACTTCACAGAACACAGTAACACAAACATCCTGTCTCTGTCACTTCCCACTCTGTGGAGTCAAAACATACACCGTCATGTGACAGACAAAAATCCCATGACTGCAGTCATGGAGCAGGAATTCTAACAAGTTTCACCTGCACTCAAAATTCTATGATTCTATGATTTTATGATATGTTATTCTGTCTCATTTGGTAGATTTTCAATGTATAAAATGCATTTATACTGAATGAATTTTGTATGTGTGTCCCCCCCCCCCCAAAAAAATTAAATTGTACGCATTTTTCTTATAGCATTTGTGTGTGCCCTTTTTCTTTTCTTTCTTTGAGCCAAAACTGAATCCTAATCTTGGAGACGTGAATACCTCAATTAGCAACCATGTTCCAGCCTGCATATACATCTGGGGCTGGCAAATCAAGCCAGTTTGCATCAAAATGAGGACTGGGTGGTTTTCTTCTCCACCTCTACTTGAGCCTATCATAGAATCATAAAATTGAAGAGTTGGGGACCCACAGGTCATCTGGTCCAACCGCCTGCAATGCAGGAATCTCAGCTAAAGCATCCATGGCAGATGCCCCCATTGAGCAGGACATCCCACAATTACAGAAGCCATTCCTGCATCTGATTAGATCCCAGCATGTCCCATTTGAGCTCCCATGAGTGTGTGCCCCCAAAAGATGCCCATTTTTGGGATCTATGCTTTTGCACAAGTCATCTGGCTACCATAAGAACATGGCCCCAAAGATCCATGTTTGGTAGGGACCTGCTCTTGCATGAGTTACCTGGCTCTGGTGAGAGTGTGGCCCTGAAAGATGCATATTTGGGGGGGGGGTCGTAGCCTGTGGTCTGCTGTTAAACTTTAACACACTACAGTCATACGTCATGGCATGTCCGCTTCATGTTATGTTCTTTAGGTTACGTCCCACAGTGACCTGGAAGTACCATAAAGGGTTACTTCCATGCTTCACTGCTCGCGCATGCGCAGACACGCAAAATGACATCACGTGCATGCGCAGAAGCGACGAATCGCAACCCACGCGTGCGCAGATGCACCGCTGCGGGTTGCGTTCTTTTCATGTTGTGAACGGGCCTCCGGAACGGATCCTGTTTGCAACCAGAGGTACCATTGTATTGAGTTAATGTGTGTTTTTAGAATGTGAACTAACTTAAAAGAATAGCAGAGATGCAAACTACCACTTGATGAGAATGTTTCCCCAGGTCAGATATTCCCCAGGACCTAAATATTTATTTCGTTTGTATGCCCTTCCTTTTTATCTCACCAAGGATCAGGTCAGAGAAGAGAACCATAGGCAGTTCCAGTGGGATATGCAGTCTAAATGCTGCAGGCCAAGTAACCTTAGTGGTGGTTGTAGTTGTTTAGTCATTTAGTCATGTCCAACTCTTCATGACCCCATGGACCAGAGCACGCCAGGCACTTCTGTCTTCCACTGCCTCCCGCAGTTTGGTCAAACTCATGCTGGTAGCTTTGAGAACACTATCCAACCATCTTGTCCTCTGTCGTCCCCTTCTCCTTGTGCCCTCCATCTTTCCCAACATCAAGGTCTTTTCCAGGGAGTCTTCTCTTCTCATGAGGTGGCCAAAGTATAGGAGCCTCAGCTTCACGATCTGTCCTTCCAGTGAGCACTCAGGGCTGATTTCCTTCAGAATGGAGAGCTTTGATCTTCTTGCAGTCCATGGGACTCTCAAGAGTCTCCTCCAGCACCATAATTCAAAAGCATAAATTCTTCGGCGATCAGCCTTCTTTATGGTCCAGCTTTCACTTCCATACATCACTACTGGGAAAACCATAGCTTTTACTATACGGACCTTTGTTGGCAAGGTGATGTCTCTACTTTTTAAGATGCTGTCTAGGTTTATCATTGCTTTTCTCCCAATAAGAGGCATCTTTTAATTCTGTGGCTGCTGTCACCATCTGCAGTGAAACCTTAGGGTACTAGAGGTCAAATCCTGTGCCATTTGTTGATATAAAAGCTCCCATATCTGCCTTCTCCCTTCAGTCTGGGCAATTGTCATGGCTATGAACTAATGACATACAGGAGGAGAGAAAATTGGGGTGTATGTGTGTAGAAGTTACTCTCCACGTTAGCTGCAAAAATGCCTACCTTGCAAGCTACTGCCATGGGAAAGTAGTTTCAGGAGCCAGTATTACAGACATCTACTTTGCCCTTGGAGTTAGCTGTGACCTTCTCTCATCTCACTCCAAGGATGACTCCTCCTTGGTACTCTCTGCAGTGTGAGAGGCAATCTTTCTCCACCACCCTACAGCCAGGAGTAGTGGGAGGCTCACCCATTAGAGCTTATTCCTAAAAAAAGTCATGGGCACTTTAAGGCATAACAACTTTCATCAAAGAAGGCAAATATAGAGACAACCCATTGGCCAGAGGACTATTTAAGGCCATAACTTGCTGAGTTGCCATGCAGCCAGCATCTGGTACTTGCTCAGCAGGGAGCTGGCCATGGTCCTGACCCCCAGTGCTTTGCCTGCCAAGTCTGATCAGTAAACTCTCTGTCCAGAATGGATCTTTCCCCCGACTCTTCAGCATGCTGGCCTGCAGTTCAAAATGCTAGGCTGCTTTTGGAACAGTTCCTGGCCACCATGCAGCCAGCAGCACAGAGATGAATTAACACGTTGGAGGTAAAAAGTGCTGCCTGTGAACCTCTGCACAAACCCAAACCAGTAGTCAAGGCTCCTTTAAAAAAAGAGAAGGCCAATGACCCAAGCCTAAATTTAATGGCCATCTGCTGGCAAAGGCAACCTTCTGAGCTCTGCACAGCTCTTTCTTTCTCAAGCAGGATGACAAATGCCTTCCATTCAAAGAAGGGCTTGTGCAGTGAAGCTCAGTGCAGTAATTGGCCTACTGAAAGGTATCATGATTCTTACTTGTGTGTTGTCTTTCATTCTGCATGTATTCAGACACAGCAGGAATATGTTTTTGCTTGGTTGATTTTATTGAAGGCTGGTGGAAAAAAGAGAAGAGGCAGCAGGCCCCAATTCCCAGCTGTTTTACTGTTTTACTGTTATTACTTAGATGTCTGCAGAGCAATAGGAAATGGATAAGGAGTCACTAAGGTCAGAAACTGCCACCCTTTTTAACCTTGACATATAAAAGAGAAAATACCATGAAGGATATTTTTTGGGAGGGTGAGGGGTCTCTCTTCTCCATCCTGCCCGTTATTTATTCCTCCATTCCAAGAATCTGAAATAATCTGCTGTGAGTCATGGAATGGCATGGCCCTTCATTCTCGTGGCTACTTGGTAGGCTGAACTCCATGAAAAGGTTATTCTATATCCGCCACCCAAAACCAGACAGAGAACATTGAAAACATCTAAATGGCACAGCCTTCATCAGACAGCAAAAAACAAACTTGCTCCATCATCCATGTGACAGTCCCTCACCTTACCTTTCCCGCCCTTACCTGGCCACAGTGATCCATGCGATGGTCACCTCCAGGCTTGACTCTACGTGTAATTCACTCTACACGGGGCTGCCCTTGAAGCTGTCCCAGAAACTCGAGCGGGTGCAAAATGCTGCAGCGAGGCTCCTCACAGGGTCTCTGCCATGGGAGCATATTCACCCAGTGCTTTTCCAGCTCAATTGGCTCCCGGTGGAGTACAGGGTCAGATTTAAGGTGCTGGTTTTGACTTTTAAAGCTCTTCACGGCCTAGGACCCTCGTACCTATGGGACCGCCTCTCCTGGTATGCCCCACGGAGGACCTTGAGGTCCATATATAGCAACACCCTAGAGGTCCCGGGCCCTAAGGAAGTTAGTTTAGCCTCAACCAGAGCCAGGGCCTTCTCAACACTGGCTCCACCTGGTGGAATGCTCTGTCTCTTGAGACCAAGGCCCTGCGGGATCTGATCTCTTTCCACAGGTTGTTCCACCTGGCCTTTGGCTCAGAATCAGTTTGATTCCCTACCCCTCTTTCTTTTTCCTTTCTCCTCCTATGAAGAGATTGCTCCCTAATTGTTTTATTGTTGTATCTTAATCTTTTAAATTGTATTTTAATCAACTTGTTTTTATTATTGGTTGTTAGCCGCCCTGAGCCCTGTCTTGGCTGGGGAGGGTGGGATATAAATAAAAATGTATTATTAGTATTATTATTATTATTGTCATTATATCACCTCTCTGTCTTCTTTTCTCCAGGCTAATCTACCCAACTGCTTCAATCATTCTTCATGAAACTTTGTTTCCAGAAACTCTGTCATCTCGGTCACCCTCCTCTGTATACATTCCACCTTGTGTTCAATGGCACATTCCAGCAAAGCAAAAACCCTCAAGTGAAGCACAGCCAGCAGGGGGTGTGGCTGGAGAGAAGGGGTAGCCTGGGGAGTCCTGGGTGCTGAACAGAGATGCTGCTAAGGCCACATTCAGCTCTGGGGCCTGAGGTGCCCCACCCCTAGTTTCAGATCTCTTGAATTCAGGCAAACACCTGAACATAGCTTAAGCAAACCAGTAAACTGAGGGAAAGGCTTTTCCCAACTCTACTTAAAACTTGACAGCTGTCCGTTAAGCGGGAGAAGAGAGCAGCTGTACAATTCTAAGAGTAAAACCTCTTATTCCTGACGTAAGCCTTCTTTCCCCTCAACTCCCACAACCTGTTCACTCCCTACTGCTGATACTCCTGCTGGAGCTTTAAATTTGCAGATTTTCTGAAAACGAATGTCAGCATATGCATATGTATTAGCCATAGGCTTGTAGGCACATGGGCAGATTGGAGTAGGAAATAACAGGGAGCATCGTAAGAGCATTTTGTTGAAGATTCTAAGAGCTGATTTCCTGAACCAGGCTTTCTGCAATCAAAACTACAGCACAAGGGCATTTGGTGTGGATACAAAGAATCAAGTTGCACCATTTTGTGGTTTTCTAAAGGTTACGGTAAAATCAAAATAGGAAACTCCAATGCTTTATATTTCCTTTCCTTTAATGACCAATAATTAGTTAACCAATAAATTGTTATTTTTCTGTATAGAAATGACTGACTATAAGTGAAAGAATTGGTATTAATGAGTAATGTGATAGGAATATAAGGAGTGAAGCTCAACTCCTTGGTCAGCTGTGATCTCACTTATCTTTTCTGAATCTGTAAGTTTACTTACACTTAGCTGAGGAGTGATGATGTTCAGTTTTTTTCTATTAAAGGAAAATAAATGTTTATAACCCTGCATGCTTGTGTGTGTGCGTGCGTGCTTGAATGCTGGAACTTTCTGCCTTTACCTCTGGTCTTAAATTTCCAGCAACTTTAAATTTTACCTCTCACACTGCCTGTTGCTGAAACACAAAATGGTACCCTGGGCATTCAAAAGGTTGGGGCCACAGCCATTGTAATACCATGATAGCTATCTGCAAGAAGAACTAGGAGACTTGCTACAAAATCAAGAGTACTTGCCATCCATTATTCATTGTTGGCTGTTTGCAATTATGTTGTCGTTAAAGTTTCAGCTGGCCAAACATTTAGCCATGTGGGTTAGATGAGCAATCATGAACTGCAAATAGCTTTAGTAAGCAGTTTACAAGATACCCACAGACTGAAAATCACTCCTGGAAACTGATCTGCAAACAGATTAATGAGCACATTCACCACTCAGAGACCACAATGCGCTGATATGCAATGAGCTTCTCATGCTATTCCACATGGGACAACTACAAGGTCACATGCTGGAATATCCTTCCTACACCTCCTTTAGGCTAACAGCTCTCTTCCACCACATTGTGCCCTCATCCCCATGAACCTCCTACCTCCATTGTGCTGCTTCTCCACTACTTCCATTTGGATTAACTCTTGTTGGAATCCATCATCAGGGTGGCTTACTGTAAAACTACTTAAAACTGACTTAAGAATTTGAGGCACAAGTCAACATCGGTTAAAAGCTTGGGAGAATAAAAGGGTATTTGTGTGGCACCAGAATAATACAGTATTAAGGCAGGTATAATAATGATAATAATAATAATAATAATAATAATAATAATAATAATAATTTATTATTTGTACCCCACCCATCTGGCTGGGTTTCCCCAGCCACTCTGGGCAGCTTCCACAAAGACCAAAAATACACTAAGATGTCACACATTAAAAACTTCCCTGAACAGGGCTGCCTTAAGATGTCTTCTGAATGTCAGGTAGTTGTTTATCTCTTTGACATCTGATGGGAGGGTGTTCCATAGGGTGGGCGCCACTACCGAGAAGGCCCTCTGCCTGGTTCCCTGTAGCTTTGCTTCTCACAATGAGGGAACCGCCAGAAGGCCCTCAGCGCTGGACCTCAGCTTCCGGGCAGAACGATGGGGGTGGAGACGCTCCTTCAGGTATACTGGGCCGAGGCCATTTCAGGCTTTAAAGGTTAACACCCACACTTTGAATTGTGCTCGGAAACATACTGGGAGCCAATGTAGGTCTTTCAAGACCGGTGTTATGTGGTCTCTACGTGCCATCACTGAAAAGGCTCAGGTTCCCTGATCCCAAGCTATCAAGCACCTGATTTTGCTGTATCTGTTTTTAAATTTCTTGTATTGTGTTGTATTCATGCTTTAGAAGTTTTTAACAAACCTTAAATGTTATGCATTGAACTCAAAAGCTCTGACTTACAGTGCAGCTCTATGTCTCAGTGGAAGTGACACTGAGTTCGATTGGACTATAGGATTGCAGCCTGAGAAGGAGATGCAAGACCTTTAGGGCCACATTTCTCCTGAATTCTCATCTGCCTAAACCAGAAACATATTAAGAATGAGAAGTGTGCAAGTCATTTGCAGTTTCTTGTGGTTTATGGCTATACTAATTTCATATTTAAAAAGTAACATGTTTCCTTTTCTTTTTCCCCTGTCCCCCCTCCCTTTTTGCAAACTTGAGCTGAATTTAGCAGAGGAGGAAAATAACTCATGACAAGCCCTGTCAAAAACTATAGGGCGGGGAGAAGAGGGAGGGAGAGGCAGAGAGAGAGGTTATATATTTCTTGTGTGTGGTATGTCCCTGAAAAGGACAGCATCTCATTTTGTAGCAAGCACATGACTTGCCAGCAGAGAGAGGTGAGCATGGGGCTCGTTGTGGGTCACTAGGCAGGCGCTGATGCCATGAAGAAAGTGAGAGAGAAGCAGCAGTGCAGGAAAACAAAGCTAGCAAAGGGCACCAGCAATGAACACAGCTGTCTTATTTTTATTATTTGAAGGGATTTTGGAAGAGCGGTCTCAGTAATAAACTATTACTTTTTCTTCTCAGAGATTCTTGCTACAGTACCAACTGATTTTTCCCTCTCCCATCCTCACACTGCTTCAACACCAAATGATTAGTGATGCCACCATGACTCAAAATTAATTGGTTCATAACTTGAATCTGGTAAGTTCATCATGTTGAGTTCCACCTTCAATCAATTAGGGCTGCCATATTTTGAAGAGGAAAAAGGAGGACACATTTGCCGACTTCTACATTTAACTATGGATCTCTATGACGACTCTCATAACGAAAAAGAGCACATATGACAATATATAATTTAAGATGAAGATGATTATGAATTAAGTTTTATTTCCTGTCCTTGCATGGTCTGCATGTGTCATGTCATCCTGTCCCCAGTAGGGTGTGTCAAATTTTTCAGCTTTCAGATTCCAAATATAAGGGGTGCTAAAAAGTTGTAACACAACTTGGAAATTCAACTGGAAGAGAATGCCATATAATTGGGCCCACAATACTGAATGCACAGCTCCTGGTTCCTACAAGCCATGCATCCAAGCCATGGGGGACCACTAACAGTGACTTCCCCAAAGACCTCTGTGATCGGGCAGGGATAGAAGGGATTAGGTGGTCCCTCCTGGATCCACATTTTAAGGGCTTTGTAAATCAATACAAAAACATTGAACCTGGCCCAGTAGTCTATGCGCAGCCAGTGTAAACCTGCTGGCAACAGTTTGAGCCCATCAACAGTCTAAGTTCAGCATTTTGCATCGTCTGGACCAAGCCAAGGGTAGCCCCACATAGAGTGCACTGCAACAGTCATGCTTTGTGGTTCCCAGTGCATAGATCACTGTGGTCAGACTATGTGGTCCAAGAAAAGCTGCAGCACATGCGAAATCAGCCAATGAAAGACACACAACATCATGATAATTGCGGTGGAAAAGAACCCCATATTAACCATGTCATTTCCCCAAGCAGTGCTTTGATAACACATGCATAAGATGCTTCGAAAATGTTTCAAAAGAAATTTCGTCTGAGTTTACATCAAAGGATTATGTGTGTGTGTGTGTGTGTGTGTGTGTGTGTGTATGTATATTATGCAAATACAAACAAAACAAAGTATACAAACATTTCAACTGAATACTGAAAAAAAAGAAAAAAGAAAAGAAACAGAAAAAAGAAAATAAAGAAAAAAGAAAAGAGCAAAACAGAGCAAACACAAGAAGGTAACTGTAATAGACATCCCAGAATGTCATTTCTCTACCGAGATGCTGACCTTTCTGGGGCGGATCTCTTTTTTATTATACTTTTGGTTTACATCACAGGATTAGTGAGCAATGATTGTAACCTAAGTTTGTGCCATCATGAGAGCAATATTGAACCTTTGTTTTAATCTATAATTTCAAAAAATAATAATAAACGTAATAAAAACTATGATGGGGTCAGATCAACACCCCCCCCCCCAGCATTACAATATACACCTTCTTCTCTGTATACATAGAGACAAAGGAGGAATTAGATGGTCTTACTTCTCTTTCTGCTTTATTGTTCTTCTTGCTTCTGTCCTATCTTCCATTCCTCCTAAATTCCTGTTTATAAACTGGAGCAATGCCCATTTCCCCTGATGGACCAGCCACCACTTCCTTCAAATGGTAGATCCATTTGAAGATCATGTTCTTGAAGTACTGGAGAAGGAGGGCACAACAGGACTAATAGTGAGCCCTGCTAGGACAATGGGACCTTAGAAGTTGCCTGAGGATGCCCTTGGCCAGCCATTTAAATAGTCAGCAAATGTCAGAAGAAGAAGAAGAAGAAGAAGAAGAAGAAGAAGAAGAAGAAGAAG
>JAXCMG010000018.1:34610426-34660071 GCA_034642415.1 Podarcis siculus | reverse complement strand
AAGGGGGGGGGGGGGGAGAGTTAGAATCCAAAGGCTGTGTAACTATTTTTTTTTTTGAATTATTTTTTTTATATACTTTGTTGGGGCGTTTTTATTAAAAGAAAAAGGGAATTCGTGGAAGGAAACTGGGGTGGACCTGGGGGAGAGAATTTTTGCTTTTTATTTTTACTTCTTTATTTTTTTAAGGTAATGATGATGATTGTATAATTTAAATTTGAATATTGGGTTAAACAAATTAAGTTGTAATTGGGAGTGAGAGCTTGTAGAACCAACGTTATGAAAGGGGAATACAGTAGGGATGGGGAGGGGGGAGTCCCAGAAAGTGGGTAATGAAAGTAAGGTTTCAAATGTATTTTATTTTTGTTTTATTTTTTGTATTTTGGAAACTTCAATAAATATGATTAAAAAGGAAAGAAAGAACTGTAGAGTGTGAGTGCTTATATTTCAACACATGTGCCTGTCCAAGTGCTATGAATCAGTTCTTTTCTATTTTAAAAAATTATGTTTTCTTCAAGAACTGAGTGAATGCTTGCAGAGAAAACAGCTAGTTTGGAAGCAAACCATAGACTCGCGGTAAATATCACTACATATAGTAACAATAATGCACCACATTAATGTAAGCAAATATGTTAAGTAAATCACATCACCCTCCTTTCCAGTCCCTGGCACATTAATAAGAAATCAGCCTCCCCTTTTTCAAATGTGTTTAGAAGGAAAACACACAGCCTGCCTCAATTTTACATACCAATTTCGAGAGAGAAAACATTTGAAGAGAAAAGAAAATGAAAAGAAAACTGAAGCAAAAACAACCCCTTGCTGCCTTTTTACACAGCACTGAAAATTATAGCCCAGCTAATAAAATGAGGGTGTCCTACACACGCTCTGATATTGTATAAATCATGAATAATACATCAGGAAAAAATGAGAAACTCCGATGGAATCAAACCTATATGGAAATAAATAAAACATACCATCAGAGCAGCAATCATGTTTGCTGTGTTGATAAAAATGCGTGTTTGTATTTGCGGGGGAAGGGATGGCGCCAGGAAGCAATTCTAAATGTAACAACAACAACAGTGGGTAGCATGACAAAAGGAGTGGTAATTAACAGATAAGCATGCAGTTCACCCCAAATGCTTAGATAAGGATGGTGAGGTGGAGAAAATGAGGTAAAACAGGAGGAAGGAGAGAAAGGAATTATCTCCCAGTATTAAGAACCAAGGAATTGCAGAGAAAATGCTCATTGGACGCCATTCTTTCTGAATTACATACAAAGAACATAGGAAGCCACCTTATACTGGATCAGACCATTGGTCCATCCAGCTCAGGAGTGTCCACATTCACTGGCTTCACATTCTACAGGGCTTCAGAGAGTGGTTATTCCCTATCTTAAATAGGAATGTAAGAATGTATCATTTTCTGCTCTGCCCCATATTCATCACACTTGGCACTGTTTCCATTTTGCTGCAGTCCATCTTCTGTCCCAAACAGCACTATTCACCTGGCAATCTGCTGTGGTGAAATTGTGTAAAAAAATATGGTTGTGACTTTCCCCCGTCCCATTTGTTTTGATGCAAAACAAACACAATGCAAATTTGGTGGGGTGGGGTGGTGTTGTGTGTCAAGGTCCCCAGGGCCGCCCCAATAACTCACACATCACACGGAATTTTTGTTTAAGGTTTTTGACATAATTTTGGCCACAACTTTATTAAAATACAAAAATGTGAGTGGTTGCTTAGGCTTTGGTTGCGACTATCTGCCCCCACCGTGGGGGGCAGACTGACATTCTGCACGCCTGCAAAAGTCAGAAAAGGGGAATACACTTGGGGCTAGCGACAGAGCAGGGAACCTGCCCTCAGCCCACCCCAAATGCAGCCAAGAGCTCTTGCAGTGGCCCGAGCCCCCTTGACAGGGTGGACAAGCAATAGTTAGCCCCCGATTCCTTTAACGGAATCCCTTGCAGCAGCAGCATTAGAGGGGCAGGCACTGCCAATCCATGCCCCTCAACCAACCAAACCATAAAACAATGCCTAACCGCAACCTTACATGTTGTGACGATTTGCTACGCAGTAGGTAAAAACCCCAGCCAATCAGCCAGATGGACAAAATTCCTACCGGGCCCCTGCCCCAAGAGCAGATGACCCCATGACAGGCATAGCAAGGTCAAAGCGAACAACCCTAATTCTAGGGAGGGGGGACGGGCAATCTGATGCACGGGCAAAAAGAGGAAGCCCTAGCCTCGTGCAAGGAGTTTTAGCATTTCTAGCTGTCAATCAACAAATGGCAATATTAACTTCTTCCCAACAACAAGGGAAGCCCAATCACAACAGTGGCCAATGGTCAATTAGCCCGCCCCACAACTTTGGAGTGTCCTGGCAATCCCCACCGCAACACGTGCTCTCCATGAAGGAGAACACGCTATGTAATAGATTATGTATCAATTGCAGACTGAAAGCACCAACAATGGCAAATACCAATTTTATTCACTTTTCCAGATAGAGGATGAATAAGCAAATGTTGGCAATGCCATGTCCATCTTCACATTTGGGGGCAAATGTGACACACTCTGACTCTCCTAGGAAGAAGACTCAAAATGATTTTGCTCTGGCATGAAGTTGGGCAAGTGTCAGGTGGGACATCAGGCCAATCAGAATGGGGAAGAAGCCAGGCTTTATAAGTTGGCTTCCACCCACAAATACTCCCCTTTTCTCTTTGTAGTACTCTACCTCTCTCCCTCCCCCCTTTTTTTCACTGGCTAACAACAGCTCTTCGGGATTTCAGACAGGGGGCTTTCATAGTCCTGTGATGGGGTTCCTAAGATGAAGGAACCTGGGTACTTTCTGCACCACCTGTTCTATCCCTCAGCAATGGCCCTTCCTCCATCCTATGTCAATGATAGCCAGCTCCTCCTTTCCCTGACACACCAGTAATCAATTTCCCCTCATTTTGAAAAACTTTCAGCAAAAGAGTATTGGATCTTTCTGGGTATGTTACTTGATAGGCAGTGGCGGAGCTACTCCTGCAAACTGGAACTAAGCGTGGTCACACTGAGCCTCCTGCCCGGCCGTGCAGTAGGGGGCCCAGCCAGCCAACCCGGCTGACGCTGCCCTGCTTTGAGGGGCACATTCCTCATGGTGTCCTGTGAGCACAGCACCTCTTTGTGAGACTCACAAAAGTGGCACGGACTGGCAGGGCATAATGAGGAATCCCCCCCTCAAAAAAAACCTGTGCTCAGGGCAACTGCCCTCCCAGCTCCAGCCACGAGACAGGGTGAGCTCCCCTTGTTCAGTCCCAGCTCCTGCCAACCTAGCAGTTCAAAAGTACACCAAAGCACAAGTAGATACAGTGGTACCTCAGGTTACAGACGCTTCAGGTTACAGACTCCACTAACCCAGAAATAGTACCTCTGGTTAAGAACTTTGCTTCAGGATAGGAACAGAAATCACACAGCAGTGGCGCGGTGGCAGCGGGAGGCCCCATTAGCTAAAGTGGTGCTTCAGGTTAAGAACAGTTTCAGGTTAAGAACAGACCTCCAGGACAAATTAAGTTCTTAACCTGAGGTACCACTGCAAATAGTTACCACTCCGGCGGGAAGGTAAATGGCATTTCCGTGCGCTGCTCTGGTTCGCCAGAAGCGGCTTAGTCATGCTGCCCTAATGACCCAGAAAAACTGTCTGTGGATAAACGTCCGCTCCCTCGGCCAGTAAAGCGAGATGAGTGCTGCAACCCCAGAGTCATCCACAACTGGACTTAACTGTTATGGGTCCTTTACCTTTTTCTTTTGTTGTTGCTCAAGCAAGTCATTATGTCCTCCATGTTTTCCACTTGTGTGTAGGAAACTGGGTGCCCCCAGTGCTTGGTGAGTCATGACTTACCCTCCCCTCCACTGGCTCACTTCATCATTCCTCTTTTCCTAAGCTTTCTCAAAGAAAGCTAGGGGGTCTCTCTTGTTCTGGCTTTCATGGAGGGTAGCAATGTTCAGTCTGTTTCCAGTGTCAGTTTTGTATGCCTTCATTCATAAGTCTGTCTCATGTTATTTCAACATTAATATCCTCTTCTGAAATCCACACAAAACGTATTTTCCACATGTACTTTGGGCATATTTTCTTACTTAATATGCATTAACATCAGCATCAACTGTACTTATGACTCACCCTTCCTCCAGAAGAGCCTGGGACAATGTACAAAAAAGGATAAAGAACAGAATTACATCAATGATTAAAATGAATACAGAACTGAAATATTCATAAAACGGCCATTCCACAATGTTTCTCTCTCTCAAACTATGCAGTTCTAAATACATATTTATCCTAAAATATGCTTTTATAGAGATGAGAACTCCGTGGCAAAATTCAGAGAACAGAAAGATCTGAAGGATAATTATATTCTTTTGTGGACCGGAAAAGTTCAAGGAGAAGAGGAATAAAAAGTTGCGCATCTTCTCCTTCCTATTGCAATCTGATGTGATGGTTTCTGCCAAAGTGACATTTCATGGAGGGAGGTGCCTGGCTTCTCAGCAGAGGCAGTTGTGGCCATGGCGCTCTCTCTCTCTCTCTCTCTCTTTTTTTTTTCCTCCTCCTGGGACTGTTCTTGTTGTACAGAAATTAGGAATAAAAGAGCAGCTCTACATACTGCTTCCTGCAGTGGCCAACCAGCTAGAACCGTAGAACAATAGGAAGTTACCTTAGATTGAGTCAGAAAATTAGTCTGTTGAACTCAGTATTGTCCACACTGACTGGAAGTTAGGGATGTGGGGGGGGGGTTGATTTGGTTCTCACTCAAAGTTGAGCGTACCCAATTTGCATTTTTGGAAACAACATGTGAACTGAAACCCAGCCATCATATGAAATTCTTCCAAATTTTGCAATGCAGTTCTCCAGTCAAGTAATGTGTACAAAAACACATATACTAGAGTAACGTATGCATAAAAATGAATATATTAGTGAAAATAGCATACATATAAGATCAGTCCTGAAAGACCTACATTGGCTCCCAGTTTCTGAGCAAAATTAAAAGTGTTGGTGCTGACCTTTGAAGCCCTAAATGGCCTCAGCCCAGTATGCCTCCAACACCATTGTTCAGCCCGGACACTGAGGTCCAGCTCCGAGGGCCTTCTGACGGTTCCCTCACTGCGAGAAGGGAGGTTACAGGGAACCAGGCAGAGGGCATTTTTGGCAGTGCCGCCCGCCCTCTGGAACGCCCTCCCATCAGATGTCAGTGAGAAAATGAAATTGACAGATTCACTCATCCCTATGAGCAGTGTCTGTCCATGGCTTCACACAAAATCTCCAGTGCTGGGGACTGAATCTGGGACCTTCTGCATGCAAAGCATCCAGTCTCCCACTGAGCTATGCTCCTTTCCGCTATTGTGGGTAGCCAATGGCCCTCCTCTGTTTCATGAATTCACTACCCTTATGTAGAATACCTTCATTTATAGCATCATAAAAGTACAACACATTTTTGTGTTTGGGAGCTGAGGAGAATGACACGAATTTTCCTCAAAACTAACATTGTCTTCAGCCTAATAATAATAATAATAATAATAATGTATTATTTATACCCCGTCCATCTGGCTGGGTTTCCCCAGCCACTCTGGGCAGCTTCCAACAAAGCATTAAAATACAGTAATCTGTTAAACATTAAAAGCTTCCCTAAAGAGGGCTGCCTTCAGATGTCATCTAAAAGTCTGGTAGTTATTTTTCTCTTTGACATCTGATGGGAGAGTGTTCCATAGGGTGGGTGCCACTACCGAGAAGACCCTCTGCCTGGTTCCCTGTAACTTGGCTTCTCGCAGTGAGGGAACCGCCAGAAGGCCCTCGGTGCTGGACTTCAGAATGATGGGGGTGGAGACGCTCCTTCAGGTATACTGGACCGAGGCTGTTTAGGGCTTTAAAGGTCAGCACCAACACTTTGAATTGTGCTCAGAAACGTACTGCCTTATTTCTTCTTCTTTTTTTTTGGTTTTTCTGGAATTGACCACAGACTCTGCGTATCTGGCTTTTAACCAGAAGATTGGTGGTTTGAGTCCACCCTGGGATGGCTGAGGGGGGCAGGATTCCTGCATGGCAGGAGTTTGGGACGGATGACCCTTAGGGTTCCCTCCCGACTATACAATTCTGCGATTCACCCCGAAAAGCCGCATGTGTGCCTTTCAACTCTGTAAAGCGGAGATAAACTGAGCTCAGCAGAACGAAACTGCAAAGCAGCCATTGTACATATTTCATGGAACTCCAAAGAAAACATTCAAGGACAAAGGCTCCATTGCTAACAGCCCTCTTTAATGAGCCTCCAGTTTCAAAGTGTTTCTCTTGCCCCTAAGATTACTTGTATCATTTTATGTAAATTGGTTGCATCGCTCTCTTTCTCAAGGTTCCGAGTAATCTATGCATATCTTTATATTACTTTTCAGAGCCATTAGCCAAGATGAGTTCATATTTTTATTCCCTTTGCAGGCTGAATGTGTTTTATTTCTTTGGGGTGGCAGCTTTTATGATTAAAGTCAGCAAAACTTGATGCTTCCCATTACCTAGATTTCTTTCCCCCCCTTCCCCCCCTCCTGCAACTCCCAATGATTTATTAACAAAAATCAAAGTTTGGATATTTAATAGACTCTACTTTTCATTTATCCTGTCTTCTCTACATTCCCCCTGCCCCCTCCCCAAATGGAAAGAGTGTTGACCTGATCAGAATAGCTTTGAATACAAAATATCAAAGAAAGCTTGGCTGGGTTTTGAAGGTACGTCATGTCAATTTATGCCTTGAGTGATTTCTAAATTATGAAAAGGACGATGGAAGTGTGTGTGTGTGTTTGTGTTAAAGGAAATCACACACAAAGGGGAAAGTATAGTTTGGAAGGATGGAAATCGTATCTGTTTTTGAGAGCTCTGGACTCTCTAATTTGTGTATATGAACTTTAGGACAAATAATGGTAAAGGTAAAGGGACCCCTGACCATTAGGTCCAGTCGTGGCCGACTCTGGGGTTGCAGCGCTCATCTCGCTTTATTGGCTGTGGGAACCGGCGTACAGCTTCCGGGTCATGTGGCCAGCATGACTAAGCCGCTTCTGGTGAACCAGAGGAGTGCGTGGAAACGCCGTTTACCTTCCCGCTGGAGTGGTACCTATTTATCTACTTGCACTTTGAGGTGCTTTCGAACTGCTAGGTTGGCAGGAGCAGGGACTGAGCAACGGGAGCTCACTCCATCGTGGAGATTTGAACTGCCAACTTTCTGATTGGCAAGTCCTAGGCTCTGTGGTTTAACCCACAGTGCCACCCGCGTCCCATTTTAGGACAAATACAGAGGAACAAAAGAACAGCCCTTCTGGATGGGACTAGCGGCACATCTAGTCCAGCATCCTGTTCTTCACAGTGGCCAACCAGATGCCCCCACAAGCAAGACCAGAGAGCAATAGCACTCTCCTCAATTGTCAATCCCAGAAACTGGTATTCAGCACTATCCTGTCTTTAAGAGTGGAGAGACAGCTACTTAGGCATCATAGCTATCAGCCATAGATAGTCTTATCCGCCATGGATTTATCTAACCCCATCTTGATACAATCCAAGGACCCACCCAATTGATTGTTTTACATCCCCTGGATCTGCCTCTTCAGCCTCCATGTATTCATTCACAAATCTGAACCATGTTTGCACATATGCAGTTGTATGAGATCCAGCTGTGAGCTCCTTCTGGCAGTTGTGGTGCATAATTTTAATGAAACAGATAGATGATAGATGATGATAGATAGATAGATAGATAGATAGATAGATAGATAGATAGATGATAGATAGATGATAGATATAGATAGCTAGATAGATGATAGATGATAGATAGATAGATGATAGATAGATATAGATAGATAGATAGATAGATAGATGATAGATGATAGATAGATGATAGATGATAGATGATAGATAGATAGATATAGATGATAGATGATAGATGATAGATGATAGATAGATAGATAGATGATAGATAGATGATAGATAGATAGATAGATAGATAGATAGATAGATATGATAGATAGATATGACAGATAGATCATAGAATCATAGAGTTGGAATAGACCACAAGGGCCATCGAGTCCAACCCCCTGCCAAGCAGAAAACACCATCAGAGCACTCCTGACATATGGTTGTCAAGCCTCTGCTTAAAGACCTCCAAAGAAGGAGACTCCACCACACTCCTTGGCAGCAAATTCCACTGTCAAACAGCTCTTACTGTCAGGAAGTTCTTCCTAATGCTTAGGTGGAATCTTCTTTCTTGTAGTTTGGATCCATTGCTCCATGTCCGCTTCTCTGGAGCAGCAGAAAACAACCTTTCTCCCTCCTCTATGTGACATCCTTTTATATATTTGAACATGGCTATCATATCACCCCTTAACCTCCTCTTCTCCAGGCTAAACATGCCCAGCTCCCTTAGCCGTTCCTCATAAGGCATCGTTTCCAGGCCTTTGACCATTTTGGTTGCCCTCCTCTGGACACATTCCAGTTTGTCAGTGTCAGTTTTTCAGATGATAGATAGATAGATATAGATAGATAGATAGATAGATAGATGATAGATAGATGATAGATAGATGATAGATAGATATGATAGATAGATTATAGATAGATAGATAGATAGATAGAGAGATGATAGATAGATAGATAGATAGATAGATAGATAGATAGATAGATGATAGATACATACATACATGATAGAGATAAGAGATAGAGATAGAGATAGAGATGACAGAGATAGAGATAGAGATAGAGACTTCCCATAAGCATTTTATCGGCCACTGAGAGACCAAGATTCTAGGCAAGATGGGTAACTGGCCTGATCCAGCAGGACTCTTCATATGTTCATTCCTGACCTCACGCAAGATACATTTCTATGAAAACCAACTATCTGTACAGCTGTGAGACAATGAATACTACTTGAACAAGTAAGATTGTAGAAAAAAAAGATGAAGAATAAAAACTATTTTTTTAAAAAAAGCCATTTGCATTCTATCTTACACTGTTTCTTTTACTTTACTTTTCACCCATTTTACCTCACTTTTCAGTGCAAGATATTCACAGTGGCATTCAAAACACGCTATTGTGTTGTTGCACCATAGAGAGAGAGAGTTGTGATGAAAACTCACAAGCGAGGGATTAAACTTAATTGTTTTCAGAGCTAAAATAGATAAACAGTGCAATCATGTTTGATCAGATTGGCTATAAGGGAAAAAAATTAGATACAGTTGTAATTGAAATTATTCACACACACCCCGAATATTACAGACCTGGAGGCCATTGCTCATGAGGAATGGGTTAAGATTCCTCAGCAACACTGACGGAAACTGCTGCCTGGCTATGCATCTCATTTGCAGCAGATCATAGCAGCAAAAGGCAGCTCTACTACATACTGAAGATACTTGTGAGACAGGAGAAGCCAGTGTCAGTTGCAATTTTGGCTGAATTTGGGGGAACCACTTGAAGCATCTGTTGCGTTCAGCTATTTCAATTGCTTTTGCTTGATTTGCTCATTGCAAAGAGCTGAAAGTCTGTAAATTTTGATAATGAACCCGATTTGCAAAGGGGGTTGAATAATTTCAGTTGCAAGTATAATTATATTGAGTTAAGCAAAAGCACACCAGAACCATTAGAGTTTACAGTAGCCATATCAGACACCTTACACCAGACTCCCCTCACGCAACTGTCATCTAGCAGCAACTTTCCCAACACAGTGAAACAGGACCACTTCTTCACGTCTGCTGACTGGCTAGGTCTGTTGGTTTCTTCCTCTTCCTGAGTTGCCTCCATTCTAGCTAATCTTTATAAGAATCACTGTGTAACTTAAAAATTCAGTGCTTCAATTCCTCTTCCCTCCTCATCCCTTTTTCATTTTGTATCATGTATTTTAGTTTGTTAGAGAGCAGGAATTATCTTGTTTGTTATTGATCTTATTTAAGCCACTCCTGGAGCCTTTTTAGCTGAAGAGCAGAGTGAGGGGTATTTTAAATAAACAGCTTCTTTCTTTTAACAACTTGAAAGAAGCAAATTCAGCTTCAAAGTTCTGTTTAAATGCAAATGTTTGCAATCAAGCCTTGCAGAGGAAATTTCATTTTATCACTCTGTGAATTTATAATGCACAATTCATAATTCATTCCCCCCCTCAATTTTTAAATAACTGGGGTATCACAGACATGTTGTACATGTTACTAGGCAAGTAGTTACTGAAATATTGAAATCCTGAATTGCAAATGGCAAAGTCATGCATTCCAAAATCTAATTCACAAACAGAAGGACCGCGTGGCAAAAACAAGTCATTACCCAGGATACAAATTAAGCAAATGATTCATAGTCAAATCCCACAGAGGCTTTCATGGTTGCAAAAGAGAGAATTTGTCAATGGAAATAAACATTCAAATTGGAATACAAATTTGGGGGGGGGGGAGTCCCTTTTCAGCCTATGCAGTTTCCTTCCATCCATTTACGGATGACTGCAGGTTCTACGCAGTCAGATAACAGGAATGAAGGTGCAGACACTTTTTTAAGGGGAAGTGAAAGTGTGCTCCAAAATCTTAGCTGCAATGCATAACAGTAGTCAGGTCTATTTAGTCAGTGTCCATCCTCTCTCCAAGGTCTCTTTCCGCAAGCCTTCCCGGTTTGTCTATAAAAATTTAAGCATCCTGCACAGCTAGGCCTAAAGGCATCTTTAACTTAATTTTTAAGAGCTGCAAGAAATGAAACATTTCAAGTATCATTACGAAGCAGGGTGACGGGGGCAGTGAGGGCAGGGGATATATGTTCACTAGTTGAAAAAATAAACCACCCTATTATTGCCAGATGGTAGTGAGAGATACAGTACTATCTCACTGGAAGCAAAAGCACCAAGGATGTTAAGTCCAAAGTAATCCTAAGGAAACTTTGACATTTGGGAATGATTCACAACAGGGATGCAGAACCTCAGGCCCATGGGCCAAATGTGCCCCTCCAGACCTCTATATTTGCTCTTCAGGACTCTCCCCCAGGTACTCAGCCCCTCCACAGGCCACATTCATTACAGGCCCTGCTTGTCACCTTACGTGTTTTTGGCTGGCTGCTGTGTCTCTTGATTGTCTGGGATAGAGAGGAGTCTGAGGAGGAGGAGAGTTTGGACTTGATATCCCATATTTCCTGCTCCTTAAGGAGTCTCAAAGCGGCTAACATTCTCATTTCCCTTCCTCCCTCACAACAAACACTCTGTGAGGTGAGTGGGGCTGAGAGACTTCAAAGAAGTGTGACTGGCCCAAGGTCACCCAACAGCTGCATGTGGAGGAGCGGAGACGCGAACCCGGTTCACCAGATTACGAGTCCACTGTTCTTAACCACTACACCACGCTGGCTCCAAGTTTGCACAAGTTTGTGTGCAAGCAAACTTACTTTACACAAGTGAATTTTTGCATTCATTTCTCCACCCAATTTTGCCACTCACCATGGGATTTGGCCCTCAGAAGGATACCTGGAAGGGAATATGCTCCTTGGGCTGAAGACATTTCCCTATCTGTGATTTACAAGACCAGTCTCCCATGGTGGTCTCAGCAGGACCATATAAAAACAGAAAGTGAGTGCAGGTATCATATTAGCTCTATTGAGGCATTCATATTGTGAATTCACTTCATCCTCCACAAGTTGGAAATGCAACTGTCTGCAGCAGGGAAGCTTCTTCAATGCATGGAGGCCCTCTGTGTGATGTACAAATTGTGGAGGGTGATGGGGGGGGATAGAGGGCAAAGTTGGCATGCTCGTCCCGACTCTCCCCTCTTCAGGTGTGAAGTTAGCACACAATATGAATGCCTGCATAGGGGGTGGGTTGCCTGCATAGTGGGAATGCCTTCAGCAGGACTTATGAGCTGTGCACATACTAGCATACTGGTGAGTATGTTGCTTCTCTCTCTCTCTCTCTCTCTCTGTGTGTGTGTGTGTGTTTGTGTGTGTGTCTGTGTGTGTTTATCAGTTTCAATTTTTTATAATCCACTTTTCCATAGCAGTTTCAGTTTTTTTTAAAAAAAACAACAACCAGAAGCCCATGTGAAAATTCATTAACATTACTCCTAATGCACACATTTTCGTATACCAATTCCCCCTAACATAATGCATTTTTGTGAGTATTTTGCTAAGTACAGCCATACCTCGAGTTACAGATGCTTCAGGTTGTGTTTTTTCGGGTTATGGACATGCTGAAACTTGGAAGTACTGGAACAGGTCACGTCCAGGTTTCAGCAGTCGTGCATGCACAAAAGCGCTAGATCACGCTTTGCGCATGCACAGAAGCGCCAAATCGCAACCCGTGCATGTGCAGATGCAGTGCTGCCAGTTGTGAACGCTGCGGGTTGCCAACGTGCCTCCCGCACGGATCACGTTCGCAACCCGAGTTTCCACTCTATATGCATTTTTGTACACATTACCTGACTGGAGAAGTGTATGGGAAAATTCAGAGGAGCTTGAATATTGAAGGCTGGCTGGTGTTTTGAAATTTGTGAATTGGGTAAGTTCACCTTCAAATGTGAGCTGAATCAAGTTTCTTCTCCACCCTACATCTTAAGGGTATTCACATGAATGCCCCCTTCTGCTTTGAGAGGTGGCATTCCTCTACCCCCCACCGCCCAATACACCGGCTGCATCCCCTGTTCTTATGAAAACTGTGTAAGAAAAACACAAACATAAATGAAGCATTATTATGAAGTACTATTGGTGATTTCCGGCTCTTATCTGTTTCTTTAATACAGGCATCCCCAAACTTGGCCCTCCAGCTGTTTTGGGACTACAACTCCATCACCCCTAGCTAACAGGACCAGTGGTCAGGGATGATGGGAACTGTAGTCCCCAAACATCTGGGAGGCCAAGTTTGGCCATGCCTGCTTTAATACAAGAACTAATCTTATAGATCAAGGAAAGTCTGGGCTTGTGTCTTTACAAGACATCTGAAACAATTAATGGATGATGCTTCACACGTCCACATAAAATGTGTACAGTCCTATAGCAAAAAGGGAATAAACTGGTTTTCTTGGCATTGTTAACCTTCTTGTGAATGCAACAGAAAAAACCTCAGGCATGTTTTTAAAAGAAAAAGAAACCGACAGCTTATCAGTATGAAGTTGATCAATATGGAGACCCCAAAAGAATGGCATGACAAATATACTGCTCATTGCATAGCACTATAAAAATCACATCTCTCTCATATGCACAAGAAACGAAAAGCCTTTCCAACTCCAAAGTCTGTGTTTGCAATAAGCATGTATATTAGCATGCCCCGCTTCCAGAAAGGTTGTCATCAAACCTTAAAGGGCCGTGTGCATTATCTCATCTCTGATTTTTATCAGGATTTGTTATTTTCTCTACAATAGCAAGATTTCTGAGCTTTTCAAGCAGGGTTTCTGCATCTGGCACATTTACACCCATTCAAAGCCTAACGAGGGAGATTCTTGCCGTCATCAGTAAATATTGTACAAGCTTATAACAGCTCTTTTAAAATCTGGTTTTATCGCAAGTGCTTGAGAAGAAGAATGGATGAATCTGTCCATTTTTGTTTCTTTCAGTTTCTCATTTCCCTGGCCTTCTCCATTGGGGTAGAGGTCCTGCTTGCAGGCTTCCTGCAGTCATCTGATTGGCTACTGTGAGAACATATGGGCCAATGGTCTCATCCCATCAGGCTCTTCTTATGACAAAGCTGTATGCTCCATGTGGTCTGCACTTGCACCCCTTAGGTTAGCCTGATGGCCTCAGGTGTGGTTGAAGTAAGCATTGTTGAAGAAAGAGTCAACTGGCAGTCCAGCCAACTTCTGTATGTGGAATTGGGGAGGTGTCATTTGTCCTTTGCCATAGGAAGCAAAATGCCTTGGGCATTCTGCAGCACGAGTATTTCATTTCAAAATCATAGCACCTGATGGTCCTTCAGCACCCATCCATTCATTCAACCAGATGGATACCAGGGTGACTTACAAGACAATTAATGAAAGCACAACGGAATACAAACATCAATATAAAAACCACACAAGCAAGATCAGATAACGAAAGAGAGGTGGAATGCAAGCAACATACAAAAAGGTCTCCATCATCCAGGACCTTGGGCAATCTAAACCAGTGGCTCCCAAGCTCCCATGCCCTAGAGCACTTGGAAATTGCTGAGGGTCTTGGAGGGCTGCTTTTCCTGCCTTTTACAACACAGTGCTATATGTTATATGGTTTTAAACTGTATTTTGACAGGCATGGACCACCTGAATGACGCCTCTGGGCCACCGGTGACTCACAGATCACAGCTGAAGAACTCCAATCAAAACAGGCTTACCCAAGGCCTGGGTGAATGGAAGCCTAATGAAGTAGAGCAGGGATAGCCAATTGGGTGCCCTCAAGATGCTGTTGAAGTATAACCAGGGGAGGGGGGTTCAGCTGGAACTCGCAGTTCCAACACTTCTCAGGTGGGCACCATTGCCATCATAAGAGAACAAGGGAAGAATTTGTGGTGAGTTCCAGGATCTGTTCTTCTAGAAAAACAGCACTGACTATAACTTCCATGTAGTGATGTATACATCCAGTAGTATATATCCAGTAGTGATGTATGGAAGTGAGAGCGGGACCATAAAGAAGGCTGATCGCCGAAGAATTGATGCTTTTGAATTATGGTGCTGGAGGAGACTCTTGACAGTCCCATGGACTGCAAGAAGATCAAACCTATCCATTCTGAAGGAAATCAGCCATTAGTGCTCACTGGAAGGACAGATCGTGAAGCTGAGGCTCCAATCCTTTGGCCACCTCATGAGAAGAGAAGACTCCCTGGAAAAGACCCTGATATTGGGAAAGATGGAGGGCACAAGGAGAAGGGGACGACAGAGGACGAGATGGTTGGACAGTGTTCTCAAAGCTACCAGCATGAGTTTGACCAAACTGTGGGAGGCAGTGGAAGACAGAAGTGCCTAGCGTGCTCTGGTCCATGGGGTCACGAAGAGTCGGACACAACTAAACAACTAAACAACAACAATAACTTCCATGAATTCTGGTTACTGGCCATGCTGGCTAAGGCTGATGGGAGTTGAAGTCCAGCTATATCCTGAGGGAACCACATTGGCTATCCCTGAAGCAGAAGGTAACCTCCTTTTTTACAATAATCAATGGGCATGTTAGCAGGAGCCTCAATAAAATTCATCCTTTATATCTAGTCTTTCCTGTGAGTGATATGAAAGGTGAAGGCTTAATGGAGGTATGCAAAAACCAACAAACTCTTCACTGTGATCTCTGTGCATACCTCCTAACAATGGGGAGGCAGCAGAGAGATAGGGATTGAATATGAGCTATGATTCTCACATTTAATGAAGTATAACCCACTTGGCTCCCTGCAAGTATGAAAATGTAATTTACGATATTTGTGATATTATTACAAGGCACTGTGTGCTCCACTGCCTTCCTGGCTAGTGGACACTGCTGTTAGGAACTACAAGGAGAAGATGCTTATCATCTTTAGTTAGACCTGAAAGGTCTGTGTCTAAATAACAATGGTGATAAATAATGATGTTGCAAATCCTTTTATTCTTCGTCTTCTTCTGAAAAAATAAGGAAGGAAGGAAGGAAGGAAGGAAGGAAGGAAGAGCTTCTAATGTGAGTGGTACTGGATCTCTCTATTAATAATAATGATAAAGTTAAAGGTACCCCTGCCCGTACGGGCCAGTCGTGTCCGACTCTAGGGTTGTGCACCCATCTCACTTAAGAGGCCGGGGGCCAGCGCTGTCCGCAGACACTTCCGGGTCACATGGCCAGCGTGGCGAAGCTGCTCTGGCGAGCCAGCACCAGCGCAGCACACGGAAACGCCATTTACCTTCCCGCTAGAAAGCAGTACCTATTTATCTACTTGCACTTTTAGGGGTGCTTTCGAACTGCTAGGTGGGCAGGAGCTGGGACCGCAGACGGGAGCTCACCCCGCCGCGGGGATTCGAACCGCCGACCATGCGATCGGCAAGCCCTAGGCGCTGAGGATTTACCCACAGCGCCACCCGCGTCCCTATAATAATGATAGAAACCCATTAAAACAGTAAAGTTTTTAAAAGAATGTTTTGAGGGGGGGAATGCAGAAAGGGAAAAATCAAATTAAGAAATATACTGCTGTTGTTTTTAAAAAATGCAGTATAAGCAATACATCAGTAAGTATCACAATGCAGTTGGCATTGATATTCTGTGATAACATGCAGGTACTTAATATTCCAGCAATGGAAGAACAAATTCCTGCATTGCTATGGCATTGTCTGAATGGACTTAGACCATAGCCGTAATTCTCATGGCTGTAGTATAGGTCCAGCCAGTTTCAGTGGATATATTTTAAATACAAAACAATAAAAGGATAAACAATATATTGTTATAATTTACAACAGGGGGCATTTTTGTTTGTCAAAGAGCTCTGGTTATCAGACCGACAACAAGATGAATTAAGATCCTGTCAAGAACCAGGAGTCAGATTTCTCTCCATCAGGTGATGGAGAGGAGGTCTCTAATTTTGAAGGGGAAGAACATACAGGGCCAACTCCAGAGGCACTGCTACCCAATGAACCTGTGTGGCAGTACTCTTCCCCAGGGATGTGGACCTGCTATTCTCCAAGGACTGCACTTTTTCCTGGAAGACCTGAGTCTCCCCTGCTTCATTGCACTAGGAGACTGCTAGAGAAGGCTGAACCTCTTTAGCAGAGCAGCACCTTTCAGCACGGGAGATGCTAACCTAAGGCTGAACCTGGTACTACTGCTATAAAATGACTCGGTTTCAGCGTGTTCCTTGTTGGAGCAACTTCAGAGCTCCATGTTTCCCAGAGTCCAGCCTGAACCCTGCCTTGTATCCAGTCTTTCATTCAGGCTGAACCTTGTTCCAGCTTCCCCTGTGCCCAGCCTGAACCTCACCTTGCCATGCATCCTGGGTGAACTTTGACACACTACAGGGGTGCATGAGTGGAGGCTGGTTGCACATTGAATATTTAGGCCATCTTTTTTCATGTATTCTATACTATACTCCCAAGGGAGGATGCAAATATATCAGGTGCATAATAATTAGGTTATTCAGTCACAATTGGGCAGGAAGTTGCAGGAAATTGAAGTGGTGGGGATGAGCTCAGGTGACCACCTTTAGGCACCTCTGAGAGTGTTTGGTGCTTCTTGTGACTGGCCACATAGGGCCTTGGAACCCATGGGCAGGATGTGGAGCATCTTTGAGGCTAACCTGTCTCACAAGCTATTGTAGGGCCCTTGGAGAGGATGTATTAAGAAGGCTCCTCCTTTGGAGGACTGGAGGCTGAGGCCAGTCAGTAAGGAGAATGGAAGCAGGGTTTAGAGGAATTCAGATCACCTACTTACCCCATCTCTTGATGATCCCCACTGACCCTGACAAATTTAGATCACCAGTCAAGCCATGGGAACCACTTAAGAGAAGACATGCAGCTCTGGACGCTGATTCACCAACTTTGATCCAGAGAGTACAACAGCATTCTTTGCTTGTGGCAACTAGCAACTGGATTTAGAGGAATGGTACCTCTGATACTGGAGCTAATATATAGCTGTCATGACCAGTAGTCAATTGAGAGCCTTGTCCTCCACAAATGGACTTCCTTTGAAGTCAAGTGACTTCCATGAGACTACTCTAAAACTTGAGTAGTCCAGTGAAAGTCAGGGGTCCATCCTTGGGTAAATTCAAGGTAAATAACATAAAAGCTGTGCTGGATGAGGCCAAAGAACCCATCTAGTCCAGCATCCTGTTCTTGCAGATCCCCATGGGAAGCTGGGAAGCCTCTGATACTGGAGGTAATATAGCCATCATGACTAGAAGCCATTATCCTCCTTCCATGAATTTATTTTTAACTCCTCCACTTCCACAATTTAGTAATCCAGTTGTTCAGGAGTCTTGTTACAGGGAGTAATCTTATTGTAAATTACTTGCCCTTGATAATCCCCAATAGTTTAAATAAAAAATATCAATTTTTTTCTTTCAAGGAGATGTATAGGAGATAGAGCCACTGGGTTGAATCCAATAGAACTCCCTTCTCTTCCAATAGAACTTCCTTCTCTCCTCTCCTCTCCCCTCCCCTCCCCTCCCCTCTCCTCTCTCCTCTCTCCTCTCCTCTCCTCTCCTCCCCTCCCCTCTCCTCCCCTCCTCTCTCCTCGCTTTCTCTCTCCTCTCCAACTCCACATTTTCACAATCAGCTCTTATGGGGAGGAGAGGAAGGGGAAGTCCCATCACACACGCAAGCATCTGTTCATGCAATGTTTTGGTCACTGTCACCAGAACTAGTAAGTGCTTCATCCACACACTGATATTTTTATTTGTTGCTGTTAATTGAATTTTGCAATTTATATGGACCACCTTTTTTTATTGTGATGCCAACGATGATGATGACGACGACGATGAGACATGTATTGGATTGTCACTACTGTTAGCTGCTTTGTGGGGGGAAATAATGAAAATGTGAAATATTAACATTTAGCTTTATTTAGCGTGTGTGCGCAGACAGTTTCAAATGCCTAACTAAAGAATTTTACTAAGCTTGCAATCACTTTAACAAAGGTTCCCATGTTTGCATTTACTGCCTTTATACCAAGGGCATTCTTTACTTTCACATTATAGCATCAGGAAATATGCTACTTTTGAAGCTCAATCTCTTTACCATGTTCCCCTACAGTGCAACCACTCAGAGAGCCATCAAAGAGCTGTGGTGGATGATAAAAACAATGTGTTGAAGAATCAGCCATTCATTCTGATCTCACCTTCCTCCCCCTTTGTTCTTTTCCTTCTAAACACACACACTCACTCGAAAAATGCTTGTTTATTACCTAGAAGCTCAAGCTGAGTGGGGGGAAGCAGGGAAGAAAATTATGAGAGATGACATCTAAATGGTTTCATGGATAAAGCAAGCGTATTGATATGTAGACTGTTTGCTTTTGCAGATTAAAAATGTATGTTACACTTGAGGTGTTCAAGCTGTGGAGCATATTGCAAAGGCAGGTTGCAAATTGCTGTAACTGATACGCTATTTGTATGAAAAGAACATTGAGGGATATGTAAATGTAGCATTTGATTATGTTGACCACTCAAGAGCGGGACAGTAAGATGGATGAAGCAATGCAAGGAAAGAGAAGTTTTCCAAGTGACTGTGTTTCCTTCAAAACTGATAGTGACAAATGCCGTTTTGATTACAACACCACCATTGCTATGACTGAAAGAAATGCAAGAAGTTTTATTTTAGGAGCTTAATTGACAAGCAGCTACAAGCAATCTCTCTCTCTCTCTCTCTCTCTCTCTCTCTCTCTCTGTGTGTGTGTGTGTGTGTGTGACCCCTTCTGGACTTACCACTTCCCCTCTCTCTAATAGCAAACTCAAGTGTGAGTATCAAAAGGATTGTAGTCAAAATAGGGCTACAAAGAAACAAGAAGGAGGTATTGGTATACTTGAGAGAACAGAAGTTCTTTCTTTCTTTCTTTAAAAAAAGCTAAAGGAGCACAGAAAGGTGGTGAAAACTGAAGAGAAAGATGGGAAGTTGAAGATGGGGTTGACTACCCTGGAAGAGGTGATGGCTATTGGCTAAAACTTGAAACAGGATCTCAGCTGTTAAGAAGTGAGGAGATATTGCAACATTTCTTTGCAGCTCCCACATGTCGGTACAGTTTCTGTACTACATTTTACTATGATTTCCACTGAGGACAGGGTTGTGGTGTAGCAGAGTTTGCCTTTTCTATCACCAGAAGACTTGGTTAAGAGGCTGGCTTGCTGCTATAAAGACTCTCCTCCTTCAAGAGAGGGGAGTGGTTGTGGGCAGGATCCGATCCAAGCCTCAAGCAGGGGACGTTAGCCCCCTGCCGCCCACTCACCTGGCTGGCGCACCACGCCCACGGGCAGGCGGCCAATCAGGCAGCTAGAAGGGGGCGTGGATAGCAACTTAACTTGTTGCTACGCCAGCCACACGGCCTCACTTTTTGTCGTCCCATTGCGAGGGGGCTGGGGCATGATGGTAGGGGCAAGACAGGATGAACCATGCCTTGCAGTATCTTTCATAAATATTCTATATAGTTTTCTCCATCCACCCCTGAATAACAGATTTCTGAAATAAATTCTGGTTCATTGTTTGAGTCTGCCATAACTGCAGATCATCCACCATAGCTCACTTGCGGAACACATGGTTTGAATGTAAAATGCCCCAGGTTAAATCCCTTGTATTTCATGTTAAAAGGGCATTGAGGGCAAACTGCATGCAATCTGAACTGAGCACTCCTGCACAAATTGCCAGCACTGGAGCTCTGATTCAGATTGTCCCTCATTGCTACCTTGATCCAGATGAGATTAGGGATAGTGCATTCCAACTCGCCATGCATTCCAGAACCTCCTGAATCATCCCAGGACCAACAATGGCAATGGGTCCAAGCAAAATCCAAAGCAGAAGGTTAAGTAGCTTTGTTTCTGAGTCCTTTTCAGAAGGATGAGTATTGCACTGAAGAAAACTCTGGATCAGGGTTCCACTGATGATCCAGAAAGGGGAGGAGCAGCAAGGCTCTTCACTCTGGTCATTACTGGTGCAACCTTTTCTTCTATCCAGCTCCTAATTATGGACAGCAATTCTGCAGCTTCTGTGGGCCTGTTCCTTGCCTTGCTGGGAGGTAGTAATGGAAGGAATAGTACACAGGCCGCCACCAAGAAAAAGAAAAAGAGAAGAGAAGTGTGCTATATTTATGGCTCAAGCTATACAACAATGATATGTTTTGGCACAACCTCAGATCCCCCACTTTCCTCCCAACTGAGATGCCTTAAATTGACTTAATCTGTTAACATGCATCCTCAGCAATTTCTCTCTGGGATTTATTGGATTAAAACCTGTATCCCTGCTGCTCCCTGGCCTCTCAATTTCAGATCCCATTTTATGGTGAGACTCCATCGACGTTGTCCATCATGAGCTGGCATTATGAAAATTGGATTGCTTTTTTTATCCCCATTATGCAAAAGGTGGTTTGATACCAGGCACACAAATATGATTACATGGTTCCCCTCTGGCTCCATCAAGCTCCTGTGGTGCACTCTGTGGTGCACCATGAAAATAACTACATAATAATATACTGTAGTGGCATAATGAAAAACATACCTGGACCCCAACCCAGTAAATGGATCATTGTTCCAAATGGTGGGTACCAAGCTTTTGTTCTGTGACTGTGGAAGGGAAAAGAAACAGACACATCTGCACTTGTGTGATGCTGCCATTGCAGTGCAGACACTGTAAGTAGAAATGACTGCAGGGCATACTGTGGCCTAGTGATAAGATTTTACATAATGTTATTCAGATTAACATAAAATCATTTTATTTCACTTTAATATTGCATTTTGTAAAGAAAGAAAGAAAGAAAGAACAATATTTCATTTTTAAAGGGGTGTGCTTCGATTTGCCAAAGGAATTTAACCTTGGGGTAATTTATTTGGTTCTGAGTTTGACTTCTATGGAGTTAAACTTCTTAAACCATTAGGCTTGGTGATCAGATGCAAATAAAGAAAATTTGAATCTGATCCAATGATGGAGATGGGCCAGTAACACTACTTTCTGGTTCATGTCAATTTTACATGTGCTTATTCATAAGTCCATTCCATTCTGTTTCCACATTAATCTGTGATTTTTTTATTTTAAAAAATACAGAAGCGTGCATTTCAATACTTTATCACAAAATACATATTTTATCTCAAAGTACAATTCTCTAAACATATTTAATACTAACATGTGGGAGGATTATGGATTGTGGAACATTTTTGCATCAAGAACTGTAACATGATTCAGAGAAATGAAAAATCTGGAGAACCGATGATTCACATCTTCATATTAGTCTGGAAGATGTGATTTAGATTGGTTTACTTCAAAATGCATAAAAAAATAAACTCTCTTCCATCCCTATCCAACAGTCATCACAAATGAGTCTTGAAACCAACAGGTTTTCGGAGCCCAGGTTTTCAGGATCCTCTAGTGCAGGATGTCTGCATGAAATGAAATCAGTTGAGTTACAAAAGAAATTGCTATCTCCAGTAGTTGATTTGGGGTGATGATGGAGGTCAATTTGGGCTGTCTCGGAGATCCCAAATCACTGAGGGAAATGATTTTGGATGAGCTTAAAACAGAATGCCAAAAATCACTTAAAGTCACTTAAGCCTCCCTTTGCCCCGGTGTAACTGTGTGTGTGAAGGAGAGGGATTGAAACCATTGCCCCTTCCCAGGCTGGTGCTTACAATCATAGAATTATAGAGTTGGAAGGGACCCTGAGAGCCATCTAGTCCAACCCACTACAATGCAGGAATCTCAACTAAAGCATCCATTACAGATGGTCAGCCAACCTCTGCTTAAAAATCTCCAAGGAAGGAGTCCACAAACGTCCAAGGAGTCCATTTCACTGTCAAACCACTCTTACTGTCAGCAAGTTCTTCCTGATGTTCAGTCAGAATCTCCTTTCTTCTAACTTGAATCCATTGCAGAGGCAGGTTTAGGAAAGCACGACTGGTTCACCTGTACTGGGTGCCGAGCCAAGAGGGTGCAGCAGGGGGTGATGCCACACTGACAAGCAATGGAAGGTGAGAAATGGTGGGGCATCAAGGTTTTGGCATTGCACAGGGCGCCACTGAAATTTTAAAGCCAGAAGTCCTCCACCATCCATTGGTTTGGCTCCTACTCTCTGGAGCAGGAGAAAGCAAGGTCTCTCCATTTTCCATGTGACAGCCCTTCAAATTTTTGAAAATGGCTTTCATATCTCCTCTCAGTCTCCTCTTTTCCAGGCTTAACATATGCAACTCCCTCAACTGTTCCTCATAAGGCTTGGTTTCCACATCCTTGATCATCTTGGTTGCCCTCCTCCTCCTTCTTAAATTGTGGAGCCCAGAATTGGACACGATATTCCAGGTGAGGTCTAACTGGGGCAGAATAGAGTGGTACTATTACTTCCCTTGATCTGGACACTGTACTTCTGTTGATGCAGCCTAGAATAGCATTAGCTTGTACCTTTGTTACAATATTTCAGCTGCTTAGAAACAGCAAAGGACAAGGGGCAAATGCAACAGGAGAGTAAATGACGTGGCAGGTATGAAGTCCAGTTTGAATTGAAGATTAGCCTTTTCTGTCAGAGTGACAGACAGAATCAGATGTGCCACCATTTTGACCAGGCCACTGAACTGGTTAGTACCTGAACTGCTTTTCCTTCATTTCTATGCAGAAAGGGCATCAGAGCCACTTCATATGCCATATTACAGGTAGCACTGAGGAAAAACAAACCCCCAAAGTTATCCATTCTATTTCAGTGAGGTGAAGGGGAGTATTATTCCTGCAGGAGGATAATGTTTTCAATAGCTTGGGTGGGGGAGAAAAGGGCAATAATCTGGAAATTAATCAGAAAACTCTTCAGTGAAATTTCGCCTCATTTCATTTCTTATTGGTTGCTGATATTCCAAGATGAAAGAAGGAATAGTCAGAGAGGGAAAGACCGGGAGAAAAGCACAGTGGGTAGAATCCTGTTAAGTTCTGCTCAGAGAAGACCCACTGGATCTAAGTTAGTCTTGTCCATATATTTCAACAGGTCTACTCTGAGTGTGACAAACTTTGATACAACCCGCTGCTTCCTTCAATGATATTAATAGGAAACTGAATCCACAGTTGTTCCCAAAATTCTCCACTCTATTCATGGATAGTCAAACTGGGCAAGCCATTTCATTGGAAGTTCACAAGGAGAGAATCAATGTTTTTCAAAAGTTCATTAGAAATTAAAAAATAAAATAATAATATAGTAACGGAAAGTTCTTTCCTGAGAAATTCCTATTCAACCTTAATCCTAGTATGGAGGCCACCAAAATCAGTTCCATGTGAGTATGTTCTGCCGTTCTACATACTATAACATTTGAAAGTCACCTTGCCCCCACATGATTCAGCCTAGAGGCTCTCCACATCAGTGCCAGTGGCTGTCAAAGACTGCGCTTTTTGGTCTTGAAAGTGTGGAAATAAGGGACATGACATGAGGCCCACGTAGGTGATATTAAAAGGAGTCAAGGCCTAATTGAAAGGCTGACACACAAAGCATAGAGAGAGCTGAGGAAATGAACTCAACAGCATCCACAAGGCCAGCTCTGAGAAAGAGGCATGGCAGTCTGGGAGGACAGAGAAATCAATCTTCTGGTGTGACATGAGATTCCTTTGATCAAACTAATCTTTTCATACCTTTCTTCCCTTCTGTTGTTGTTCCGAACATCGTTTGCCTTCAGGGGAAGAGAAAGAGAGAGTGGGAGGAAAGAAAGAGACAAATAGACTGGCATTCAAAATCTACCCTCACAGCACATACTCTGATGGTTCATATAGGTGGGGATGGGGCTCCACAGGCACGGATTCTGCTCTGCACTGATTGCTGAATTCACTGCCAGCTCCTGCCTTAGTGCAAAGTTGGTTAGTGCTGCAGATGTGTTGTGAAGGATTGGTAATAAAGAAAATGATGCATACTTGGTGGTCGGTGACTAAACAATCTTGGGCAAATAGAGGCAATGCCCAGGCTGGATGAAATGCTGATTGAAGTGGATTGAAGCACTGATTGTGAAGCCCTTTAATTGACATTTCATATCTTTCCAATCCAAGTAGTATGCTTTAACTAATTAATTAATTCAATATTGTTTCCATGAAAGAGCAGCATATTACACACTGCAAAAAATGCTTGCAATTCACTATTTAACAACTATATTCACAAAACAACATAAGCTTCCTAGTTACATACATACCAATTAAACTCCAAACATTTGCCACTTTCATAATCCTATATATAACCCCTTTCAATTCTGTTACCAAGGAGGTTGGTTCAACTGGATCTCTGCACATGTCCTGGCCAGTGCAAGGGTACAGTCATTGAAAGGGCACAGAGGAAGCAAATCTGGGCATAGAATGGCTACCTTCATTAAAGTGTGATTAGTTATTCTATGGGATTGAGAGGTACAAAAACTCTAGTTGTATGCTTAATGCTTTATTAGGTGCCCAATAATTTGCCAGCAGCAAGTATCTATTTGGTCTTCATAATCCCTGAAGAGAACAACAGTTGTTGTCCCACAGGTAACTATAGCCATCTGCATCTCCTAAGAATAGCCTCTAGTACCCAAGGGGCAGCTCTGTGTCACTCAAGTTCAATTAATATATAAACTCAGGATATTGCATCCCAGTTTGCTCTTTGCCCTCACCTTCCACCCCACCCCAGACTACCCAGCCATCCTATGTCAAAAAACCTGAACTCAACAAATTCACCTCTTCCTTATATCTCCTTCTGTCCCTCCTCCTCCTTAGGTGTTCCCCCCATGTAGGTCAGTACCCTACTTCATTAACAAACAAGAAGAAAGTTTCTACCATTCGTAGACCCTGATATATGAGGCAAAATGTACAAAATGTACTATTCTTCTCTTTCTTTTTGGGAGAGGTGAGTGAGAACAGGATAGTTTTGTTGGAAGTGTTGGGATGCAACCCAGCTTGCACTGGATGTTGATGTGTCTGCGTGGGAAAGAGTAGATAGAGATGCACCTTCAAGATTCCTAGACCATCTCCTGACCTTCCTTCAGTGCTAGACAGATACTTAGGGTTGCTGGCCTCATTTCCTACTTTCTACTTCTTCATCCTCACCCCAGGAAAGCAGACATCTTGTGTGTGTCTTCTGCTGAGATATGAGCATGGATTGCTCACTGCATTCTCCATCTTAGTTAGAATCAGGATATCTCCTATCAACCATGTTTTCCCTTCTTAATTTCATAAACTCCAGTCTCATTGTGATTATACTATGAACATATTCTGCTCTTCCAGTATTGATTCAGTGTTCAACTTCTGCTGATGCATTTAAACTCCAAATGCCATAAAGATTCTGGTTTTATTTTGACCTCACCTCCTGGGAAACTTCCCGTGGGTACTCATGTCATTTACTATCTCTCCTGAAGTAACACCATTGTCCAGTCCCAGGGACATCACTCCCATCCAACCTGGGCTACTATCCCATCACTGCTAATAACAATTCATCATTTCTCCACTGGGAATTCTGGGATAGGTTTTAAGTTTTCCACCACTGCTGCCAGTGCTGGTAATACAAACTTGGCTGCTTCAGGAACGCTGGGCGGGCAGGAAAGGGGGGGGAGAGAGAGAGAGAGAGAGAGAGGGAGGGAGAGAGAGAGATGGGTAGTATTTTACACCGCCTTTCCTGGTATGTCCCACAGAGGAACCTACGGTCTTCAAACAAAAACATCTTGGAGGTCCCAGGCCACAGAGAGGTTAGGCTGGCCTCAACTAGAGCCAGGGCTTTTTCGGCTGTGGCCCCAATCTGGTGGAACGCTCTGTCACAAGAGACTAGGGCCCTGTGGGACTTGACATCTTTCCGCAGGGCCTGCAAGACAGAGCTGTTCCACCAGGCCTTTGGCCAGGGCACAGCCTGACTCCCTCCTTTGGCAATCCTCACAGAACTCTAGCCCAATGGTTGCCATTAATCTGATTTGAATTAATTTTATAATGAAATGATTTTAGAATGTTTTATCATTTTACTGTTGTTAGCTCTGAGTCCGCTCTGAGCCCGGCTTCTTTTATTATTATTATTCATGAACACACATGATTGTCTGGGCCCCAGTGCATCACTATATGTGGCCCTCAAGACCAGAAATATCACCCAGCTCTGGTCTACATGTTAGCTTTATGCATGGAACTAAGATGTGGGTAGAGTTAAAGTACACAGTATATAACTTACTATGCTCATTCATGAACAATACAGGGCAACTAATACAGTGCTATAGTTGCTGAAATAAATGTCTTATTCATGAAGCAATCCTACAGGACTGCCTTCACAGATAAGCAGGCATCACTATATCCAAGTATCTATGAATAAGCATATTTTGACTGGTTAGTGAAAGCACTTGAAGTGGTAGCCTAAAAGAAAATAGAATATCTGAAAGGCAGGTAGTGGAGCAAAATATAGAAGGGAGGACTCTTGGGAACGAATTCACTCACAGTTAGTGCAATGATCTCCCTTGGGACATGACTAAGTCTAGATGAGCTCAAGAGAAAACTGGATTTAAAGGTAAACTGCAGAGGCTTTGTGGAAAATTAAAAACCAACTCATAAGATCCCAGGAGAGGGAAGCTGCCTGTAGGAACTGTTTAAATATGTTGTTAATGCTGGATTTTAGCAAACATGAGTCAGTTATGACTGCCTTAGGATCCTGAAGAATTTGATCAGCGGATATCTCATTTCTTCAACTGAAGTAATTTATACATGCAACACCACCTCCCTCCTTCCACCAGCCCAACACAGCCAAAAGTAGAAGTTGCACAGCTACTGGGAGCCAGTAAATCAAGCAGTGAATCTCTTTCCCCCCCATTTACAGCTAAGGGCTTCATTCTCTTGGGATTAATCTGTCAGGGGCTGCATTCTGAAAGTTTCATCACACTAGAACACCAAAGAAGCAGAATGTGGGAAGATTCAAAGTAGAGAAAGAAAGGACCTTTGCACACAGTCGCCTCCATAACTTCACCAGAATCTGCTGTACAAGAATGGCAGATGGCACCCACTATCTAGAAAGGTGGTAGATTCTACTTCTCTGGAGGTTTTCAAACAATTGGATGGCCATCTGTCAGGGATTATTTAGCTGTGATTCGTGCATTGAGGGATGGACTAGATGAACATTTGGGCCCCTTCCAAATACTGCAATTCTATCATTCTATGACATAATCATCAGAGGCAAATCATAGCCAGCCCTGCCATTAGATGCTTTTGTGTGCTAGACCTGCCCTCAAGGGGCTGCCTCTAACTCAGAGCTTCTAAATGTTTCAGTGTACATCAACATAAAATGTCAATACAATATTAAAACAACACATGGGCAACCCAGTCAGATGGATGGGGTATAATATCATCATCATCAACAACAACAACAACAACCCAGATAATAAAAATTGAGAAAATTAAAGTGAAAACTATTCAACCAGTTGAAACAACACAGGTTCCCTCTAGATGACCTATTTATTGAGTATTCATCCTGATCTGGTTGCACAAAGCATACATGGAGTTAGATTATATCCAGTCTTTTTTGAGCAATCAGTCTGATTTGTTTGCAGGGCTTTTTGCAGCAATGAAAATTCACCCTACACTCTTCCTGATTTGCTTGCTGAGTGTTATATGGCTTCCTGTTCGTCCCATATGTGTCAACCCATTTCCCCATCACTTCCCAAACAGTGAAATGTCTGGTTCTCTTTTAAAAGTAGATTTGTTGTGCTGGGGAGACAGAGCCCTTGAATCCACTTTAATTGTGCAAAGCTAAAGCAAAGTTTTGCCCTTCTGTTCCTCCTGCAAAAGAGTGACAGTCTGGAGGCCCCAACAGTAAATTTTTAAAAGCCAGGGCAAATAAAAATGTCTTAACCTGGCACTGAAAAGAACACAATGTCGGCACCCGTCTTACTTCCTCCGGGAAGGTATTCCAAATAATGCTGATTCATTGTATATTATGGAGACAGGTAGTCTCTCGTACCTGTGCATTTCCCTGTACCTCCAGTATCTTCAGCATCTTCAATGTATGTGAACTCTTGCCAATAGGACTACGCTGGGGGGAGGGAGGCTATAAAACAAGTCAAAACATGGCAGAAAATATAATGGAGCCTACCACCGCTGCGAGAAAGGTTCTCCGCTATTTCTCATCCCTGACTTGTTGATTAACTTTGCTATCAGACTGGATTAATGCAGGCTGCTGCATCTTTTTTTTTTTCTTCCCAGTCCTCCCCTTTATTTTATTTTTTTGTTGGAGCCCTTTGTCACACGAATGCAGCGCAGAATATTTAAGGTCCTGCATATTCCATGAGTTATAGGAAAGGAGATGGGGCTGGGTTGACCTTTTCAGTATTCTGTATTGTTACTAGCTATAGCCATTCCATTCATTCTGCTGATTTTACAGCCTTTCTGAGCTCTGGAGAGCCTTGTGGAATGGCCACCCCAATCAAAATACAAAATGATGAAAGGTCAGAATTGTAAAGCACACGAGTGTGTTTCGGGGAATATAATGCAATGCAATTCTGAAACCTTGTCCTTGGGCCAAAGTTTGTAATGAGAACGAAAATGGCAGTCCATGAAATTGTCCTTGTAAGAGGCACGGGATGAACAGGACAGGGATCCACTCATCTGCACACCTTTGTGCATAGATAAGCACATCCACTAGTCTGAGTGTGCTCCACACAACCCAAAAGAAATATCTGGCAGAACATTGAATAAAACATCAAGGATCACAGAGATCACTAGAAAATGCAGTCCTAATCAGCAGAACTCCAGATGGAAAAAACCTTTGTGTGAAGAAACTCCTCATCCACCTGGGGCGATTACAGTCATACCACTCTAAACACCAGACCCAGGGATGGCAACAGGGAACAGCATGATATTTTTGCCAAAACTGGGGTTTAGGGAAAACAGTGGCTCTCCGGATGTTGTTGGACTTCAACTCCCGTCAACCCAGGTCAACAGGGCAAATGATCAGGGATGAGGCAAGTTGGAGCCACGCAACAGCTAGAGGGCAATAGCCTCCCTATAGGTTCCTAGTGAGTCTTTTGGTAGCAGGAAAGAGAGGAAGCTTAGGGGAAAGACCACAGCTCAGTGGTGGAGCATCTCCTTCATATGCAGAAATTGTCTTGTCCTAGGCAAGAACCTGGCTGCTGAATTCTGCACCAGCTGCCACTTCCACGCATTGAAGTCATCCAATCTAGAGATTGCCAAAACACAGACAACATAAATTAGGCTATCCCTGTCCAGATAGGGGTCAGCTGGGCCACCAGGCAATACTGATGAAAGGCACTCAGTGATACCAAAACCACCTGAGCCTCAAGTGACAATAATGGATTCAGAAGTACCCCAAGCTGCATACCTGCTCCTTCAGAGGGAGTGTAACCCCATCAAGATTAGGCAACCTCCCATCCCTCCTGTGTCTCAGCCTTATCTGGATTGAGCTTCAGTTTGTTGGCTCTCATCTAGTCCATTATCAAGGCAAGACAGTGGTCCAGCATATCCTCACCTGCTGATGTGAAGGAGGAGTAGAGCTGTGTCATCAGCATATTACTAACAACATAGTCAAAATTTCCAGATGATTCCACTCATCCGTTTAACAGCATGGGGGATAAAATTGGACCCTGAGGAACCCCACATTGAAGGCTCCATGGAGCCAAACAGCACTTCCCAAGCATCACCCTTTGGAAACAACCATCCAAGTAGGACTGTAATCATTGCAAAGCAGTGCCACCCATCCCTAACTCACACAGCCACTGCAGAAGGATACCACGGCCGATGGTATTGAATGCCACTGAGAGGTTGAGGAGCAGTGCTTTTTTTCTGGGGGCACGCAGGGGTATGCATACCCCTAAATATTTTGTGAATCTAAGTTTGGCCTCATTAAGTAGAAGTATTTCAATATGAGTAGGTGAGTAGGAAAATGAGAGGACCTCTAAACATTTTTTTAGGGGGGGAAGCACTGTCAAGGAGAATAAGAAGGGATACATTTCCCATGTCTCTTTCTCAACAGAGGTCATCATACAGGGCAACCAAAGCAGTTTCTGTGCCAAAACTGGGTCAAAACCCTGACTGAAATAGATTACAAAATCAGTATTAAGCAAGATGGATCAATGGTCTAGCTTGGTATAAGGCATATTCCTTTCTACCTATATCTAAGGGAAGGACTGTAGCATCTGCTTTGCTACAGAAGATCCCAGATTCAATCCCCATCATCTCCACTAAGGGTTGGAAATGTCCCTTACCCAGAACTGAATGGACCAATGGTCTGATTCAGTATAAAGCGGTTTTCTATGTTTCTATGAAACCTTATTATCAAGGACTCACAGAAAGTTATAGACTGCCTTTGGAAAAGAGCCAAAGAATGGAGCAACTCTCTCTAGCTGCAGCTTATGCCAACAGAAGTTAGAGGTCACTGCCCTTCTGCTAGACATAGAAGAGATTAGTCCTTAGGTGAGAGAAGTGAACAGATTGCTATATGTGGGAGGAAGTTCCATGGCCTATAGTGTGTGGCTTATTAGAGCATGAAAAATTACCAGAAGGGAGGAGAGTTTGGGAGACTCCTGGACAAGTGCTGGTGGGAACAAGTTGCCCTAAATAAGGACCAGTGGGGGTGTTCTGTCTCAGTAAGCTCAGCGTGTATTTTCCTATAGCAGCTTGCCAAAGGCAATTCTTGGCAGTTCTTGCCATGCAGTTGTATTTTCACATGGTTACCTGTTGCACCTGTCAAGCAGGCAGGGCCGGTTGGTCCAAGATGAAGATCGACAACTGTTCCATTTTTCAAGGAACATGTTCTTTCTTAGCAATGCTAAATTTTCATAGTAGGCGAGGAACTTTTCCCTGAGATAAGGAACCGGTGGTAAGCCCTAGTGAATCTGGTCAGTGCTCGAATGGGATCATGTCTGGAAGTCTGGGAGCAAGTAGTTAACCAACCCAAAAGGGACGCAGGTGGCGCTGTGGGTTAAACCACAGAGCCTAGGATTTGCCAATCAGAAGGTCGGCAGTTCGAATCCCTGCGATGGGGTGAGCTCCCGTTGCTCGGTCCCTGCTCCTGCCAACCTAGCAGTTTGAAAGCACGTCAAAGTGCAAGTAGATAAATAGGTACCGCTCCTGCAGGAAGGTAAACAGCATTTCCATGCACTGCTCTGGCTCGCCAGAAGTGACTTAGTCATGCTGGCCACATGACCCGGAAGCTGTACGCCAGCTCCCTCGGCCAATAAAGCGAGATGAGCACCGCAACCCCAGAGTCAGTCATGACTGGACCTAATGGTCAGGGGTCCCTTTAGCTTAGTTAACCAACCCAGTGGGAGGACTGTTAGGAGACCCTGTTCACTGCTGCTGGTTGAAGGGTGACATTTTCTTTCTGGTGTGCATGGGACAGGGTGTGGGATTGGATCCTGTAATTTTGGTGATACAAGGGGGCACAAACACACAGCGCATTGATCATTAGCAACAGGAACCGGGGCTTTTTTCAGCTGGAACTCAGCAGAACTCAGGTGGGCACCATTGTTATTGTAGGAGAAGAAGGGAAGTGGTGGTGGTGGGTTCTGGTACCTCCCTTTGTAGAAAAATAGCACTGTCTGGAACACATTCTACCTGAGACCACCTGAGGACAAAGGAAGTGGAGCAACCTGAGTGATTTGCCAATGTTGGCACCCTATCTCAATGGTACTGCAGTGAATGTACCTTTACCACCCACTTTGGGGGTTGCAGTGGAATGCTGTGTGTGCAGTGAGAAGTGCCCCCCCAATTCCATGATCTGGGTGGTGATCCTGCAAGTAAAAAATGCTCATGAGTGTTTGGCCAGCAGCAGCAATGGTTCAGTTGGAGCATATCTCTCTCTCTCTTTTTTTAAAATAACTTTTTATTCAAAATTAAAACAAAACATATTATCCAGAAACATATCATCCTTATTCCCCCATTTTTCCTCCCTCCTCCTCCCTTCCCTCACAGAACACCCCCACCCCCCAACTTCCCTCAGTTCCAGTCTTTGATTTCTCTAAATATGCTGTTTTCTGCATGTTACACAGTTGTATAGATCCTCAAACTATTTAGTTGATTATTATCAATAAAAAGTTTGTGAATGTTTATTCAAAACCAACCAAGGAGTCCAGTTTGCTTTGTTGCATCTTCAAATACTTTGTAAAGGGTTCCCATTCATCTTTAAAGTCACAGTTATCCGTGTCCCGTAGCTTGTATGTCAGTTTTGCCAGTTCTGCACAGTCCATCAATTTTTCTTGCCATGATTCTTTAGTTGGGGTTTCTTCAGTCTTCCATCCTTGTGTTATTAAAACTCTCATGGCTGTTGTCACATACATGAAGATTTTTTCAGCTTTTTTGGCAGATCTTTCCCTACAATCCGCTAATAAAAATGTTTCAGGTTTTTTAACAAATGTTAAATGGAACATTTTCTTCAATTCGTTGTATATCATTTCCCAATTTTTTAAAATTACTTTACAATCCCACCACATATGATAAAATGTACTCTCCTTTTCCTTACACTTCCAACATAGATTTGAACTAGTTTTGTACATTTTCCCTAACTGCACTGGTGTTGTGTACCATCTGTACATCATCTTCATGTAGTTCTCCTTCAATAGGGAACAATCTGTAAACGGTTGGAGCATCTCAACCTTGAAGGGAGCAAGTGGTTGGCACTGTTCATCATTTTCAGAAGAAACTGTGATGGAGCAATACCATTCAAACAAACATTCATAGTTAGCAGAGGGGGAAGAAGCATTGGTGACGATTGTAGCAATGATACCTTGTAACGTGTTTTCCTGTGTGCTCTGTCCTGGCACCCCCAGTTGCTGGAGTGGAGCAGGCTTGGGTATTGGATGGTTTGTTTTTTTCTCCTACCAGTATGAATGACCATCACTCAGTGGTAGAGCATCTACTTCATATGTAGAAGGCCCCCAATTCAATCTCTAGGTAGGGCTGAGAGACACCCTTGTCTGAAATCCCAAAGAGCCACTGCCAGTCACTCTGGACAATATTTTGCTATCTGGACCACTGATATAATTCGGTATAAGGCAACTTCTTTTGCTCAGGTGGGTGTTTGTTTTGGGATTTGTTTGGGTTTTTTTATTTAAAAAATGCTTTGCATTTGAAGCTGATGCTGATGTTTTAATTATTATGTTCCTTCATTTTTATTTTTATTTTTGGCCTTCTCACTCTTTTTGCCTTTTTGTTTAAATTATTTTAATTGGTGGTTATTGTTTACTGCCGCTGTGATAAATGGAAAGGCATGAGTGAAATTATTCTAATAAATAAAACAATAAATATTTTCCCCTTCAGACTTATTTGGCTCTATGTCAAGGGCAAACGATTCACTGAAAGTTTGCCAAACTAATTGCTAACTTTCCACCATCAGTTTTAGATGACACCAATATTTGAACCTCAATGTCTTGAGATTTGTATCTACTTATTTTCTCATTTATTTCAGAAGTCGGATGCTAATTGGCTGATTGGTAATGCAAATAGCCTCCTGCTGTGGGTGCATTAAATGGTAACAGTTTCGGGTTGCTGGCTTTCTGGTTTAATTGAGGAGCTATTCAATTATAGGTAATAATCATTTATTAGTAATAAGATCTTCTAAAATCCTCGAATCACAATAAGAAGCGCAACTGCAGAATTAAATTGCCTGTGTTTGTTGCAAAACACAGAGTGGTTGATAATAAAAGATTTTGAGGGGGGGCAGCAAAAAGACTAGCCCCTAATACATGAGTGCTTGCATCAAGGCCAACTTCAGAGAACAGGGAAATCAAGAGAAGTCTGATCAAAGTTATCTTTTCACTCATGTGCTCTTACTTTCTTATAGTTTTCAAGAGAGGCTTTCATAGCAGGGGAAAGCTTTTCAATGTATTCAGCTCGAAATAATAATGTGCTTAATCAAAATGATCAAATGTGACATCTAAAACATATAGCTGAGATCAGAGTTGAACATGCCATTTGCCAACAGCACACTCTTTCTAACAAGCTCATTTGTGGTCTCATTTGGATTCCTGGAATTAATTCCTTCATGATATTAGTGATAGTGCCCAGAAAAGTGCCTCTCTGAAGATTGCTTCACACGCTGATATTTTCTATTTTCAGATACGTACTCTATAGTGTTCAATGTGGAGCATATGTATGCTTTATTTCTAGAAGGCTGTGTTATTAGGGTAACTGCTGTTAGTACTGGGCTGAAACTTTCACAATTATCATTGGCTTCTAGCCACAATGGCTGTGCTCTCCATCCACTGTTCGAGGCGGTATTCCTCTGAACACCAGTTTCTGATGATCACAAGTAGGGAGAGCACTGTTGAACTTTGTTCTTGCTTTCAGGCTCCCTACAGGCATCTAGTTGGCAACTGTGAGTACAAAATTCTGGACAAGAGGAGCCTTGGGCCTGATCCAGCAAAGCTGTTCTTATGTTCTTATCCGTTTCAGCCATTTGATTAGTGGTACAGTCATACCTCATGTTACGTTTGCTTCAGGTTGAGCATTTTCAGGTTGTGTCCCGTGACGACCCGGAAGTACCGGAATGGGTTACTTCCAGGTTTCTCTGCTCACGCATGCGCAGATGCGCAAAATGACATCATGTGCATGCGCAGAAGCGGCAAATCATGACATGCAGACATGGGTTTCGTTCTTTTCAGGTTGTGAATGGGCCTCTGGAATGGATCCTGTTCGCAACCAGAGGTACCGCTGTATTTGTGATTCATCCTACAAAAAGGCTATGAGTGAAGAGCTTCAATGTAGTTGCTTTCACATTTTCCATCTGGGGTGGGAGGTTGCATTCACCACATTAAATGTACCATGTGGCTGAGTAGCTTGTTTTCTGTAGGGGCAAAAACTCCCACCCATGCAGGAGTTAAGCAGAGGTGGTTTTGGGATAGCGCCACTGAGAGCCCTGCTCTTGAGAGAAGAGTCTCACATTGCATCAAGGCATATTTTTCAATATCTTAAACACACCACTGACCACCCCCCATGCATTTAATGTAGTTAGTGCAACACTCACACCTTGTGCCCCTTAATATGTTCTCTGTTTTTCCCCTCTTCTTTTGAAAGAGGCAGAAGACAACACACTTCTTTTTTGCAGAGGGAGAAAATCCTCTTGAATGTTGGCAGGATTTGGCCCAGCACAAGCTGCTTGTTCTGTAGGTGAGCATAGAGACTCAAAGATGAGCATTGAAGTTGATTCTTTATTCAAGGAAACAGAATACAAACAGAGAAACCTACAGTGAGACTGGCCCTGGTAAAGCAGTTGCTAAAGTTGATGGTCTGGGCCTCCTACTTCACTCCAAGTCTCCTCCCCATCCAGCTGTTTTGTCTGCAGTCTTAAACGTCACCAGGGAGCCTGCCCAACAACAACCTCTGGGCTCATTGTTCTGCTACATGCAAAAGTCTCTGAGCCCTTGGAGACAAGGAGGGAGGGGAGCTGAAAAGTGTAGGACCAGCAAGCTCCTGCAAATCCGTTGCAGCCTCAGCCCCCCACCTCCTCTTCAGTTGTCTGTCTTACGTCTGCAGTGATTTCTGCCTCTTTTCCCTCTCTCTCACTCAATCCTGTTGCTTGTTCAGCATCCAACCATTCTGCCCCCACCCTTCATCCTCTGACCAGTCTTCTGTGTGTGTGTGTCGTTCCCCCCCCCCCCGGCTCAGAGCCTTCCTCTTCTGAGGATTCCCTGGGGGGTTCTCCAGCTGGAGCCTCCCACCTTTCCTAACCATTCCAGCCAGTCCCTGACGTGCTCCCGTCAATTGTCTAGCGCATTTATACCAGATAGGACTTTTAAACAGAGAAAGTGTAGATTTTAGGATCCAACTCACTCAGCGTCAAGGACAGCTGCAAAGGAACCTGTTAGGAATGCTTGAGGAATTTTATATCTGGATTCCTTTTTTCTTCTTCAGTTTTTTTTAATTAATTTTCACAAAATTATAAGCAAACAAAACACACAAACAAACAAACAAACAAACAAACATAAATCACTTCCCCTTGGTTGAATTTCCATGCACATCCTTATAACGGCTTTCCAAGTCCTAATTCTTATAAACCTAACTTAGTTCATTAACATCTTTATATCTTTTCAATTCAAAATTGTTACATGTTAAACATCACTTAACTTATATAAATTCCTAAGCCAATCTGTCACCTGCAAGCTACTTCCAATTAGTTTAACTTAACAAATTTAGCTAAATAATCGTTAAATTTTGTCCATTCTTCCTGATACTCCTCCTCCTTCTGGTCGCGAACTCTTCCAGTAAGGTTGGCTAGCTCCGAAAACTCCATCATCTTCATTTATATCTGGATTCCAAGGTGAGCTGACATGAGTCACCCCTCGTGGACTAATGTGGAGATCAGGACACAATACTTTTGCAGATTTTGCATTTCATTGACTGTTGTGATACATTTCTCAGCCTGGAAAGTCTGTTTTGTTTTTGTTTTTAACAAATAGAACTTAAGAAGAGCCCTTCTGATTGACAAAGGTCTTTCTAACGCAGCATCTGCTTCTCATGGTCGCCATCAGATGCCTATGGGAAGCCCACAAGCAGGTCAGGAGTGTGACCACACTCTCCTGCTCATCTTCCCCAGCAACTAGTGATATAGTCAGATCTTTGAGGTACACATCATTACTAGCAGCTATTGATAACCTTATCCACGGATCTGTCTTTATTCCCATTTAAACTCAACTAAGTTGCTGGCCATCTTGCAAGAAACTTGAATCAAACAGCACAGGCTATCAGGTTCCCTGCTCAGGCTGACACCAACCAAGCACACCCTTGCAGGAAAAACACAAACTTAATGTATAAAATGGTCTTGATTCAGACGACTGGCAAACAACATGGAATTTCAAAGACCACAACCGCTGCGCTATGCAGGTAGCTAAAACAGCATCACCCACAGGTGCAAAACAACAAAACACAAAAGCAGCTTTCTAAGTGTAGTATATCACTGATGACACTGGCAGATTTATGTGACTCAGCACATTACTTTTCATTGCCAATTATCTTTTCTTTCTGCATCACCAAAAAAAAGAAGATGCCAATTAGCATACAAGGTTCATATGCTAATTTGTATGTAATGGATTCAAATTTAAAAATAATTACTGCAATTTAAATAGAAGTATGGTACATCCCACTATAATAAGGAACATTATTTTCTGTTGAGCTGCTCAGTTTGCTGTCCAGGTGCAAATTATTGATAGGCAACCTCTTCTTCTCCCTTTTTATGGTTCTGCATCCCACTTGGGTGGGGTGCCATTCAAATAGAAAATGCTGCTCCCTTCCTCAAAGGGGAGCATCTTTGCCACACTCCACCCCCCCCCGAAGAAGCATCTAGATGGTAGATCCTGTGGGAGGAGTTGGGGATGACCATGTGGTCTGTATGACCAATCAGACTGAGGGAAGGGGGAGACAAGGCTTTATGAGTCAGCTTTTACTTTTGCTTTGTGCAGTGTTCTCCCTGTTTTCCTATGCAGTATGGGCTACTGCTAGTCACCTGTTTGGAAGCTGAATAAAAAAATAAATAGGGGGTGGTCCTAATATGTCTTCAGACTCCCTTTTTTGTCTACTTCATACTGCTGGGAGTGGCAATTTTGATTGGTTTAATTGGCTTTTAGTCCAGCCAGGAAAGGGATTATAAAAATATATCTGAGGGGATAAATATCTGTGGCCTAATTGGGCTAAGGGTAATATTGAGGTATCCAATGCCAGATTCACTGTGGGGATGCCCTGTGGCTTGGCATACAAATGGTTCACTTTTCAACCTCGTGTACCCAAGAGACTCACAGCAAGGAGGAATGATTCCTTCCAATCCTGTCCTGTATGAACACAGCTTGAGTCTGTAGATGTTTCCAGAATAGCAGAGGAAGATGACATCTCCTGGCTTAGGGAATTTTCCTGACCAGTTATATTTTGTTTTTGGTTCATTTTGTTGAATTATTTGCAGAACTTCCAGTTTTGCTGTATTTTAATAAATACAACCCTTTCCCCACAGTGCTGTTGTATCCTGAGTTTTTATAGGTGAGCTAGCAATTCTTTCAAATAGAAGGGCTGTCTTCTGCTAGGCCTTCAAACAGAGGACTGACCTCTGTTTAGGGTTGCCATATGTCCTCTTTTTCCAGGACACATACTCTTTTTCATGGGTAGAGTCATCATAGCAATTCATAGTTAAAAGTTGAGGTTGGCAAGTGTGTCCTCTTTTTTGCTCTTCAAAATATGGCAACCCTAAGTTGAACATGTGGGCACCCTATTCTCAGTTCTGCTGGAAACTTAGAATCTTTTCTTCCTTTCCTGTTTGCTTATTCTTGAAGACCAGTAATTTAGGTTTCATTCTAAACAAATATGCCAGCAGATTGAGGACTCAATTTCAGGCTTCATCCATTGATGTTAAGCATGTGTATCCTTGTCTTTTAGTATATTTTCCAAGGAGCAGTGGGTAAACCAGCTAATTCTGATGGCAAATAGGAATCATTTCCCACTTAGAAAACAGGTTTTTACATTTGTTCAAGGTAATGAATTGGGGTCTTGAAGATCACTTCTAGAACAAAATGTATTAAGTGAAATCAGGCAGTTAGTTGTCTGTTCTGATTTGTCTAGTTACCCAGATCTTGTGCTTGTGCCTTGCGATTATGCTTCTCACTCGATAAAAAAAAATACAATAAATATGTGATTAAACGGAAGGGGGGATTATAATCAGCTTCCATTCAGCTCCAGCCCAAAAAACTGATGCTTCTTTGTCCCCAGATTTGTTAATTTGCTTTCAATAGAAACATGGAAACAGAAATGGGAAAGATGTTGCTGTGTAGCTTCCAGTATTGAAATGTATGAGGCGCAGTGACCTTAGGCTCTGGAGATTATGTGCCAACCATTTATATGCGCAGCTGTGCAAATTGCCAGAGTTTAATGTTAAATTTGATGGAAAATCATCTTTGCTGCTCTGCATTTGAGGAAAGGACAAGGTTTAAATATTTAATGGGGTTCCTTGCTGTGTGAGCGCATTCAGTGTTGCATTTAGAGGGCAGAAATGTCTCGGAATCCACTTTCCAGAGTTTCCCATCAAGGCGTCTGACATACTGCCTTGTCACCAAAGCACAGGAGAAGGTAGAGGGGAAGGGGTGGGTCCACAAGTGATGGGGAGGGTGCAAAATGTCCGTTTGTAAGGCCTGCCGTGTCCTGGCTCCCACCCAAGAATTGCAACAGGTATACTTCCTTGTAAGTAGAGGAGCTAAAGTCTGTTCTGGCAGACTGACAGGAGGAGAGTAGAAATTGATCCAAAGGCACTGAGGGTGACAGCAAAGAAGTATGGCTCAGTCTAACTCAGGAAAGGCGCTTCAAGGTTCCTTCAATGTAGTTCAGGGAGAAGGGTTAGGGTTTCAAGATCAGGAGCTGTGACCTAAGACTGCACAGGAGCATGAAACACTTCCAGGAATTGGTGCTACCTACCCATCACACTGAGAGATGCGGGTGGTGATGTGGTCTAAACAACTGAGCCTCTTGGGCTTACTGACCAGAAGGTTGGCTGTTCGAATCCCTGCGACGGGGTGAGCTCCCATTGCACGGTCCCAGCTCCTGCCAACCTAGCAGTTCGAAAGCACGTCAAAGTGCAAGTAGATAAATAGGTACCGCTCCAGTGGGAAGGTAAACGGCGTTTCCGTGCACTGCTCTGGTTCACCAGAAATGGCTTAGTCATACTGGCCACATGACCTGGAAATGAGATGAGCGCCGCAACCCCACAGTTGTCTGCAACTGGACTTAACTGTCAGGGGTCCTGTACCTTTACCTTTTTGACCCATCACACTTCTTAATAGAAGCGAGGAAAGTGCAGCAACTCATGATGGTGCCATTGCTTGAGGGTTGGGTTTGCTTCTGTGCCTTGCAGCAGTGCCTGGCTTTCATCCTCCTCTTACAGCTCAGTCTGTACTGGGGAGCTTGCCACCTTCCCTGGCAGAACTGGGGTGCCCCAACATTGGATGGGCCTGTTTCCCTGCCCCCCTTTCCCGAGCCAAAGAAGAAGTGGCAATATTTTCAGAGGGAGAGTCGCAGTGGGAGGGCCTGGCCTCAAGTTGGGGACTTGAGTGGGAGGGCTCTGATCCATGGTCTCTTTCTCCCACTCACCATTCTCAGTGAGGGCCATGACATGTGGCAAATTGGCATTGCAGAACTCATATGAGTTGTCATCCCTTAATTCAGTCATGAGTATCCAACAAAAATCTGGCACTGGTATGAGGGAGAATTTTGTTTCTGTTCCCATTTAAAGCCAAGCCTGCCTAATTTCCATCAAAATCAAACATTCATTTGCACTGCCTTGAAACAATACTCAATAGAAAACACAGTCCTCATTAAAATTTTGTACTTCTCAGATTTTCAAAATGCCATTTTCCAACCAAATAATGTGTCCAAAAGTGACTGTGCTACTAAAGTGTGCATAAAAATGCAAACATCAGTGAAAGTAACACACACACAAATGCTTGATATTGCAAAACACTTCTTTGCAAAATGCATATCTTAAATTGAATGTGAAATGTGTGCATTATGAGAAATTCACACTAAAATGCTGGTGAATTTCAAACTGATCTGGAAATTTGGGGTGCCGAACTTAAGCTTGGGAGAATGAGGAACTGAGAGAAATCAAAACTGACAGATTCACCTCTCCCTTCCTGTTACTGCCATGCTTTCTGTTTAGCTTCTGCACAGGTGCAAGCATGGGGGGGGGGAGGAGTGCAGATCCTTTGAGGCTAAATTGTAGATCATGCTTGAGGATGTTCATGCAGGCATCTTGCCCTGAACCTGTGTGATTGTAGGGTGGCTACTTGCACATCACCAAAAGAGAGGAGATGCACTTTCAATAAAAGAAGGCACATATTTGCATGAATTTGCATGTGCAAATTTATAAATAATTGTCATAATTCAAATACAGTGGTACCTTGGGTTAAGAACTTAATTCATTCTGGAGGTCTGTTCTTAACCTGAAACTGTTCTTAACCTGAGGTACCACTTTAGCTAATGGGGCCTCCCGCTGCCACTGCACAATTTGTTTTCATCTGAAGCAAAGTTCTTAACCTGAGGTACTATTTATGGGTTAGTGGAGTCTGTAACCTGAAGCATCTGTAACCTGAAGCGTCTGTAACCCGAGGTACCACTGTACAAATATAATGCATCTCTCTATGGTGGGAAGGACTGTTTCCAGGTGAGCTGTGTGCCTGTTCAGGTGCTAACTACTTATGGGTAACTTCCTGGTCTCCAGGGTTATTTATCTTTAAAGATGGACATGGACTGGACATCCCTTAAAACAAACGAGTCCTTTAAATAGATTACCATCCTCTGTAAAGTATGACACATCATCATACTTGTTGTTGTTCAGTCATTTAGTCATGTCCGACTCTTAATGACCTCATGGACCAGAGCACGCCAGGCACTCCTGTCTTCCACTGCCTCCTTCAGTTTGGTCAAACTCATGCTGGTAGCTTTGAGAACACTGTCCAACCATCTCGTCCTCTGTCGTCCCCTTCTCCTTGTGCCCTCCATCTTTCTCAACATCAGGGTCTTTTCCAGGGAGTCTTCTCTTCTCATGAGGTGGCCAGAGTATTGGAGCCTCAGCTTCAGGATCTGTCCTTCCAGTGAGCACTCAGGGCTGATTTCCTTCAGAATGGAGAGGTTTGATCTTCTTGCAGTCCATGGGACTCTCAAGAGTCTCCTCCAGCACCATAATTCAAAAGCATCAATTCTTCGGCGATCAGACTTCTTTATGGTCCAGCTCTCACTTCCATACATCACTACTGGGAAAACCATAGCTTTAACTATAGGGACCTTTGTTGGCAAGGTGATGTCTCTGCTTTTTAAGATGCTGCCTAAGGCCTGGCCAGGGTCATCTGTCTTGGATACTGTAGTGTCCCAATAGGTCCGAATATGACCACACTCTATGGAGAGTTTCTTCTGTGGTTGGTCTGATCCAGACAGGCAGCTTCAGTCCTAAATCATTAGCGGTCTGCACACTATGTGATGCATGCACTTGCGGACTCAGCACTGCCTGTTCTTTTCAAACTGCCAGTGCACAGTTATTAATTCACATTTTGGGAGCAGAAGCCAGAGTCTCCACTCCCAGTAAAGTCACTCAGACATAAGAGCTAGAAGGATATTATCTGTCCAATTCATCCCTGTGTACTCCAGCAAAATTAAATGCCCTGCCACTTTGACTTATGGGCTCTCGAATCTGGGCGAACCTTATCAACAACTTTTAGGAGAGATACACACAGGCCTAGCATTTCTCAAACCAGCCATTTTCGAGGGAGTGAAAAGTGGGCAGCACATTCTCAGTCTCCTCCCTCTGGGGACCTTTAGGTAGATGATACAAATTTTAGTTTGAATATAAGCAGCTACCTCTGCTTGAGAGCTGCCCCAGGGGCAATGGGGGTAAGGCACCAGGGCCCTAAGGCCAGGTTCCTTTGCTCATGCTCCATGACATTCTTGTTTACTAAACTTGATTGGGCAAGGAGAGTTGCAAAGTGTTTGCAATGGAATCTTGTGCCTGGTGGGGAAGAAGGCAAGGAGAATTATCATCATCATCATCATCGTTGTTGTTGTTTATTGTCTATACCCCACCCATCTGGCTGGGTTTCCCCTGCCACTCTGGGTGGCTTCCAGCAAAATAGAAAAAATAATAAAATGCCAGACATTAAAAACTTCCCTGAACAGGGCTGCCTTCAGATGTTTTCTAAAAGTTGTATAATTCTTGATCTCCCTGACATCTGATGGGAGGGTGTTCCATAGGGAGGGTGCCACTGCAGAGAAGGCCCTCTCCAACAGCAGGTGGAGCCAGATCCAAAAGCTAATGGGGTCAGAACCAGCAATAGGCAACTAATTCTGCTTTTGTCCCCTGTCCTCCTCCCCACCGAGTTCTACTAAAGTGCCATTCACTGAACTGGTTGTTAAGCTCAGTGTGCCCCCACCTGCCTAACAGAGCAGTGCCCCATTTGTCTTCATGGACCAATCTCCATGAAATCATAGGGCCTTGCATGTAAAAGATCCCAGGTTCAATCCTCAGCAATCCCCAGAATGGCTAGATCAGGGGTGTCAAACTCAAATTCATCGGGGGCCGCATCAGCAGTTTGGTCACCCTCAAAGGGCCGGTTGTATCTATAGGACTCAATATGCGCTCAATATAAAAACAAGTGGAGGTCTCCTGAATGCATGTAAAGTGGAGGTTTCCTGTGTAGAATGGCCGGCGCCGCTAGAGGGCAGACGTTCTCTGGCTTGTAGGCTGCCGCGCATGCGCTGAAGAGGCGGTTTTCTTGTGTCAAAAAAAAAAGCGGAAAAAAAGGTGAAGGCTGGCAGCCGGCAGCGGCTACACTAGCCACATGATGAGGTCTGGCGGGCCGGATTCGGCCCGCGGTCCTTGTGTTTGACACCCGTGGGCTAGATTATGGTGGTGGAGGTGGTGGACAGAAGTCCATAGCCTATGCGGCCTAGGACCCACATACCTACGGGACTGGTATGCCCTGCAGAGGACCTTAAGGTCCACAAATAACAACACTTTGGAGGTCCCGAGCCTCAAGGAGGTTAGTTTGGTCTCAACTAGGGCCAGGGCCTTTTCAGTACTGGCCCCGACTTGGTGGAACGCTCTGTCACAAGAGACTAGGGCCCTGCGGGACTTGACATCTTTCTGCAGGGCCTGCAAGACAGAGCTGTTCTGCCTGGCCTTTGGTTTGGACTCGGTCTGACCCTTACGTTTCCCTCCCCTTATGGTCTTGATTTATCAGCTACTTTAAAATGAGGCTGCATTTTAAATTGCATTTTAACCTGTATTTTAAATTGGTTTCTTTTCTTTTCTCCCCCCCCCATTCCCCCCTAGTATGTTTTTACTGTGATTTTATTGGTGTTAGCCACCCTGAGCCTGGCTCTGGCCAGGGAAGTTGGGGTATAAATAAAATTTATTATTATTATTTTTATTACTCAGGGGAATGTCAACAGAGCTGGCTTACCAGATTATGAAGTAAGTGAAGTTATACACATGACCATCTGCAGAAGGAGGCCACTGTAAAACCATGAAATCCAGTTTCTGTTGTTGTTGTTTGTTTAGTCGTGTCCAACTCTTTGTGACCCCATGGACCAGAGCACACCAGGCACTCCTGTCTTCAACTGCCTCCCGCAGTTTGGTCAAACTCATGCTGGTAGCTTCAAGAACACTATCCAACCACCTCGTCCTCTGTCGTCTCCTTCTCCTTGTGCCCTCCATCTTCCCCAACATCAGGGTCTTTTCCAGGGAGTCTTCTCTTCTCATGAGGTGGCCAAAGTATTGGAGCCTCAGCTTCAGAACCTGTCCTTCCAGTGAGCACTCAGGGCTGATTTCCTTCAGAATGGGTAGGTTTGATCTTCTTGGAGACCATGGGACTCTCAAGAGTCTCCTCCAGCACCATAATTCAAAAGCATCAATTCTTCGGCGATCAACCTTCTTTATGGTCCAGCTCTCACAAGTACTTAATTGCACCACTGGAAGGACCCTGAAGCTTCTCACCTGATCAGCGATGACTTCAGATGGTAGTCTAGCCCTTAATACCTTCACTACACCCATGTAAAAGAATGGGGAAAATGATTATGCAAATCAAGCTTGACTCTCTCTCTCTCTCATCCAAACACAGCTATTGCCAGTAACATCACATGAGCAAAGAAACAATCCCACATCTTTGAAAGCGGTGCCTCCTTTTTATTCTTTTATTTTTCAATATTGTTTTCAATTTACCATGGACCCTAATTTCCCTATCAGCGCCGCTGCTTTAAGCATATTGATTTAGACTCTTCTCTGATCTCTGCTGTGGAGCAGCACTAAACAGATCAAGGGAAATGCTAAAGCGATTCCCTAAAGTCAAATCAACAGAACGTTCCCAATGGGAGGAAAAATGACAACAACAAACTTGAAGAGTGAGTGAGCCCAGATGAAAAGACACACGGCAAGAATACAATTCAACAGCTGCCCCTTTTTCAATTACGTTCACAAAAGGCATGCTTTTGTCTGTACAGCTTTCTTTCAAAATGCAAAATAGCAAAAATGAAACAGGAAATGCTAAAGTAAGGATGCAGTCCCATGCACTCATTTGTCCGAGCATGCCCTATTTAATAAAATATGGCTTACTTGATGTTGTTGTTGCTTAGTCATTTAGTCATGTCTGACTCTTCGTGACCCCATGGACCAGAGCACGCCAGGCACTCCTGTCTTCCACTGCTTCCTGCAGTTTGGTCAAACTCATGTTGCCAGCTTCGAGAACACTGTCCAACCATCTCGTCCTCTGTCGCCCCCTTCTCCTTGTGCCCTCCATCTTTCCCAACATCAGGGTCTTTTCCAGGGAGTCTTCTCTTCTCGTGAGGTGGCCAAAGTACTGGAGCCTCAGCTTCAGGATCTGTCCTTCCAGTGAGCACTCAGGGCTGATTTCCTTAAGAATAGGATAGGTTTGATCTTCTAGCAGTCCATGGGACTCTCAAGAGTCTCCTCCAGCACCATAATTCAAAAGCATCAATTCTTCGGCGATCAGCCTTCTTTATGGTCCAGCTCTCACTTCCATACATCACTACTGGGAAAACCATAGCTTTAACTATACGGGCCTTTGTTGGCAAGGTGATGTCTCTGCTTTTTAAGATGCTTTCTAAGTTTGTCATTGCTTTTCTCCCAAGAAGCACGCGCCTTTTAATTTCATGGCTGCTGTCACCATCTGCAGTGATCATGGAGCCCAAGAAAGTAAAATCTCTCACTGCCTCCATTTCTTCCCCTTCTATTTGCCAGGAGGTGATGGGACCAGTGGCCATGATCTTCATTTTTTTGATGTTGAGCTTCAGACCATATTTTGTGCTCTCCTCTTTCACCCTCATTAAAGGGTTCTTTAACATAAAAAAATATTCCTGGGTCACATGAATGGCCCATCTGGTCCAGCATCCTGTTCTCACAGTGACCAACCAGATGCCTATGAGAAGCCCACAAGCAGGACTTGCAAGTGTTAATCAGAGGCGCACTGTCTCCTGCAGGGGCTAAACATAGCTATCATGGATTGTAGCCATTAATAGCTTTATCTTCCATGTTGGCAATTTTCTCCTTCAGTAGGGATGGGCATATCTGATCCATGCCTGTTTCATATGTGTGCATTCACGGGTCAGTTCCATCCCATTTCCTGCATTAATCTCCCAGGGAAACAGGAAGCTCATTTTACCAGGGGGAATGCCCTGGTGCAGAATTATCCTGGCTACTGCAGTCGCAGATACTATCGTGGTTAATCACAGAAGTGTGGAACCCCTTTCAGATCAAGGGCTGCATGCCTTTGTGGGCAACCTTCCGAGAGGCGTAAGGCACATGGCAGGGGTGGCTGGAGCCAGAGGTAAAAACGGGTGGAGCAATAAATGAAAATTTTAGCTGTTTACATGATACATCCCAGCCAGGCGAAAATCCTCAAGGAAAAAGTGAAGAGGGATATGGCCTGGGGGAAGTCCCAGGGCAATAAAGCAGTTTGATACGTTCTTCCTTCGACTGTCCCCTGATCCCTGCGTTTCCCCACTCCTGTGTAGTACATAAAAAGGTAAAGGTAAAGGGACCCCTAACCATTAGGTCCAGTCGTGACCGACTCTTGGGTTGCGGCACTCATCTCGCTTTATTGGCCGAGGGAGCCGGCGTACAGCTTCCGGGTCATGTGGCCAGCATGACTAAGCCGCTTCTGGCAAACCAGAGCAGCACACAGAAATGCTGTTTACCTTCCTGCTGGAGTAGTACCTATTTATCTACTTGCACTTTGACGTGCTTTCAAACTGCTAGGTTGGCAGGAGCAGGGACTGAGCAACGGGAGCTCACCCCATCGCGGGGATTCAAACCGCCAACCTTCTGATCAGCAAGTCCTAGGCTCTGTGGTTTAAGCAACAGTGCCACCCGCGTCCCTGTGTAGTACAAAGGGAGCTGCTTTGTACCAGGTCAAACCATTTGCCTATCCAGGGCAGTGTTGCATAATATGATCGGCAGCAGCTCTCCTGTTTGAGGTTTTGCTCCAAGACTGGGGGGCTTTGACCAAAATGCCCTCACTTGGACCCCTCCTCATCCATCTTGAGTGTAACTCACCTGGCCTGAGCACTCAGCAGCGGTGGGAACACTCCAAGCAGTACTGCATATCTACCCCTTGCTGCCATTTTTAATTTCCCAAATTACCCTGGAATGATGCTACATTATAGGAATTGTAGGATATTAAACTGGTAGACAAACCTAGAACTGCTCAAAATGCCAGGCCAAAAAAGGAGAGAGAGAGAGAGAGAGAGAGAGAGAGAGAGAGAGATTTAGAGTAGGCATCAGCAGCAGACCTAGCTAGTGGTCCTAGCAATTGCCCAAGGATTCCATGTGATGATACCAGTTCTGCTCTCTAGGGTCTGAGGCAGAGGACTTTCACGTCCCCTGGTATCTGATCCTCTTCCCTGAAGATGCCAAGGGTTGAACCTGGAACCTGGGCCTCCTCACCCCTGGATAAGGAGGGCTATTCTCACCTGACACACTTTCCCATCTGTAAAGTGTAAACTTAAACATCATACCTCCAATGATTGAGGGGTGCTATGATTTGCATACTTGGTAGAAATGATGAAAAATAAAGTTGATGAAGCTAATGGGTTCGTTCTGCTTAGGCTAGCACTCCAGTGAAGAGAATGATCTGCATTAGACTGATTGCATTTCTCATGTTCAAAGTCTTTCCAAACTTTGTCCAATGAATCTAAAAGTTAAGCTTTAATTGTCAGATTCAACTTGAGGAACCTTTAATCAACTGATTGCGGGGCGGGGGGATAACCCCTGGAAGCCTTTGCAGTTTATTAGGTCATCTGGACATTTGTAATTCATGATGTTCTAAATTTATTCACATTCTGATGGAGGCTGCTAAAAACAAGGGAACAGGCCTAAATCATCATAATTTTGTTGGCTCTGATGAATTTGAACCAGTTTCTGATTTCTTTGGTACTCAGGGGAAGGATAGGAAAATTCAAGTTCCAACTAGATCTAGGATAAGGAAGTTTCCTAGCTTCCTAACTGCTACTGGGAATCTGAGGGATGTGAAATGTAAGGCAGAGCAAACATATGGACCAAAAAATGAACAGAATTGGGAGAGGGAAACCCTTTACCCCTTGGAAGGAAAATCACTTTAAAACAGGCTCATGTTCTCTGTTCCCTGCTGAGACGCAGCCGGGCAAGAAAATGTATGACTTGGCCATATAAATATGCTTCTCTCTAATGGAAGGAAATGTCCGACACAGAACATCTTGCACTGAGTCTTCTGCCCACTTGCTTAACCTCATTTCCACCCCTAACTTATTTATGTTGAAGACTCCACCTCTATTGAACATAGCTTAATGGTATTATTTTCAGAGGAACAAACACAGCTGAAATACAAACACTATTAGGGCTCTGACTGTATCTATCAGGAGTTGCACTTAAAGCTTTGCAGAAGGCCACCCTGCACTCAGAAAATGGTCAGAAACAAACAAGCAAGGGGAATGTTTGAAAGGAGATGCTAAGGGCCCAACTACGCTACTTTTAATTTATTTTATGGACGGGGAAAGAAATGAGTTGATAAAAGTGGTAATGGGCTGTATCCAAATAACTTCTACTCAAAGTAGACCCACTGAAATTAATGGATCTAAGTTTGCCATGCCCATTGATTTCAATGGATGTACTCTTATTTTTTTATTTATTCATTTATTTGTTGTATTTTATGCCTAATCCCTAAGTGGTTTACAAAAGATGCTAAATATAAAAGCTCACCACCAAATAAAGCCATAAAACAGTTAACACTGTTAATTGGCCATCACATCTTGGAGGATCTGCAAACAATAAATCAACTAGATTAACAAAAATATCACCTAGTTCAGTCAGGGAAGTTCCCTAAGGCAGGAGGCATCTGTTTCCATCCATGTTGACAGGATCTGGACTGGTAGGAACTATTCTTCCTTGCAAGGAGATCCTTCAGTTTGTAACCTTACCAAGCCAGCGCTGGGCAACCCAAGAGTGTCCTTAACCCAATAATGCCTTAGGTTTTTACCCCACCAGATCTTAAAATTCTCCAACTGCCCAGATTAAAAACCAATTAAACGAAGCAGAAAGAAAAAGGAAGGAAGGAAGGAAGGAAGGAAGGAAGGAAGGAAGGAAGGAAG